>OZ025789.1:0-1200000 GCA_964019425.1 Flectonema sp. DT1601
CGGGTTTGCGGGTTTGCGGGTTTGCGGGTTTGCGGGTTTGCGGGTTTGCGGGTTTGCGGGTTTGCGGGTTTGCGGGTTTGCGGGTTTGCGGGTTTGCGGGTTTGCGGGTTTGCGGGTTTGCGGGTTTGCGGGTTTGCGGGTTTGCGGGTTTGCGGGTTTGCGGGTTTGCGGGTTTGCGGGTTTGCGGGTTTGCGGGTTTGCGGGTTTGCGGGTTGCGGGTTTGCGGGTTTGCGGGTTTGCGGGTTTGCGGGTTTGCGGGTTTGCGGGTTTGCGGGTTTGCGGGTTTGCGGGTTTGCGGGTTTGCGGGTTTGCGGGTTTGCGGGTTTGCGGGTTTGACCTGTCTTGAAATCCCGTGTCGAGCCAACCTCGGTCAGAACCCGATCCAAATATTTTGAGATGTGGAACAGCGGGACGTGAGCTTCGTAAGCTTCTTCGGCCCAACCATTCGCATCCCTCGTCCAAAGGATGAACCGCTGCCGCAGTCCCTCCGGCTTCTCCTCCACCACGGTGAATGGAACGTTCACCGCTCTCCCCGGTCCACTCGCAGCTCGCGCGATCCCGTTCCTCAGCAACTCCGCAGCGTGCCTCCCAGCGAAAGATGAAGTAGACGACGAGCGACTCAACTTCCCCACCTCCGGGTAAAAGGTCAAGTTCCACACCTGATCGAACCTATCCCTCGCAACATCAGTCATCCTACTTCTGAGTCCGTCAACATCCATCGTCTCAACGCCACTCACATGCAAAGGCGACGAACGTTCCTCCGCCGTCGACGGCAGTCTTGTCCGCTTGCCCCTCCTGATGATGCTGTGCGTCGTGCACGGAGACAGCCGCGCCACCGCTTCCATCGCCTCACCTTCGTCGTCAACGTCCTCCGCAACTACAGCAGGATGGTGACCTTCCACGTTTGCAGCGCTCAGGCGGTGTCCACGAAATCCGACGAATACCTGATCGTTGTTGCAGAGATGTTGGTTCCGTCTTCGGCGTGCTTCAACAGTCGTGATACCAGGTACCCTTCTGTGAGCCTTCCCTCGGCCATCGCTCGCATCAAAGCCGCGGCGGCGCCTCGTTTTATCGAGTGGCCCGTAAAACCCCGCATTCCCGGAGTCCCCCGCCACAACTCTGCCAACCGCTCGGTGGTGACGTCCGTCAGCCGATCGAAAGGAGCCAGCTCCCGAAACAAGCTTGCGATCTCCCCGACCAGATCCCCCCGCAAGACCGCCCAACGGGACGGCACGAACGGGTTTGCTCTCCGGTGTTTTGGCGACGTCCCCCAGTCCACGATCACTTCCGCGTCCTCCACCAGAACGAAATGCGCCGACGTCAGCACGTGCACTTCTCCCCACCGGGAAGCCGACTTCCAACACACCAGCGCCGCGAGCCTCAAACGTCCCGTCAGACTTCTCGCCCAACCCAACAGCTGCTCCTTTGACATGGGAACTGCTTGCGAACGCGGAACGGCCGCCCCTTTTGCCCTCAGCGCGCTTGCCAGGCTGAGGAGCGGTTGGTTTTCCAGACCAAGGTGTCGGTAGATCCCGGACAGCGCCTTTGCGTATTGCAGCTGTCCCTGCGGTCTCACGTCTGTGGCCAGCACGAACAACGCAGCTGTTTCGGCAGACATTGGCAGACGCTGAGCCAACGCCCATTGTTCCAACCGACCCCAGAGGTTTCTGCGCTTCGATGAGGTTTCGTCCGCCCACATCGACGCGACGACCACCCCCAGGCGTTCCAACGCTGTGTCGTGGTCCACCCTTACTTCCATCGTGTCTCCACGGTGTCGATCGTCCCTCCGGATGTGTTCGAGGACCACCTTCCCGAAAACCGACGGAACTTCCACCTGCGCAGCGCATCTTCGTTTTCGGAATCCCTCTCGCGTACTCGCGCAAGGTCCCGGTGCGGCGACACTCGTTGACCCACGCTGCACTCCAGCTGGCACCGCGCCGACCAGGAGAGGCCGCGGTCCACTTGCCGCCCCTCCTCCCGCGACGCCCTCTACGGGTTCGTTTACGGCCAGGATTCAATTCCCCCGACCACGCCCCCCGTTTTTTGGAAACTGTTGTTGTGGCTGCTGCCAAGTCGTTGTCGTCCCCCTCACCAAACCGGCTGGTTTGCTACCCTTCAACGCCGCCTTCCTCGCCCCCGCAGTAGCTGGGTCGTCCAACTTCTCCGCCAGGGCCTGCAAGTAAAGGTCCCCGCTCCTACCCCCGTGCTCCCCCCGGATCTGTTGGAACTCCAACATTTCATGGAGCAACGCCAAGGTCGCTCCCTGCCCTTCGGTGATGGCTGCCTCCACCGTCCTGGTGAGCATGTTCACCATCTGTTTTGCGACCGACGTGGTTCCTTCCCCGAACTTCTCCGAGATTGCCCTTCGGAGAAACGACATCTCCACGTCCCCCCGTCCACCGTAGCCTACCCACCGGGCATGCTGCGCCGCTGCCTGCTCCACCGGCACCTGTACCTCAGGCACTTCAGGGTTCCAATGTCCCAACCGCCAACCTTCCTCCCTGAACTGTTCCGGCGAGAGCACGAAGAACGATTCCCGTCTCCCGATCAGGCCCAGGACCACCTCCCCAGTCACCCCGTCCAGGTCAACCACGAATCCCTTATCGGACCCGCGCCTCACCATAGACCCCCGACACAATCCCGACGGGAAAGTCGGAACCTTCGATTTCGGCACCAGGTGCTGCAGCGTCGTCACCACCTGTCCCAACACAGCCCCGAACCCATCCTGACTCGACGGCAGTTGTTGCTGCAGTTGCTGTTGTTGCTGTTGCTGTTGCTGTTGCTGTTGCTGTTGCTGTTGCTGTTGCTGTTGCTGTTGCTGTTGCTGTTGCTGTTGCTGTTGCTGTTGCTGTTGCTGTTGCTGTTGCTGTTGCTGTTGCTGTTGCTGTTGCTGGAGTTGGTATTGCTGTTGCTGGAGCTGGTATTGCTGCATTGACTCCTGGTGTTCCAACATCTGTTGCTGCAGAGCCTGCAACTTCTCCTCCAGCCTCTGCTGGTCTTCCCGGTGTTTCCTGTTCAGCTCTTCCTGTTGCTGCAACTGTTGTTGAAGCAACTGTTGTTGATGTTGCTTCTCGTCGTCCTTCAGTTGCTGTTGGTTTTGCTGTTGTTGCTGCTGGCTCACTTGCAACTGCTGTTGCTGCAGCAATTGCTCGTCTCGAACCTTCAGTTGCTCTTCGAGCCTTCTTTGTTCTAAAACTTGCTTCTGACTCATCTGTTGAAGCTGCTGCTGCTGAACTTGCTGCTGTTGAAGTTGCTTCTGATGCTGTTCTTGTGCGTGCTGACTCCGCAGCTCCTGCTTTTGCTGATTTTGCTTCTGCAACTCTTGCTCTTCCTTCTGCTGGTTCAGAAGGAGCTGTTGTTGCTCCAACCGGTGTTGCAGGTCTTCCCTCTTCTGTTGCTCGGTCCTCAACACCCCATCCTGTCTGGCCTTCTCCTTCGCCATCTTCTTGACGGCCTCCCCCAGCTCATCCTGCCTATCAGACACGACGTTGAAGGCTTCTTCAGCCGCCCCTTCAACCAAGGCGGTGCGTTCCTCGGCCTTCACCTGCCTCCAGGCCTGCTCCTTGATCACTCCCGTGACCCGGTTCACCGTCACCTCCAAGTTCCCCCCGGCTGTGGTGTGCTGCGCTTGTCGGGCCGCCAGCTGCTGTGTCACCGACTGGTGCGCCAGCCTGCCCCTTCAACTCTCGGTAGGCCATCCCACCGACGCGTGCCAAGTCCTCCAAACCCGGCTCTGCAAACCGCGGCGGTGGCACCTGATCCACGTCCATCACCGTTACCAAGGAACTATTTCCCCCGGTCATCGGCGACGGTACCGACGGCGCCGCTCCCCCCATCAGGCCCATCGCTCTCATCCTCTCCCTCATTCCTTCTGCACTCACTTCCGCCAATCCCGTCAGCAGCACAAAAACGGTCCGTGCCGACAACGTCCTCGCCAACCCCACGGGGATGTCGAGACACAAAGCCAACAACTTATCGTTGTCAGCCCTGCGGGATGACGAGCTGTCCTCACGACAGGTCGGCATCCAAATGCTGTCACTTCCTGACAGCCCCATCGCTGCTTGGAACCTCCTGTTCCTCGCAGTGAGGGATTACCTTCATCCTACTCACATCTCCTAATAAGGGGCGTACCTTTTCCATTACCGAAGAAGGTACGGAAAAGTCAAAATAATGCTCCGGCATATTAATTCTTAAAACGCTTTGCGTTAAGACCCTTCCTAGCCTGAATAAATGAGTACAATGAAATAATGATAAGAGAACAGTAAAATGATAAATCTGAAATAATAACAAGAGAACAAAAATGATACTTAAACAACATTTAATGTTGATCAATGAAAAGGAAAATATTATAAGAGTATATTGTACTTCACTTGCCTTTTGTGCAGTTCCCAGTCTGAGTGTTGGTTTGCGGGTTTGCGGGTTTGCGGGGAACCGTGCAGCATTTACGTTGTTAATTGTACTGGGGTGAAATAAAGCAGAAACAAGGGATAGAAATGAATAAAGCAAGAACATTGTACAAAGTGAATTGTACCATTGGTTAAACTAATTTTCCTGTAGACAGAGCGAAAGAAAGGGTTAAGCCACAAGTACTAACAGAGCAAGATTTCCAAACATTCACAACGGGGTAGCGTGGCGCCGCCTGGCCGTGTCCTCGTGGTGAGGCTCGGCCGGGCGCGCGCCGTCACGCGCCGTCACGCGCCACCGATTTCAAACTTAAATGTACAAGTATGAAAAAACCCTGTGATAAAGCGTAAAGAATGACAAAATGGAAAAGTAAAACAATGAATAATTTTCTGATATTGAGGGACACGTTCCCAAGGATAACTTGTAATGCAAGCTTGTTTTATAACACACGGAATTTGCACATCTGAAACAATTGTTAAATGTAAAATGCCTTATCTAGAGAACAGTGTCTGCAGCCAGGTCGGCGCAACACTTTTTGCCCATGATCGGACTCGTCTAAATTGAGGAAAAATGATCGAAGATGAGAACTCAAACTTCGTTGCACACTAGAGCAGAAAAGACAAAGGATGATATTACGTAATTTAAAACTGCCATTTGCAAGGTTCCCAAGGAAAGGTTTGCGGGTTTGCGGGTTTGCGGGTTTGCGGGTTTGCGGGTTTGCGGGTTTGCGGGTTTGCGGGTTTGCGGGTTTGCGGGTTTGCGGGGAACCGCTCGGCATTCTCAGTGAAGTACTGTTGAAAAGGAAAAGTCATAAAGGAGAGTCTGATAAAAACAATCACACGAATTAACCACATAACAGGATACTAGCATCATAAGCCTCATGTCGTCTTAGCTTTCCCATTTTCTCAGCTGAATAAAATGATGATGAGAAAGACAAAGGAGAACCAAGTTAACACGAAGCAACTCATTCACGAAGGGGTAATGGGAAAACGGCACCGCATGCTTGTACAATTGCATGTTCGACCACGGCCTAAAATCGGCCGGGGGAAAGGTTGGCACCGTCACACCAAAACGCTTTGCGTTAAGACCCTTCCTAGCCTGAATAAATGAGTACAATAAAATAATGATAAGAGAAACAGTGAAATGATAATTCTGAAATAATGATAAGAGAAATAATACTTAAACAACGTTTAACGTTTCAACGAAAAGGTAAATATTATAAGAGTATATCGTACTTCACTTGCCTTTTGTGCAGTTCCCAGTCTGAGTGTTGGTTTGCGGGTTTGCGGGTTTGCGGGTTTGCAGGTTTGCGGGTTTTCCTTCAAGGGAGACTGTTTCTCATTCGACCAAGGGGAAGGTTAAACAAGCGTTGGGGGACTTTTTCAACATGCGCAGGGGTGGTGGAGCTGAGTCCAACGAAAACGGACTTCAGTTACCCCGCCGCAGCGAGCCAAGGGTGTTCTTGCAATCGCGCGTTCTAGTGTAATCGCTTGTTATTGGTGCGTGTGTAGTTTTTAAGTTTTATTATTTCGACAGGTGCAAAGCATGGAAGGACAATTACTAGAATTCATTCAGGTAATTTTCCACCAAGCTTAGCACCGGAAAGAAATAATCAAAGGAATCAGACAGAAAAGTGTATGATTCCGAAGTTGGAAAAATGAACAAAACAACAGACATTTTTTATATATTCTTTAGCCTTCTATTTTTTCAAAAAGAAATTCTTTATACAGCTCGATCACTTCTTTCTCTCACACTCACGTTTTCGAAGCCCACCCTCCTCACCCCTCCACCCCGTGGTGGAGCTGAGTCCAACGAAAACGGACTTCAGTTACCCCGCCGCAGCGAGCCACCTTGAACCAGGGTGTTCTTGCAATCGCGCGTTCTAGTGTAATCGCTTGTTATTGGTGCGTGTGTAGTTTTTAAGTTTTATTATTTCGACAGGTGCAAAGCATGGAAGGACAATTACTCAAGCAGAAGGAACTCGAGATAGCGGCCCGAAAGGCTGCTCGAGAAGCAACCCTTCGTCGAAGAGAAACATTGAAGTTGGAAGCTTCGCCGGTCATGGCGAAGGAACGTGAGCTGAAGGAGTTCGACACGCCAGCCCGAAGGAAGGAAGCATTGGAGGTGGAGATCCTGTTGAGGGAACGTCAGCAGAAGGAACAAAAGGCAGAGTCTGCTCAGAAGGTGGCGGCTGCTCTTCGACGAAGGGAAGCGGCAACTGATGTTGAGAAACGTCAGCAGGTGGTAAAGGCTGCGGCTCGGGATGCTTCCATAGCCTGCAGGGTGGCCGCTCGAGAAGCTGCCATTCGACGAAAAGAAGCCCTGGCGGTGAGAACCTCCCGAAAGCAGGCGAAAGAAAAGCCTGGAACTTCGTCCCAGAAGCCAGCTGCAATGAAGCGGAAAGCACCCCCCGCAAAATCCCAGCGCATCAAGAGGCCGAAGTAGACAACAATAGTCACCCGCAAAACTAGCACATACAGAAGTTCACATTTTCGTTTTGGAACACTGAGCAGGACGGAAATTAAGTTAATGCACAATAAACCCTTATTTTCATCCTAGGATAGCAACACACAATAAATAAATAAATAAATAAATAAATAAATAAATATGTGTATTAATTGGGGGGATGCTTAAGTTGACATAATTCAACTCGAAACAGTTTAATTATTATCGAGTGGGGATTCCGGCGCCGAGCGCGAAAAGCGCGAGGGGTCGGCATCACCACGAGATGATAATTATGAGTTGAGAGTTAGACATTATGTCAACTTACCGCCCAATTTTATATTTAATGCCATAAATTAGAATTAGGACTGTGCACATTTCATCACGAGAACCGCTGCTGATTTCTTCCATTTCACTATTGCCCTCCCCACATAATTACACTCACGGGCTCAATAATTTTACGTTTGAAAGAAGCGTGAAATTAGGGCTCATAATGCCACTGAGGTCATAATCACACTCTTACTGATGCCCATTATCCACATCCATTAAATTATCCTCCCGGAAAACTTAAAATCACCCCCAACATAATTGCCATTATGTCAAAATCACGCGGATTATTACAGGTCAATAACTACATCGCCACAGCCATTTTAAACCAAAAACGGAAAATCATAATTTTACTGCTGTATTAGATTTGGCCTTAACTTCACACTTTTGTGATAATTTCGATTTGCCAGCCATCGGCCTTGTGTACGGAATGTAATTATCGGGTTATTTCTATTCCGCGAGTGATGAAATGTGCACAGAAATAATTCGTTTATGGCATTAAATAAATAAATAAATAAATAAATAAATAAATAATAATAATAATATGGTCGTCGACTAATCGCTCTTGCATTCCTGTGACTGAGGGTTCAATACGCGATCACGCGGCACATTTTTTGGGTTTATGTATTAACCTGTTTTGAATAACATTATTAAACTCAAATCTAAAATATAATTCCACAGCAGTAACAACACCATGGTTAAGGACACCTTGGAAGCAAGACGCCGGCGGTGGCACGCAGTCATGGCGAAGGAGCCAGAGCAGAAGCGATTGAAGGAGATAGAGGCTCGAGAATGTGCCCTTCAAAGGAAAGAAGCCTTGGAGGTGAACTTACTAAAGCAGAAGGAACTGCAGATAGCAGCTCGAAAGGCTGCTCGAGAAGCAACCCTTCGTCGAAGAGAAGCGTTGAAGCTCCAAGCTTCGGCAGTCATGGCAAAGGAACGTGAGCTGAAGGAGTACGACAACACACACACACACCAGCCCGAAGGAAGGAACCATTGGAGGTGGAGATCCTATTGAGGGAACGTCAGCAGAAGGAACAAATGGCAGAGTCTGCTCGGAAGATGGCGGCTGCTCTTCGACGAAGGGGAAGCGGCAACTGATGTTGAGAAACGTCAGCAGGAGGTAAAGGCTGCGGCTCGGGATGTCTCGATAGCCTGCAGGGTGGCCGCTCGAGGAGCTACCATTTTCGACAGAAGGAAGCGCTGGCGGTGAAAGCCTCAGCAGGCGAAACAAAGATCAACCACTGGAAGAACCCAAGGCATCAAGAGGCCGAAGTAGAATAGTCACCCACCCCACATACATACAGAAGCACTATAAACCCGCAATCGGCTGATGCTTTTTTCACCACTGTTATTCCCCATCCCGTAGTTCTTCTCACATTTCTATTTTATTGAAAATAATGTAATGAACGATAACCTTATTAATATAACTAAATTCCTATATTTCCATCCCAGGGTCGCACACATTGCAGATACAAGTTCGATAAACCTGTTGTGAATGGTTTATAAAATATTTCCAAATGAAACAAACAGATAACCTAAGCCACATATCCAATCATCATAAACCTAGCCGTCGTTTTCGTGCTAGCATATTAATATAACTATCTTTCAGAAAAACAAAAACAATAAATAAAGAATAACCTTATCTTCGTCCATTCTGTGATATGACTTGATAAAACAGGGTGCAGTGTGCATTTTCAGCTAAGGGAGGACATTTTTCATTTGTCGTCCCGTTGGGACGGAAAAGTAATAAATGAATAATAAAAAGATTGCGATGAGGATACAAAATTGGACTTAACTTAACGCGAGCGAAGCGAGCGTAAAGTTAAGTCCAATTTTGTATCCTGGACGGGTACCTAGCCAGACACAGGGAATAAAAACAGACGTGACTTGGTTGTAAAAATAAGGTTTGTTCAGAAAGATTTAAAAAAAAAAAATTGTGTGCGAGCAACGCGAGCCTGGAAGGGGTATCTCTAGTGCGGGTTTGCGGGTTTGCGGGTTTGCGGGTTTAAACTTTTCGCTAGTGAACAACTTTTTTTTTCCTGTATAAAATTGCTATGGTAGGTAAGTTCATTTTCGCTGTTCAGTAAACGGAAAAGTTTTTCTTTCGCTACCCACTGAAAGTTTTGTGCTAGAGGTTATCCTGTGGGAAAATAGATTGCGATATTTGGTTGAGAAATGACACGGCTGAAGAAATACACTAATACCACGCAGAAGCTTTTTTTTAGGGCAGTGTCCCATAATGGACTGCGATTATCTGTGAGGGAAATGATATTCATAACTAACTAACAACAACCAACTTATTCGAGACCGCCTTGCCAGGTGCAGTTGTCGTCCAGAACATGATTGGTGTTGAACTTTGGATACGGCTGCCTGTGTAAATAAAAAAGATAATTACAACAATACACCAGTCTCTCGTTCTCAGACCAGTCTCTCGTTCTCAGGGTCCTAATAAAACAAAACACATATTTCCCCTAACTTACATTCAAAGTGAACATAAGAGAAAAGCAAGACTGCCAAACTAAGGAGGAAAAACCTACATCACACAAATAATAAAAGCTTTGTGAAGAATTTTTGCAAAAGGAGAACGAGACCGCATGACACGGACTTGAATAATCTAATTTAAGTTTTGCAAATAAGAAAATAAAAAAGATAAAAACAACAAAACACATAAAAACCAAAATAAGTTTGGAATAACATGAGGGTTGTTAGCAACAATTACATAGTTCAACATTAAATGTTGGGCAAAGTCCAGGGTGGGGAGGTTTTACCGAAATAATACCATCTCCTGTGTCCTTCTAAGTTCTATGCAAGAACTACAAGAGATCTTACAGAATTGTCCTTCATGGGAATAGGGGGAACCTCAATATGCTTATCACCTGTAACTTCTGTACTAACAGTCGGTCTTGTATGTTACAGATAGATGCTTGGTTTTGCTAAAGAACGACGTTCTATAAAACCCATCCATTGAGACACAACAATGACCAAAAACATACTACACATACTTCCATCTCAAAATGTTTCAGCTACTACTATTGCTATCACTATTTGTGGGTGTGGACGTTCAAATCCGACACCAGGTTCAGTTCATCCCTTGTGAACGAAGTCATAAGATTTGCAGGGGCAGACCAACCTATATACAGGTTGGCACCAGCGTGATTTATTTCAAAAAAAAGGAACATAGAGCGAAGGAATTCTATTTTTGTGTTGGCACATCGTTGACATACATAACGATACCAAAACAAATTATGATTCCACATATTCAAATGGTTGAAAAGAAAGAATGGAAGAACGGGAATAACAAAAGAGGTTAGAAGCGGCAGATTAGAACATTCTCAAAAGAACTTGCGGGATCCGAGAAGGTAGCTTAGCAGGTGACAACCATGGGCGATGTCTCAGCATTGCCCCAGAAAGGGGGAATTCCAGTCTTTCCTTCTCAAGGTGCAACCGCAGTGTCCCTAACGGAGCAGTGAACTTGTCCAGGGCGTCTTTCGGAAAATGAATACAGTCGGTCTTGTATGTCTGGGGAATAGAGGAATGGCTAACGTAGTACACAGCAAACCAGGGGATCTTCTTCTTGTTGAGTGCTTTCACCCCAGGTGATGTCTTGAGCTTCTCTTGCCAATTGGGCCAATCAGCCGACTGTGTATATTTGATCTGGCACACTTCTGCTGTGAGGACTGACTTTCCATTGATCAGGCGAAAGTGGGGTGTGATGTATTCAATTCCTTTTTCGTTGGAGAGATCGGAGTAGAGAGTGCTCCCATCGCTGAATTCATCCCAATCACTGTCAGTAAGCCCCGTAAACTTCGAAACATGACTGACTAAGTTTGTAGAATTCTTTCTAAATTCGATCAGGAACCTATTTTTAGCCGCAAGCAGTTTGCATTTACGATCGGTAGCTTTTGTTGCAGGACTGACAGTTGAGTGCTTGAAGAATTCACCGATCTGTGGCTCAATCTGCAGATGATGGTATGCCACCTTTCGAACTATCTCATAGTGCATTAACAGATGCTCGACCCGCTTCTCTTGTCCCGTCATTACCTGATCGTCGCTGTCATAGCAGCCTGCAATGTGGTGCGACATGAGAGAACCCAACTGCTTTCTTTTTGCCCACTCAGCAAGCATCAGCGGGAAAAATATCTCATTGGAATCCTCACCCTGAACAGGTTGGAGGAATCCTGCACCACGCATGGTATCCCTCCATTCTTCAGTGGGTTCTTGAACCGCGAACCAAGTAGAAACAATGTCCATCAGAGTGTGACCCTGAATTGTACTTATTATCTTGCACTCTTTAAGAATTGTCGATCGGGCTTTGGCAATATCGCTATCATACACCTCTTGGTCTCCCTTTACAAGGTAGTCTCTTGAGTTCATGACACCTTCAAACAAAGCCCGTGGATTCCCACCACATTGGTTAATCAGCTTTTGAATCCGTCCATCTTTCTTTGCAGCACTTCTGATGTCAGCGGGGAGGAGATCGAACGCTTCAGCCTGTGGCAAGTTATGGAGGCGGATGTTTGTCAGGATAGGGCGACCTGAAGCAGTTTGCACTTTCGAAGCGAAAGATTCAGCTAATGCGGACATGACAAAAATGACAGGACCTCCGTATTCATCGGGATACCTAATGGAAGAATCCTGCTGCTGCATAAGACTGCTCACCACTTTGGCAGCTTCTCCCTCAATCATTGCGAGTTCATCAATACCAATGACCAGGGTACCTGGGATTGTTTGCCCAAGCTTTTTCCGCAGGAGGAACACAGCAGTTTTGAAGCTTCCAATCCTTTGAACATCCTCTTCACGCATTCCGTTGTACCTTAAGATGTGCCTACTGAATGCAATGTCTGTCCGATGTAAACCTAGTTTCTCGCAATCATTTCCGAATTCGCTAACGCTGCCACCACATTCATTGAAGGAAGACGTCACGGCCCTTGCATTTGGGTCAGCTGCCTGAACCCACCCTGGCTTCCCATCGAATCCGACCATTGCTCGCATGACCGCTGTTTTGCCTGTACCTTTCACTCCATACGAAGTCAGCAACTTTGATTTATTGTCTTGAGTCCAATATGTCTTGTCCTTCTGCACCACCTTCTTAGCGTAGTCAAGGATTATTTCTTTTGCACTTTCGCGACAAATCAACTCTTGTTTATAAGGAACGAACTTTAGGTGTTCCCATCTCTTCAAGATCGCATTTCCTTCTTCACTATCACACTCTAACAAATATTCCACTTTGTGACCACCCTGTTTTAGTGTTGGGCTTAGATAATATTGTTTTTGACTGGACAGGTAGAAATAGGTTCCGACAGTTTCGAGTGGAAGTCTTTCGAGAAGTTTGCATTGAAATGTGCCAAAGAAAAGTAAATGAGCCGATCGCTCACCAGACAACCACGAATTCGTAGCCATTGCTTTCAAGCAATTTCTAAATGTGCGATAATCACGCTTAACCGTATGAGAAACAATCAATCCCAGGGCTGTACGGTGACCAAAACAGAAAAAGGTCGGACCCGTTCAGACGGGTTTACCGAAATGCGTTACAAATAAAAAAGTAAAAGGTATACCTCAGAAGTATTCAACAAGTCAAGTAGCTTGTTTTTATCCTGCTTCAGTTCCTCTAATGCTCTGAACTTCTCCTTTGCAAGCTCTTCATCGTCTGTCAAATCGGCTTCGGCTTTCTTTCGCAGTCTAATTCGAAGTGCACCGATATCAATATCTATTTGATTAGCAATCTTCTTAATTTCGTTCTCTTTTTCGTTTATCTTCTCGCAGGTCTCGTCCAATTGTCTTCCATACTCAGCAGGCTGAACACCTTGAGTTGAGGTGGACATTTTTGTTTTGTGCTAGAGGTTATCCTGTGGGAAAATAGATTGCGATATTTGGTTGAGAAATGACACGGCTGAAGAAATACACTAATACCACGCAGAAGCTTTTTTTTAGGGCAGTGTCCCATAATGGACTGCGATTATCTGTGAGGGAAATGATATTCATAACTAACTAACAACAACCAACTTATTCGAGACCGCCTTGCCAGGTGCAGTTGTCGTCCAGAACATGATTGGTGTTGAACTTTGGATACGGCTGCCTGTGTAAATAAAAAAGATAATTACAACAATACACCAGTCTCTCGTTCTCAGACCAGTCTCTCGTTCTCAGGGTCCTAATAAAACAAAACACATATTTCCCCTAACTTACATTCAAAGTGAACATAAGAGAAAAGCAAGACTGCCAAACTAAGGAGGAAAAACCTACATCACACAAATAATAAAAGCTTTGTGAAGAATTTTTGCAAAAGGAGAACGAGACCGCATGACACGGACTCGAATAATCTAATTCGAGTTTTGCAAATAAGAAAATTAAAAAAGATAAAAACAACAAAACACATAAAAACCAAAATAAGTTTGGAAAAACATGAGGGTTGTTAGCAACAATTACATAGTTCAACATTAAATGTTGGGCAAAGTCCAGAGTGGGGAGGTTTTACCGAAATAATACCATCTCCTGTGTCCTTCTAAGTTCTATGCGAGAACTACAAGAGATCTTACAGAATTGTCCTTCATGGGAATAGGGGGGACCTCAATATGCTTATCACCTGTAACTTCTGTACTAACAGTCGGTCTTGTATGTTACAGATAGATGCTTGGTTTTGCTAAAGAACGACGTTCTATAAAACCCATCCATTGAGACACAACAATGACCAAAAACATACTACACATACTTCCATCTCAAAATGTTTCAGCTACTAATATTGCTATCACTATTTCTGGATGTGGACATTCAAACCCGACACCAGGTTCAGTTCATCCCTTGTGAACGAAGTCATAAGATTTGCAGGGGCAGACCAACCTATATACAGGTTGGCACCAGCGTGATTTATTTCAAAAAAAAAGGAACATAGAGCGCAGGAATTCTATTTGTGTTGGCACATCGTTGACATACATAACGATACCAAAACAAATTATGATTCCACATATTCAAATGGTTGAAAAGAAAGAATGGAAGAACGGGAATAACAAAAGAGGTTAGAAGCGGCAGATTAGAACATTCTCAAAAGAACTTGCGGGATCCGAGAAGGTAGCTTAGCAGGTGACAACCATGGGCGATGTCTCAGCATTGCCCCAGAAAGGGGGGATTTCAGTGTTTCCTTCTCAAGGTGCAGTATCCCTAACGGAGCAGTGAACTTGTCCAGGGCGTCTTTCGGAAAATGAATACAGTCGGTCTTGTATGTCTGGGGAATAGAGGAATGGCTAACGTAGTACACAGCAAACCAGGGGATCTTCTTCTTGTTGAGTGCTTTCACCCCAGGTGATGTCTTGAGCTTCTCTTGCCAATTGGGCCAATCAGCCGACTGTGTATATTTGATCTGGCACACTTCTGCTGTGAGGACTGACTTTCCATTGATCAGGCGAAAGTGGGGTGTGATGTATTCAATTCCTTTTTCGTTGGAGAGATCGGAGTAGAGAGTGCTCCCATCGCTGAATTCATCCCAATCACTGTCAGTAAGCCCCGTAAACTTCGAAACATGACTGACTAAGTTTGTAGAATTCTTTCTAAATTCGATCAGGAACCTATTTTTAGCCGCAAGCAGTTTGCATTTACGATCGGTAGCTTTTGTTGCAGGACTGACAGTTGAGTGCTTGAAGAATTCACCGATCTGTGGCTCAATCTGCAGATGATGGTATGCCACCTTTCGAACTATCTCATAGTGCATTAACAGATGCTCGACCCTCTTCTCTTGTCCCGTCATTATCTGATCGTCGCTGTCATAGCAGCCTGCAATGTGGTGCGACATGAGAGAACCCAACTGCTTTCTTTTTGACCACTCAGCAAGCATCAGCGGGAAAAATATCTCATTGGAATCCTTACCCTGAACAGGTTGGAGGAATCCTGCACCACGCATGGTATCCCTCCATTCTTTAGTGGGTTCTTGAACCGCGAACCAAGTAGAAACAATGTCCATCAGAGTGTGACCCTGAATTGTACTTATTATCTTGCAGTCCTTAAGAATTGTCGATCGGGCTTTGGCAATATCGCTATCATACACCTCTTGGTCCCCCTTTACAAGGTAGTCTCTTGAGTTCCTGACACCTTCAAACAAAGCCCTTGGATTCCCACCACATTGGTTAATCAGCTTTTGAATCCGTCCATCTTTCTTTGCAGCACTTCTGATGTCAGCAGGGAGGAGATCGAACGCTTCAGCCTGTGGCAAGTTATGGAGGGGAATGTTTGTCAGGATAGGGCGACCTGAAGCAGTTTGCATTTTCGAAGCGAAAGATTCGGTTAATGCGGACAAGATAAAAATGACCGCACCTCCGTATGCATCGGGATATCCAATGGAATAATCCTGCTGCTGCATTAGACTGCTCAGCACTTTTGCAACATTTCCCTCAAACATTGCGAGTTCATCAATACCAATGACCAGGGTGCCTGGGATTGTTTGCCCAAGCTTTTTCCGTAGGAGGAACACAGCAGTTTCGAAGCTTCCAACCCTTTGAACATCTTCTTCGCACATTCCATTGTACCTTAAGATGTGCCTACCGAATGCAATGTCTGTCCGATGTAAACCTAGTTTCTCGCAATCATTTCCGAACATATCAACCTTGCCACCACATTCATTGAATGAAGACGTCACGGCCCTTGCATTTGGGTCAGCTGCCTGAACCCACCCTGGCTTCCCATCGAATCCGACCATTGCTCGCATGACCGCTGTTTTGCCTGTACCTTTCACTCCATACGAAGTCAGCAACTTTGATTTATTGTCTTGAGTCCAATAATTCTCGTCCTTCTGCACCACCTTCTTAGCGTAGTCAAGGATTATTTCCTTTGCACTTTCGCGACAAATCAACTCCTGATTGTAAGGATCGAACTTTAGGTGTTCCCATCTCTTCAAGATCGCATTTCCTTCTTCACTATCACACTCTGACAAATATTCCACTTTGTGACCACCCTGTTTTAGTGTTGGGAAGGTTAACTAAACCTAAGAGTAAAACAGCTTTCAATAAAACTCATGGTAAAGTAGAAAACAAGTCACAACCTAAGTTCAGCAACAAGGCTTCTTTTGACTAGAAACAATGTTCTAACTTCAACTGTAACTTTGACTGCTGTCACGTAAGAAAACAATCAGTCCGAAGGGCTGTACTGTGACCAATACAATAAAAGGTTGGACCCGTTCAGACAGGTTTCCCCCGAAATGCGTTACAAATAAAAAGTAAAAGGTATACCTCAGTAGAACTCTTCAACAAATCAAAAAGTTTGTTCTTCTCTACCTTCAGTTCTTCTAAGTACTTGCTGAGGCCACCATTCAAGTCTACCACAACTTTAATACGTTTTTGTGTTGGGTTGAGGTCTTTCTGTTCACTTTCTACTATCGCAATCCCTTCGATTGCTTCAATCTTCGCTTCGATTGCTTCAATCTTTGCTGACACTTTTCGTACTTCTTGCTGTTCGAAACTTAACTCTGGCTCTGACGAAGATGCCATGGTTTTTTTTTTTTGTTTTTTTGGGGTGGTGTTGCCTGTGGGAAACGTGTGTGAAAATATACATTGTCTGGTATGGGTTGATTCCATAGCTTTTTTTTGCTGGGGCTATCTGTGGGGAAATGAAATGACAACAAGCATGGGAATGTTCATTTAATATTTGACTCTCACATCACGTCGTTTGAATCAATCGAAGTGTAGTCTTTCTCTTGCTCCTCCAGTTTCGTTGCTTGTATCAGTTCCATAGTTTGTGTGAACTGCAGGGTCAAGGTGGGTTCAACATAGAGTCATGTACATGCTAGTAATCAGAACACTTGGGTCTGCTGAACATTTCGCATCCATTCATTCAGTCAGGCACTGCTCCTCTTTGGGAAAAGTCTAGACAAGCATCTATTATTTGCATAGCGATACAGAAAAGGACCCCCGCCGAAAGACGTTTTCGGTTAATGAGTTAGAACGGGGAACAAACAGAGAACATGCGAAAGCCGGTCTTAAGAAGAAGAACCATAAAGCTGATATCCAGCTAACATCAAAAAATGAGAGGAAGAAGTGAGTCTAAAAGAAAAATAAAAAGGATCGATTAGTTCATCTCGAGATAGAGACTATCCAAGAACAACCGCGTGGAGGTGGATCATAGTTCTCGGGGGTGGGGGGTGGGGGGGGATGGGATGGGAGGGATGGGAGGGGAGGAACCAAACAATTCTAGGATCAGTTTTTTTCAGATTCTGGACTTGCAATGGCCTTTAATAAAAAGAACCGGCACTGCCCACAGACAGTTCCAGGAAGGCAATTAAGGCTTGCACAATCATTAGCTGCTGCCATCTTTGCAACACATTCTGGGTAAACACCGCAACATCTTACAGACGTATCCAGTACCGCACTTCAATGTTCCGCAATCAGCAGTAGGCTGACTCTGAACTATGGAAGCTACCAAGCAGAATATCAACCCTTCCACTTCGTCAGATGTTTTTACCGACATCTGGATTTTAGTCACAGCGCCTGTCAATCGTTCCTTCTTTTGATTATATTTTTTAGTCTGGTGAAATCTCCCAACACACAACACACTTGCAAAGTAATAACACAAGACTGTATAAAAAATGAAGCTAGTTGGTGAGAGATCTGAGCAGCCATCTACCAAAAAATGAGCAACTAAGAAAAAGCTGAAAACCATGTTTGTCTATCTCATCCTCTCACAAAAAACATCTTCTCTGACTTTATTAATGAGTTGTAAGGAAACAATGTCACTTCTGAGTGGGCAGTTTTTGAGTATCAAAATTTTGAATCAAATTTTTTTATATTTTCTGCAACCTGTTATTGACAACTAATATAAAAAAAAGACATCTGAAATATACCAAATCACCAAATTAATAATATCCATTCTCTGTTAAAGAGTTGACAATTAAAACGACTTGATTACCAAAATAATAATCTTTTTTTTTTTTTTTTTTTACTTAATCATACATTCAAAGTGAACATAAGAGAAAAGCAAGACTGCCAAACTAAGGAGGAAAAACCTACATCACACAAATAATAAAAGCTTTGTGAAGAATTTTTGCAAAAGGAGAACGAGACCGCATGACACGGACTCGAATAATCTAATTTAAGTTTTGCAAATAAGAAAATAAAAAAGATAAAAACAACAAAACACATAAAAACCAAAATAAGTTTGGAAAAACATGAGGGTTGTTAGCAACAATTACATAGTTCAACATTAAATGTTGGGCAAAGTCCAGAGTGGGGAGGTTTTACCGAAATAATACCATCTCCTGTGTCCTTCTAAGTTCTATGCAAGAACTACAAGAGATCTTACAGAATTGTCCTTCATGGGAATAGGGGGGACCTCAATATGCTTATCACCTGTAACTTCTGTACTAACAGTCGGTCTTGTATGTTACAGATAGATGCTTGGTTTTGCTAAAGAACGACGTTCTATAAAACCCATCCATTGAGACACAACAATGACCAAAAACATACTACACATACTTCCATCTCAAAATGTTTCAGCTACTACTATTGCTATCACTATTTGTGATTGTGAACGAAGTCATAAGATTTGCAGGGGCAGACCAACCTATATACAGGTTGGCACCAGCGTGATTTATTTCAAAAAAAAGGAACATAGAGCGAAGGAATTCTATTTGTGTTGGCACATCGTTGACATACATAACGATACCAAAACAAATTATGATTCCACATATTCAAATGGTTGAAAAGAAAGGATGGAAGAACGGGAATAACAAAAGAGGTTAGAAGAGGCAGATTAGAACATTCTCAAAAGAACTCGCGGGATCCGAGAAGGTAGCTTAGCAGGTGACACCCATGGGCGATGTCTCAGCATTGCCCCAGAAAGGGGGAATTCCAGTCTTTCCTTCTCAAGGTGCAACCGCAGTGTCCCTAACGGAGCAGTGAACTTGTCCAGGGCGTCTTTCGGAAAATGAATACAGTCGGTCTTGTATGTCTGGGGAATAGAGGAATGGCTAACGTAGTACACAGCAAACCAGGGGATCTTCTTCTTGTTGAGTGCTTTCACCCCAGGTGATGTCTTGAGCTTCTCTTGCCAATTGGGCCAATCAGCCGACTGTGTATATTTGATCTGGCACACTTCTGCTGTGAGGACTGACTTTCCATTGATCAGGCGAAAGTGGGGTGTGATGTATTCAATTCCTTTTTCGTTGGAGAGATCGGAGTAGAGAGTCCTCCCATCGCTGAATAACCTCCAATCACTGTCAGTAAGCTCCTTAAACTTCGAAACATGACTGACTAAGTTTGTAGATAAATCATTAAATTCGATCAGGAACGTATCTTCAGCCCTAAGCAGGTCGCATTTACGATCGGTAGCTTTTGTTGCAGGACTGACAGTTGAGTGCTTGAAGAATTCACCGATCGGTGGCTTCTTTTTCAGATGATGGTATGCCACCTTTCGAACTATCTCATAGTGCATTAACAGATGCTCGACCCGCTTCTCTTGTCCCGTCATTACCTGATCGTCGCTGTCATAGCAGCCTGCAATGTGGTGCGACATGAGAGAATCCAAGTCCTCCTTACTATTTGCCCACTCAGCAAGCATCAGTGGGAAAAATATCTCATTGGAATCCTTACTCTGAACAGGTTGGAGGAGTCCCGCGCTACGCATGGTTTCCCTCCATGCTTTAGTGGGTACTTGGGCGAACCAAGTGGAAACAACGTCCATCGGAGTGTGACCCTGAATTGTACTTAGTACCTTGCACTCTTTAAGAATTGTCGATCGGGCTTTGGCAATATCGCTATCATACACCTCTTGGTCCCCCTTTACAAGGTAGTCTCTTGAGTTCATGACACCTTCAAACAAAGCCCGTGGATTCCCACCACATTGGTTAATCAGCTTTTGAATCCGCCCATCTTTCTTTGCAGCACTTCTGATGTCAGCAGGGAGGAGATCGAACGCTTCAGCCTGTGGCAAGTTAAGCAGGGGGATGTTTGTCAGGATAGGGCGACCTGAAGCAGTTTGCACTTTCGAAGCGAAAGATTCAGTTAATGCGGACATGATAAAAATGACCGCACCTCCGTATGCATCGGGATATCCAATGGAATAATCCTGCTGCTGCATTAGACTGCTCAGCACTTTTGCAACATTTCCCTCAATCATTGCGAGTTCATCAATACCAATGACCAGGGTGCCTGGGATTGTTTGCCCAAGCTTTTTCCGTAGGAGGAACACAGCAGTTTTGAAGCTTCCAACCCTTTGAACATCTTCTTCGCACATTCCATTGTACCTTAAGATGTGCCTACCGAATGCAATGTCTGTCCGATGTAAACCTAGTTTCTCGCAATCATTTCCGAACATATCAACCTTGCCACCACATTCATTGAATGAAGACGTCACGGCCCTTGCATTTGGGTCAGCTGCCTGAACCCACCCTGGCTTCCCATCGAATCCGACCATTGCTCGCATGACCGCTGTTTTGCCTGTACCTTTCACTCCATACGAAGTCAGCAACTTTGATTTATTGTCTTGAGTCCAATAATTCTCGTCCTTCTGCACCACCTTCTTAGCGTAGTCAAGGATTATTTCCTTTGTACTTTCGCGACAAATCAACTCCTGTTTATAAGGATCGAACTTTAGGTGTTCCCATCTCTTCAAGATCGCATTTCCTTCTTCACTATCACACTCTGACAAATATTCCACTTTGTGACCACCCTGTTTTAGTGTTGGGAAGGTTAACTAAACGGTAAGTAAAACAGCTTTTCAATAAAACACATGGTAAAGTAGAAAACAAGTCACAACTTAAGTTACTAGGATGCAGTTACTTTGTTATCATGCATGTATATAAAAAAAACATTCCTCATGCTGTTTCTAGTTCGTAACCTGGCTGGGTTTATTGGTGACATTCTTTGAAATATTCGAATTATCCATCGTAACCTTTTTATTCCCATTCTTGAAAAATTTATCCTTCCATGAAATACTCGGGTTAACTTGAGCTTTCTTAAAGGGGTCCTTGTTCTTTTTTGGATCAATCTGATAATGTTTGATCTTTTGAGAGGCGTTAAAGCATGCCTTGTTTCCATTGGTCTTGTGCTCAAAGTCTATGGTTTTTTCCATGATTTTGGAGCCATTTTTAATGAAATGCCTTTTCGGCATCTTATTAATGTTGTTAGAGTCATACACCTGACACATAAAACCTAACTCGGATAGATCAAAGGACCAGTGCCAGCCTGGCTTAGGTTTTTTCGACCACGGAAAATTACTGAAGTTATGAAGAGGCATATCGGTGGCTGACGAATAAGTTACAAATGGGACAGATCGCCACTTGCCCGGTAATCAGTAATTGGGTTAGGTTCGCTCGACTGCAAGAGAACAAATCAATCTGAAGGGCTGTCAGTGACCAATACAAAAAAAGGACGGGACCCGTTCAGACAGGTTACCCCGAAATGCGTTACAAATAAAAGTAAAAGGTATACCTCAGTAGAACTCTTCAACAAATCAAGAAGTTCGTGCTTCTCTGCCTCCAGTTTCTCCCTGTACTGCTTGAGATTCCCATAATCAGCTTCTATCCACTTTTTAATTCCTTCCTGTTCATCAGTGAGGGTTATGTTTAGGAAAGGTGCTTGTTGTATGGTTTCGATCCTCTTGATCTCTTCCTCCCTCGCCGTTATCTTCTTTAACACGCTTTCCTCAATCAGACGACTTTTGGAACCCTGTACTTCAGATGAAGAATCCATAGTTTTTTTTATGTTGGGTGGTTTTTGCCTGATAAAGAGTTGGTAGTTGGGCATAGAAGACAAGATCTCAATATTTTTATCTACCAATGCAACAATACAAACAGTTTACGATGACTTGGGTTACATAGACTCAGTTGAGAAGCTATACCAAGCATCACACAAGATCAATCCACATGTTGCAAGGAGATGTATAATTCTTTGAAAAAAATAGTGTGGGGGGAATAAGAAATGTGTGAGGGATCGAAAACACAAAGCTGATCTAAAGCTAATGAAGGGGAACATTAAACATGCATTAGATCCAACAAATCTTAACCCGCTGGACAGGGCTACACATATGTTCTCTGTTCCGACATTTGGATTAAAATTTTTAGCTGAGAAAATACATAGAAAGTAATCAAATTTCTTTTCACAACTGACATATACAATGGCAGGTGATAACAACAGAGCCCCATCATAAACTGACATTTATTTCCTGTGATAGAAGGTCGTGTTCTTTCGGAACATTCATTCCTAAACGAGTAAAAGAATCGATGGGTGTTGAGGATATTCTTTCAGGTGGAATAAAGACATTGAATAAAGGGGATGTGATTCGCGCCATTTTGGCGAACCATCTACCAGTTTCAAGTCTCAAATGGGTGTTGATACTTTGTTGTTGCGCTTCAAAAAAGATCTTATCTCTTGTTTCCCTTGTTGGTGGTAAGGCACCAGGACATATGTATTATTGTACAGGAATGTACTCTCTTTCGATAAAGAAACAAAATGACGTAAGGTTCAATGTTAACGGCCGCTGCCGTTGCCTGTTATCAGTTTTGTCCCTGTCTGTGTGAATAAATAAAAGTTACTTACAATTACAATCACTTCAACATTCATCATAATCTATAAAAGTGTATCAAATAAAGAGTAATTACTTACTAATAGAAGTATCATCAGTTGGATGGGTTTTCGTGATTCCAATCTCTTTTAATGTTTTTGAAATGATCTCTTTCTTCACAATATTGTCTAATAAGTGAAGTGAATTGTTTAGTTGAGATACGTAGAGCGACCTGAGTGCTGAGGTGCAGAGTTAAGTCTTCTATAAATTTCTTCTCAACCGCATAACAATATAAATCTGTAAGGAAAGAGAAGTATGAGTTTGCAAAGCACATAGAATGACAATCAAGGATTAATATCCATACTACATTTCTTTTAACATGTACTTCTTTCTTCTTTCAAATTTAAAAACAGGAGAAGGTCATACTGGGTTACTTTTGCCCACGTTCTCGTTCTCATTTGTCTAATCATTCGATGCTCCTTTTTTCTTTAAGTAAGAGGAAGCTGAGGTGTGCTTGTGACTTCGCAAGACTGATGCAGTTGTGGGAAACGTAGGAAGCAGCTTCTCAACCACACTTTTACCCCGTCCAACCTGTTTAGCATTTGATTCTGAAGTCATTGTTTCGTGTGGCTTGTGTCTGTGGGGAAATCGGCGTGAGAGCAGCGTGGATCGCTTCGATCTTCTTAATTTCGCTCTCTTTTGATCTTATCGCCTCGCAAAAGGAAGGGTTGTTGGTGTTGTTCCTGTGAAGTAAAAAGAACTGAAGAACAACAAACTTGCGAGGCAAATGTGTTTGCGGTAGAGAGAACGTATTCTTTTGGCACACACAACGATGACCAAAACAAGCAGTTCTGACAGTTCGTTCCTCTCATTCAGTTCCTTTGATGCAACGAACTTCTTCTTCGTTAAAGAGGTTGCTGTTTCCAATAAGTTGTTCTAATTCGTCAACATCATCATCGGGTACTTCTTCTTCTTCAGCAATCTTCTTTATTTCATTCTCTGCTCCGGTTGCATTCCAAGCGGTCTTCATTCTCTGCAACACTTGTCATAACTGGCACACTTGGTGAGGGGCAGCCGCAGTTGAGTAATCTATAATTATATTACTGCTCCATGGTTCTTGAAGAAGGTCTACTTTGATAGTTGTTCTCCAACACAACAAACCTTTTCGGGAGTTGCCGTTAGTTCATCAAGCAAACGGGTGGTTGTCTTAAAAATAAAAGTCAACACCAACACCAAATACTAATAATGTTTTGTGAAGCAATCAATTTTCTCATAAAAGTGTTGTTTTTAAAAACGGTGATCAAGAGAGGGGAGAACAGTCAGTGTTGTTCCCTTTCCGTAAATTTCCCATTTGCTTCTTTTGATCTGTAAAAGAAAATATGAATAAGAATATTAAAAAAAAAAAAAAAAAAAAAAAAACGCGAAATCAACAGTTATAAAACAGAACCAAACACATAAAAATGGTTTTCTTTTCTTTTCCCTTTTTTCTTTTTTTGGATGTTGGAAATTTCTTTATGAAGAAATAAATATCTGTATTGTACCATAGTTAACTAAAATAAACAATTACTCATGATACATGTTGAGTAAAGGTAATGTTAGTATTGGTAAACACTCTGCAGAAGACGTACATTATAATAAATGTTTCTAACTTACCTGCGTACACCTCTTCGTGTTGACATTCAGTGAGAGTACGGAATCGAGTTATTCAATTTCTCAAATAGAAGTGGGAAACTAAAACCAGAGTTATAATGTAATACGGCAGAGTGTAGGTTTTCACTCATCAATTACTTGTCAATAAGTTTTGGGAGGGAGGGTGCTGTCCATTTTTTTTTTTGTCAAAAAAAAAAAAAAACCGAAACGCTTGCAGTTCGAATACTCAACAAAGTTCAAACGGCTACTGAGGTCAGGACGTATTCATTTTTTTTTTTAAAATTGTACGTTATTGTTTCCAGGGTGAGTCTCCTCACGAACAACAACGCATCCAAAAAAAAAAACATCCTCCATTGGGAAGGTGGTCAGAATCTCTTACATAAATTATGGTGTCAGGTCAGACAAAACGGTCAGAAGGACGTCACATGCCCAAATCAGAACAAAGGCGTGGCTATTACGATAAGCCTTCATTCTGATTGAGTGTCCTAACTCATTTCACAAAATAAAATAAAATCTTAATAATGGAGAAAAGGGTAACCTTGTAAAT
Organism: Flectonema sp. DT1601; assembly: GCA_964019425.1. NCBI lineage: Eukaryota > Euglenozoa > Diplonemea > Diplonemida > Diplonemidae > Flectonema > Flectonema sp. DT1601. The sequence goes on from OZ025789.1 coordinate 24,851, forward strand.
TAACAATAAAGTAGCTTGAAAAAAATTGATTCATTTGTTTTCCTCAAACTGCGGTGAGAAAACCAACAGGCGGTGAAAACGATAACAATAAATAACTTTTATTTTTGAAAAAAAAAAAGCGCCATTACCGAAAACTAAACTAAAATTATACAAAAAAAAAAAAATAAATAAATAAATAAACGACTGGAACGTCTGTTCCTTTTATTCGCTCGCCCACTTCATTGAGGTCCTCTTCTTAACAAGTTTTGTTTGAGCCAGTGAATTAATTTCACTGCTGACTTCTCGAAAATGATTTCCAAGCCGCTCTGTCAAAGTGTTAAGAGCAACTCTCACATTAGAATCATCCACATGAGCGTCTACTGGATTGACAGCATCAAGTCCCATTGAAGGGAATCGATGAAGTGGTGAATGTGGAATTGACACCTCACGAGAACCCATCGGGCGGTACGTCATCGAGGAAGCTCTTTTAAATGCAGTCGAGTTCAGAGATAATCTGTGAAAAGAGTGAGATCTGTTTGTTGCTGACAACGGGTTCTTGCCGACTTGTCCAATTCTCTGAACAGCTCGTTGTTGTTCTGCTGTATTCCATTGGTGTAAGTGACCACTTATAAAACATGGCACATCACGAGATTTAAATATTTGAAGCATCGCTCGAATGACATCATCGTCTTCATGACATTCAAAGTTGGGATCCTTCACAAAGATGCTGACAAGGTCACGACCACTTTCTAAATCACAATCCATGGCAATGTTATTTACGTCTAAATTATACTCGCCATGCATCACTGTCAGTACCTCTGATAGAGGACACCAAATTATTTCATTTGGGTTTGGTTTCTTCCTTCCTTGTTTTTGTTCCCTGGGATGTTTATAGATTAGAATAAACTCCCCAACGTGTTCTCCATCTTTCACATCCGGGGTAAACCCAGTTATTTTGGGAGAGTTCTCATGTCTGATTCGAGTCACCATCGCCTTACCATTTACGTTGAATATTGAAAACTGAGAATTAAGCCTCTGTCTTATCTCAGCAAGGCGATCGTTTCCAGGAAAGTCGCAGGTAGTGTCGGTACAGTAAAGGTATTTTATTGAAAGGAGGTCGTCTTGTCCGGCACAACGAGCCTGATACATCTTTGATTTCCGAACATCAAGTTTTAAGATGGATAGGATTGTGTAGATTTGATTAACAAATTCAAACGAGTGACTTCCCATCGTCTTGACGACGACATAGAATTTGCTGCTGAACTCTTTTGACAATCTGACACCAGGTCGAAATGCTACTTCCGAATCGTCTTTTTGAAACTTATGAAGAGGGAGTTCCGAAGGTGTGAATCTTATTTTTTTATAAACTCCCGGATTCGATATTTTCAAATGATCAGTTGTTTTCAGTCTCGCCATCGGAGTTTTGAATGAAGAAATCTCATCCAAAGAAATCCAATTATCACTTCTGATGTCAACGCATCCTTCTAACGTCCATGAGATTGGTTCGATTCCGTTATCAGAGAAGTCAGCTGCAGTTCTAAAGGAGTATTTTGATAAGTTGATTGGAGTTCTAAACTTCACAATTATTCCAACTTCTGTCTCAGCCGTGTCAATCCATTTGTGATCAGAACCTTCGCTAATCAAACCGACGGGATCTTTATGAGGATCCTTCATACCAATCTCACCGTGAGATGTTGTAGCAGTTGCTGTAGAGATGGTGTGCTTTCGATCATCTTCATCGTAGAAGAAGAGGTTTCCAATTTGAGCACATCTGTTGTGAGGTGTCAGTTGGATGTCAATAAAAGAAGTTGGAAGAATCTCATGAAAATGATGTCTGAGAGCGTGAATAGCATCATCTGTTAAGTCGTCGTAAAGCGTCTTCGTGTTGGTACCAACCGAAGCAGTTAAAATAAAAATACTGCCGTCGGTATCTAAATTTATCGCTTCCGCGTGAAGGTCGAGACTTTTCAACGTTTCGATGACGTCGTAGATGACATTTTCTGACATTTCTCCAAAGATTTTCATCTTGAAAGTAAAAGCACACAGACCACCATCAGATACTTTTTGAACAGTTTTCTTGGCTTTCAGACGTCTGATCGAAGCAACCAAAACCCACGGAGGGAGAACAGTTCCAAAAAGAAGAGCCCAGACTGTTATTGAGAACACTTCGAGGGACATCATTTTCCCGTAAGGTTGAGTACCCGATTTGTAATCCATCCTCCTCGCTTCTTGGGCAATCAGAAATGAGAATTCAGCTCTGGCTGACATCGCCGCTCCGATTATCAAAAAATTATTGTAGTCTACAATCCCTGAAAGCATTTTAGCCAAAAAGCACGGGCCGATAGCCGCGAATAATCCCAAGTAAAATGCTCTCCACTTAAATATGTCTTTTACTGGGATTGCGAATGCCACAGTTCCTCCAAAGAAGAATCTAAGAAGCCATCTGGTGATGTGTTTAGTTGACATCACCCACACTAAATGACCTCTCGGTACTCTTGAGAATGAAACACCAGCTACGAATGCTCCAAGTAAGTGAGTACCAAGATGACTACTGAGGTATCCGTACAATAATAAACAACACGACATTAACAACATGAGGATCCCATCCCCGTCTCGTCTAATTTGAGCATCACCTCTCTCGACCATAAAGTCACTCGATAAGTCTCCGTACAGTAATTTCGTATTAAATCTCGACAGCGTTCTTGAGAAGTCAGCTTTTGCAACCCATCTTGGGACGTTATTAACTAAATAACTAACAGCAGGTGGGAACAAATACAATCCAACAGCAGAACCCACAGTGAGGTACAGAATTAGGTAGACGATTGGAAGACCGAGTGCAGTCCCAGAAGTGTCACCCTCAGCGATATTAGTTAACACAGTCAAAGCAGTTATAGAGAAGACATCCTCAACGACACATGCAGCTAGTTTGATTCTCTGACCTAAGTCAGTGTCGATTAGTTTTGTTTCCGTTAAAATCTTTGAAACAATAGCGACAGAGGTAGGTGCCAATGCGCATCCCAATGAGAACCCATCCGGGAAGACAGACTGAGTTGTGTCACAATTTAATGAAGAACCACTTCCTTCACAATCAATTGGACTATTCATCAAAGAAGTATCCGACTCGTTGTAATAAACTAAATAGACGAATAGCATTCCAGCACCCACAGGAAGGAGAGATGATAATATTGAAATCAGACACGACTTCCCAATCACACTCGCAATCTTGTCGTAGTGGACGTGCATTCCACTCTCGAATATCATCATCGTGATTCCACAGTTTCCCATTAAAATAACGAAATCACTCCTCTCAGTTGTGAATATTTCCAACACTTCAGGTCCCATCAAAACCCCGGCTACGATCTCTCCCAGCAGAGCTGGGAACCCAACACGTCTTGAGAACCATCCACCGACATACAACGCAACCAGATATGCCGTCAGTCGGATTAGGTCGTCGTATGTCTCATCATCTTTTGACATTAGGGCCGCTGGGGAACCGAAATATGATTACTTTTTAGAACTCAGAAAATGCCAATCACAATAAGGAAGAGTTACCTGAGGTAAAATAGTTTTTATTTTATTTTTTAAATTTTCTTTTTTTTTTTGTTGAAATGCCCACCTCACATATTCGTGTTGTGCTGTATACAGCATGGGTTATATTTCTTAGAATTCCTAATTACAATCAGCAGCAGATTACTTCAGTTAAATAATATTTTGTAAGTGGTTAAAAAATAAATGTGTTAATTTTTCGTTTTCGTTGGGGGGGAAGAAGAAGAGAAGATAAAATAATAAGAAAGAAAGAAAGGAAGTGTAATTAAAACACCGATCTATATTCTCCCGTTCGTCTGACATCACAAGTGGTGCAATGAAAAGATCCTCCGAATGGGAGAACTGAAGTAAACGGAACAGGAATTGGTTGGAATCCCCATTCTTTGAACTTCTTAATAGCTTCATACTCGCCAGCCTCAACAATTACTCTTTTCTCATCCAACATTAGAATGTTTGCTGTTGCTGTCCAAGGACTGTGTGATGTGATGTTTGAATGGTAACAAATATTTAAAAAACAAAACAAAAAAGAAACAACACAAACCTCGTAAAGTACAACGGAACAGAAGGAGAAACTGTTGGCTTTGCTGAAATGAGAACATCCCAACCTTTGAATTGAATCGGAAGAGAAAGATCTTTTTTGATTCCCTCGTAAGTATAATTACTTTTTAACAAACCAGTTCTACAAGGACGTGTTGGATTGATAAGAAGCTTTCCCTCACAGAGAGGTATAAAAGTACCATCGATGTGCATTCTATTCTTGTCGGAGAAGTCTAATACGTGAATGTTATATTTAGGAGATAAGTGTCTCTGTAGCCATTGGATACCAAACTTATTGGTGACGTGACTTACTTGACAAAATATATCCTTCCCAAGACGAGTGAATTCAGCAGCGTCAAAGCAAGGCTCGTATTCACTGATAGTACTGTTGAAATCTGTTGACGAGTTCTGATCTTTGTTGTCGCTGTTGTTGTATGTGTGGTCTGACATTTGTGGTTTCGGTGCGGCTGTCCAACGCGCACCTCTTTTAAAATAATTCTTTATAAGTTTTCTGTACGGACGATACTCAAAATAACGAGACCTCCACGCCATCGGGGCCTCAATTATCTCATCGCCAACAACAAGAAGTACATCTCGTGGCATGGCTGAGTACATTCCACTTTTACTACTGAAGTCAGGTGTTTGATAAGAGTCGCAGTGATTAGTGATGTCAGGATCAGGTCTTTTTACGATAACACCCTCACCTTTGAGTACGTCACAGAAATAATTTAGCTCAGAAGTTGCGTCGTCAATTAGTTTTTGTGGAAATGTTGTTCCCTCGTTGGACTCAAAGAACTGATGATGTTGTTTTGGGATGACAGCCTTTGATGCTGAATGTAGCTCTGGTACTGTCGCTCCTTTCACACATCCAACGATTACCTCCTCAAGAGGATCCCACTCTGTGAAACTATTCACTACTGAGGGTGACGATGATAGTGATTGACTGCATGACTGACTACATAAATATCTAATACTTCGATTGTGTAATGTCATCACAGCGTTATCTGTGAAATATAATTAATATAAACACAAAAACCTTTTTTATTTATTATTTTACTTTATAATCCGAGGTACTTCATTTAAACCAACAGACGACCATTTCGAAAGACTTTTTTTTTTTTTTTTTTTTTACTCCACCAAAAAAAAAAACACAAGTGGGATTCTCTTAATTTTTTTGTTGTTTTCCCGTTTCCACAACATGGAAATCTTTTTTCTCCTTTTTTTATTTGCAGGTGTTGACAACTGTTTTGCCTGCCTTTTTCAACTTTTTTTTTTTTTACTAAATTTAAGAAAAAAAGGAAAAAAAAAGAAAGAAAAAAAAACATAAATCAGATCCTTGTAAAACCTATTTGAAATCCTATTAATTGGACAGGTGATGCTCAGGAGTTGTAAAATACTAATTGTATTCCATCTAATTATTCTATCGGATTATCTGTTGTTGGAATACAGGACTGGTGATTTCTTATCTATGCCGAGTACCGAGTACTGAGACTTTTAGGGGGCGTCTGATAGTACATTTTCCGTAACAGCCTATCTTGTGTTTTCTCGTTGTGGTTTTCTTATGTAGCACAATCTTCCCGTGTCATCTCTGCTCTGTTGTATGTCTGCTGTTGACACTTCGTGTCGCTTTTCAAAATGCATCTTCCCTTCAGAGTCTTTCCATCCAACGGGGTGTGCGGAATTGGAGTTTTTACCTCCCGCATGTGTCACCTTTACTTTCACTTTAACTCCCTTTTGATTTCCTTTATAACCAGACTTTCCGGATGAATTATAATTTCTGAACGGCTCATGGAATCCCTTCCCACCCTTACGACCTTTTCCAGAAGGGAAGTAATTATTTGATTCAAATGTTGTAGGTGAAGAGTCGTATAAATCCTCTCGCAGAGATGGTTCTCGTATTGCTGAAGGTCGAGGTCCAGGAGGGAGGGGAGGAGGCGGTTTATCGTCAGACTGCTCAGGAATAACTGCTGCAGGTCGAGGACCAGGAGGAAGGGGAGGGTTGCATGCTGCCGGAGGTGATTTATCGTCTTCGTCGTTTGGTATTTTTAAAGACCAACTACCCGAGAATTCCTCTTCAATAACTGAAACTGGCACTGGTACTGCTGCTGGTTGAGAGTCGATAATTGCCTCCGTCGAGGACTTGACTGGTGGAGGAGGTGAGTTATTATCATCCAGCAGCTCAGGCAAGTTAGACACCTCACCATTCTGATCTTGGTGAAGCATCACACAATCCATTCCATCTCTACAATTACCTGCCAGGTAATGTCTGCATATTGTTTCTTCAGCAATTCCTTCTCCTTGAACTTCTATTGCAACGGGTTGACCATTCTCACCCAAAGGTTCAACTAAGAAAGAAACAGGTTTACCAGCTTTGAGTATCTTTCTATTTATAAATTTAGCATGAACATAAACATCAATCTTCTTATGACCTTGAAGGTAGGATACGAACCCCCATCCGCCTTCTGCGTCCCACATCTTAACTGTTCCTTCTTTACGTGACGACATTACTTTTTGTTAACTTTTGTTAAAAAGAAGGGAAAGTTGGATACTTTTATTGAAGTTCTTTTATAAATATTACCATCAGTCAACATCATAAATATTACCATCAGTCATGATGTGACCGATCCGGGGGGGGGGGATGTACCCATCAGTCATCATCATAACACCACTCTGAGATCTGTTGGAATATTTAATTATTTTAAATTAAATTCAGGCATCCCTCACTCGAATGAACAACAGACTGAGAACGAAATCGGCAACACGCAAAAAAAAAAAAAAAAAAAAAAAAAAACAAAGCAACAGCGTTTTTTTCAATTTCTTTTTTTTTTCTTCCCTTTGCTGTGCAAATTATTAATTCTTTTGTTTCTCTTCCGCTGTCCGCAGTGATGACACGGAAACCTTCTTACGCTTAGGGCCACTGAGAGGCAACCAACTCACAGCCAGTTAATATCCAATATGAGGAGTAGAAGACATTCCTCAACAACAACCATAATCATTACGGACGACTATTACGGAGTAATCTTTTCTTTTTTCTTCTTTTTTTTTTTTTTTTTTTTCGATTATAACCTCTACCCACCAAAGCTATGAGTCAAAAGATTATTATTATTACTTTTTTTTTAATTTTTTTTTCTTCTTTTTTTCCTTTCCTTCATTGCAGACTGACAGGTTGAAATTCTCCAACCCGAAGGTGTCTCACAAGTGAGTTACTGTACTCTACTAAATCAACCAAAGTGGTTGATAAAAACATTTTTCTTCTCTCTCCAGAACACTTGTTTTCCACGCCTCTTAATTTAGTTGAATTGTATTGTTGTTGTGGCCTCTAAGAAAAAAAGAACAAAAACAGTTTAGCGAAGTACCAATTGATTCTAAGTAGGAATATCACACAGCGAGGAAACCACTGATACCGAATTGCTAATAGCTGCCAGTCTGTTTGAGTACGGGGTTGATGGAAGGAGGGGGAATGTGTGGGTGACTATACAAAAGAAAAAAAACAGACGGCGAAGCCAAAGCATCAACAAAAATCGGTAAAAAGAATCCCAACCGCTGATACTCACACCTGTACAATTAAAAAGCTAGCAAACGCGCTGATCCGGAATCGAACCCGAGCAGTAAAGGCTAACCCGATTTCACGCACGGCTTTTTCAACCACTTCATTTCTGACTGCTCCAGTGCGTGATGGCTGGCAGCTGTCGGTTATAATTATCGATCCCGCCCATCAAATTAATTTAGGGCAGCGAATGGCATTCTTACGTAGATTTGTTGGCAAAAACGCAGTTGGCGGGGAGGGGAGTGAGTCGCAAAGAACAACAAAAAAAGAAAAAGGGGGGAAAAAAGAAAAAAAAAAAAGAAAAAAAAATGTTTACAGAAACTTACAAAAAGAAATCAGAAGTGAAGTACCTAAAATCAATGGTGTCTTCTGGGTGTTACGGACACTCTCGGGGTGGTTGCTCTACTATGTGGTCGAGGGGAATAAGATCTACGAGGAGATGCCATTGGTCTTGGTGATAGTCTTCCATGACCGATAGTGAACTTCGTAGAGAGAGGAGGGATCAATTTAGTCTTTCCAGCAACCATCGGGTTGCGAAGTTTTTCCTGAAATTGCTCAATAACAGAACTGAATTCCGCACAGATCGCCTCCAACTCACACCTCTCAGTTCCCAATAAACTTCTCTCTTTGTGAACTTCAGTAAATGTCTTTTTTAGTTTCGCTAATTCCACATCATAATCTTTTGAGACTCTGCTGTACTCCGTACGCAAGTCAGCTCTCATTCTTCTGAGTCTCAAGGTTTCTTTAGAACTCTCAACGTTTTCATCTTCCTTACGGCGGGTTTCCTCAGCGAGTTTGCTGGTTTTGTTATTTTGGAATTTTCTTCAATTCAAAAGAACATAAATAATTAAATAACAATACCTGCTAGTGAATCCATCATCCCCAAGACGAGCAGCAGTATCTTCACCCTTGTGGTCTTTCCATTTCGCTTTGAAGTTAGTACCTCTCTTTGTGTGGTAAGAAAGTTCTTTATTTTTAACTTCGAGGTTGCGGTAGACGTCAGAGAGGTCGTTAATCTCACGCTGGCAGGCGATGGCCATCGAGCGCTTGGCTGCTTCACCTTCTTCGCGGAGTTTTGGAAGTTCAATAATACAACGATTTTGTAATGCCGTCAGAGAATGAGTGAGCGCTGCGTCGTCTGACTTCGAATTGTCAGATTCCTGTTGCAGATGATTGAGTTCCTTTTCACGCTCCTGTTCGATATCAACGAGGGTGTCGACGGCTTTCATGACGTCAATTCCACCTGCAGCAACACCACGTGATTTGTGATCGATAATAAATGAAATTACTTCTTCAAGTTTTACATTTAGTTTGGTACAGAACTCAACAGTTCTCTCTTTGATTGTCGTAGTTCCCTTTCGATGTTGTTCCAACTCTGCTGTTTTACTCTTTTCTGTTTCCTGTTGGATTCTCGCCTTCTCTCTAAAGTAGATAGATTTCTTAGTGAGTTCTCCTATTTCTTCTTTTGTAGGTCCAACCTTTGACGCTTCCAGAGATTCTTCTTTTTCTAACATCGCGTAACGAACTTCCTGCTCTGCGCTGTCAGTTGCTCTGATAGCTCTCATCAGATCACCATCTTCGTATTGCATTGGAGTAATGACTCCCCATTTACTTCTATCTTTAGGCATGTCAGCATCATCAACTTGATTATGAAGAAGAACCCAAGGACCATCTTTCTCAGCAGCTCCTTCTAAGATCCAATTCTTTGGATCAGCGTCTGGCTCATCAAGTGAAGTCTTCATTCTATAACCCATTAGAGTTGTTGGTTCTGTTAATTGTAAGATTACAGGTCGTAGCTTCTCATCTCTCCAGGCGGTGTCATCTCTTCCATCGATGATGTGTCCAGGTTTTATCTGTTTTGTGTTACTTACTTTTGACAGATCCTGAAGACCTCAGTCAAGCAATGTTTTAACAATTGTAGAGTGGACTCCTTGTCTGGGGAATTGTGTGTCTCGCAAGATTGGGGATGACGTGTACTCACAAAAGAGAGCATCGCATCGTTTAGTCGTGCTTAACAGGTGTTGGGAGAGTACAATAATTGAGAGTGGACTCCTTGTCTGGGGAATTGTGTGTCTCGCAAGATTGGGGATGACGTGTACTCACAAAAGAGAGCAACGCATCGTTTAGTCAACAAACGTAAAGAACTGTGTCACATACCGAACTACTCCATGTGTTACACCAGGCGGTTTCGTACTGTGCTAGTTCTCCGTCTATTTGAATGAGCTGTCGTTGTTATTAATAAGACAACTCTTCAAGTGGAGTACGTTAAGAAGAAGTAATTACGATACCTGAATACCAGACACGGCTGGTTTTGTTGTTGGGAACCCGTCTCGAGTATCTCTGATGGTCAGCTTTACGAACTCAATGTTATCAAATTGCTTATCATCTCCAACCTGTTTTGGGATGTTATGGTTTTTGGAAATCAGAAATATAAAATAAATAACAACAACACAAACCTGATCAATCAACTCGTCTTCCAGTTCCTGAAGTTTATCATACTCAGCCTGCAGGCCTTCAAGGTTCTCACTCATGTTACTTTTTCAAATTGTTGATTTCCTTAACAAAATAAGAATAAGAATAATAATAATAATAATAAACATAAAAAAGATAACAACGCTCAACATTAATGACTATTTCTTTTTACTACTTCCTTTCAGTAGTAAGTTATGTCTACTCAACCTGTCATAGAATAATAATATTTTCTATAAATGAGGTTGTTGTTGTTGTTGTTGTTTTTTAAAGCCAGCAGTCATATATCGCCGACGTGTGTTTATCGCTCCAAAGGAAAAAAAAAAACATTTCTTAATTAAGGTTTTCTGGGAAATACTTAAAAAAAAAAAACAAAAAAAAAAAAAAAAAAAAACAGGAATGTTTCCTCTAAAAACACAGATAAAACAAAAGGTCAATAACACAGAAATCATTCCTTGTCTTCTCTCTCTTTTTTATTATTATTATTATTATTAAATTCTTTATTTTTTTTTTTTTTTAAATATTTAGTCCGCACGGCGATTTTCTCAGATTGGTGTGCATTTCCTCAACAGAATGACACAAGTTAAGTAGTGATTCCTCCCTCCAGTAATCACATCTATCCACCTGTTCTTTTTATGTTAATGTTATCGAAGTTTATCAATAATCAGATCAAGATGCTGGCAGTCAATTCTCAACTGTTAGCACTTGAATTGTAAGGAAAGTATTCCCCTTCACAGTAATGGATGTTAACATCCATCAGTGAAGTGACTACAGAGTCCTTCTCGTAGATGCCATGACTTCCTTAAAGAAATCTCCTTTTCCTAATTCCGTTTTATTTATTTATTAGATTTTCCAAACAGACGACGTTGGATATTTCTACGATGAAAATAAAGAAAGAATGCGATCGCCGCGATGGATGTTAAGTAAGCTGCTGAATTATCAGAGTTCCCCCTGGCGATGATTGCTCTTCGACGGTTTTTCTTTTCAGTTGGAGTTAGTGGGATGATGACGTGTTTCTCATTACAGAAATCTGTGTAGTCAGGACAGCATGTTGAGTCTCCTTCACAAGAACTATGACAAGAACATCCTCTACACTCAGCTAAATCATTACCACATTGATCCTTACAGGTACACTTTCTAATATCAGGGTCTCCTTGACAGTTGAAGAACTTATCAGGACAACAATCATCAAATATAAGACAGAGGTCATCACAAGCACAAGTACCACAAGCAGCAAACCCAGAAGCAACACACTTAGTGTCTTTACCTTGACACGTACATCCACTTACATCAACATCTGGAAGGACGAATGAACACTTGTCTTCGACATCACAACAGCGATCGCAAACATCAGAATTCCTACTCAGATCATGAAACTGACATCTGTTGCATCTGATGTCACAAATACAACCGCAGTCGTTACCACTTCCACATTCACCACAAGTACAATTAGATGTCGGGTAGAGTTCAAATCCGATAGCGTCACAAAGTTCAGTAGCATCACTACAACAATTCCCTTCCTTTACACAAGTGCGTGGATTACAACTACAACCACATGGCTGAACAGAATGCTCTGCACATTTCTCTTTACACGAACAAGACGTATCAAACCTGTGAGCATAACACTTCTGTTCGTAATCAGGACAACAGTTGAACTGATCTTTACAATTCACATTACAGCTACAGGTACATCCAGAGAATGGTTGGTTGTTGCCGCAGTTTCCTTCACAAGTTTCTTCACCGCAGTGGTTGTCTGGAACACAACAGCGATCTTCTCTATCCCAAGAGTATTCATTATTTCTAGGCCATAAGTTTGATTTAAAACCTGAGTACAGACGTGCACAGCTTCCTTTAGCTCCACATATGAGACCTTCAGCACAAGTATCGTCGTCACAGTTGCCATCGTTGACTCCGAGAGTCTTTTCACAGCCATTGTTGCGACCATTACACATTGATACGCATATACCTCCACTACAGCGGTCAGTTGTTTGAGGATTGTTATCTGTACAGACGTCAGTGTGGTTAGCTGAAGATGGAATGTCGTCGATACATTCTTCTTCAACGTAATATGTGCAATCTGTTGAATTGAAGGTTTCCTCATTGCAGGTTACGGAACCGACACACATTCCACTTTCGCAGTGTTCGTTGTCCATCCCCGCACCAGTTGTGCAAATAGTTCCGTCGGGTTTTCGGCGTTCGGTACAATATCCGTCTACGCAGGTCCCCTCGAAATGACACCAATTCTTAGCAAGGCAGGACTTACCTTCACAAGGATCAACTCCGCTACAAACACCTTCCATACAAATATCGTGAATAGTCGATGAGTTCTTATCATCACATAAAGTTCCGTCTGCTACAATAAATTGATCACAAAGTCCATCATTGTCGCAATACGGCCACCTGCATTGCTCCATTGGACACGCGCCCTCTGATTGTTCACAAGTCACAATGGGATCACAGTATTCCCAACCGGGGTTTTCTTCAATTCTACACCACATCCTTCTTCTACCTCCAGGATTCCTGCAATACGATTCACCTTTTATTACTCCATCTTCTCTGTTTTCTGACCATGGAAGACAAACCGCACCCGAAGCACTTCTGTTAGTGCAGCCAATGTACCCAACGCCTTCCATGTTAGTTGGTATGTTCTCAATACATGTTGTTAGTATTGATGTTGTTAGGGATAATAATAACATTATTGTTGTGTTGTTTCTGAAAGGGATTGGAAGATGATTAAACTGATTGAGATGATAATAAATAAAATATCACCACATCCCGTTGGTATTTATAATTATAATCGAAGTCTTCTCTCTCGTAGTTGTGATGGAGTCTCGCCATCGATATCAGCAGATTGCGGATCAGCACCTGCCTCTACCAACGCATCGTATATTTCCTGATTATATAACTCCGACATCACACAGTAGTGCAACGGAGTTCGATTTCCACCGTTTAGGGCGGGACAGACCTCAGCACCTTTCGACAACAGGAATCGAACTGGTTCAGAAAATTGAGAAGCCGCAGCATAGTGTAAAACAGTCGCACCAGTTATGTCACTCGCAGTGATGTCCGCATCACATTCGTTGATAAGAAACATAATAATATTCATAACTGAAGACTTGCAACCATTTGCTTTGACTGCCCTGTGAAGGGAAGTAGTCTTTAATTGATTACAGCTATTGACGTCACCTCCATTCTTTATTATCGTTTTAACCTTTTCGTAGTCACTATCCTCTACAGCTGACCAAAGCTTTCTCTGAAGTCCTAACCATTGACTTCCGGCTATTAGATTTATTGGTTTTATTAAAACTGTTTTCGTATCAATTTTGACGGCAAGTCTTTCTCCCTTGATGTCGATTACTTCCCCTCGTTGACCATTCAAATCAGGTTGGTTATTTAGACCAAAAATCTGAACGACGTCACCCTTAACAAAAGAATTCATCCTCGTGTCGTACTTGTGTAATAATTACTGTGATTGATAAAGGAAGGTGTTTGTTGTTTTTATTTTTCACTTTTGTCAATAAAAAAAAAAAAAAAAAAGATAAAAATAGTAAAAACGAATGCGTTCTGAAGGTTGAAAAAAAGGAGACGGCACAAACAACACAATAAATAATCAATAAATTATAACATTATAAATAATCCGATCACAGCACTCATGATTGAAGTACAGTAGAGGAGGAGGATATACTCCGAAGGTATTTCCAATGTCCGTAAAATACAGTGAACCCGATTAATAAAAATCCACAAAGGAATTTCAAAATACTCTCTTTCGTCATCGCTTCAGTGTCTGAGCTAAGTAGCAACAAAAGTGAAGTGGCAGCGGATTGCCAAAGTTTTTGATTCGAGAAAGCAGCGTCTTTCTGATCAGAAAACACTTCTCCCACAATCGCAAACATTTGAGTAGTGAAGACTGAGTCTCCGATTCCCCAAAGACATGCGAAGAATGTCATTATTGGTTTTTGTGATGGCTGACAAGTAGAAACATCAACAGAGAATAACTGCGACAACACAACAAAATGACTGAAGCCTCCAATTAGTAATATTGGAACCCTTCCAACTGCGTCACTTAATCTTCCAAATAAAACTGAAGCAGAGACATTTGCGATCCCAAACCCCGTCATCACCATTCCAATGTGAGATATTCCCAAAGTCTGTTTAATAAATCTGTTGAAGACTCCCCACAAGAATGCTTGTTCAAACCCAACATATGATATCAGTGGAATTAATAAATAAAGTTTCGGATCCTTCCACATTCCAATAGTTTGCTTCACAGAAGTTACAAAACTTTCTGAAGTCGAGTTGTCGGAATTGGAGACGTGCACTTCGCTGACTAGAAGAGAACCAACGGTACCGATGATGGTAACGCAGAGATACAACTTCATTAAGTCACCAGCAGTCCATTGAAGATATTGAAGAAACAGAGTTGCTAACATACTTCCGATGATCTGAGTCGATTGCAAGACTCCATAAAACACTCCCGTGAAACGTCCTAAACTACTTCCCTTTTCCAATCCCATACAAAGTGAGTATTCTTCTGCATTTGTTGTTAAGTACGTCCCCTGTGCGATCCATAGAAATGAGGCAGCGAATCCAACAAGAGCAGAACTCGGTAATAATAACTTCCACTGCAATTCTAAATTTGTTGGATCTCCAGCGACAACAACATTAGCAGCGCAGAACATTGAGTAGAGTGTGAAGGCTACCGTGAAACATCTCTTCTCTCCCAACTGCCTTGCTATAAACACACCCACTAAACAAGAACAAGTATAAACACCATAAATAACACCAATAGCGACTGATCCAATATTATTAGAAGACCCGCATTCCATAAACTCAGGTGATGTTTTGTCCGGAAGTATTACTTTCTGTTCCTCAATCGTATTCGGACAACTACTTCTACATTCTCCGACATATGGAGAGCAGTATTTTATTTTATTACTAACATAAGCACAAGTCAGATGTTCACTCGAGACCATCAGCTGTTCACATTCTCCCTTCTCATCGCAGACTTTATCACAATTCCTGCAGTGATCAGAAAGTATAGTCGCCTCAAGATTCTGAATTGCGTTAAATGCGGTGAACACGAATAAGAAACTGATGCTCAGAATGTACAGATTGCGGAAGTACGGCCAACCAACTCCCTCCATATTTAGTATCCGACCTGTAGAACTAATTAAACATTTCAGTCAACCAACTGGCGCTCTACGTGAGATTTCTGTTCTCACTGAGCTTGCCTTAGGACACCTGCGATAATGTGTAACAGATGTGCCGCCCCAGCCAAACTCCTCACTTGACTTGTTGAAGTTATCAAATTACACGACCTGAATGAATTCAAGACAATTACTTCATTCACACTTGTGGTGGTACTCAAAACATTCTTTTTATAACTTTCGAGAGGTTCTCAAATTGTATTGTTTCCGTCTGTCAGAATAGAAAATGATCACCTCCCGACCCTCAACAATCATAAACACCAACACAAGTGACAATAACAACTCGACATTCGTGTGAAGAGGATAGGAAGAAGTTAGGGAAACATAAACTTAACTTAGAAAAGATCATCGCAACCCCGTCTTGGGATATAAACCTCCCCAAACGGTGTATGAAAGTAAAGAAATAATAACTAAAAACTGTGTAAAGAGTCAACGAGATCCTATTGCTGCAGCAGACCGTCTTTTAAAGAAGTTCGATTCCACCCGACCTTCAATTGTTTGATGTCACAACAGGTTGAGTATTTATTATTTTATACCCAACGGATGACATCCCCCAGACAACACAAACAACACAAAAAACGATCAACGAGATGGAACCACGCGATGCTATTGAGAGGTTTGGAGGAGACATAGAGAATCCAATAATATCTATTCCCTCACCGAGATGAGCAAGTCTTCCGAATAAGTTGTACGATGAAAAAGGTTTAAACGAGTGATGGAAATAGTGAACAGTCGATTTCCCATTCTCGTGAAGTACCAAAACACTAATTTGTTTTATTGTCGGAGATGACGTGATTGTAATGATGTCGGAGCTGGTCACGTTTTTTATTTGAAGTTCCTTCGAAAAAAGAGAATCCGGAAACACTTGACCGTCAAACAGTCCGGCTGCGTCAGATGTTGACTCCGGCAAGTTCACAACTCCCACACGAAGTAGGTCATCACGTTGGACACTTTTCTTCTTTGAATTTGATAATTTCACAATTAGTTTTGAGTTCCAATTATACGGAACAGCAGGTTCTATAGCCGCCTGGTACATATCAGATGCTATTCGAGTTCTACATCCCTGCCATACTCTAGCTCCTCCCTTTTCAATACACAAATCATAAGACATTAAGGAACTGAACCTGGCTACCTGCTGATACCACTGAATGATTATTATGAGTAATTCAGTTATCACTCCCTTCTTCTTTAAAAGTCTAACAAATTGCAACACAAACTTTCTCTCTGGAGAACCCGAAACAGACAACAACGAGGCTTCTCTGATAAGCCAAGCCCTCCTTTTGTTTCCTTCAGAGCTGCGAATGAGGTATCGTTTTCCCATTTTTTAAATAGGAAAAAGCAGGGGGGCCAATTTGTAGCCTGAAAAAAAAAAAAAAAAGTATAATATAAATAATAATGTGAGAAGATAATTTGGAAGAAGCACAAAATCAAAACATATTAACCGCAAATATAAAAGTGAGACGCGCGCACACGTCGGTGTTGTTTGTCGTACTGAACTTGTATTTTTGAAAAAACAGAAACAAAAGTGCCGAAAAAAACAAAAAAAAGAACGGTTCGGGGTGGGTACAGAGGTGTGACCTACGAGCTGCTGTGCCAAAGTCTCTCCAATTCGTTGTTTTTTCCCCCCTTCCTAAGCCCCCCCCGCTATAAGTATCTCTGTGCGTGAGCAAATGTGAAAAAAAAGTGAGTTCTTCAGAAAAAAAATTGGAAGAAAAAAAAATAAAAATCCCAAAAGCCTCGCGCATCAACAACAAAAATAAAAAAAAAGGAGGGGAGGGGAAGGGAAAAAAAACAGAGGGAAGAAAACAAGACTCAAAAATAAAACACTCTCATACAATACTTAAAGTGGTACCGAATATCAGACAAAACTCACATTGCGACACCATCAATAAACTAACAACGGATGCTACCGAAGTGATGCGCATCCCTTTGGGGATAACATAATTACTTTGCTTCGGTAAAAAAGGCCTCACCTCAGTAGAAGTCAAACTGTTAAAACATCACAACACGTACGAAGGTAATATTTTTATCTATTATTTCTTAATTTCTTATTGATACCGATTTATAAAACAAAAAAAATAAAATAAATAAATACTCATATCAAATAGATAAATACTTAATATCAGAGAGCACAGGCACACCAGAAGAGGAGGGAACTTCAATTCCCCGCACCACACCCCTTTTTTTTTTTTCTTAACAGAAATTAACAACAAATAATTTTCAACACAAAATGCATTGTAGCTAAGTGAGTTGGTTGAAAAGAATAAAGGCAAATGTTGGGGAGGGGGAAAGAAAAAATCGATTTTGAAGGAAATAACCATTCAGATGCGGTTTTTTATTTTGTTTGATGGGCAGACAGTAAATACTGAACGGGCACAGTGAAATTGATAACTTTAACATAATAAATAAACGGCTTTTAATAATCTGAAGAGTTTCTTCTCTGATTCCGTCGGTGGAGGGGAAAATAAAAAAGAATAATAAGAAGAAGAAGAAGAAGAAGAAGAAGAAGAAGACAGCCCATTAAAACACCAACGTGACCCAAACTAGAAACTTCAATCACTTTTTTTTATAAAATTTTGATTGTTTGTCCCACCCCAACAGTAAGCTACAAAACGATCTGTTGCTGTGCAGTCAGGCCAGAGCCCAAGTCACATGTTCGGTGTATTTAGAGGGAAAAAAAAAAAAAAAAAAAAAAAAAAAAACACCTTGAAGGTGCTTTCCCCAAATAGGTCATTTTGTGGTCTGTTTTCCAAGACGAGCGCTGGACCAAAACAGCGGGGGGTGACAGCGACTCAAAATAAAGAATTTCACTTTGTGTTTTCCTTCTTCATTTCTTTAGATTCCTTCCTTTTCTTCTTCATCTCTAAATAATATTGTGTTTTACGAAGTTTTTTTTGCTGAGATTTGCTTGTAGGGTCAGCAATAGCTGGAGCCTTCTTAACTTTTCGATAATATGGAAGCATCTCAGCAGTTGTCGTACTTCCGATTATTTCACATCTCCCAGAAGTAGATTGATTCCATAAACGTAAGAAGTCATGTCTATTTATGATCGTACCTCCAAACTCAAGTTTGTACTGCATCCCGGCGTGTCCGAGGCTTATGTACTCGATACCTTTAGACGCTAGAAAGAGTGCCATCGTACAAATCTGAACCTTACCAGAAGAAGAATAGCTGGGATTGTAAAACCCCGTGAGAGAAGTGTACGTGCGTCCTATTGAGTATCCGATTTCACCGGCAACTAACTCTTCTGTTTCAGTGTCAATGAGTTCGAATGTGTGAGGCTTAAAGTAACCTTCTCCTACTTGAATACCATTCCGAATAGACTGCATCATTGCCCAGTACTTTTCACCCAACCAATTGCTGTCTCTCGCTTGTGTAATTTTTAAGTATACCTCACTGGGACGCTTATCAACTTCGAGTCTAAACCTTCCGCTCTTCATTCCTTTCAAAACATTTCTTTCCAAATAAAGATCATTAAATATTAACACGGCGTATTCTTTTTGTAATTCAGGAATCAACCACGTTGGTTCTTGAGCCACAGACACAAACCCACAGTAACACAGCAGAGCATAGAAGTCTGGTTTCCAACAAGGCGTCACATAATATGATCTTCTCATGTTTCCAATAATCAAATCCAACTCTGACTTGTTAACTAAATTAGAGAGGCTGATGAAATACGGAACTTCTCCTTCCTCTCCATCGCCATCACTCTCCGATGACATGTTTGTTGTGTTTGTGGATGCCACCCTTTATTACCTAATACAAGAATTATTGTTTAAAAATAGTCAGCAGTAACAAGAGGACCTTATTATTTATTTACCTTCCTGCGGTGTCAATCAATACCTAACTCATTATTATTATCAAACACTTCCTGGGAGTAGTTAAGTTATATTCTGAGCTGAGCGTAACGAAACTATAAAAACAAAATATAACTCGTCCAATACAATTGTTCGTAAAAGTATCAACAAACTAAAATGCAAAGCAAAAAATAAAAAACAACTGAAAAACTGAAGTCGTTTCATTCATAATTTGTAGAAGAGAGAGGAAAGAGATGAAGAAGAAGAAGAAGAAGAAGACTGTCAGATATATCGAATTAACGATTCCGGTAACAAAACTACATTTTGCATGAATGACGTGTTTATAATGTGTACAGAGGTCCTTCAGGTGGTTGTGTTTTGTTTGTGAGTTTGTGGATTTTTTTTTCTTCTTCTTCTTCTTCTTCTTCTTCTTTATTTAAGTGAAAATTTTCACATAGGTACAGTAAAACAATAAAAAATGCAAGCCCTAACACAAAGGGGAACGTGAAGGAGGGGTACCTGCCAAAGTACTTACTTTTAGTCATTGGGAACACATCATATTTCCAGTAAGCTGCTTATCAGAATGTTTGCCGACACCGATTTGAGCCTCATGTGGACAACGTGATGATGACTTTTTTTTCCCTCCAAACATTAGTCCGCTTTCACTTAGCACTGCATTTCATGGAATAGAAAAAAGAAAAGCAGACAATAGAAACAAGGTACATGCCATACTTTTGAAAATAACAAAATCAAATAAATTGAAAAATAAAGATGGATTGCAGAACCCCTAATTCAGCGATTCATAATCCGATTTCATAAAAGAAAACACGGCATCATCGATGGAAGCCGCGCCACTGACTGTTGCACATTGGGATTTGAGATATTCCTTTCATATGTTATACGACAATACAATGTGAACAAAACGTGGTAAACAACAAAGGGAGGGCAGAGGGGGCGGGGATAATTTGATACTAGAATGATATCTTGGTGGGGAGGGTTGAAGAAAGGGGGAGTAGGGAGGGAATCATGTTTCCACTTCCGTAAAACTACAATATAATATAAAACCGTTTTTTTTTGTTTTTGTTTTTTACGAATTGGCAACTTTAATAAAAACAAGATCAAGATATGGAAATCACAAAAAAAGTTGTTTCGTTTCTTTCGTTTCATTTGATCCTCAAAAACCCTACTTTTCAGGGCTGCGTACATCATCATCATCATCGTCATCGAGCATCTTCTTGTTTCCATCGTCCATTTCGAAATCATCGAACTTTCTCTCTTTCTTCTCCTGGTCGAGAGCAGCGTTCTCATTTCTGGATTTCATGAGCGAGTAGGCCAAGAAGACGATAAGTGCGATGACTAAGATCCACAATACTAAGATCAAAGCAGCTGGAAGGCAGGCTTCTCCAAGCTGCAGCCCTTCACAACAGGCTTCTCCAGCCGTCAGCAAGGTTGCGCCACGGGCACCCGCGTCGTCGTTGAATTCCTCGAGGACTTCCAACTGACCAATTCTGCTGCCCGCTCTGTCGTGAGTTTCGACAGGTGCCCACTTCTCTCCTTCCATTGCGTAGCATAAAGTGTACTCTCCTGAGATTTGAGCCGTCACGTTCATCATCAACTCCATTCCAACCTTCGGCTCAAGCATCGGGTTCGCAACCCCCGCGGCTTGGCAGGTTTCGGTAATCGTGATCTTGCTTCCCTCCGACACCATGCATCCCTGGTTGACAGTTGCCAAGCAGTCCTGGCCCTTCATCAGCGCAAGCTTTCCTGAATTCTTCTTCTTTTGCGAGAAGCATCCGTGAACAATGACCGTGAACATCTCAGCCTTCACCGGTTTGTTCGGGTACGCCGTGTACCAGTACGCCCCACTTGGAGCACACATGCGAACACTGCAGTCCGCGCCCCCCCAGCCAGGATCACATGCGCACATGTTGTTTTCGCAGTCTCCCTTTCCGCTGCAGGTGGCATCCCGATCGCACACAACACAGCTTCCGTCAACTACCTTGAAGTCACACTGGTCGCAATTCTTTCCCGACATCCCCGCAGGGCATTCCTTGCAGGCTCCCGCTTGAGTGCAAGTTCCGTTCCAAGAACACGACGCGTCTTCGACGCATGCAGTCTGGTTCAGGGCAGGGCAGCCTCCCACGACGCACTCGCTTCCGGTCCACTCGCACTTTCCATCAGAACGGACGTCACACGTCTCTTTGGTGCTCCATTCCGAGCAAGGGAGGCTGGTAACGCATCGGTTCACGTCCCACGTGCACCACTCCATCTGGTTGCAGCCCGCACGATCGCCGGCATCTTCGCACCCGTCGTTCTTTTTGCACGTCGCTTCTTCCCACTTGCATCCCTGGGTATCCTCGCAATCCGTTGCTTCGCCGATCATCGCGCATTTCTTTCCGCAGAGAGGCTGCTTCACCCCCGTCGGGAGGGCGGCACCCTCGAACCACTCACACTTATCGTCGGCGCCGCACTTCTTCATCTCCGAGTACATGAAGCACCCTTCTCCGTCTTTGCACATCACGTTTGGAGCGTCCCACTCGCACCGTGCCGCCGGAGCACGGAGCTTCTGGCAGATCGTCGCGTCCTTGTAGATCGGACATCCAGTCTTATCCTTGCACACCCCAGCATCCCACTCACAGACCGCGTCTTCGATACACTTCGCCTCCTCCCCGGCGTACACCGCGCATCCCTTCGGATCTTCGCAGTGTGCCACCGTTCCGTTCGATCCGTCCACCCATACGCACAGCGCCGCCTCGCACTTCTGCCCCTCGTCCCAGACACCGCAGTCCTTCTCGATGCACACTCTGCTGCTGGCCGACCACGCGCAGTCGTCCTTCTGGGATAAGTCGCACTCGCTTTCCGTTGGGTACAGTCCGCATCCCTCCACGTCGTCGCACGTCGACGTCGCCGTGTTCCAAACGCATTCGCGACGGTCATCGCACGTTGGCTTCGTTCCGATCACGCCGCACTTCGACCGCTCTTCGCACGCCGGCTTCGCCGCGTTCCAAGAGCACGAGTGGTCGGCATTGCAGGATACCTCCTCCTCCAAAGCGTAGCATCCCACGTTGGGCTTGCACACCGCCGCCGACAACGTGCTTGTTTCCCAGCGACAAGATTCCGTGTCCGTCGTCGACTCGCACGCTCCCTGCGTCGCGAACTCGCACACCTGCTTCTGGCAGCTTTGGCTCCCCGCGTCCCATCCGCAGCGCTCCTCGGCTGCCGCACCCGCACACGCGTCTTCCGCGCAGAAGCTCGGGCACGCACTCCTCACGCACTCCGCTCCCGCCGCAGCCCACTTGCACAGGCTGTCTACCTCGCATCCAGCGGCACTCTCCCATTCTCCGCAAGATCCCTTGTGCAGCGGCTCCCCATGCTCCGACACGTAGTATCCGAACGACGTAGCTTCATTGCACAACCCTGCGAAAACGTCCGCAAGCTCCGACATCTCGACAGACTCGAAGTGCGAGTCCACCGGCTCCGTCACCAGCGCCTTCATCGTCTCTGCATCCGACTCGCTTACCGCGCTCGGCCTCGAGAACCTCCTCACCTGGATTCCGAACACCGTCGCCCTCTGCGCCTCCAGCCTTCCGCGGGTTGCTTTCATCAGGTTCGCGTCTGGAATCGCCCCGTCCGCCACCACAATCACAACCTTCTTCCTGTCAGCCGGAGACTCGTCCAGCATCACGCTCGCCATCTCCATCGCCT
The DNA here is from genome assembly GCA_964019425.1 of Flectonema sp. DT1601. Lineage (NCBI taxonomy): Eukaryota > Euglenozoa > Diplonemea > Diplonemida > Diplonemidae > Flectonema > Flectonema sp. DT1601. The sequence continues at coordinate 47,638 of OZ025789.1, forward strand.
GCGACGCGTACGACTCCACAGTAGCGCTTCCCCTGAACTGATCTTCGTGCCAGTGAAGGTCGTCCACCAGCTGTGCCTCGCTTCCCGACAACAATCCCTTAGTTCCCTCCGTCGACGTTCTCTTTGCCGCCCCGCTTGCCGAGAACTGTGCAAACCCGACCCTGAACCCGCTTGTCCGCAGCACCTTTGTGGCCGCCCCGCTTCCCTCTCCATCCGCGAGCGGCAACGTCTTCACCCAGTCCAGCAGCAGCTCGGTCACCGCCAGGAACCCGTGTGGGTGACGACCGAACACCTCCGCCATGCTCGTCGATCCGTCCATCAATACCACCACGTCGACCGCCGGGCAGTTCGCGTACATCGACGCCATGCAGCTGTCATCCTTCCACATGCAACCAGAGGTCTTTCCGCACTCGCACGACTTCGAGAATCTCTTGCACTGACTCACCCCTTCATCACACGTCCTCTGCGCCTCGTCCCACACGCAGCTTTCGACACCCTCGCAAGACGGCTTGTCCTCGTTCACTCGGCAAACCTTCACTCCGCAGTGCGCCGGGGCGTGCGCCGTCTTCCACTCGCACGACGCATCCGCCGCACAATCCCTCTCGTTGGTGTAAGGCACGCACTCCAGAGGGGTGCACGTGTTTCCTTTCCACTCGCAGTCATACGAGTGTTTCCCGCACACATCCTCCGTCTTGTATGGAACACACGGCTTCTCCACGCAGCTCCCGATCACCAAGTCCCACTGACACGTGTCCTTCCCATCGCACGTCACCGGGTCAGGCGCATTGCACATCTTTTCGACACACTTGCTCTTGTCCGCCGCCTCCTCGTCGAACTGGCACCCGTAAGGGTCAGCAACGCAGTTGTCCTCAGTCGTCGCCGTGCAAGGCGGTGGTCCACAAACGGAGTCCCCCTCGTACCAACGGCACCCCTCGTCCGTAACGGTGTACTTCATCGCTTCGCAAGCCAGCTTCTCCGACGCCGAGCACTCAACAACGCGGCCACACTCACCGAACGTCGCGTCCCACACGCACCCCGCAGCACCGTTGCACGAACCCTCGTCGCACTCATCGTGGCACATCGACCACTCGCACGCCAGCTGCGTCGCGTTCCACTTGCATGCCGCTTCCCTGTAGCACGCCTTCTCCGTCACGAACGATCCGCAAGGGAGGTGGTGTCCCTCCAATGACTGGTAGTTCAAAATGATCTTTCCAAACTTGCTGTTCGGGTTGCAGATGTCCACCAAAACTTCTCTCGAGAAGTCGTCAAGAGGGATGTTCACGTAGTGGTCTGCCTTCGGCTCCGAAACGATCCCGCTGAGCACCGCCTCAGCCTCGAGATCGACCTCCGAGTGCGCTTTGAACCTCCTCAGCACCACTCCGAACACCTCGACTCCCTGCCCGCCGAGCGCTGCCCTCGCCGAATTCAGCTCCGCAGCGTCGTGGATCTTCCCGTCGGTCACGATCAGGAGCACCTTGCGGCGCCCAGCAGGGCTGCTCTGGAACAGGTTCGCCGCGAAATCGAGCGCCTGCGAGATGTACGTCGACTCCATTGCGTAGGCTTGCTCATGGAAGTCGAGATCTGCCGACAGCTCGGCAACGACTCCCGAGAACCTTCCACCAGTTCCGGTTCCAGCTGGTGCCCGGACAGCAGACTTTGGTGCCGAGAACTGGATGAACCCGACACGGAGTCCTCCGGCCTGCGGATCCATCGTACCCGCCGACTCCAAGCTCAGAGGCAGCGTCTTCACCCAGTCACGGAGCTGCTCCACCATCGCGTAGAACCCGTGTGGGTGGCGCCCGAAAGCCTGGCTCATCGAACCAGAACCGTCGAACACAACCGCGATATCCATCACCGGACACCCACCGAACGCTCCTTCCAAGCACGCCGACCGCTTCGCGTCCCACGTGCACCGGTCTACCGCCTTGCAGCTGCACCCGTCCTTCAGATCAGAGCACTTCAGCTCAACGCACCCCTGCCCCGACCACTTGCACTTCTCAGAGTCCGTCTTGCAAGCCGCTTGTTCTGCGTGCTTCGAGCAGTACTTCTGCGTGCACCCTGGCGGCGATTCCTCGGTGTTCCAGTGGCAAGCGTCATCGTGGTCGCATGTCATCTCGTCAGGGTAAGGCGTGCACTTCTTCGGCACGCACTCCGGCGTCCCCGTCGACCACTCGCACTTCTTCCCATCCGCCAAGCACCCGGCCTCGTCGCTTGCCTGGCAAGGGATCAGCACGCAAGGCCCCCACGCCATCGTTCCGCGAATCTTCGAATCCCATGTACACTTCGCGTCCACGCCACAAGCATCCTGCGAAGTGTACGTGCACGGCCGCTCCACGCACGCGTCATGCGCGCTCTCCCACTCGCATCCAACCAGGTCCTCAACGCATCCAGACTCCGACTCGTGTTGGCACTTCTTCTTCTCACACTTCACCTTGTTCGCATTCCAGTCGCATCCCGGGTCAATCAAACATTCCGACACATCCGCGTGCGAGCAGATCGGCTGCTTGAAGCAGCTCCCGTCGATCCACGAACACAAGTTAGCGTGGTCCTCGGCACACGTTGCATTGTCACAGTGAGCAAGGCACCCGGAGTCCGCACACGAGAGCAGGCGGTCGCTCCATCTGCACGACAAGTCCGTGTCACACGCATCCTTCTCGAGATGATTTGGGCAAGGGGTGCTCGCCGAACCCGAACCCGTCGCTGACTTGGCGATGAGAGCTCCGAACTGTTTGTGCGGGTCGCACAGTGCCCACAAGATCGAGTCGAGCTCGTCGATCGTCGCATCCGCAAAGTGCTCATCCTGCACCGTCGAAGTGATCATCTTCAGCGCCTCCCTCGCCGTCGAGCTCGACGCATCGAACGCCGTTGTCGGCCTCAGCAACAACCCGAAGGTCTGCACCTGCATTCCGAGCAGCGTCCTCAAGTTCTGCACCGTCGCCGTAGTCGCCGCGTCCTTCAGCTCGCTGTCAGTCAGCACCAGCAGGATCCGCTTCCTCGTCACCGATCCCAGCATCCCCTTCGTCAAGTCCAACGCGCTCTTGATGTACGCCCGCTCCGTACCCACGATGTTCTTCTCGTGGAAGTCGAGGTCCTTCAGCAGCTCGTCCAGGTCTCCGGTAACGTGTCCCGCGCTCCCCACTCCCTGCGGTGACTTGATCGCCCCTGCCTCCGCCGCGAACTGCACCACTCCCACGCGCACACCCTGTGCTGGGCTTTCCTTGAACGCCTTTCCGAGTGTCCCGGACAGAGGGATCCCCTTTACCCAGTCGCGAATCTTCTCAACCATCGCGTAGTACCCGTTCGGGTGTCTGTCAAACGCTCCCTGCATCGACGTCGTCGAATCCATCGCGATCACCACATCCATCAGCGGGCATCCTCCGAATTGCCCCGTCACGCACTCCTTCTTCGAACTATCCCAGAAGCATCCGAGGTCCTTGTTGCACGGACACGGCTCCCCAATCTTCGTGCAATTCTTGTCAGCACACTCGCCGTCCACCGAGTCCCAGCTGCACCTCTGCTGAGGGTCAGTCGAGCAGCTTCCCTGCTCAGAGAACCTGCTGCAGTACTTCACCTTGCACATCGACGGTGCATCGTCCACCGACCAGTGGCACTTGTCATCGTGGTTGCAAGTCACTTCGTCCGCGTGTGCCGCGCACTCGCAGCACCACGGGTTCGCCTCGCAAGTCGCAGACTGGCAGCGATCCTTCACGCACAGCTTCTCCTCTGCCTTCCACTGGCATCCCTCCGCGGCCGCCGCTTGCGTGCACTTCGCCTCCTCCGTGTACGTGCATTCCGTCTTGGTGCACACCATGTCGTCCGTCGCCCACTCGCATCCCTCCGGATCGGTCACGCAGCTGTCCTCGGCCTGGTGGTTGCACTTCCTCACCTGGCAGGTGCTTCCGTTCCATCGGCACGCGTTTGCGGTGTCGGCATCGCACAGCTGCGGCGATGCGTGCTTTGGGCAAGCTGGCTGCCTTTCGCATGACTTCCCGTTAGTCCACCCGCAGAAGTCGCTGGTAGCGGCGTTGCACTCACTTTCGCTGCATCCGTACGACAGGCACGGCGTGTTGACGCATCCCAACAGCGACTCCGACCACACGCACCACGTGTCATCCAAACACGAACCGGCAGACTCATACACAGCACACGGCTGGTGTGCAGCTCCCTCCCGCATCGCAATCAGCGCCCCGAACTTCTTCGTAGGGTCGCAGATCGCCTCGAACACCTCGGTGACCACATCGTCCAGTTTCAAGTTCAAGAAGTGCTCGTCCGTCGGCAGCGACACCACCGGCTTCAGGGCAAATTCGGCATCGATGTCCTCCTGGGTTCTCGTGTCCAGCCGGCGAATTACCACTCCGAAGGTCTGAACCGACAACGCATCGAGCGATCCACGCACAGCCTTCAGCATATCCGCGTCGTTCAGTTTCCCGTCGGTGATCAGAATCAGGACGCGCTTCCTCGTCGGTGGGGATGCTCTGAAGATCTCAACCGCGTGTTCAAGGGCTCCCTCAACGAAGGTGCGGTCCGCCATCTGGTTCTTGTTGTGGTACTCGATGTCCTTCTCCAGCTCCGACAGGTTTCCAGACAAGAGCCCGTTTGCTGTTCCCACCATACCGGCCGTCGTCCTCGGAGCCCCAGGCGTCGAGAACTGCACGAACCCGACACGCATCCCCGTCGCCTTGGTCTGCTCCTTCGCTGTGTACGAGTCCCCGTTCAACGGAAGCTTCTTCACCCACTCCTTCAGGAACGTCGTCAGCGCCTCGTATCCGTGAGGATGGCGACCAAACGCCTGGCTCATGGATCCCGAACCGTCGAATACCACCGCCACGTCCAGCGGCGGACAAGCCCCGAACACCGAAGTCACGCATTCGTCCGAGGCGCCACTCCAGAAGCACCCGGCCTCCTCCTGACATGCACACTGGTTTCCGTTGAACCGGTCGCACCTCGACTCTACGCAACCACGCTGCTGCGAGTCCCATGCGCAAGCCGCATCCCCGTCACAGTCGCTCTCAGCCTTCCAGCGCGCGCAGTAGGTCTCCGTACAGTACGCCGGCGATGAGTCGACGTCCCACTTGCACCCCACGTCCGTGTGGCAAGACGACTCGTCCAGGTGCTGGGCACATGGCCGCTCAACGCACTTGTTGCTCTCCCACTTGCACTGTTTGTCCCCAACACAGAGGTCCATTACCACATACTGGCACGGCTTCTCGCTGCAAACCGACGCAACCTGGTCCCACGTGCACTCCACATCCGCCAGACAGTCGGCAGACACGTTGTAGCTGCACTTCTTCAACGAGCACTTGTCCTCGACCCACACGCACTCTTCCTCCGTGTCGCTGACGCACGCCGTCTCAGTGATGTGCTGGCATGGCCGCGGCTCGCATCGGTCCTTCGTCGTCGACCACCAGCACTCGGGATCCGATCCACAGTCGTTCGCGTTCGCAGCCGCGCACACCTTCTTCTTCCCGCACGCGTGATCCTTCGCGTCGTACTCACACAGCAAGCTCTCCTCCGCCGACATGCACAGCTTCTCCGAACACAGCTGCAGACAAGGGGTGTTTGCGCACCTCACCAAACTGTCGTCCCACTGGCAACCCGAATCGCGGTTGCACTCCGCCGAGTTGTGGTGGAAGTCGCACGGCAGGTGCGAGTCCGTTGTCCCCAGGTTTACCAACCACCTTCCCCACGGGGTTCCCGGGTTGCACCACTTGTCGAACACGTTCTCCTGAAGCTCGTCAATCATGAGGTTCGTGAAGTGAGTCTCCTGCGGCTCCGTCACCAGCGGCCTCAGCGATGCCTCAGCCTCCAGATCCCCGGCCGTGTGCGACTGCGATTTTCTAATCACGATCCCGACCGTGTGCACCCCGATCGCATCCAGTTTCGACTTCGCGAGCGCCGTCTGGTCTCCGTCCTCAATCTTCCCGTCGATGATCACCATCACCACCTTCTTCCTTCCGTCGTTCGGAGCCCCCGCCAGCAACCCTGCCGCCGTGTCGAACGACTCGGCGAGGAAGCTTCCCCCTCCCATGAAATTCTTCTCCTGCCAGTCCAGATCCACAGTCAACTCCGGCATGTACCCGGACAACCTTCCACCGGCAGCCCCGTTCACCCCGCTCAGCGGCGTGCTCAGCGACGATCCCCTCACCACCCCGTTCACCTTCTTGTTCTCATTCCCGCTGAACTGGATGAACGAGATCCTCGTCAGACCCACAGGGTACCCTGTTCCGTTGCGATCGGCTCTGCCGTAGTCGTTCGCGAGCGGAAGCAGCAGTGACCAGTCCCGAAGCATCTCCAGCAGCGCAGCGTATCCGCGCGGGTGGCGTCCGAACTGATTTGCCATCGAAGCCGATCCGTCGAACAGCACCACGATGTCCATCGTCGGACATGCTCCGTAATGCACGTCCACGCAAACGTTGTCGTGCCAGAAGCACTCCGGGTTGCTGTTGCATGCGCAGTGCACCTCATCCGTGTTCGTCAAGTCCTTTGCGTAGTCTCCACACTTCTTGTCCGAACACGTCGAGAAGTCCCAGTGGCAAGCCGGTTCGTTGTTGCAGCTAACCGATTCCCCATACTGCGAGCAGAACTTCTCCTTGCACTTTCCAGGCGCCACCGCCGAGTCCCACTCGCACACCAAGTCTTCGTGGCAAGACACCTCGTCCGCGTACCCGACGCAAGGCTTCTCCTGACACACATTGCTCGTCGTGTTCATCTCGCACCACTGCTTGTTGCTCTCATCCTCCACGCAGCACGTCGAGTTCCCCCCGCACGACACGCACCTTTTCGGCTTGCAGATCAATCCGTGCTTGTCCCACTCGCAGATCTCCTTCTCGGTCGAACACCCGTCCTCCGTCTTCAGTGTCTTGCACGGCTCCAGGCTGCAGGTCAACAGCAGCGAGTCGTAAACGCATCCCTCAGGGTCCGCGAGACACGCGTCCTCGTCGGCGTGCACGCAAGGCTTCTCCGCGCACGTGTTGTTCCTCCAAGCGCACTCGTCGTCCTGCGCGCAAGAGGTCTCGTCAGGGTGAGCGCACAGCTTCGACTTCCAGCACACGCTCTCCGTCCCGTTCCACTCGCAGTGGTTTTCCTTGTCGTCAGTGCATGGACCGTCGTCACAGTGTTGGAAGCAAGGGGTGTTTCCACACACCTGCGCCGAGTCTCCCCACGCGCATCCCTTCTCCTGGTTACACGTTCCCTTCGATGGGAACTGCTCGCAAGGAACCGCCCCCGCTGGAAGCCCGATGCTTCCGCTTCCTCCACCGGCCACGTACCTTCCCCACTTGCTCGCAGGGTCGCAAAGTCCCGTCAGCACCTCGGTCGGCACCTCGTCCAGCATCAAGCTCAGAAAGTGCTCGTCAGCAGGTGCAGACACCACAGGCTTCAGCGCCGCCTCCGCGTCGATGTCTCCCTGCGTCCTCGCCGAGAATCGGCGCACCGCGATACCAAACACCAACACCTGCTGCTGCTTCAGGGTGCTCCGCACTCCCGAAAGCTTGTCTCCGTCCATCAGCACCCCGTCCGTGATGATGATGATGATCTTTCGCCGTCCATCCACCGGTGAATCCTGTGCGAACATGTTCGACGCCATGACGAGACCCTCCTCGATGAAGGTCAGCTGCTTCATGTAATTGTCCTCGTGCCACTCGATGTCAGCCTGCAGCTGCGCCAGGTCCCCGCTCAGACGACCGTTTGCACCCACGCCTGGCGGCGTGCGCTGCGCCGAGTTCACTACTCCCCCAGTCGGCCCCGTGCTTCCAGCCAACCCACTGAACTGCACCAGCCCGACACGCACTCCCCCGCTAGGCACCGAGTTCGAACCGACCGCTGAATCCTCTCCGCTGAGCGGCAGCGTCTTCACCCAGTCGCGGATCATCTCCATCATCGCGTAGAACCCGTGTGGGTGTCGCCCGAAGCTCTGGCTCATCGAACCAGAACCGTCAAGCACCAGCGCCACATCGAGCGTCGGGCACTTCCCGTAAGCCTGTTCCTCGCACCTTCCACGTCCACCGGTGTTGCTCCAGAAGCAGCTCGGGTCCTGCTGACATCCGCACCTCTCAGGGATCTTGTGGCAAGTCTTCTCTACGCACAAGTCCTTCTCCCACAGACATCCCGAGTCCGCCTCACACATCGCCTGCTCGGGGTACTTCGCACACCGCTCGAGCTGACAGCTTCCCGGAGAGGTGCTGGTGTCCCAGTGGCACCGGCGGTCAGCGTCGCACGACTTGTCTTCGGTGTATTCGACGCAAGGGCGCACCGTGCACGTCAGGTTCGACGTCTGCCAATCGCACAACGCATCAGAGCGGCAATCCACCTCCGCCGTGTACACGCACTTCTTCTGTACGCAAGTCTTGTCCCCGGTCCACATGCAGCTCTTCTCCGTGTCTGACTCGCATTCCTGTCGCGCCTCGTGGTTCACGCAAGGCATCAACACACAGGTCGTCGGGTCCTTCCACATGCACACCGCCTCAGTGTCCGCCAGACAGCTGTCCTCGGTCTTGTGATGGCACCTCTTCTCCCCGCAGTCGGTCGCCGTCGCGTTCCATTCGCATCCTTCCTCCGACTCACATGTCACCACGTTGTCCCCTCCGCACACCTCCTTGCGGTAGCAAGTCTTCTCCAACTCGTTCCACCCTCCCACGCATCCGTTGGTTACATCCCCATCGCACATCGCCTCCGAACAGTGCACCACGCAAGGCGAGTTCACGCATCCCAGCAGGGTCTCCGACCATACGCATCCGCGGTCCGACATGCAGCTTGTCTTTCCTTCGTACTTCCTGCACGGCTGGTGTTGCCCCCCGACAGGCTGCATCGCGAGTCCGCTTCCCCAACCGGTCGCCGGGTCGCACATCTTCGTCAGCGGACCGTTCACATCTGCCAACTCGTCCATGTCGACGTTCACGAAGTGATCTGCGTGTGGGTCCGACGTGATCGGCTTCAGCGTCTCCTCCGCGTCCGCATCCAGCTGCGTGTGAGTCGCGAACCGACGAACCACGATCCCGAACACTTCGACCTGCTGAGAGCTCAACTTTGCCTGCGCAGACGCCAGCAGGTTCTTGTCCTGGATCGCCCCGTCAGTGATGATGAAGAGAGCGCGTCTCCTCCCGTCAAGAGGCGAGTCCTGGAAGATTCCGGCTGCCATGTCGAGACCCGCCCGGATGTACGTTCCCTGCGCCATGTAGTTCGCCTCGTGCCACGAAAGGTCCGCCAACAGCTCGCCTGCGTCGCCCGACAGCCTTCCGGCCGTTCCCGTGTTGCTCGGGGTCTTCAGAGCCGATCCCGGGATCGGTCCTGTTACTGGCGACCCGCTGTCCTGTGGAACTCCGCTGAACTGGATGAACGCCACGCGCGTCTTCCGGTTCACCGTCGAAGGCGTTCCCGCCGCCTCACCGCTAAGCGGAAGCCCCTGCACCCAGCTCTTCAGCATCTCAACCTCCGCAAAGTACCCGTGTGGGTGGCGTCCGAAGGCATTGCTCATCGATCCAGATCCATCGAACAGCACCACGAGGTCCAGCGTCGGGCACGTCCCGTACCGGGTGTCAACGCAAGCCTGCTCCGACGGAATCCAGAAGCAGTCTGGGTCGTTGTGGCACTCACAAGGGTCCGAAGACAGCTTGTCGCAGACCTTCGTCACGCACGAGTTCCCCTCCGTCATGCACTTCGCGTCCGCCTTGCAGGTCGCCTGGTTGCAACCCCTCTTCGTGCAGTGTCTTCTGCAGTACTTCTCGTTACACGTACCCGGCGCAATCGAGGTGTCCCACTCGCAAATCACGTCCCCGTTGCACTCCTTCTCGCTCGAGTACTGCTTGCAAGGGGCTGTTTCGCACAGCGAATTTCCGCCGATCTGCTTCACCCACTCACACAACCCTGCCGCCGGCTTCGTCAAGCAGTCTCCCTTCTCCGTGTACGGACTGCACTTCTTCAGCTCGCAGTAGTCGGCGTCCAAGTTCCACGTGCAATTTAAGTCCTGCTCACACGTCGCTACCGCGTCGTACGTGCACGGCCTCTTTCCGCACGTCTGCGCGAGGTTGTTCCACTCACAAGGGTCCGGATCGGCTAAGCATCCCTGCTCGTTGTCGTGTTCGCACTTCTTACCGATGCAAGTCTTTCCATCATCCGCAACCTCGCACTTCTCGTCCTGCAGACACCGCGCAGCCGTCGGATGCTTGCAAACTTCCTCCTTCACGCACCCTCCGGATTTCCACTGACACTGGTTCGGCCAGTCCGCCGTGCAGTTGTCCTGCTTGCAGTGCTTCAGGCACGGCGAGTCTCCGCAAGACAACGTCTCATCGAACCACACGCAGTGGGACTGCTTGTTGCACGGATCCTTCTCCGCCACCGTCGGGCAAGGGAGCACCTCCTCCGAAACGTCCGCGACATAGCGTCCCCACACGTGTTGCGGCTCGCAGATCCCGTTCAGCGCCGTCGCCAATTCGTCCACCAGAATGTTCTGGAAGTGCGCGCTCGCCGGCGAGCTCACGATCTGCTTCAGGGTTTCCTCCGCCCTCAGGTCGATTGCCGTGCGCGTCCCGAACGGCCGGATCACCGCCCCGAAGATCCTAACCTGCGCCTGGTCGAGTTCCGACATCGCCTGACCGTAAGCATCCTTGTCGTGCAGTTCCCCGTCCGACACGATGATGAGCACCCGCCTCCTTCCGTCAACGGGGGAGGCCCGGAACAGGCTCACCGCCTTCTCGAGCCCGGCGAGCAGGTAGGTCTGCTGCGTAGTTGGCTGCGTCACCAAGCTTCCCCCGAGGAACGCCCCCATGTGGTACTCCGCATCCGCGCGCACCTCCGACAGGGAACCGGTCAGGTGACCTCCACTACCCGTTCCAGGTGGCGAGAACGTCGCCTGCCTTGGGTCATCCGAAGTCCACTTGCTGCTTCCGGCGAACTGCACCAAAGCCAACCGGATCGCCTTCGTATTCGCCACCGACGGCTGTCCAGCCGCCTCCTTGCTCAGAGGAAGCGTTGCCGCCCAGTCCTTCACCACCTCAACCAACGCGTAGAACCCGTTCGGGTGCCGTCCGAACGCCCGGCTCATCGACGCCCCTCCGTCGAGGAGGAGCACGATGTCCAGGGTCGGGCAGGTACCGTAACGCTGGAACGTGCAGTGTGAGCTGACCGCCGTCGAACTGAAGAAGCAGTCCGCGTCTCCCTCGCACTGGCACTTGTCCATCACTCCGCAATCCTTCTCCACGCAAGTCAACTTCGCGTCCGACCACATGCACTCGTCCTCTCCCTTGCACCCGTTCTGGTCGAACTTCCTGCACGGCAGCTGCGCACACAACGCAGGCGACTGCTGCACGTCCCAGTGGCACCCGTCCACCGCGTTGCAGCACTGCTCCCCGGCATACTCAGAGCAAACCTTCGCCGAACAGCTTCCGTTCCATTGGCACCGCGAGTCCGCCGTGCACGCGGCATCGGACCCCGCCCCTTCGCACGGCTTCACAACACACTCCTCATCAGGGCAGCTGTTGTCCCACTTGCATCCCGAGTCCGCCCCGCAAGTCGTCGAGTCCGGGTACTGGCAAGGAGTCAACACGCACTCCCGGCTTCCCGTCTGCCACGTGCACTCGAACTCCGTGTCAGCCAAGCAGCTGTTCTCGTCAGGGTGCAGACAAGGCTTCTCCCCACACTCTCCACCCGTTCCCGCGGTCACGTTCCACGCGCACATCGCATCTTGGTTGCATGCCTGCGGGGTTGTGTGCGGGCAGATCTCCTTCTTGTAACAAACCTGCTCCTGCGAGTTCCACTCGCAGTGGTTCCCCTGATCTCCGTTACATTCCGACTCCTCACAGTGACGGATGCAAGGTGTGTCCACGCACGCAGTCAGCACCTCCTGATACAGGCATCCCGGGTCGCTGTCGCACTTCGTCTTGTCCACGTAATTCCTGCAAGGTTTGTGCACTCCTGCCTGACTCTGAGGGTCGACTACGTACTTGCCCCACAGGCTGTTGGGGTCGCACAGTCCGTCAAGCGCGTCAGGGATCTCGCTGAGCATGAGGTTCAGGTAGTGGTCCACGTGTGGCTCCGATGTGATCGGTCTCAGCGAATTCTCCGCGTCGAGGTCCACCGCCGTGTGGGCGAGGAACCTCCTCACCACCACCCCGAAGGTCACCACCCCGGCGTTCTCGAGCCTTCCACGCGCGTCTTTCAGCCTATCAACATCCTTGATCTCCCCGTCCGTGAAGACCAACAGCACCTTCTTCCTCAAACTACCCGGGGATTCCTTGAACATGTCCGCCGCGGTGTCCAGCGCCGAGGCTATGTAGGTTCCGCCCTGCATGTAGTTCGTCTCCTGCCACTCCAGCTCCGCGTCGAGCTCGGTCCTCAAACCCGTCAACCTTCCGCTCGTCCCAATCTGCGCCGGAGTCGTTTGCGCTGCGTCCACGTTTCCATTCGGCAGCTTGTTCGTTGGGATTCCACTGAACTGGACAAATCCGACACGCGCCTTCCCGTCGAGCAACGGAGAGCCTCCGGCAGGCACCCCGCTCAACGACAGCGACTGAACCCATGTCTTCAGCATCTCCATCAGTCCGTAGAATCCGTGAGGGTGCACTCCGAAGCTCTGGCTCATCGATCCGGAACCGTCAACCACCAGCACGATGTCCAGCGTCGGGCACTCTCCAAACTTCGACGTCTTGCAGGTTCCCTTGTCCCAGTAACAGTCCCCATCCTTGCGACACCTGCACACCTCGAACTCCCCGCAGTTCTTCTCGACGCAAGTATTGTTCAGCCACATGCACTCTCCGTCCTGGTCACACGCCCCCGGTTCACCGTATCTCTTGCAGTACTTCACCTCGCAGTCAGTTCCCCAACTGCACAGGTCGTCCTTTCCACAAGTCTTTTCATCGGGATGCTCCTTGCACGGCTTGAACGTGCACGCGTTGTTCTTCCACTCGCAGATTCCTCCGTCCTTCTCCTCGCACTCCACCTGCTGACCCCAGCGGCACTTGATCGTTTCGCACAGGTCTGCGTCCCTATTCCAAGTGCACTCGGTGTCGTTGTTGCAGAACACCGGCTCGAAGTACACGCAAGGCTGCTTGCTGCAATCCTTTCCGCTTTCGTTCCACACACACGGTCCCTTCGGGTCCGCCAGACATCCCTGCTGGTTGTCGTGGTCGCAGATCTTTCCGATGCACGTCTTCTTGTCCGCAGGGTCCACCTCGCACTTGTCGTCCTTCTCGCACTCCACCGTGTCCGGGTGGTTGCAGAGCTCCTCCTTGCGACACGCACCGAGCGTCTGGTTCCACACGCAGTGGTTGTCGGCGTCCGCTGAGGTGCAGTTGTCCTGCTTGCAGTGCGCCAGGCACGGAGAATCTCCGCAGGACAGCGTCCGGTCGAACCACACACACCCGTCGTCTTTGTTGCAAGGATCCTTGCTCGCGTACAATGTGCATGCCACCCCGTCGCTCGTATCCGCGATGAACTTGCCCCATGCGTGGTTCGGATCGCACAGACCCTTCAGCGCCGAGGCCACCTCATCGACCTGCAGGCTCTGCAGGTGCTGGTCCTTCGGGTCCGACAACGCTCCCGACAACGTCTGCTGCGTCTTCACATCGTCGGTTGACACCGTGCTGAACGGCCTCAACGCGATCCCGAACACGTGAACCTGCGCCTGGTCGAGCGCCGCCCTTGCCGCCGTGTACGAGTCCTTGTCGTTCAGCTCCCCGTCTGCCACGATGATCAGAACCCTCTTCCTTCCGTCAAACGGCGACGTCTGGAACAAGCTTACCGCCTTCTGAAGACCCCCCAGCAAGTACGTCTGCTTCAGGTCCGGCTGGGCCGCCGCACTTTCCCCCATGAAGTTCCCCTCGTGGAAATCGGCATCCGCCTCCACCTCGCTCAGCACTCCGCTCAATCTCCCACCGCTTCCCGTCCCCGGCGGCGATGACAGCGCCTGCTTTTCGTCGCTCGAAGGCCACTGGCTGCTTCCCGCGAACTGCACCATCGCCAACCGCATCGCCTTCGTCTGCGGCATGCTCGTCGTCCCGGCAGCCTCCCCACTCAGCGGCAGGGTCGCCGCCCAGTCCCGCACCACTTCCACCAACGCGTAGAACCCGTTCGGGTGCCGTCCGAACGCCCGGCTCATCGAAGCCCCTCCGTCGATCAGGAGCACCACGTCAAGCGTCGGACATGTTGCGTACCGCTGGAACGTGCAGTGCGAACCACCGTCCGAGATGCTGAAAAAGCAGTCCGGATCAGCGTCGCACTCACACTTCTCGAACTCTCCGCAGTCCTTCTCCACGCACTTGTTGTCTTTCCACATGCAATCCCTCTCATCGCTGCACGCAACTTGCTCGCCGAACTTCCTGCATGGGAGCTCGGCACACACCGCCGGCGCCTGCTGCACGTCCCAGTGGCATCCGTCCTTGTGGTTGCAGCATTTCTCGTCAGGGTACACCGCGCACGCCTTTCTGGAGCACGTCAAGCTCTGTTGGCTCCACTGGCACAGCACATCCTTCGAGCACTCCGTTTCGTCCGCGTGCTGGCAAGGGACCCCCACGCAGGTTCCCTCCCCGCACGCCTCGTCCCACTCGCAGCCAGCTTCTTGGTTGCAACTCGTCTTGTCAACTTGCGTGCAACGGGTTTCGATGCACGATCCGTTCACAGTGTCCCAAGTACAGTCGAAAGTGCTGTCCGCAATGCAACTCGGCTCATCCGGGTGCAGGCAAGGGGTGTCGATGCACTTGTTCCCAGTCGCGTTCCACGAGCACTTGTCGTTCTGATCGCATGCGTTCGGATCCGAAATCCCTGGACACACCTCCTTGTTGAAGCACTCCAACACCGTCGAGTTCCAATTGCAGTCGCCCGTCGAGTTCGCACACTGTTCCTGGGTGCAGTGCTTGACACACGGAGAGTCGAGACACGCGATCAGCACATCAGACCACTTGCATCCCACGTCTGATGAACACGGCACCTTGTTTCCGTAGTTGGGGCAAGGGCGGTGCACCCCGGCCTGTTGGGCCTGCGTTTGCGCCGCAATCGCCGCCTGGTCAACGATGAGGTGTCCCCATGGACCGTTCGGGTCACAGATTCCGTTCAACGCCTTGTCCGGAACCTCGTCGATCATCAGGTTCAAGAAGTGGTCGTCGTGTGGGTCCGACGTGATCGGCTTCAGCGAAGTTTCCGCATCGATGTCATTCTGCGTCAGCTGGTTCGTTCGCCTCACCACGATCCCGAACGTCTGCACATCCATTCCGTCGAGATCGTTCTTCGCCTGCGCGAGCTTATCGTCGTCCTGGATCTTCCCGTCGGTAATGATGATCAGCACCCTCTTCCTTCCGTCAACAGGCGACGACGACTTGAAGATGCTTCCGGCGCGCACCAGCGCCTTCTCGATGTACGTTCCAGCCTCGAGGTAGTTTGCCTCGTGCCAGTCAACGTCAGCAGACAGCTCCGCCAAGTCTCCAGTCAACCGCCCCCCGGCTCCGACTCCCACAGGCGGAAAGGCCACCGAGTTCACAATATCACCGAACGTGAAGTGCTCAGGGTGTCCGGAAAACTGCACCAGCGCCACACGAAGCTTCTCGGATCCAGCTCCCGAGTTCGACCCGACAACTGCCTTCTCGCCGCTGAGAGGCAGCGTCTTTACCCAGTCCCGCACCATCTCCATCAGCGCGTAGAACCCGTGAGGATGGCGTCCGAAGTTCTGGCTCATCGAACCAGAACCGTCGAGGATCATCACCACGTCCAGCGTCGGGCACTCCCCGTAGGTCACCTTCACGCAAGATCCCTGTTGCGGTTGCGACGCCAACGCCTTCCAGTAGCATTTCTCGTCCTCAACACAGTCGCACTTCTCGAGCTTGTTGCAGTCTTTCTCGATACACTTCGTCCGGTCCTTGTCCCACGCGCAGTCGCTGTCAGCTTCGCACGTCGGTTCGTCCCGGAGCTTCGCGCACGGCTTCTCCACGCACATCGCCGGGGAGATCGACGGGTTCCAGTGGCAGTCCTCAATCCTGTCGCACTGGATCTCGGTCATGTACTCCGTGCATTTCTTCTGTACACACCCCGTCGAGTTGGTGTTGTTGTTGTTGTCCTTCCACTCGCAGTACGGGTCAGCCACGCAAGGGTCCTTGCGGTCCGCCTTGCATTTCTCTTCCACACACGTTCCGGCGGTAACTTCAACCCGTCCACTGGCGTCCTTCGGGTCCACGCAAAGCTCCCCAACTCCTCCCCATTCGCAGATGTACCCGTCGATTCGCTGGTGGTCACCTGGGAAGTCGTTCCACTCGCCCGAAGGCCAGCGGAAGTGCGCGTAGTTCTCTCCCTCGGTAGCACACGATCCCGGACACGCTCCCTTGTAGTTGTTCGGCTCCCCCGCTTCCCAATTCGTGTACATCGGCTTCCCGGTATTCGCATCTGTCGCCGCGACGAAGCTTCCCCCGCTTCCGCTTCCAATCACCAGACCCACCTGTGATGTCAGGTCGCATCCGCTTTGGTCGGCGGCGTAGGTACACCCGCCGTCCAATCCCTCCGGTCCGACAACCCATCCCCACCGTCCTTCGTCATTCTTGTCCGCCGCTCCCATCCATCCCTGGCCCTCGAGCTTCATCTTCGCCACCTGATCTTCCTCCTCCGAGGTGATGGTGATCAGGTACCCGCGGAGTCCCAGGATCATGTTGTCGGCGGATTCGCACTCTGCCTGCGCCTGTCCCCAGTGGCACTCGCTCGCCGTAGGGTCGACGTTCTGGCATTCCGTCTTCGAGAAATAGTGGTAGTAGTGTCCAGTCGCTGACGACAGGAACCCGTGACCGTAGTTCCAAGTGATCTTTCTCGGAGATCCGGCGTCCGACGTCGTCGTGAAGGTCACCGTCGCGATCGCCGCAGCGTACTCGGCCATCGTCTTCGCCGTCGTCGACTTCAAGTACAAGACTCCAGGAACGTCGTGCCACTCTGCCTCGAACCCGAGGCCCGCGCACTGGTCGCAGGCGAGCACGTCTTTCCCCTTCACGTATCCCTCTTCGACATCAACTGCTGCTCCCTTCACGGTGTCCGAGCAGCTGCACTTCCCCGAAACGGTGCAGCTCACCGTCGGGAACGGAACCATCGGTTGTCCACGGGCGTACGCCGACACAGTCGAGTTCAAAGGAATCGTCGTCTGCCACACGCATCCATCTTGCGACGCGACGCATGGTCCCTCCTCAGTCTCCTTGCAAGGGGTCTCAGTACATTCCTGGTTAAGGTTGTTCCACACGCAGTCATCTGGATCAGCGAGGCATCCCTGTTCGTTGTCTCGGTTGCACTTCTTGTCCACACATGTTGACCCGTCCTTGTCAACCTGGCAGTCCTTCTGCTTCTTGCAATCCTCTGGCTTTCCAGTGTAGATCTCGCACCCCGTCTTCGGTTCCCGCACGCAGATCGTTCCGTTTGCCCACATGCACCCGTTCGCGGCATCTGCCGTGCAGTTCTTCTCCTCGCAGTGGTGCAGACACGGACTGTCACCGCACGAAAGAGAGTTGTCGAACCACACGCATCCAGGGTCCGCCAAGCAACCCGCCTGCCGCAAATGCTGCGGGCAAGGTTGGTGTACGCCTCCGCTCGCAGGGTTCGCTCCCCCCGATCCCTGTTGGGCCGCCTGTCCAAGAACCAGCGATCCGAAAACGCCGTTCGGGTCACAGATGTCGCCGAGCACCTTCTCCGGAACCTCATCAATCTGCAGGTTCTGGAAGTGAGCGTCATGCGGGTTCGACGTAATAGGCTTCAGCGTCTCCTCCGCGTCGAGGTCAGCCTTCGTGTGCTGGGCGCTCCTACGAACAACCACACCGAACACCTTCACCTGCTCGGTGTCGAGCTCGGACCGCGCTTGCTGCAGAGTGTTCGGGTCGTAGATCCGACCATCGGTGATGATGATCAGCACCCTCTGTCTTCCGTCGTTTGGAGACTGGTGGAACATGTCGGCCGACATCTGGAGACCCTTCTGGATCATCGTTCCTCTGGAGTAGTAATTCGCCTCGTGCCAGTCAACATCCGCGCTCAGCTCGTCGAAGTCTCCCGACAGCCTCGTCTCGGTTCCGGTTCCTGGAGGGGTCCCCTTCGCGTCCGCCCGTCCACTCGATGGGCCGTTCTTGTTCTTCCCCGAGAACTGGATCAATCCCACTCGGACCTCGCCCGTGTTGGCAGCAGAGTTCAGGCCCACGTCTGCCTTCTCACCGTTCAGTGGCAACGTCTTCATCCAGTCGCGGAGCATCTCCATCAGTCCGTAGAATCCATGCGGGTGGCGTCCGAAGGGCGCGGACATCGATCCAGACCCATCCAGCAGCAGCACCAGGTCGAGCGTCGGGCACTGACCGAACTTGGTCTCAGTACAGAACGGTGTCGGAGCAAGTGAGTTCCAGAAGCACTTCGTCTCCGCCAAACAGTCGCAGCGGTCGAGGTCCTTGCAAACCTTGTCAACACACTCGGTCGAGCTGTCGTTGAACGTGCACAGCGGGTCGGTGTTGCACGCCGGCTTGTCCTGGTTCATCGTCGCGCAGTGCTTCACGCTGCACTGCGCCGGTGTCAGCGACACGTCCCAGTGGCAAGACGAGTCCTTGTCACAACATCTTTCGTCCGAGTGGACCGTGCACTGCTTCAGACCACATGCGTTGCTTTTCCACTCGCAATGCTGGTCCGAATTGCAAGCCTGCTCCGTCAGTGCAGGGGCTCCAGGAGCCGCCGCACAACGCTTCTTGATGCACTGGGCTCCGTCCGTCACACCGTCGCACCCGTCCCACTCGCAGAGCGCATCGCTGTTGCACGCGCTCGAGTTCGTGTGTTTGCACGGCTTCTCCACGCACATTTGCTGAAGGCCGTCCCACTCGCAACCATTTGGATCGAGGTCGCATTCCGCCTCCGTCTGCTGGTTGCAGATACGCTCCTCGCAGTCCCTCTTCGTCTGGTTCCAGTCGCACTTCTGGTCCTTTTCGCAAGTCACGTCATCCTGGTACGAGCACAACGGATTCTTCCAGCATCCCTCGAGACCGGCCACCGACGCGTTCCAGTAGCAGTCGTTTAGCGTATCGGCTGTGCACCGAGTTTCGTTGCAGTGCTCCACGCACGGCGAGTCAACACACTCGAGTCCGATCGAGCTGAACACGCACCCAGCGTCCGCCGTGCACAGCACCTGGTCCACGTACTGCGGGCACGGCTTGTGCACTCCAGACTGGTTCTGCGCCGCTGCTCCCGGCAGCAGGAGGGCTCCCCACTTGCTGTTCGGGTCGCAGAGCCCGTTCAACACCGTGGTTGGCAGCTCGTCGATCATCAGATTCTCAAAATGGTCGTCGTGAGGATCAGACGTGATCGGCTTCAGCTTCTCCTCCGCGAGGGTGTCCACTGATGTATGTGTTGCCTGCCTACGGAGAACCACTCCGAACACCTCAACGCTTTCCTGGTTCAGAGTCGCCCTCGCTGATGCGAGCTTGTCATCATCCTTGATCGCACCGTCGGTGATGATGATCAGCACCCGCTTCCTCCCCGCGGGGCTCGCGCGGAACATGTCCCCGGCCCATCCGAGACCCTGGTTGATGTACGTACCCGCCTGCAAATAGTTCGCCTCGTGGTAGTCGATGTCTGACTGCAACTCCGTCAGCTTTCCAGTCAACGACCCGAACGAACCGACTCCGATAGGGCTCTTGATCGCCGCCTTGTCTACAGCCGTTCCGCCGCTGATAGGGATTCCAGAGAACTGGATCACCCCCATGCGCATTCCTCCGTTCGGCGCCGTCGAGTTCGCCCCCACCTGGTGGCTCTCCCCGGTCAGCGGCAAGGTCTTCACCCAGTCACGAATCATCTCCATCATCGCGTAGAACCCGTTCGGATGGCGTCCGAAGTTCTGCGACATCGATCCTGATCCGTCCAGCAACAACACCACGTCGAGCGTAGGGCACTGCCCGTAACGGTTCTCCACACATTTCCCGCTTCCCGAAGACGTGTCCCAGAAGCACTTCGGCTCCGCCTTGCAGTCGCATCTCTCGAACGGATCGCACACCTTATCAACGCAGCGGTTGGCCCCGTCGTCCCACACGCAGTCGTCCTTCACGTTGCACGTCGTCGGATCCTTGTTTTTGTTGCAGATCTTCTCCGTGCAGAGCGACGGCGACACGGTCACGTCCCAGTGGCAGACCGGGTCCTTGTCGCACTCCTTCTCGTTCGGAATTTCGACGCACGGCGCCACCACGCACGGCTCGACATTTCCTCCCACCCACGAGCACTTGGGGTTGGCTTTGCAGTCTGTTTCCGTGTCGTTCACGCAGGCCTTCTCCACGCACACTCCAGCAACCAAGTCCGTCACTCCCGTCGCGTCGCTCACGTCGGCGCACATCTCACCGATTCCTCCCCATTCGCAGATGTACCCGTCGATTCGCTGGTGGTCTCCCGGGTAGTCGTTCCATTCGCCCGAAGGCCACAGGAAGTGTCCGAAGTCCTCACCGTCCTTGACGC
Source organism: Flectonema sp. DT1601 (assembly GCA_964019425.1). Taxonomy (NCBI): domain Eukaryota; phylum Euglenozoa; class Diplonemea; order Diplonemida; family Diplonemidae; genus Flectonema; species Flectonema sp. DT1601. The sequence continues at coordinate 68,056 of OZ025789.1, forward strand.
ACGATCCCGGGCACGGTCCGCGGAAGTCATTCGGCTCGTTGTTTGCCCAATTTCCGTACATGTCCCTCCCGGTGTTCGGGTCAACCGCCGGCGCGAAGTTGCCCCCGGTACCGGAACCGAACGGCAATCCCTTCTCAGAAGCGAGGTTGCATGAGCTGCTGGTACTCGAATACTGACACCCTCCGGCAGCTCCCTCTGGTCCAGTAACCCAGCTCCATGTTCCTTCCTCGCCAACGTCGCTTGCTCCCATCCATCCCTGACCTTCCAGCTTCATCCTCGCTACCTCGTCTTCCACCTCGCTCGTGATGGTGATCAAGTACCCGCGGAGTCCCAGAATCTGGTTCGAGTCCGAAGCGCATTGTTCCTGGGCATCGCTCCACGTGCACGCCCCGCCAGCGCAAGTCGACTTCGGGTAGAAGTGGTAGAAGCTGCCAGTGTGCGACGAGTAGAATCCGTGACCGTAGTTCCAAGTGATCCTCCTCTTCCCGGAGTTGTCTGCAGAAGTGCTGAACTCGATGCTGGCAACCGCCTTCGCCAACTCATCCGCCGTTCCGGTCGAAATCGTCAGCATCCCGCTCACCGCGTGCCACTCGGCCGTCAGCCCCAGCGACTTGCAAGCAACACAAGTCAGCGTGTCCTTCCCGCTCAGATATCCGTCCTCGATGTCTACCGTCGCTCCCGGAAGCACATTCGAACCAATCGTCGTCGTGCAGCTGCACCCGTTCTTCCAGCTCCCAGGGGTCTGGCAGGTCAGTCCCTCGAACGGCTTCACCGCAACGTCCTTCTCATACGTCATTTGATTCGCGAGGTTCCCAACTGCCCCAGAGCCACTCGACCAGTCACACATCGGGTCCGCCGCGCAGTCAGACTGCTTATCGTGAAGGCACGGCTTCCTCGAGCACCCAGGCGTCGGGAGATCCTTCCACTCGCATCCCTCAGGGTCCGACAAACACGTCTGCTCGTTGTCGTGCTTGCACGGGTCGTTGGTGCACTCTGCGGCCTTCGCAATCGAGAAGTCGCTCGACGGCGGCGGGCACACGCATCTCCAATCGTCGGTGCTGTTCACCGAAGTGTTCGGATCGAAGCAAGTCTGCTGGCAGTCCAGGCTTCCCGCCCGACAGTCTACCGTGCACTTGAACCCGTTCGTGTCGCACTCGTCCTCCTCACATTTGGCAGGCTTCCCAGTCGCCACGTTCGACGACGGAGGTGGGCACTTGCAGAGCCAGTCATTCGTCGACTGCAAAGTCATCTTGGGGTCCTCGCACTCCTGTCCGGCATCAGAGCAAGTGCTTCCCGCGCAAGTAGGGCACGTCTGCACGCACTCGTCGAGAACACACTTCGCCTGCTGCGTTATCGCGATCCCGACTGACGGTGGCGGACACATGCATTCCCAGTCGTGCAACTTCGCGGCGTTCGGGTCCCGACACGTCTGCCCGACTGCTCTACACGTAGCTCCGTTCTCAACACACTCGTCGACTTCGCAAGTCGCCACCGGAGCTCCGGTCATCACCCCCGAGGTCGGCGGCGGGCACTCGCACTTGAAGTCCTTCTGCGGAGGACACGTCTTCACGCTGTCGAAACAAGTCTGTCCAGCCACCAAGCAAATCGTATTGTTTCGGCACTCGTCGCACACGCAGTCCGCCTGCTTTGCCGTTGCCACTCCCCTCCCTGGGTCGACGCACGTGCACATCCAGTCAGAGACCGAGTCAACCGACTTGTTCGGATCCTCGCACGTTTGCCCAACGCTGGTGCACGTGTGCGAGCCACCCTGTTGCGTCTGCGCACAGGTCGAGCACACGGCCACGCACTCGTCCAACTGGCACTTGGCAGGAGCCGCCACCGCAGGGGTTCCCACCTGCGGTGGCACGCATTCACAGGTCCAGTCCCCGAGGTCCGTGTGCGACTGCTTGTTGTCCACGCACAGCTGTCCCTCCGCCGAGCACACGTTGGTCGGGCTGGTGTCGGTTTGCGCGCAGGTAGGGCAGGTCACGACGCACTCGTCCAACAAGCAGTCGGTCGGCGTTCCCAAAGTCACGTTTGTTCCGATTGCCGGTGGGGCGCACATGCATACCCAGTTTCCATCAACCATCGGGTTTGGGTCGTCGCACACGAACCCGAGATCCGTGCACTTCTTCTTCGCATCATCATCGGTGTTGCATTCTCCCGGATACTCGCAGTGCGCAGGAACCTGTTGCCCGCGTACCGCCGCAACCGCAGGAGGAACCACGCACACGCACTCCCAGGTTCCCCTCGTCTTCTTGTCGTCGTCAACGCAGACCTGTCCAGCTGCGGTGCACACCTTCTCGTTCTTTGGGTCGTGGCACTCGTCGTCTTCACACGGCGTTGCAGCTGCGGCAATCGCGATGTCCGTCGCCGGAGGCGGACATTTGCACACCCAATCCGACAGCGAGGTCGCGTCGTGGTTCGGGTCGTGGCAGGTCTGGTTCTGGCTCGAACACGTGTCGTTCGCACACGTGGCGCACACCTTCAGACACTCGTCGATATTGCAGTGCGCAGGTGCCGCGTGACCTAACCCTGTCATGGGAGGGATGCACTCGCATGTCCAATCTCCAGTCGAGGAAGCGGTCTTATCCGGATCGTGGCATTTCTGCTCGCCGGTTGTCGCAGTCTTGCAGACGTCCTTCTCGCAAGTCGGGCAGTCCTTCTCGCACTCATCCAGCAAGCAGATCGCTGGTCCCGCGGTCATCGTTCCGTTTGTCGGCGGAAGGCACTCGCACTTCCAGTCTCCCTGCTGATTAAAGTTTGGATCGACGCACCGCTGCCCGACGTTCGCGCAGATGTCCCCGTGGAGCGTGCACTCGTCAACTTTACAGTCTGCACGACCCCCGACGTTCGTCTTGTTCGAAGGCGGCGGGCAGATGCACATCCAGTCTCCCTTCGAAGCGGCGTTCATGTTTGGGTCGAGGCAAGTCTGATTCTTGCACGTGTCTTGCTGGACCACACACTCGTCGATCTTGCAGTCCGCCGCTGCCGCCGTCGCCTTTCCAGTCGATGGTGGAGGGCACGTGCACGTCCAGTCGCTGTGGTGCGTCATCGTCGGGTTCGGGTCATTGCAAGTCTGCCCCACGCTCGTGCACGTGTCGTTCGCACACGTTGGGCAGGTCGCCACGCACTCGTCGAGCCTGCAGTTCGCCGGCAGCTGCGAAGGCTGCGCCCCCGAAGGGAAGATCGTCGTCGGCGGGATGCAGTCACACACGTAGTCGTCTGGCGAACACGGATCCTTGTTCGGATCGCTGCAGCTCTGTCCAACCGCCGTGCATCCAACTCCCTTGGTCTTGCACTCATCGTAGATGCACTTGTTGCTTTCCCACGTGCATCTCGCGTCAGCGTTGCACTGCTGCTCGTTGTACTGCGGGTCATTCGTAACGAACTTACATGGACAGGTCGGGTCCTCGGCCTTCGAGCACGTCGCGTTCTGCGAGTTCCAAGTGCAGTTGTTTCCCTTGTCGTTCCTGCAATCCGGTTCCAGACAGTGCATCAAGCATGGCGAGTTCACGCACAGCCCACCGACATCCGACCACACGCACCCCGCGTCCTGGGAGCACGGCGTCTCCGTCACGTAGTCCGGGCAAGGGTGGTGCACCCCGGTCGTCGGCTTTGGAGGGTCTTTCGCGATCAAGTGTCCCCACGGACCGTTCGGGTCGCAGATCGATCCAATCAGGTCTGGGATGTCGTCGATCATGATGTTGCGGAAGTGCTCGTCATGCGGGTCTGATGTGATCGGCTTCAGGGTCTTCTCGGCGTCAAGGTCGGCTTTCGTGTGCTGATCCTTCTTCCTCACAACGATACCAAAAGTCTGCACACCCTCACGGTCGAGCTCAGCGCGAGCAGGTGCCAGCGACTGCTCATCGTAGATCCTACCGTCGGTGAAGATGAACAGGACGCGCTGCCTTCCGTCCACCGGTGAACCGTGGAAGATGTCCCCGGCCATTACCAGCGCCTTCTCAATCATCGTTCCCTTCTTGTAGTAGTTGTTCTCGTGGAAGTCGAGGTCCGCGTCCAGCTCCCCCAGCACCCCGGACAGCCTTCCGTTGGTCGTCCTGGCACCCGAAGCCGTCTTCGCTTGGCTGCGGCGGTAGTTCTTCCCAGAGAACTGCACGAAGGCGACACGCACCCCGCCATTGTTCGCTGCCGAGTTCAGCCCGACAGACGCGTCCTCGCCGTTCAGCGGTAGCTTCCCGACCCAATCCCTCATCATCTCTACCAGCGCGTAGAACCCGTGCGGATGGCTCCCGAAGGTCGATGCCATCGATCCCGATCCGTCGAGGATCACACCGATGTCGAGAGTTGGGCACTCTCCGAACTCAATCGCCACGCACTGCCCCTGACCGTTCAATCCCGCTCCCGGTTTCCAGTAGCACTTCGAGTTCTTGTCGCAAGGACAGCGGGTCGGGTACTTGCTGCAGTCGAGGTCCCTGCACGTTCTCTTCGCATCGTCCCACATGCAATCAGTTTCGTTGTTGCACGTGTCCTTGACCCCGATCTTCGGACACTTCTTGTCCCCACACACCGGAGGGGTCACAGTGATGTCCCACTTGCATGCATCCTTGTGGTCGCAGCATCTTTCGTCGAGGTATTTCGCGCACAAGTTCTCCTTGCAGCTACCGACGACCCCGGTGGCGTCCCACGAGCAGCGCGAATCCGCCGTGCACTCCCCCGCGTTCGTGTGCTTGCACAGGACCTCCTTGCACGACGACCTCGTGCCGTTGCAGGCGTCCGCCGACCACGCGCAGTTCGGATCCGTCTCACAGGTAGTCTTATCCGGGTGCCGGCACTTCTTCTCCACGCACTGGTCCTTCCCCCGCACGTTGATCCACTCGCAGCTGTCGGGGTCGTCCAAGCAGTCCTGAATGTTGGTGTTCGGCGTGCACTTCTCCTTCTGGCACTTCGGGTCCTTAACGTTGTCCCACACGCACTTCTCTGGCGACTTCACGCACTCGGCAATCGTGGTGTACGCGCATTCAGTCTTCTTCCAACAATCCCCAGTCGTCGAGTTCCACGCACACAGGTTCACCGTGTCGGCCGTGCACGTAGGATTGTCACAGTGCGCTGTGCACGGGGAGTCGGCGCAAGCCGTCGATGCCGTGTCCCACACGCACCCGGCGTCCTGCGTGCAATCGTGCGTGTCGGTGTAGTGATCGCACGGCTTGTGCAACCCACTCTGCCCAGGTGCGTTCGTCGACGACACAATCAAGTGTCCCCACACTCCGTTCGGATCGCAGATGTCCGCGAACACCTGCGACGCCACCTCGTCGATCTGCAAGTTCTGGAAGTGGTCATCGTGTGGGTCTGACGTGATTGGCTTCAGCGTTTTCTCGGCATCAGTGTCGGCCTTCGTGTGTCCGGATTGGCGACGCAGCACGATACCAAAGGTCTGCACCTGCTCCTGGTTCAGTACCTGTCTTGCCGGGGCCAGCACATCCGGGTCGTAGATCTTTCCGTCGGTGACGATGATCAGAATTCTCTTCCTCGAGCTCACCTTGTGCGAACGATCGAACATGTCACCGACCATTTCAAGACCCAGCTGGATCATCGTACCCTTTCCGAGGTAGTTGTTCTCATGCCAGTCAAGGTCGTCGTTAATCTCACTTTCGAGACCACTGAGATGTCCTCCAGTGCCAGTATTTCCTCTAGTTTCGATGGCGTTGCTGCTTCCCCGAGACCACGGCCAAGGCCATCCGCGATTCTTCCCAGAGAATTGCACGAAACCGAGACGCACACCTCCCGTCAACGGACCTCCCGGCGTAGGCGACGCCGCCGGCTCCCCAGTCAGCGGAAGGGTCTTCACCCAATCACGGAGAATCTCGACTAAAGCGTAGAACCCGTGCGGGTGACGTCCGAAGTTCCTCGACATTGATCCCGAACCGTCGAGCAGCAGGATGATGTCCATCACAGGGCACTCCCCATATTTCTTGTCAGCGCACTTCACACCACTCCAGAAGCAGTCTGGATCTTTCTTACACGCGCATTCTTCCATCTTGTTGCACACCTTGTCCACACACTCATTCTTCGTGCTGTTCCACATGCATAATCCGTCGCCATTACATGGGTCTACGTGTGCGGTAGTCGGGTACGTCGATGGGCAGTACTTTTGCTTGCACACCGCAGGCGCCTGGCTGACATCCCAGTGACAGCTGTCGTCGTGGTCACAGCACTTTTCATCCGGGTAGTTCACGCACGGAGCAGGCTCGCAAGACAGCTGCTGGCTCCACACGCAGTAGATGTCCGCCTGGCAACCTGCCTGATTCTTGTGGCTGTCGAGGGTGCACCTCTTCGGAACACACTTCTGGTCCACCGGGTCTGCGCACACGTCGTCCCAAGTGCAGGCCGGATCAGCTACGCACTCGGTTTTGTTGTAGTAGCAAGGCGTCTTCACGCAGTCTGGCGGTCGCAGGCTTGTGTCCCACATGCACTTCTCTCCGAGATTCACGCAAGCATCCTCCGTTGTTGCATCGCACTCCGGCTCGAAGCAAGCAGGGTCCTTCGCCTGATCCCATTGGCACTTGTTTGACTTGCAGTCCGGCTGGTTCTGGAAGTCTTTGCACACAGCCTTCTCGCACTCGGAGGTTGCGCTCCACAAGCATTTGTTCGTCGGATCGGTTGTGCAATTTTTCTCCTCACAGTGCGAGAAGCAAGGGTGGTCCTCACATTTTAGGCTGATGGAATTCCACTGGCACGTTTTCTCCGCGTCGCAACTCACCAACGCTCCAATTTGGCTGCAAGTTGTCACCTGTGGAGTCGAAGATCCCTGCGTGATGTACGTTCCGAACGGGCTGTTTGGATCACAGAAACCGTCCATAATCGAAAGTGCTTCGTCCACTTGCAGTGAAAGGGCGTGTGTTTCTTTAGGGTTGGAAACAATCTCCTTCAACGTCACCAAGTTCGCCATGTCACGTGCGGTCGCGCTCGCTCGGCGTCTAAGGAGGATCCCGAATACCTTTACTCCCTCCGCTGCCAATACCCGACCGGCAGGTCCAAGCTCATCCTTGTCCATGATCCTTCCATCGGTGATGATCAGCAGCACCTTCTGTCTATGCGCCGGTGATTCCTTGAAGATCTCACCTGCCCACTCCTCCGCCTCCTTCACCTTCGTCTTGCACCGGAGAGCTTCTCCCTCGTACCAGTCGAGGTCCCCAAGGAGCTGGCTCCTGTCACCGGTCAACTTTCCGCACGTGTCAGCCACAGCCGGAGTCGTTCCCGGAATGATACTCAGCGTTGGGATACCGTCTCCCTTCGTCACCCCATTCTTAGGATTGCATGAGCACGTAGGGCACTGCGCAACGCGAACTCCTGTGTCCCACGAGTTGAAGGCCACACGAAGCTTTCCTCCCTTGACGTCCGAGCTGATCCCCTTGGTCGAATCCTCGCCGGTCAGGGGAACCTTCTGTACCCAGTCCCTCATCACCTCCATCAGAGCATCAAACCCGCTAGGGTGACGCCCGAATGTCTTGTCCATCGAGCACGATGCGTCAAACGACACCACCACGTCGAGGTCGGGGCAGCTCGAGTACTTCTGATCCACACAAACTATAGGGCTCACCGACCTGTCGACGATGCAGCGAGGGTCCTCCGTGCACAGACACACCATGTCCTTAGCATCGAACAGCGCCGGTTTGTTGTAGTCACTGCACAACTTGTCCACGCATTTGTTCGCAGCATCATCCCACCTGCACAATCCCTTCTGGTCAGTGTTGCAGCTGTCCTTGCCCGTGTGCTTGTCGAAGCAGTACTTCTCCACACACAACCCACACCCAACAGCGTCCCAGTCACAGTCCGTGTCACGGCTGCACGTCACCTCGTCAGCGTGTTTGTAGCACTTCGTCTCAGCACAAGCCGCACCGTCCCAGTTGCACGCGGTATCCGCGAGGCACTCCGCCTGAATCGTCCCCGTGCAGCGCTTCTTGTGGCACAGCGGGTTCGCCCCGTCCCCCCACTCACATTCAGGATCCCGACTGTTCTCACATGAGCCCTGGTCGGTAAACTGACAAACCTTGTTGATGCACGAGTCGCTCACGCAGTCCCAGTCGCACAACCCGCTCGGGTCAGCCAAGCACTTCTGCTCATCCTTGGTCTGGGTGCAGTCCGGCACCGTCGGGTTGCAGGTGCCAGTCGAATAATCCCACTTGCACTTGTCGTCGGCGTTGCAGGGCCCAGGCGCGAAGTGTTGGCATTTCTTTGGATCACACTCTGCCGGCACCTTCGTTGTGTTCCAGTCGCACAGATCGTCCTGAACGCAATCCTGCTGCTTTGGGTACTCGCAAACCTCGCGCTGGCACTTGTCCTGGTCCCAGAAGCATCCAGTTGCCCTATCACACTCCGGCTTGAGGCAGTGCTTCTCGCATTCAGTCGTCACACACATTCCGTTCGCCGTGTTCCGCGCTCCCGCCGTGCAAGTCACCGACCCTCCGGCGAGCATGCAATTCTCGCAAACGAATCCGGAAGCCTTCTGCGTCGCCGAAAGCTCCAAGCAGTTCAGGTTCAGGCACCCATCGGCCGCAGCACACTTCTGGGGAACCTGGTCCTGCCAGTCGCATGCCTGGTCCGCACGGCACTCCAGCTTCACTCCCCACTTCGAACACGGGACAGAAGCACCGGTCGCCGGCGGTGTCGTTGAGCCTCCCCCCTGGTTCTGGTGCGCCTGGATTGCTGCCCCAAAGCGGCCAGCAGGGTCGCAGAAGTCCTTGAACACCTCCTCCAACATGTCGTCCAGCGGAACGTTCACAAAGTGGTCATCGTGCGGATCCGAAGTGATCGGCTTCAGGGTTTTTTCCGCATCCAAGTCATCCTTCGTGTGTGCAGCACTCTTGCGTACCACTACACCGAAAGTGATCACATCCATCGCATCCAAGTTCTGTCGGATCCGTGGGATCTCGACACTGCTCTGCGGCTCCTTCGGGTTCATCGCCCCGTCGGTGATGACGATCAGAACGTGCTGTCTGTGCGATGGCGATCCCTGGAACACGTGCACTGCATCCTCCAACGCCTTTGCCATGTAGGTTACCGACCCCATGTAGTTCGTCTCGTGCCAGTCCAGGTCGACGTCCAGCTCGCTGAGTTTCCCACTGAGCTCTCCATCAGTGCACGTACCTTTGGGAACAGGATCCCTGCACTTCCTGCTCCGTGTGCACCCCTGGTTGTTGTTCTTGCACACCCAGTACTCGTCAGTTCTCGAGAACTGCACGAACGCGAGACGGAAGGTTCCTCCGACCACCGTCGATCCCTTCCCGACCGTGTGATCCTCCCCCGTCAGCGGAAGGGTCTGCATCCAGTCGCGCAGCATCTCCACCATTCCAAAGTATCCGTGAGGGTGCTTCCCAAAAGTTCCGCTCATCGAGCCAGATCCGTCCAGCACGAACACTACGTCCAGGTCGGGACAAGCCGACACGTGCACATCCCTGCACTTCGGGCTGGCCGTTGAATCCCAGTAGCAGTTCGGTTGCTTCGTGCACTCGCAGTTCTTCAGGAAATCGCTGCACTTCGCCGTCTCACAGTAGTCTCCTTTGGAGTCTGTTCCCTTCTTGCAGTTCGGGTCGCTCTCGCAGCTATCCGCCACCTTGCTCGCAGGCGGGTAGTTCGCGTTGTGCGCCACCGTGCAAACCGTCGGTTGGCACGATGCAGGCGCCGTTGTGGTGTTCCAGTGGCAGCGCGGGTCGTGGTCACAACCAACAATGTCGTTTCCGAAGCTTGGGCAGTAGTCTGTCACGCACGGAGTCGTTCCGTCCCACACACAAAGCGGATCCTGGTTGCAATTGTTCTGGTTCGTATGCACCTTGCACTTGTCTACTTCGCACTGATTGCTTTTGGTGTTCCACTTGCAGTTCTCGCACCCAGCTGCGTCGCAAGGCTGCTGGGCAGTGTACGAACACAGTTTCTCTGAACAAGCTCCGTTCTTCCATTCACAATTCGAGTCCACTCCGCAAGTCCCCGGGGTCGTGTACTGACACCGGCTGTCACGGCACTCAGTTGGCAACGAGCAGTTGTACACACACTGCGGGTCCGCGAGGCAGTCTGCTTGCGACTTCCCATCACACGTCGGGACCTGCAAGCACACAGGTGGGTCAACTCCCGTGTCCCACAAGCATTCCGTCTTGTTCAGGCACGCTTCTCTCACGAACACAGCGGCGCACGGCTTCTTCGAACAATCCCTAGTGTTGTCGTCCCACACGCACAGCGAGTCCGCGTCTCCCTCGCAGTTGGTCTTGTCGGTGTGCTCGCACACTTTCCTCGTGCACTCCTTCGGCGTTCCCGACCACGCGCATGCAGGGTCCTTGTCACAGCAATCCTTCTCGCAGCAGTCCTTGCAGTGCGTCGTTCCGCAGGTCCCGTCGATCGCTGACACCACTCCAGCACCGCAGATGACCGTTGCCCGCTGCAGCTTGCAGTTCGCACACCGGTACAGCCCCGTGTACTGGCTCGGAACCGCTTGGCAATTCAACTCAGGACATCCGGTCGGCGAGTCGCAAGTGCGGAGCTTCGGCTGCTTCCACTCACAGTACTTGTCGGCGTTGCACTCGTCTTTGAATCCCCATGTTGCGCATGGGAAGTGCGTGCTGTCCACAGGTGGGATGAGAGACCTTCCAATCGGACTCGACGGGTCGCAGAAGACGTTCAGCAGTTGGCTCGGAATCTCATCGAGCTGCAGGTTCAAGAAATGATCGTCCTTCGGGTCCGTAACCAGCGGCTTCAATCTCAGTTCCGCGTAGTCGTCCTGGTGGGTTCTCTTGGTGAACCTCCGCATAACCACACCAAATACCACCACTTTCTCCCGACGGAGGTCCTGCTGCGCCTTGTTGAGCATCCCAGGGTAGGTCGGCTGCCAGTTCTGGTCGCATCCGAACGGACACTGGTTACACGAGTTCCCGGAGCTGCACGCGTCTCCATTGATGTCCGTCAGCCCTCCATCGGCGATGATCACTACAATCTGCTTCCTGCCTGGCGGCGAAACCAAGAATGTGTGGTCGGCCACGTCCTGGAGTGCGTCGTGGATGTAGGTCCAGTGACGCTGGTAGTTCGCCTCGTGCCAGTCGATATCCCCCATCAGCTCCTGCAGGTTACCAGACAGCAAACCGTCAGTGCACTGCCCGATCGCGCAATTCGTCGGGTGGTCTTCATCGGGGCGAGCGTTCGCCTTCGAGAACTGGATGAATGTGATACGGAAGGTTCCTCCCTTCACACTCGATTGGGCCCCCACCGTGTGGTCCTCCCCCGTCAACGGCAAGGTCTTCACCCAGTCACGAAGCATCTCGAGAAGAGCGGTGTATCCGTGGGCGTGGCGTCCGAACGACCTCCACATCGATCCCGAACCGTCGATTATGAAGGCGACATCCAGGTCCGGGCACTGAGCCAGCGAAGGGATCGCGCAGTGCGGGTTTTTCGGGTCCGTAGCAACCCACGTGCAGTCGGGGTCCTCGCTACACTTACACTCGTCCTTCGGGTTGTTGTACTTGTCGCACGTCTTCACAGCACAGTACGCAGGGTTCGCCTTCGTTTGCCACATGCACTTGTCGTCGTTCAGGCACGCCGTGTTCGAGTATCCTCCGCACGGGGTTTGTGTGCACACCGGCGGAGTACCTGTCGTGTCCCAGTGACACGCCGTGTCCGCGTTACACGAAACGTCATCCGGATGCTTCACGCAAGGCCTCTCCACACATTTGTCCAGCGCCGTGTCCCATTCACACTTGCCGTCGGCATTGCAGGTCGGGGCACTCACGTACAGGCAGATCTTCTCCGCGCAGTACTCAATCAGCGTCGACGGAGGACCGGCTGGTGGAGGAGTCTGTACCGGAACCCACTCGCATCCGTCTTCGGCATTGCAGGTTCCCTCCTTGGTGTGCAGACACTTTTTCGGATAGCACTTCGGGCTCTTGCTCGGGTCGTACTCGCACACGCTCAGGAAACAGTAGTCTGGATCCCCAGCTGGCGGGCTACACGGCGCCCCCATCTGAACCGACACCGCTTCGCACGGCTGCTCGTCCTCGTGCACTCGGCAAGGGTTGTCGATGCACGTGTCCGTCGCCCACATCGCATCCCACAAGCAGTTGTCGTTAGCTTTGCAGTCCACCTGGTTCTTCCCAGTGCATCCCGGTTCCTCCCGCTTGCAGTTCCCGTTGTCCCACTTGCATCCTGGGTGGGCCTTGCAGTCAGTCTCTGAACACAAAGGGTAGCAATCTGACTGAGTGCACGACGGCGAGATCGAAGAATCCCACTTGCAGTCCAAGTCAGCCATACAATCCGTCTCGCTTCCCTTCGACGCGCATCCTAACGGCACCGTCACCGTATTGACGGCAATTCCCCTTCCAAAAACGCTTTTCGGATCGCAAATCTGGTCCAGCACCTGTTCCTTGAAGTGGTCGAGGTCAACGTTGAGGAAGTGCTCATCCTGCGGGTCAGACACTAACGGCTTCAGCTTCGCCTCCGCCCGAAGGTCCTGTCTCGTGTGTCCGGTCGCTTTCCTCACAACGATACCGAAAATCTGCGCATTGTATTTCGTTTTCAAGTCGTCCTCCGCCGCCCGTACGTCGCTGTCCTGATCGTGTAGAGCCCCATCAGTGATGATCATCACAATCTTCTTCCTCGTCGAACCGTCGCGTCCGAAAATCGAATCCACCTCCCGCAACGCGGGTTCCAAGATCGTCTTCCCTTGACTCCATCTCCTGCAGAAAAAGTTCTCGTGGAAGGTCACGTCCTTGGAAAGGGCGGCGTAGTTTCCGGACAAAGGAGCTCCTCCTCCAGTCGTTCCCGAAACAGGCACCCAAGCCTTGCAGTTCACGAACCCGGCAGGCGGCGTGTCTTGCGCCGTCTGCGAATCCCCAGGCTTCCCGAACTGCACCATCGACGCGCGAATTCCGTACGTAGAGGTCGACGACGGTGCCAACTCCGCCGCGTGCAGGAAGTCCCTCATCTCCTCCATCATTCCGTAAAACCCGACCGCGTGTGACCCGAACCTCGCGCTCATCGAACCAGACCCGTCGAGCAGGAAGGCGATGTCCACAGGCGGACACTGAACCTTCGGGTCCACACAGTGGGTGTTCGCTGAATCCCAAACACAGTCAGGTGACGCAGCCAAACAGTCGCACTTGTCGGCGATGTCGCTGCACTCGCGCTTCTGGCACTGCGTCCCAGCCGCGTTGTTCGCGTTCCAGTAGCAAGGTCCGAGGCTGTCCGCGTTGCATGCGTCCTTCGCCTTGTGCGTCGTCGGACAGTACGCGTCCACACACTCCGCCGGCGATTTCGTCAGGTCCCAGTCACAGAGCAGGTTCGTTTCACAGCTTCCCTCGTTGTCGTACACGTGGCACCCGTCCTCCACGCACTCCGCAGGGTTCTTGCTGTCGTCCCACTTGCACGATCCCGCTGGCTGGTGGGCATCACACGCACCGATGTTGTTATACACATGGCACCCGGCAATCAGTACCTGGGTTCCGAACACGTCATCCGGGTTCATGCACAGGTCTCCAACTCCTCCCCACTCGCAAACGAATCCCTCGATGTGGTCGTGTCCGTTCGGGTAGTCGTTCCACTTACCGCTGGCGTAGTAGTGTCCGTAGTCTTCTCCGGTGGTATCGCAAGTTCCCGGACACGGTCTCGAGTATTCGTTCGGTTCTCCAGATTGCCAGTTTGTGTACGCACCGTTCGCAACCACGAATCCAGATCCTCTTCCCCTTCCGATCAGCTGACCCTTCCCACAGTCTACCCCGCTGCACGGTGTCTTAGATCCGGGAAGCGGGTATCCGAGGTCGCACGCCGAACGCTGCGGTCCAGTCACCCCAAGGTTGTACGGTGGGCAACCCTCTGGTCCAGTCAGCCACCTCCATTCTCCCTCCTTCGCAACGTCACCGCTTCCGATCCATCCCTCCCCGTGAAGCTTCTCAGAGGCAACCCTTTCTTCCTGCGCGTCGGTGATGGTCACCAGGTAACCCACCAACCCGAGGATGTCCTGGCTCTCCAAAGCGCACTCCGCTTGTCCCTGGTCCCAGTGGCATTTTCCGGACCTCCCTTGGCTGTCCCGGCAGTTCCCCTTGGCGCTCGAGTAGTATTCGTAGAAGTGTCCGGTTACCGTCGAGTACATCGCATGTCCGAAGTTGTAAGTCACACGTCGGGAAGCCCCATTTCCCGATGATGTCCTAAACTGAATTGACGATAAGGCCGCGGCATATTCGGCGATCGTAGCTGACCCAGAGAGAGTCATGATACCAGTGCTCACATCAAAGTTAGCGCTGATTCCTCCAGTGCACGCGGTGCACGTCAAGGTGTCGGCTCCCCTAACGTATCCCTCCTCAATGTCCATCACAGCTCCAGAGATCGAGGTGCTACAATCACATGTGGCAGATGTGAATGTAATTTGACTGCAATCGACATCAGGGAAAGGTGTCATTAGCACTCCCTGTTCATATTTCAATCCACTGCTCACTCCCAACAGTCCTAACAACGCAATGAGCTGCCTCATCTTCAAATCTGAAGACAATATATTCCTACTGCGTGTGTCTTATATTGAGTTGTGAGGCTCTTCTGTTGATGTTTTATATGTGCGTATAATGAACTATATTTATTTATTTATTTATATTTCCGTATAATCTGGTAGGTGGGGAGGGAAAATAAAGTGATTCTTGTTGTGGAACACGATTGCAAAATTAAATACCGCTGGAGGCCACGTGAACAAATAAATCGATAATACGAAAATTGAAGAAAATAAGACTGCAAGAAATAAAAAAACAACTGAAAGCTGAAGTCGTTGCATTCATATATTTCAGAAGAGAGAGGAAGAGAATAAGAAGAAGAAGACTGTCAGATATATCGAATTAACGATTCCGGTTACAAAACTACATTCTGCATGAATGACGTGTTAGTTAGCCTTAATTATTATCAATCAAATGCAAAAAATCGTTAAGGCAACAAACAAATAATGGTTGGGTCAAGAAGTTAGTTAATTAGAACAAAACTGACGACTACGAGGGGTCCGGGTAGCCCGCAGTAAGAACCCAATCGCGAAGATTGTAGTTTTATACATAACTGCGTCGGATATGTTTATATTGAGAACAAGTACTCTCATAAAGTAGATCGTTGTTTTTTTTTAAGTGAAAATTTTCACATAGGTACAGTAAAACAATAAAAAATGCAAGCCCTAACACAAAGGGGAACGTGAAGGAGGGGTACCTGCCAAAGTACTTACTTTTAGTCATTGGGAACACATCATATTTCCAGTAAGCTGCTTATCAGAATGTTTGCCGACACCGATTTGAGCCTCATGTGGACAACGTGATGATGACTTTTTTTTCCCTCCAAACATTAGTCCGCTTTCACTTAGCACTGCATTTCATGGAATAGAAAAAAGAAAAGCAGACAATAGAAACAAGGTACATGCCATACTTTTGAAAATAACAAAATCAAATAAATTGAAAAATAAAGATGGATTGCAGAACCCCTAATTCAGCGATTCATAATCCGATTTCATAAAAGAAAACACGGCATCATCGATGGAAGCCGCGCCACTGACTGTTGCACATTGGGATTTGAGATATTCCTTTCATATGTTATACGACAATACAATGTGAACAAAACGTGGTAAACAACAAAGGGAGGGCAGAGGGGGCGGGGATAATTTGATACTAGAATGATATCTTGGTGGGGAGGGTTGAAGAAAGGGGGAGTAGGGAGGGAATCATGTTTCCACTTCCGTAAAACTACAATATAATATAAAACCGTTTTTTTTTGTTTTTGTTTTTTACGAATTGGCAACTTTAATAAAAACAAGATCAAGATATGGAAATCACAAAAAAAGTTGTTTCGTTTCTTTCGTTTCATTTGATCCTCAAAAACCCTACTTTTCAGGGCTGCGTACATCATCATCATCATCGTCATCGAGCATCTTCTTGTTTCCATCGTCCATTTCGAAATCATCGAACTTTCTCTCTTTCTTCTCCTGGTCGAGAGCAGCGTTCTCATTTCTGGATTTCATGAGCGAGTAGGCCAAGAAGACGATAAGTGCGATGACTAAGATCCACAATACTAAGATCAAAGCAGCTGGAAGGCAGGCTTCTCCAAGCTGCAGCCCTTCACAACAGGCTTCTCCAGCCGTCAGCAAGGTTGCGCCACGGGCACCCGCGTCGTCGTTGAATTCCTCGAGGACTTCCAACTGACCAATTCTGCTGCCCGCTCTGTCGTGAGTTTCGACAGGTGCCCACTTCTCTCCTTCCATTGCGTAGCATAAAGTGTACTCTCCTGAGATTTGAGCCGTCACGTTCATCATCAACTCCATTCCAACCTTCGGCTCAAGCATCGGGTTCGCAACCCCCGCGGCTTGGCAGGTTTCGGTAATCGTGATCTTGCTTCCCTCCGACACCATGCATCCCTGGTTGACAGTTGCCAAGCAGTCCTGGCCCTTCATCAGCGCAAGCTTTCCTGAATTCTTCTTCTTTTGCGAGAAGCATCCGTGAACAATGACCGTGAACATCTCAGCCTTCACCGGTTTGTTCGGGTACGCCGTGTACCAGTACGCCCCACTTGGAGCACACATGCGAACACTGCAGTCCGCGCCCCCCCAGCCAGGATCACATGCGCACATGTTGTTTTCGCAGTCTCCCTTTCCGCTGCAGGTGGCATCCCGATCGCACACAACACAGCTTCCGTCAACTACCTTGAAGTCACACTGGTCGCAATTCTTTCCCGACATCCCCGCAGGGCATTCCTTGCAGGCTCCCGCTTGAGTGCAAGTTCCGTTCCAAGAACACGACGCGTCTTCGACGCATGCAGTCTGGTTCAGGGCAGGGCAGCCTCCCACGACGCACTCGCTTCCGGTCCACTCGCACTTTCCATCAGAACGGACGTCACACGTCTCTTTGGTGCTCCATTCCGAGCAAGGGAGGCTGGTAACGCATCGGTTCACGTCCCACGTGCACCACTCCATCTGGTTGCAGCCCGCACGATCGCCGGCATCTTCGCACCCGTCGTTCTTTTTGCACGTCGCTTCTTCCCACTTGCATCCCTGGGTATCCTCGCAATCCGTTGCTTCGCCGATCATCGCGCATTTCTTTCCGCAGAGAGGCTGCTTCACCCCCGTCGGGAGGGCGGCACCCTCGAACCACTCACACTTATCGTCGGCGCCGCACTTCTTCATCTCCGAGTACATGAAGCACCCTTCTCCGTCTTTGCACATCACGTTTGGAGCGTCCCACTCGCACCGTGCCGCCGGAGCACGGAGCTTCTGGCAGATCGTCGCGTCCTTGTAGATCGGACATCCAGTCTTATCCTTGCACACCCCAGCATCCCACTCACAGACCGCGTCTTCGATACACTTCGCCTCCTCCCCGGCGTACACCGCGCATCCCTTCGGATCTTCGCAGTGTGCCACCGTTCCGTTCGATCCGTCCACCCATACGCACAGCGCCGCCTCGCACTTCTGCCCCTCGTCCCAGACACCGCAGTCCTTCTCGATGCACACTCTGCTGCTGGCCGACCACGCGCAGTCGTCCTTCTGGGATAAGTCGCACTCGCTTTCCGTTGGGTACAGTCCGCATCCCTCCACGTCGTCGCACGTCGACGTCGCCGTGTTCCAAACGCATTCGCGACGGTCATCGCACGTTGGCTTCGTTCCGATCACGCCGCACTTCGACCGCTCTTCGCACGCCGGCTTCGCCGCGTTCCAAGAGCACGAGTGGTCGGCATTGCAGGATACCTCCTCCTCCAAAGCGTAGCATCCCACGTTGGGCTTGCACACCGCCGCCGACAACGTGCTTGTTTCCCAGCGACAAGATTCCGTGTCCGTCGTCGACTCGCACGCTCCCTGCGTCGCGAACTCGCACACCTGCTTCTGGCAGCTTTGGCTCCCCGCGTCCCATCCGCAGCGCTCCTCGGCTGCCGCACCCGCACACGCGTCTTCCGCGCAGAAGCTCGGGCACGCACTCCTCACGCACTCCGCTCCCGCCGCAGCCCACTTGCACAGGCTGTCTACCTCGCATCCAGCGGCACTCTCCCATTCTCCGCAAGATCCCTTGTGCAGCGGCTCCCCATGCTCCGACACGTAGTATCCGAACGACGTAGCTTCATTGCACAACCCTGCGAAAACGTCCGCAAGCTCCGACATCTCGACAGACTCGAAGTGCGAGTCCACCGGCTCCGTCACCAGCGCCTTCATCGTCTCTGCATCCGACTCGCTTACCGCGCTCGGCCTCGAGAACCTCCTCACCTGGATTCCGAACACCGTCGCCCTCTGCGCCTCCAGCCTTCCGCGGGTTGCTTTCATCAGGTTCGCGTCTGGAATCGCCCCGTCCGCCACCACAATCACAACCTTCTTCCTGTCAGCCGGAGACTCGTCCAGCATCACGCTCGCCATCTCCATCGCCTGCGACGCGTACGACTCCACAGTAGCGCTTCCCCTGAACTGATCTTCGTGCCAGTGAAGGTCGTCCACCAGCTGTGCCTCGCTTCCCGACAACAATCCCTTAGTTCCCTCCGTCGACGTTCTCTTTGCCGCCCCGCTTGCCGAGAACTGTGCAAACCCGACCCTGAACCCGCTTGTCCGCAGCACCTTTGTGGCCGCCCCGCTTCCCTCTCCATCCGCGAGCGGCAACGTCTTCACCCAGTCCAGCAGCAGCTCGGTCACCGCCAGGAACCCGTGTGGGTGACGACCGAACACCTCCGCCATGCTCGTCGATCCGTCCATCAATACCACCACGTCGACCGCCGGGCAGTTCGCGTACATCGACGCCATGCAGCTGTCATCCTTCCACATGCAACCAGAGGTCTTTCCGCACTCGCACGACTTCGAGAATCTCTTGCACTGACTCACCCCTTCATCACACGTCCTCTGCGCCTCGTCCCACACGCAGCTTTCGACACCCTCGCAAGACGGCTTGTCCTCGTTCACTCGGCAAACCTTCACTCCGCAGTGCGCCGGGGCGTGCGCCGTCTTCCACTCGCACGACGCATCCGCCGCACAATCCCTCTCGTTGGTGTAAGGCACGCACTCCAGAGGGGTGCACGTGTTTCCTTTCCACTCGCAGTCATACGAGTGTTTCCCGCACACATCCTCCGTCTTGTATGGAACACACGGCTTCTCCACGCAGCTCCCGATCACCAAGTCCCACTGACACGTGTCCTTCCCATCGCACGTCACCGGGTCAGGCGCATTGCACATCTTTTCGACACACTTGCTCTTGTCCGCCGCCTCCTCGTCGAACTGGCACCCGTAAGGGTCAGCAACGCAGTTGTCCTCAGTCGTCGCCGTGCAAGGCGGTGGTCCACAAACGGAGTCCCCCTCGTACCAACGGCACCCCTCGTCCGTAACGGTGTACTTCATCGCTTCGCAAGCCAGCTTCTCCGACGCCGAGCACTCAACAACGCGGCCACACTCACCGAACGTCGCGTCCCACACGCACCCCGCAGCACCGTTGCACGAACCCTCGTCGCACTCATCGTGGCACATCGACCACTCGCACGCCAGCTGCGTCGCGTTCCACTTGCATGCCGCTTCCCTGTAGCACGCCTTCTCCGTCACGAACGATCCGCAAGGGAGGTGGTGTCCCTCCAATGACTGGTAGTTCAAAATGATCTTTCCAAACTTGCTGTTCGGGTTGCAGATGTCCACCAAAACTTCTCTCGAGAAGTCGTCAAGAGGGATGTTCACGTAGTGGTCTGCCTTCGGCTCCGAAACGATCCCGCTGAGCACCGCCTCAGCCTCGAGATCGACCTCCGAGTGCGCTTTGAACCTCCTCAGCACCACTCCGAACACCTCGACTCCCTGCCCGCCGAGCGCTGCCCTCGCCGAATTCAGCTCCGCAGCGTCGTGGATCTTCCCGTCGGTCACGATCAGGAGCACCTTGCGGCGCCCAGCAGGGCTGCTCTGGAACAGGTTCGCCGCGAAATCGAGCGCCTGCGAGATGTACGTCGACTCCATTGCGTAGGCTTGCTCATGGAAGTCGAGATCTGCCGACAGCTCGGCAACGACTCCCGAGAACCTTCCACCAGTTCCGGTTCCAGCTGGTGCCCGGACAGCAGACTTTGGTGCCGAGAACTGGATGAACCCGACACGGAGTCCTCCGGCCTGCGGATCCATCGTACCCGCCGACTCCAAGCTCAGAGGCAGCGTCTTCACCCAGTCACGGAGCTGCTCCACCATCGCGTAGAACCCGTGTGGGTGGCGCCCGAAAGCCTGGCTCATCGAACCAGAACCGTCGAACACAACCGCGATATCCATCACCGGACACCCACCGAACGCTCCTTCCAAGCACGCCGACCGCTTCGCGTCCCACGTGCACCGGTCTACCGCCTTGCAGCTGCACCCGTCCTTCAGATCAGAGCACTTCAGCTCAACGCACCCCTGCCCCGACCACTTGCACTTCTCAGAGTCCGTCTTGCAAGCCGCTTGTTCTGCGTGCTTCGAGCAGTACTTCTGCGTGCACCCTGGCGGCGATTCCTCGGTGTTCCAGTGGCAAGCGTCATCGTGGTCGCATGTCATCTCGTCAGGGTAAGGCGTGCACTTCTTCGGCACGCACTCCGGCGTCCCCGTCGACCACTCGCACTTCTTCCCATCCGCCAAGCACCCGGCCTCGTCGCTTGCCTGGCAAGGGATCAGCACGCAAGGCCCCCACGCCATCGTTCCGCGAATCTTCGAATCCCATGTACACTTCGCGTCCACGCCACAAGCATCCTGCGAAGTGTACGTGCACGGCCGCTCCACGCACGCGTCATGCGCGCTCTCCCACTCGCATCCAACCAGGTCCTCAACGCATCCAGACTCCGACTCGTGTTGGCACTTCTTCTTCTCACACTTCACCTTGTTCGCATTCCAGTCGCATCCCGGGTCAATCAAACATTCCGACACATCCGCGTGCGAGCAGATCGGCTGCTTGAAGCAGCTCCCGTCGATCCACGAACACAAGTTAGCGTGGTCCTCGGCACACGTTGCATTGTCACAGTGAGCAAGGCACCCGGAGTCCGCACACGAGAGCAGGCGGTCGCTCCATCTGCACGACAAGTCCGTGTCACACGCATCCTTCTCGAGATGATTTGGGCAAGGGGTGCTCGCCGAACCCGAACCCGTCGCTGACTTGGCGATGAGAGCTCCGAACTGTTTGTGCGGGTCGCACAGTGCCCACAAGATCGAGTCGAGCTCGTCGATCGTCGCATCCGCAAAGTGCTCATCCTGCACCGTCGAAGTGATCATCTTCAGCGCCTCCCTCGCCGTCGAGCTCGACGCATCGAACGCCGTTGTCGGCCTCAGCAACAACCCGAAGGTCTGCACCTGCATTCCGAGCAGCGTCCTCAAGTTCTGCACCGTCGCCGTAGTCGCCGCGTCCTTCAGCTCGCTGTCAGTCAGCACCAGCAGGATCCGCTTCCTCGTCACCGATCCCAGCATCCCCTTCGTCAAGTCCAACGCGCTCTTGATGTACGCCCGCTCCGTACCCACGATGTTCTTCTCGTGGAAGTCGAGGTCCTTCAGCAGCTCGTCCAGGTCTCCGGTAACGTGTCCCGCGCTCCCCACTCCCTGCGGTGACTTGATCGCCCCTGCCTCCGCCGCGAACTGCACCACTCCCACGCGCACACCCTGTGCTGGGCTTTCCTTGAACGCCTTTCCGAGTGTCCCGGACAGAGGGATCCCCTTTACCCAGTCGCGAATCTTCTCAACCATCGCGTAGTACCCGTTCGGGTGTCTGTCAAACGCTCCCTGCATCGACGTCGTCGAATCCATCGCGATCACCACATCCATCAGCGGGCATCCTCCGAATTGCCCCGTCACGCACTCCTTCTTCGAACCATCCCAGAAGCATCCGAGGTCCTTGTTGCACGGACACGGCTCCCCAATCTTCGTGCAATTCTTGTCAGCACACTCGCCGTCCACCGAGTCCCAGCTGCACCTCTGCTGAGGGTCAGTCGAGCAGCTTCCCTGCTCAGAGAACCTGCTGCAGTACTTCACCTTGCACATCGACGGTGCATCGTCCACCGACCAGTGGCACTTGTCATCGTGGTTGCAAGTCACTTCGTCCGCGTGTGCCGCGCACTCGCAGCACCACGGGTTCGCCTCGCAAGTCGCAGACTGGCAGCGATCCTTCACGCACAGCTTCTCCTCTGCCTTCCACTGGCATCCCTCCGCGGCCGCCGCTTGCGTGCACTTCGCCTCCTCCGTGTACGTGCATTCCGTCTTGGTGCACACCATGTCGTCCGTCGCCCACTCGCATCCCTCCGGATCGGTCACGCAGCTGTCCTCGGCCTGGTGGTTGCACTTCCTCACCTGGCAGGTGCTTCCGTTCCATCGGCACGCGTTTGCGGTGTCGGCATCGCACAGCTGCGGCGATGCGTGCTTTGGGCAAGCTGGCTGCCTTTCGCATGACTTCCCGTTAGTCCACCCGCAGAAGTCGCTGGTAGCGGCGTTGCACTCACTTTCGCTGCATCCGTACGACAGGCACGGCGTGTTGACGCATCCCAACAGCGACTCCGACCACACGCACCACGTGTCATCCAAACACGAACCGGCAGACTCATACACAGCACACGGCTGGTGTGCAGCTCCCTCCCGCATCGCAATCAGCGCCCCGAACTTCTTCGTAGGGTCGCAGATCGCCTCGAACACCTCGGTGACCACATCGTCCAGTTTCAAGTTCAAGAAGTGCTCGTCCGTCGGCAGCGACACCACCGGCTTCAGGGCAAATTCGGCATCGATGTCCTCCTGGGTTCTCGTGTCCAGCCGGCGAATTACCACTCCGAAGGTCTGAACCGACAACGCATCGAGCGATCCACGCACAGCCTTCAGCATATCCGCGTCGTTCAGTTTCCCGTCGGTGATCAGAATCAGGACGCGCTTCCTCGTCGGTGGGGATGCTCTGAAGATCTCAACCGCGTGTTCAAGGGCTCCCTCAACGAAGGTGCGGTCCGCCATCTGGTTCTTGTTGTGGTACTCGATGTCCTTCTCCAGCTCCGACAGGTTTCCAGACAAGAGCCCGTTTGCTGTTCCCACCATACCGGCCGTCGTCCTCGGAGCCCCAGGCGTCGAGAACTGCACGAACCCGACACGCATCCCCGTCGCCTTGGTCTGCTCCTTCGCTGTGTACGAGTCCCCGTTCAACGGAAGCTTCTTCACCCACTCCTTCAGGAACGTCGTCAGCGCCTCGTATCCGTGAGGATGGCGACCAAACGCCTGGCTCATGGATCCCGAACCGTCGAATACCACCGCCACGTCCAGCGGCGGACAAGCCCCGAACACCGAAGTCACGCATTCGTCCGAGGCGCCACTCCAGAAGCACCCGGCCTCCTCCTGACATGCACACTGGTTTCCGTTGAACCGGTCGCACCTCGACTCTACGCAACCACGCTGCTGCGAGTCCCATGCGCAAGCCGCATCCCCGTCACAGTCGCTCTCAGCCTTCCAGCGCGCGCAGTAGGTCTCCGTACAGTACGCCGGCGATGAGTCGACGTCCCACTTGCACCCCACGTCCGTGTGGCAAGACGACTCGTCCAGGTGCTGGGCACATGGCCGCTCAACGCACTTGTTGCTCTCCCACTTGCACTGTTTGTCCCCAACACAGAGGTCCATTACCACATACTGGCACGGCTTCTCGCTGCAAACCGACGCAACCTGGTCCCACGTGCACTCCACATCCGCCAGACAGTCGGCAGACACGTTGTAGCTGCACTTCTTCAACGAGCACTTGTCCTCGACCCACACGCACTCTTCCTCCGTGTCGCTGACGCACGCCGTCTCAGTGATGTGCTGGCATGGCCGCGGCTCGCATCGGTCCTTCGTCGTCGACCACCAGCACTCGGGATCCGATCCACAGTCGTTCGCGTTCGCAGCCGCGCACACCTTCTTCTTCCCGCACGCGTGATCCTTCGCGTCGTACTCACACAGCAAGCTCTCCTCCGCCGACATGCACAGCTTCTCCGAACACAGCTGCAGACAAGGGGTGTTTGCGCACCTCACCAAACTGTCGTCCCACTGGCAACCCGAATCGCGGTTGCACTCCGCCGAGTTGTGGTGGAAGTCGCACGGCAGGTGCGAGTCCGTTGTCCCCAGGTTTACCAACCACCTTCCCCACGGGGTTCCCGGGTTGCACCACTTGTCGAACACGTTCTCCTGAAGCTCGTCAATCATGAGGTTCGTGAAGTGAGTCTCCTGCGGCTCCGTCACCAGCGGCCTCAGCGATGCCTCAGCCTCCAGATCCCCGGCCGTGTGCGACTGCGATTTTCTAATCACGATCCCGACCGTGTGCACCCCGATCGCATCCAGTTTCGACTTCGCGAGCGCCGTCTGGTCTCCGTCCTCAATCTTCCCGTCGATGATCACCATCACCACCTTCTTCCTTCCGTCGTTCGGAGCCCCCGCCAGCAACCCTGCCGCCGTGTCGAACGACTCGGCGAGGAAGCTTCCCCCTCCCATGAAATTCTTCTCCTGCCAGTCCAGATCCACAGTCAACTCCGGCATGTACCCGGACAACCTTCCACCGGCAGCCCCGTTCACCCCGCTCAGCGGCGTGCTCAGCGACGATCCCCTCACCACCCCGTTCACCTTCTTGTTCTCATTCCCGCTGAACTGGATGAACGAGATCCTCGTCAGACCCACAGGGTACCCTGTTCCGTTGCGATCGGCTCTGCCGTAGTCGTTCGCGAGCGGAAGCAGCAGTGACCAGTCCCGAAGCATCTCCAGCAGCGCAGCGTATCCGCGCGGGTGGCGTCCGAACTGATTTGCCATCGAAGCCGATCCGTCGAACAGCACCACGATGTCCATCGTCGGACATGCTCCGTAATGCACGTCCACGCAAACGTTGTCGTGCCAGAAGCACTCCGGGTTGCTGTTGCATGCGCAGTGCACCTCATCCGTGTTCGTCAAGTCCTTTGCGTAGTCTCCACACTTCTTGTCCGAACACGTCGAGAAGTCCCAGTGGCAAGCCGGTTCGTTGTTGCAGCTAACCGATTCCCCATACTGCGAGCAGAACTTCTCCTTGCACTTTCCAGGCGCCACCGCCGAGTCCCACTCGCACACCAAGTCTTCGTGGCAAGACACCTCGTCCGCGTACCCGACGCAAGGCTTCTCCTGACACACATTGCTCGTCGTGTTCATCTCGCACCACTGCTTGTTGCTCTCATCCTCCACGCAGCACGTCGAGTTCCCCCCGCACGACACGCACCTTTTCGGCTTGCAGATCAATCCGTGCTTGTCCCACTCGCAGATCTCCTTCTCGGTCGAACACCCGTCCTCCGTCTTCAGTGTCTTGCACGGCTCCAGGCTGCAGGTCAACAGCAGCGAGTCGTAAACGCATCCCTCAGGGTCCGCGAGACACGCGTCCTCGTCGGCGTGCACGCAAGGCTTCTCCGCGCACGTGTTGTTCCTCCAAGCGCACTCGTCGTCCTGCGCGCAAGAGGTCTCGTCAGGGTGAGCGCACAGCTTCGACTTCCAGCACACGCTCTCCGTCCCGTTCCACTCGCAGTGGTTTTCCTTGTCGTCAGTGCATGGACCGTCGTCACAGTGTTGGAAGCAAGGGGTGTTTCCACACACCTGCGCCGAGTCTCCCCACGCGCATCCCTTCTCCTGGTTACACGTTCCCTTCGATGGGAACTGCTCGCAAGGAACCGCCCCCGCTGGAAGCCCGATGCTTCCGCTTCCTCCACCGGCCACGTACCTTCCCCACTTGCTCGCAGGGTCGCAAAGTCCCGTCAGCACCTCGGTCGGCACCTCGTCCAGCATCAAGCTCAGAAAGTGCTCGTCAGCAGGTGCAGACACCACAGGCTTCAGCGCCGCCTCCGCGTCGATGTCTCCCTGCGTCCTCGCCGAGAATCGGCGCACCGCGATACCAAACACCAACACCTGCTGCTGCTTCAGGGTGCTCCGCACTCCCGAAAGCTTGTCTCCGTCCATCAGCACCCCGTCCGTGATGATGATGATGATCTTTCGCCGTCCATCCACCGGTGAATCCTGTGCGAACATGTTCGACGCCATGACGAGACCCTCCTCGATGAAGGTCAGCTGCTTCATGTAATTGTCCTCGTGCCACTCGATGTCAGCCTGCAGCTGCGCCAGGTCCCCGCTCAGACGACCGTTTGCACCCACGCCTGGCGGCGTGCGCTGCGCCGAGTTCACTACTCCCCCAGTCGGCCCCGTGCTTCCAGCCAACCCACTGAACTGCACCAGCCCGACACGCACTCCCCCGCTAGGCACCGAGTTCGAACCGACCGCTGAATCCTCTCCGCTGAGCGGCAGCGTCTTCACCCAGTCGCGGATCATCTCCATCATCGCGTAGAACCCGTGTGGGTGTCGCCCGAAGCTCTGGCTCATCGAACCAGAACCGTCAAGCACCAGCGCCACATCGAGCGTCGGGCACTTCCCGTAAGCCTGTTCCTCGCACCTTCCACGTCCACCGGTGTTGCTCCAGAAGCAGCTCGGGTCCTGCTGACATCCGCACCTCTCAGGGATCTTGTGGCAAGTCTTCTCTACGCACAAGTCCTTCTCCCACAGACATCCCGAGTCCGCCTCACACATCGCCTGCTCGGGGTACTTCGCACACCGCTCGAGCTGACAGCTTCCCGGAGAGGTGCTGGTGTCCCAGTGGCACCGGCGGTCAGCGTCGCACGACTTGTCTTCGGTGTATTCGACGCAAGGGCGCACCGTGCACGTCAGGTTCGACGTCTGCCAATCGCACAACGCATCAGAGCGGCAATCCACCTCCGCCGTGTACACGCACTTCTTCTGTACGCAAGTCTTGTCCCCGGTCCACATGCAGCTCTTCTCCGTGTCTGACTCGCATTCCTGTCGCGCCTCGTGGTTCACGCAAGGCATCAACACACAGGTCGTCGGGTCCTTCCACATGCACACCGCCTCAGTGTCCGCCAGACAGCTGTCCTCGGTCTTGTGATGGCACCTCTTCTCCCCGCAGTCGGTCGCCGTCGCGTTCCATTCGCATCCTTCCTCCGACTCACATGTCACCACGTTGTCCCCTCCGCACACCTCCTTGCGGTAGCAAGTCTTCTCCAACTCGTTCCACCCTCCCACGCATCCGTTGGTTACATCCCCATCGCACATCGCCTCCGAACAGTGCACCACGCAAGGCGAGTTCACGCATCCCAGCAGGGTCTCCGACCATACGCATCCGCGGTCCGACATGCAGCTTGTCTTTCCTTCGTACTTCCTGCACGGCTGGTGTTGCCCCCCGACAGGCTGCATCGCGAGTCCGCTTCCCCAACCGGTCGCCGGGTCGCACATCTTCGTCAGCGGACCGTTCACATCTGCCAACTCGTCCATGTCGACGTTCACGAAGTGATCTGCGTGTGGGTCCGACGTGATCGGCTTCAGCGTCTCCTCCGCGTCCGCATCCAGCTGCGTGTGAGTCGCGAACCGACGAACCACGATCCCGAACACTTCGACCTGCTGAGAGCTCAACTTTGCCTGCGCAGACGCCAGCAGGTTCTTGTCCTGGATCGCCCCGTCAGTGATGATGAAGAGAGCGCGTCTCCTCCCGTCAAGAGGCGAGTCCTGGAAGATTCCGGCTGCCATGTCGAGACCCGCCCGGATGTACGTTCCCTGCGCCATGTAGTTCGCCTCGTGCCACGAAAGGTCCGCCAACAGCTCGCCTGCGTCGCCCGACAGCCTTCCGGCCGTTCCCGTGTTGCTCGGGGTCTTCAGAGCCGATCCCGGGATCGGTCCTGTTACTGGCGACCCGCTGTCCTGTGGAACTCCGCTGAACTGGATGAACGCCACGCGCGTCTTCCGGTTCACCGTCGAAGGCGTTCCCGCCGCCTCACCGCTAAGCGGAAGCCCCTGCACCCAGCTCTTCAGCATCTCAACCTCCGCAAAGTACCCGTGTGGGTGGCGTCCGAAGGCATTGCTCATCGATCCAGATCCATCGAACAGCACCACGAGGTCCAGCGTCGGGCACGTCCCGTACCGGGTGTCAACGCAAGCCTGCTCCGACGGAATCCAGAAGCAGTCTGGGTCGTTGTGGCACTCACAAGGGTCCGAAGACAGCTTGTCGCAGACCTTCGTCACGCACGAGTTCCCCTCCGTCATGCACTTCGCGTCCGCCTTGCAGGTCGCCTGGTTGCAACCCCTCTTCGTGCAGTGTCTTCTGCAGTACTTCTCGTTACACGTACCCGGCGCAATCGAGGTGTCCCACTCGCAAATCACGTCCCCGTTGCACTCCTTCTCGCTCGAGTACTGCTTGCAAGGGGCTGTTTCGCACAGCGAATTTCCGCCGATCTGCTTCACCCACTCACACAACCCTGCCGCCGGCTTCGTCAAGCAGTCTCCCTTCTCCGTGTACGGACTGCACTTCTTCAGCTCGCAGTAGTCGGCGTCCAAGTTCCACGTGCAATTTAAGTCCTGCTCACACGTCGCTACCGCGTCGTACGTGCACGGCCTCTTTCCGCACGTCTGCGCGAGGTTGTTCCACTCACAAGGGTCCGGATCGGCTAAGCATCCCTGCTCGTTGTCGTGTTCGCACTTCTTACCGATGCAAGTCTTTCCATCATCCGCAACCTCGCACTTCTCGTCCTGCAGACACCGCGCAGCCGTCGGATGCTTGCAAACTTCCTCCTTCACGCACCCTCCGGATTTCCACTGACACTGGTTCGGCCAGTCCGCCGTGCAGTTGTCCTGCTTGCAGTGCTTCAGGCACGGCGAGTCTCCGCAAGACAACGTCTCATCGAACCACACGCAGTGGGACTGCTTGTTGCACGGATCCTTCTCCGCCACCGTCGGGCAAGGGAGCACCTCCTCCGAAACGTCCGCGACATAGCGTCCCCACACGTGTTGCGGCTCGCAGATCCCGTTCAGCGCCGTCGCCAATTCGTCCACCAGAATGTTCTGGAAGTGCGCGCTCGCCGGCGAGCTCACGATCTGCTTCAGGGTTTCCTCCGCCCTCAGGTCGATTGCCGTGCGCGTCCCGAACGGCCGGATCACCGCCCCGAAGATCCTAACCTGCGCCTGGTCGAGTTCCGACATCGCCTGACCGTAAGCATCCTTGTCGTGCAGTTCCCCGTCCGACACGATGATGAGCACCCGCCTCCTTCCGTCAACGGGGGAGGCCCGGAACAGGCTCACCGCCTTCTCGAGCCCGGCGAGCAGGTAGGTCTGCTGCGTAGTTGGCTGCGTCACCAAGCTTCCCCCGAGGAACGCCCCCATGTGGTACTCCGCATCCGCGCGCACCTCCGACAGGGAACCGGTCAGGTGACCTCCACTACCCGTTCCAGGTGGCGAGAACGTCGCCTGCCTTGGGTCATCCGAAGTCCACTTGCTGCTTCCGGCGAACTGCACCAAAGCCAACCGGATCGCCTTCGTATTCGCCACCGACGGCTGTCCAGCCGCCTCCTTGCTCAGAGGAAGCGTTGCCGCCCAGTCCTTCACCACCTCAACCAACGCGTAGAACCCGTTCGGGTGCCGTCCGAACGCCCGGCTCATCGACGCCCCTCCGTCGAGGAGGAGCACGATGTCCAGGGTCGGGCAGGTACCGTAACGCTGGAACGTGCAGTGTGAGCTGACCGCCGTCGAACTGAAGAAGCAGTCCGCGTCTCCCTCGCACTGGCACTTGTCCATCACTCCGCAATCCTTCTCCACGCAAGTCAACTTCGCGTCCGACCACATGCACTCGTCCTCTCCCTTGCACCCGTTCTGGTCGAACTTCCTGCACGGCAGCTGCGCACACAACGCAGGCGACTGCTGCACGTCCCAGTGGCACCCGTCCACCGCGTTGCAGCACTGCTCCCCGGCATACTCAGAGCAAACCTTCGCCGAACAGCTTCCGTTCCATTGGCACCGCGAGTCCGCCGTGCACGCGGCATCGGACCCCGCCCCTTCGCACGGCTTCACAACACACTCCTCATCAGGGCAGCTGTTGTCCCACTTGCATCCCGAGTCCGCCCCGCAAGTCGTCGAGTCCGGGTACTGGCAAGGAGTCAACACGCACTCCCGGCTTCCCGTCTGCCACGTGCACTCGAACTCCGTGTCAGCCAAGCAGCTGTTCTCGTCAGGGTGCAGACAAGGCTTCTCCCCACACTCTCCACCCGTTCCCGCGGTCACGTTCCACGCGCACATCGCATCTTGGTTGCATGCCTGCGGGGTTGTGTGCGGGCAGATCTCCTTCTTGTAACAAACCTGCTCCTGCGAGTTCCACTCGCAGTGGTTCCCCTGATCTCCGTTACATTCCGACTCCTCACAGTGACGGATGCAAGGTGTGTCCACGCACGCAGTCAGCACCTCCTGATACAGGCATCCCGGGTCGCTGTCGCACTTCGTCTTGTCCACGTAATTCCTGCAAGGTTTGTGCACTCCTGCCTGACTCTGAGGGTCGACTACGTACTTGCCCCACAGGCTGTTGGGGTCGCACAGTCCGTCAAGCGCGTCAGGGATCTCGCTGAGCATGAGGTTCAGGTAGTGGTCCACGTGTGGCTCCGATGTGATCGGTCTCAGCGAATTCTCCGCGTCGAGGTCCACCGCCGTGTGGGCGAGGAACCTCCTCACCACCACCCCGAAGGTCACCACCCCGGCGTTCTCGAGCCTTCCACGCGCGTCTTTCAGCCTATCAACATCCTTGATCTCCCCGTCCGTGAAGACCAACAGCACCTTCTTCCTCAAACTACCCGGGGATTCCTTGAACATGTCCGCCGCGGTGTCCAGCGCCGAGGCTATGTAGGTTCCGCCCTGCATGTAGTTCGTCTCCTGCCACTCCAGCTCCGCGTCGAGCTCGGTCCTCAAACCCGTCAACCTTCCGCTCGTCCCAATCTGCGCCGGAGTCGTTTGCGCTGCGTCCACGTTTCCATTCGGCAGCTTGTTCGTTGGGATTCCACTGAACTGGACAAATCCGACACGCGCCTTCCCGTCGAGCAACGGAGAGCCTCCGGCAGGCACCCCGCTCAACGACAGCGACTGAACCCATGTCTTCAGCATCTCCATCAGTCCGTAGAATCCGTGAGGGTGCACTCCGAAGCTCTGGCTCATCGATCCGGAACCGTCAACCACCAGCACGATGTCCAGCGTCGGGCACTCTCCAAACTTCGACGTCTTGCAGGTTCCCTTGTCCCAGTAACAGTCCCCATCCTTGCGACACCTGCACACCTCGAACTCCCCGCAGTTCTTCTCGACGCAAGTATTGTTCAGCCACATGCACTCTCCGTCCTGGTCACACGCCCCCGGTTCACCGTATCTCTTGCAGTACTTCACCTCGCAGTCAGTTCCCCAACTGCACAGGTCGTCCTTTCCACAAGTCTTTTCATCGGGATGCTCCTTGCACGGCTTGAACGTGCACGCGTTGTTCTTCCACTCGCAGATTCCTCCGTCCTTCTCCTCGCACTCCACCTGCTGACCCCAGCGGCACTTGATCGTTTCGCACAGGTCTGCGTCCCTATTCCAAGTGCACTCGGTGTCGTTGTTGCAGAACACCGGCTCGAAGTACACGCAAGGCTGCTTGCTGCAATCCTTTCCGCTTTCGTTCCACACACACGGTCCCTTCGGGTCCGCCAGACATCCCTGCTGGTTGTCGTGGTCGCAGATCTTTCCGATGCACGTCTTCTTGTCCGCAGGGTCCACCTCGCACTTGTCGTCCTTCTCGCACTCCACCGTGTCCGGGTGGTTGCAGAGCTCCTCCTTGCGACACGCACCGAGCGTCTGGTTCCACACGCAGTGGTTGTCGGCGTCCGCTGAGGTGCAGTTGTCCTGCTTGCAGTGCGCCAGGCACGGAGAATCTCCGCAGGACAGCGTCCGGTCGAACCACACACACCCGTCGTCTTTGTTGCAAGGATCCTTGCTCGCGTACAATGTGCATGCCACCCCGTCGCTCGTATCCGCGATGAACTTGCCCCATGCGTGGTTCGGATCGCACAGACCCTTCAGCGCCGAGGCCACCTCATCGACCTGCAGGCTCTGCAGGTGCTGGTCCTTCGGGTCCGACAACGCTCCCGACAACGTCTGCTGCGTCTTCACATCGTCGGTTGACACCGTGCTGAACGGCCTCAACGCGATCCCGAACACGTGAACCTGCGCCTGGTCGAGCGCCGCCCTTGCCGCCGTGTACGAGTCCTTGTCGTTCAGCTCCCCGTCTGCCACGATGATCAGAACCCTCTTCCTTCCGTCAAACGGCGACGTCTGGAACAAGCTTACCGCCTTCTGAAGACCCCCCAGCAAGTACGTCTGCTTCAGGTCCGGCTGGGCCGCCGCACTTTCCCCCATGAAGTTCCCCTCGTGGAAATCGGCATCCGCCTCCACCTCGCTCAGCACTCCGCTCAATCTCCCACCGCTTCCCGTCCCCGGCGGCGATGACAGCGCCTGCTTTTCGTCGCTCGAAGGCCACTGGCTGCTTCCCGCGAACTGCACCATCGCCAACCGCATCGCCTTCGTCTGCGGCATGCTCGTCGTCCCGGCAGCCTCCCCACTCAGCGGCAGGGTCGCCGCCCAGTCCCGCACCACTTCCACCAACGCGTAGAACCCGTTCGGGTGCCGTCCGAACGCCCGGCTCATCGAAGCCCCTCCGTCGATCAGGAGCACCACGTCAAGCGTCGGACATGTTGCGTACCGCTGGAACGTGCAGTGCGAACCACCGTCCGAGATGCTGAAAAAGCAGTCCGGATCAGCGTCGCACTCACACTTCTCGAACTCTCCGCAGTCCTTCTCCACGCACTTGTTGTCTTTCCACATGCAATCCCTCTCATCGCTGCACGCAACTTGCTCGCCGAACTTCCTGCATGGGAGCTCGGCACACACCGCCGGCGCCTGCTGCACGTCCCAGTGGCATCCGTCCTTGTGGTTGCAGCATTTCTCGTCAGGGTACACCGCGCACGCCTTTCTGGAGCACGTCAAGCTCTGTTGGCTCCACTGGCACAGCACATCCTTCGAGCACTCCGTTTCGTCCGCGTGCTGGCAAGGGACCCCCACGCAGGTTCCCTCCCCGCACGCCTCGTCCCACTCGCAGCCAGCTTCTTGGTTGCAACTCGTCTTGTCAACTTGCGTGCAACGGGTTTCGATGCACGATCCGTTCACAGTGTCCCAAGTACAGTCGAAAGTGCTGTCCGCAATGCAACTCGGCTCATCCGGGTGCAGGCAAGGGGTGTCGATGCACTTGTTCCCAGTCGCGTTCCACGAGCACTTGTCGTTCTGATCGCATGCGTTCGGATCCGAAATCCCTGGACACACCTCCTTGTTGAAGCACTCCAACACCGTCGAGTTCCAATTGCAGTCGCCCGTCGAGTTCGCACACTGTTCCTGGGTGCAGTGCTTGACACACGGAGAGTCGAGACACGCGATCAGCACATCAGACCACTTGCATCCCACGTCTGATGAACACGGCACCTTGTTTCCGTAGTTGGGGCAAGGGCGGTGCACCCCGGCCTGTTGGGCCTGCGTTTGCGCCGCAATCGCCGCCTGGTCAACGATGAGGTGTCCCCATGGACCGTTCGGGTCACAGATTCCGTTCAACGCCTTGTCCGGAACCTCGTCGATCATCAGGTTCAAGAAGTGGTCGTCGTGTGGGTCCGACGTGATCGGCTTCAGCGAAGTTTCCGCATCGATGTCATTCTGCGTCAGCTGGTTCGTTCGCCTCACCACGATCCCGAACGTCTGCACATCCATTCCGTCGAGATCGTTCTTCGCCTGCGCGAGCTTATCGTCGTCCTGGATCTTCCCGTCGGTAATGATGATCAGCACCCTCTTCCTTCCGTCAACAGGCGACGACGACTTGAAGATGCTTCCGGCGCGCACCAGCGCCTTCTCGATGTACGTTCCAGCCTCGAGGTAGTTTGCCTCGTGCCAGTCAACGTCAGCAGACAGCTCCGCCAAGTCTCCAGTCAACCGCCCCCCGGCTCCGACTCCCACAGGCGGAAAGGCCACCGAGTTCACAATATCACCGAACGTGAAGTGCTCAGGGTGTCCGGAAAACTGCACCAGCGCCACACGAAGCTTCTCGGATCCAGCTCCCGAGTTCGACCCGACAACTGCCTTCTCGCCGCTGAGAGGCAGCGTCTTTACCCAGTCCCGCACCATCTCCATCAGCGCGTAGAACCCGTGAGGATGGCGTCCGAAGTTCTGGCTCATCGAACCAGAACCGTCGAGGATCATCACCACGTCCAGCGTCGGGCACTCCCCGTAGGTCACCTTCACGCAAGATCCCTGTTGCGGTTGCGACGCCAACGCCTTCCAGTAGCATTTCTCGTCCTCAACACAGTCGCACTTCTCGAGCTTGTTGCAGTCTTTCTCGATACACTTCGTCCGGTCCTTGTCCCACGCGCAGTCGCTGTCAGCTTCGCACGTCGGTTCGTCCCGGAGCTTCGCGCACGGCTTCTCCACGCACATCGCCGGGGAGATCGACGGGTTCCAGTGGCAGTCCTCAATCCTGTCGCACTGGATCTCGGTCATGTACTCCGTGCATTTCTTCTGTACACACCCCGTCGAGTTGGTGTTGTTGTTGTTGTCCTTCCACTCGCAGTACGGGTCAGCCACGCAAGGGTCCTTGCGGTCCGCCTTGCATTTCTCTTCCACACACGTTCCGGCGGTAACTTCAACCCGTCCACTGGCGTCCTTCGGGTCCACGCAAAGCTCCCCAACTCCTCCCCATTCGCAGATGTACCCGTCGATTCGCTGGTGGTCACCTGGGAAGTCGTTCCACTCGCCCGAAGGCCAGCGGAAGTGCGCGTAGTTCTCTCCCTCGGTAGCACACGATCCCGGACACGCTCCCTTGTAGTTGTTCGGCTCCCCCGCTTCCCAATTCGTGTACATCGGCTTCCCGGTATTCGCATCTGTCGCCGCGACGAAGCTTCCCCCGCTTCCGCTTCCAATCACCAGACCCACCTGTGATGTCAGGTCGCATCCGCTTTGGTCGGCGGCGTAGGTACACCCGCCGTCCAATCCCTCCGGTCCGACAACCCATCCCCACCGTCCTTCGTCATTCTTGTCCGCCGCTCCCATCCATCCCTGGCCCTCGAGCTTCATCTTCGCCACCTGATCTTCCTCCTCCGAGGTGATGGTGATCAGGTACCCGCGGAGTCCCAGGATCATGTTGTCGGCGGATTCGCACTCTGCCTGCGCCTGTCCCCAGTGGCACTCGCTCGCCGTAGGGTCGACGTTCTGGCATTCCGTCTTCGAGAAATAGTGGTAGTAGTGTCCAGTCGCTGACGACAGGAACCCGTGACCGTAGTTCCAAGTGATCTTTCTCGGAGATCCGGCGTCCGACGTCGTCGTGAAGGTCACCGTCGCGATCGCCGCAGCGTACTCGGCCATCGTCTTCGCCGTCGTCGACTTCAAGTACAAGACTCCAGGAACGTCGTGCCACTCTGCCTCGAACCCGAGGCCCGCGCACTGGTCGCAGGCGAGCACGTCTTTCCCCTTCACGTATCCCTCTTCGACATCAACTGCTGCTCCCTTCACGGTGTCCGAGCAGCTGCACTTCCCCGAAACGGTGCAGCTCACCGTCGGGAACGGAACCATCGGTTGTCCACGGGCGTACGCCGACACAGTCGAGTTCAAAGGAATCGTCGTCTGCCACACGCATCCATCTTGCGACGCGACGCATGGTCCCTCCTCAGTCTCCTTGCAAGGGGTCTCAGTACATTCCTGGTTAAGGTTGTTCCACACGCAGTCATCTGGATCAGCGAGGCATCCCTGTTCGTTGTCTCGGTTGCACTTCTTGTCCACACATGTTGACCCGTCCTTGTCAACCTGGCAGTCCTTCTGCTTCTTGCAATCCTCTGGCTTTCCAGTGTAGATCTCGCACCCCGTCTTCGGTTCCCGCACGCAGATCGTTCCGTTTGCCCACATGCACCCGTTCGCGGCATCTGCCGTGCAGTTCTTCTCCTCGCAGTGGTGCAGACACGGACTGTCACCGCACGAAAGAGAGTTGTCGAACCACACGCATCCAGGGTCCGCCAAGCAACCCGCCTGCCGCAAATGCTGCGGGCAAGGTTGGTGTACGCCTCCGCTCGCAGGGTTCGCTCCCCCCGATCCCTGTTGGGCCGCCTGTCCAAGAACCAGCGATCCGAAAACGCCGTTCGGGTCACAGATGTCGCCGAGCACCTTCTCCGGAACCTCATCAATCTGCAGGTTCTGGAAGTGAGCGTCATGCGGGTTCGACGTAATAGGCTTCAGCGTCTCCTCCGCGTCGAGGTCAGCCTTCGTGTGCTGGGCGCTCCTACGAACAACCACACCGAACACCTTCACCTGCTCGGTGTCGAGCTCGGACCGCGCTTGCTGCAGAGTGTTCGGGTCGTAGATCCGACCATCGGTGATGATGATCAGCACCCTCTGTCTTCCGTCGTTTGGAGACTGGTGGAACATGTCGGCCGACATCTGGAGACCCTTCTGGATCATCGTTCCTCTGGAGTAGTAATTCGCCTCGTGCCAGTCAACATCCGCGCTCAGCTCGTCGAAGTCTCCCGACAGCCTCGTCTCGGTTCCGGTTCCTGGAGGGGTCCCCTTCGCGTCCGCCCGTCCACTCGATGGGCCGTTCTTGTTCTTCCCCGAGAACTGGATCAATCCCACTCGGACCTCGCCCGTGTTGGCAGCAGAGTTCAGGCCCACGTCTGCCTTCTCACCGTTCAGTGGCAACGTCTTCATCCAGTCGCGGAGCATCTCCATCAGTCCGTAGAATCCATGCGGGTGGCGTCCGAAGGGCGCGGACATCGATCCAGACCCATCCAGCAGCAGCACCAGGTCGAGCGTCGGGCACTGACCGAACTTGGTCTCAGTACAGAACGGTGTCGGAGCAAGTGAGTTCCAGAAGCACTTCGTCTCCGCCAAACAGTCGCAGCGGTCGAGGTCCTTGCAAACCTTGTCAACACACTCGGTCGAGCTGTCGTTGAACGTGCACAGCGGGTCGGTGTTGCACGCCGGCTTGTCCTGGTTCATCGTCGCGCAGTGCTTCACGCTGCACTGCGCCGGTGTCAGCGACACGTCCCAGTGGCAAGACGAGTCCTTGTCACAACATCTTTCGTCCGAGTGGACCGTGCACTGCTTCAGACCACATGCGTTGCTTTTCCACTCGCAATGCTGGTCCGAATTGCAAGCCTGCTCCGTCAGTGCAGGGGCTCCAGGAGCCGCCGCACAACGCTTCTTGATGCACTGGGCTCCGTCCGTCACACCGTCGCACCCGTCCCACTCGCAGAGCGCATCGCTGTTGCACGCGCTCGAGTTCGTGTGTTTGCACGGCTTCTCCACGCACATTTGCTGAAGGCCGTCCCACTCGCAACCATTTGGATCGAGGTCGCATTCCGCCTCCGTCTGCTGGTTGCAGATACGCTCCTCGCAGTCCCTCTTCGTCTGGTTCCAGTCGCACTTCTGGTCCTTTTCGCAAGTCACGTCATCCTGGTACGAGCACAACGGATTCTTCCAGCATCCCTCGAGACCGGCCACCGACGCGTTCCAGTAGCAGTCGTTTAGCGTATCGGCTGTGCACCGAGTTTCGTTGCAGTGCTCCACGCACGGCGAGTCAACACACTCGAGTCCGATCGAGCTGAACACGCACCCAGCGTCCGCCGTGCACAGCACCTGGTCCACGTACTGCGGGCACGGCTTGTGCACTCCAGACTGGTTCTGCGCCGCTGCTCCCGGCAGCAGGAGGGCTCCCCACTTGCTGTTCGGGTCGCAGAGCCCGTTCAACACCGTGGTTGGCAGCTCGTCGATCATCAGATTCTCAAAATGGTCGTCGTGAGGATCAGACGTGATCGGCTTCAGCTTCTCCTCCGCGAGGGTGTCCACTGATGTATGTGTTGCCTGCCTACGGAGAACCACTCCGAACACCTCAACGCTTTCCTGGTTCAGAGTCGCCCTCGCTGATGCGAGCTTGTCATCATCCTTGATCGCACCGTCGGTGATGATGATCAGCACCCGCTTCCTCCCCGCGGGGCTCGCGCGGAACATGTCCCCGGCCCATCCGAGACCCTGGTTGATGTACGTACCCGCCTGCAAATAGTTCGCCTCGTGGTAGTCGATGTCTGACTGCAACTCCGTCAGCTTTCCAGTCAACGACCCGAACGAACCGACTCCGATAGGGCTCTTGATCGCCGCCTTGTCTACAGCCGTTCCGCCGCTGATAGGGATTCCAGAGAACTGGATCACCCCCATGCGCATTCCTCCGTTCGGCGCCGTCGAGTTCGCCCCCACCTGGTGGCTCTCCCCGGTCAGCGGCAAGGTCTTCACCCAGTCACGAATCATCTCCATCATCGCGTAGAACCCGTTCGGATGGCGTCCGAAGTTCTGCGACATCGATCCTGATCCGTCCAGCAACAACACCACGTCGAGCGTAGGGCACTGCCCGTAACGGTTCTCCACACATTTCCCGCTTCCCGAAGACGTGTCCCAGAAGCACTTCGGCTCCGCCTTGCAGTCGCATCTCTCGAACGGATCGCACACCTTATCAACGCAGCGGTTGGCCCCGTCGTCCCACACGCAGTCGTCCTTCACGTTGCACGTCGTCGGATCCTTGTTTTTGTTGCAGATCTTCTCCGTGCAGAGCGACGGCGACACGGTCACGTCCCAGTGGCAGACCGGGTCCTTGTCGCACTCCTTCTCGTTCGGAATTTCGACGCACGGCGCCACCACGCACGGCTCGACATTTCCTCCCACCCACGAGCACTTGGGGTTGGCTTTGCAGTCTGTTTCCGTGTCGTTCACGCAGGCCTTCTCCACGCACACTCCAGCAACCAAGTCCGTCACTCCCGTCGCGTCGCTCACGTCGGCGCACATCTCACCGATTCCTCCCCATTCGCAGATGTACCCGTCGATTCGCTGGTGGTCTCCCGGGTAGTCGTTCCATTCGCCCGAAGGCCACAGGAAGTGTCCGAAGTCCTCACCGTCCTTGACGCACGATCCCGGGCACGGTCCGCGGAAGTCATTCGGCTCGTTGTTTGCCCAATTTCCGTACATGTCCCTCCCGGTGTTCGGGTCAACCGCCGGCGCGAAGTTGCCCCCGGTACCGGAACCGAACGGCAATCCCTTCTCAGAAGCGAGGTTGCATGAGCTGCTGGTACTCGAATACTGACACCCTCCGGCAGCTCCCTCTGGTCCAGTAACCCAGCTCCATGTTCCTTCCTCGCCAACGTCGCTTGCTCCCATCCATCCCTGACCTTCCAGCTTCATCCTCGCTACCTCGTCTTCCACCTCGCTCGTGATGGTGATCAAGTACCCGCGGAGTCCCAGAATCTGGTTCGAGTCCGAAGCGCATTGTTCCTGGGCATCGCTCCACGTGCACGCCCCGCCAGCGCAAGTCGACTTCGGGTAGAAGTGGTAGAAGCTGCCAGTGTGCGACGAGT
The DNA here is from genome assembly GCA_964019425.1 of Flectonema sp. DT1601. NCBI lineage: Eukaryota > Euglenozoa > Diplonemea > Diplonemida > Diplonemidae > Flectonema > Flectonema sp. DT1601. Next base: position 107,278 of record OZ025789.1, read on the forward strand.
AGAATCCGTGACCGTAGTTCCAAGTGATCCTCCTCTTCCCGGAGTTGTCTGCAGAAGTGCTGAACTCGATGCTGGCAACCGCCTTCGCCAACTCATCCGCCGTTCCGGTCGAAATCGTCAGCATCCCGCTCACCGCGTGCCACTCGGCCGTCAGCCCCAGCGACTTGCAAGCAACACAAGTCAGCGTGTCCTTCCCGCTCAGATATCCGTCCTCGATGTCTACCGTCGCTCCCGGAAGCACATTCGAACCAATCGTCGTCGTGCAGCTGCACCCGTTCTTCCAGCTCCCAGGGGTCTGGCAGGTCAGTCCCTCGAACGGCTTCACCGCAACGTCCTTCTCATACGTCATTTGATTCGCGAGGTTCCCAACTGCCCCAGAGCCACTCGACCAGTCACACATCGGGTCCGCCGCGCAGTCAGACTGCTTATCGTGAAGGCACGGCTTCCTCGAGCACCCAGGCGTCGGGAGATCCTTCCACTCGCATCCCTCAGGGTCCGACAAACACGTCTGCTCGTTGTCGTGCTTGCACGGGTCGTTGGTGCACTCTGCGGCCTTCGCAATCGAGAAGTCGCTCGACGGCGGCGGGCACACGCATCTCCAATCGTCGGTGCTGTTCACCGAAGTGTTCGGATCGAAGCAAGTCTGCTGGCAGTCCAGGCTTCCCGCCCGACAGTCTACCGTGCACTTGAACCCGTTCGTGTCGCACTCGTCCTCCTCACATTTGGCAGGCTTCCCAGTCGCCACGTTCGACGACGGAGGTGGGCACTTGCAGAGCCAGTCATTCGTCGACTGCAAAGTCATCTTGGGGTCCTCGCACTCCTGTCCGGCATCAGAGCAAGTGCTTCCCGCGCAAGTAGGGCACGTCTGCACGCACTCGTCGAGAACACACTTCGCCTGCTGCGTTATCGCGATCCCGACTGACGGTGGCGGACACATGCATTCCCAGTCGTGCAACTTCGCGGCGTTCGGGTCCCGACACGTCTGCCCGACTGCTCTACACGTAGCTCCGTTCTCAACACACTCGTCGACTTCGCAAGTCGCCACCGGAGCTCCGGTCATCACCCCCGAGGTCGGCGGCGGGCACTCGCACTTGAAGTCCTTCTGCGGAGGACACGTCTTCACGCTGTCGAAACAAGTCTGTCCAGCCACCAAGCAAATCGTATTGTTTCGGCACTCGTCGCACACGCAGTCCGCCTGCTTTGCCGTTGCCACTCCCCTCCCTGGGTCGACGCACGTGCACATCCAGTCAGAGACCGAGTCAACCGACTTGTTCGGATCCTCGCACGTTTGCCCAACGCTGGTGCACGTGTGCGAGCCACCCTGTTGCGTCTGCGCACAGGTCGAGCACACGGCCACGCACTCGTCCAACTGGCACTTGGCAGGAGCCGCCACCGCAGGGGTTCCCACCTGCGGTGGCACGCATTCACAGGTCCAGTCCCCGAGGTCCGTGTGCGACTGCTTGTTGTCCACGCACAGCTGTCCCTCCGCCGAGCACACGTTGGTCGGGCTGGTGTCGGTTTGCGCGCAGGTAGGGCAGGTCACGACGCACTCGTCCAACAAGCAGTCGGTCGGCGTTCCCAAAGTCACGTTTGTTCCGATTGCCGGTGGGGCGCACATGCATACCCAGTTTCCATCAACCATCGGGTTTGGGTCGTCGCACACGAACCCGAGATCCGTGCACTTCTTCTTCGCATCATCATCGGTGTTGCATTCTCCCGGATACTCGCAGTGCGCAGGAACCTGTTGCCCGCGTACCGCCGCAACCGCAGGAGGAACCACGCACACGCACTCCCAGGTTCCCCTCGTCTTCTTGTCGTCGTCAACGCAGACCTGTCCAGCTGCGGTGCACACCTTCTCGTTCTTTGGGTCGTGGCACTCGTCGTCTTCACACGGCGTTGCAGCTGCGGCAATCGCGATGTCCGTCGCCGGAGGCGGACATTTGCACACCCAATCCGACAGCGAGGTCGCGTCGTGGTTCGGGTCGTGGCAGGTCTGGTTCTGGCTCGAACACGTGTCGTTCGCACACGTGGCGCACACCTTCAGACACTCGTCGATATTGCAGTGCGCAGGTGCCGCGTGACCTAACCCTGTCATGGGAGGGATGCACTCGCATGTCCAATCTCCAGTCGAGGAAGCGGTCTTATCCGGATCGTGGCATTTCTGCTCGCCGGTTGTCGCAGTCTTGCAGACGTCCTTCTCGCAAGTCGGGCAGTCCTTCTCGCACTCATCCAGCAAGCAGATCGCTGGTCCCGCGGTCATCGTTCCGTTTGTCGGCGGAAGGCACTCGCACTTCCAGTCTCCCTGCTGATTAAAGTTTGGATCGACGCACCGCTGCCCGACGTTCGCGCAGATGTCCCCGTGGAGCGTGCACTCGTCAACTTTACAGTCTGCACGACCCCCGACGTTCGTCTTGTTCGAAGGCGGCGGGCAGATGCACATCCAGTCTCCCTTCGAAGCGGCGTTCATGTTTGGGTCGAGGCAAGTCTGATTCTTGCACGTGTCTTGCTGGACCACACACTCGTCGATCTTGCAGTCCGCCGCTGCCGCCGTCGCCTTTCCAGTCGATGGTGGAGGGCACGTGCACGTCCAGTCGCTGTGGTGCGTCATCGTCGGGTTCGGGTCATTGCAAGTCTGCCCCACGCTCGTGCACGTGTCGTTCGCACACGTTGGGCAGGTCGCCACGCACTCGTCGAGCCTGCAGTTCGCCGGCAGCTGCGAAGGCTGCGCCCCCGAAGGGAAGATCGTCGTCGGCGGGATGCAGTCACACACGTAGTCGTCTGGCGAACACGGATCCTTGTTCGGATCGCTGCAGCTCTGTCCAACCGCCGTGCATCCAACTCCCTTGGTCTTGCACTCATCGTAGATGCACTTGTTGCTTTCCCACGTGCATCTCGCGTCAGCGTTGCACTGCTGCTCGTTGTACTGCGGGTCATTCGTAACGAACTTACATGGACAGGTCGGGTCCTCGGCCTTCGAGCACGTCGCGTTCTGCGAGTTCCAAGTGCAGTTGTTTCCCTTGTCGTTCCTGCAATCCGGTTCCAGACAGTGCATCAAGCATGGCGAGTTCACGCACAGCCCACCGACATCCGACCACACGCACCCCGCGTCCTGGGAGCACGGCGTCTCCGTCACGTAGTCCGGGCAAGGGTGGTGCACCCCGGTCGTCGGCTTTGGAGGGTCTTTCGCGATCAAGTGTCCCCACGGACCGTTCGGGTCGCAGATCGATCCAATCAGGTCTGGGATGTCGTCGATCATGATGTTGCGGAAGTGCTCGTCATGCGGGTCTGATGTGATCGGCTTCAGGGTCTTCTCGGCGTCAAGGTCGGCTTTCGTGTGCTGATCCTTCTTCCTCACAACGATACCAAAAGTCTGCACACCCTCACGGTCGAGCTCAGCGCGAGCAGGTGCCAGCGACTGCTCATCGTAGATCCTACCGTCGGTGAAGATGAACAGGACGCGCTGCCTTCCGTCCACCGGTGAACCGTGGAAGATGTCCCCGGCCATTACCAGCGCCTTCTCAATCATCGTTCCCTTCTTGTAGTAGTTGTTCTCGTGGAAGTCGAGGTCCGCGTCCAGCTCCCCCAGCACCCCGGACAGCCTTCCGTTGGTCGTCCTGGCACCCGAAGCCGTCTTCGCTTGGCTGCGGCGGTAGTTCTTCCCAGAGAACTGCACGAAGGCGACACGCACCCCGCCATTGTTCGCTGCCGAGTTCAGCCCGACAGACGCGTCCTCGCCGTTCAGCGGTAGCTTCCCGACCCAATCCCTCATCATCTCTACCAGCGCGTAGAACCCGTGCGGATGGCTCCCGAAGGTCGATGCCATCGATCCCGATCCGTCGAGGATCACACCGATGTCGAGAGTTGGGCACTCTCCGAACTCAATCGCCACGCACTGCCCCTGACCGTTCAATCCCGCTCCCGGTTTCCAGTAGCACTTCGAGTTCTTGTCGCAAGGACAGCGGGTCGGGTACTTGCTGCAGTCGAGGTCCCTGCACGTTCTCTTCGAATTGTCCCACATGCAATCAGTTTCGTTGTTGCACGTGTCCTTGACCCCGATCTTCGGACACTTCTTGTCCCCACACACCGGAGGGGTCACAGTGATGTCCCACTTGCATGCATCCTTGTGGTCGCAGCATCTTTCGTCGAGGTATTTCGCGCACAAGTTCTCCTTGCAGCTACCGACGACCCCGGTGGCGTCCCACGAGCAGCGCGAATCCGCCGTGCACTCTCCCGCGTTCGTGTGCTTGCACAGGACCTCCTTGCACGACGACCTCGTGCCGTTGCAGGCGTCCGCCGACCACGCGCAGTTCGGATCCGTCTCACAGGTAGTCTTATCCGGGTGCCGGCACTTCTTCTCCACGCACTGGTCCTTCCCCCGCACGTTGATCCACTCGCAGCTGTCGGGGTCGTCCAAGCAGTCCTGAATGTTGGTGTTCGGCGTGCACTTCTCCTTCTGGCACTTCGGGTCCTTAACGTTGTCCCACACGCACTTCTCTGGCGACTTCACGCACTCGGCAATCGTGGTGTACGCGCATTCAGTCTTCTTCCAACAATCCCCAGTCGTCGAGTTCCACGCACACAGGTTCACCGTGTCGGCCGTGCACGTAGGATTGTCACAGTGCGCTGTGCACGGGGAGTCGGCGCAAGCCGTCGATGCCGTGTCCCACACGCACCCGGCGTCCTGCGTGCAATCGTGCGTGTCGGTGTAGTGATCGCACGGCTTGTGCAACCCACTCTGCCCAGGTGCGTTCGTCGACGACACAATCAAGTGTCCCCACACTCCGTTCGGATCGCAGATGTCCGCGAACACCTGCGACGCCACCTCGTCGATCTGCAAGTTCTGGAAGTGGTCATCGTGTGGGTCTGACGTGATTGGCTTCAGCGTTTTCTCGGCATCAGTGTCGGCCTTCGTGTGTCCGGATTGGCGACGCAGCACGATACCAAAGGTCTGCACCTGCTCCTGGTTCAGTACCTGTCTTGCCGGGGCCAGCACATCCGGGTCGTAGATCTTTCCGTCGGTGACGATGATCAGAATTCTCTTCCTCGAGCTCACCTTGTGCGAACGATCGAACATGTCACCGACCATTTCAAGACCCAGCTGGATCATCGTACCCTTTCCGAGGTAGTTGTTCTCATGCCAGTCAAGGTCGTCGTTAATCTCACTTTCGAGACCACTGAGATGTCCTCCAGTGCCAGTATTTCCTCTAGTTTCGATGGCGTTGCTGCTTCCCCGAGACCACGGCCAAGGCCATCCGCGATTCTTCCCAGAGAATTGCACGAAACCGAGACGCACACCTCCCGTCAACGGACCTCCCGGCGTAGGCGACGCCGCCGGCTCCCCAGTCAGCGGAAGGGTCTTCACCCAATCACGGAGAATCTCGACCAAAGCGTAGAACCCGTGCGGGTGACGTCCGAAGTTCCTCGACATTGATCCCGAACCGTCGAGCAGCAGGATGATGTCCATCACAGGGCACTCCCCATATTTCTTGTCAGCGCACTTCACACCACTCCAGAAGCAGTCTGGATCTTTCTTACACGCGCATTCTTCCATCTTGTTGCACACCTTGTCCACACACTCATTCGTCGTGCTGTTCCACATGCATAATCCGTCGCCATTACATGGGTCTACGTGTGCGGTAGTCGGGTACGTCGATGGGCAGTACTTTTGCTTGCACACCGCAGGCGCCTGGCTGACATCCCAGTGACAGCTGTCGTCGTGGTCACAGCACTTTTCATCCGGGTAGTTCACGCACGGAGCAGGCTCGCAAGACAGCTGCTGGCTCCACACGCAGTAGATGTCCGCCTGGCAACCTGCCTGATTCTTGTGGCTGTCGAGGGTGCACCTCTTCGGAACACACTTCTGGTCCACCGGGTCTGCGCACACGTCGTCCCAAGTGCAGGCCGGATCAGCTACGCACTCGGTTTTGTTGTAGTAGCAAGGCGTCTTCACGCAGTCTGGCGGTCGCAGGCTTGTGTCCCACATGCACTTCTCTCCGAGATTCACGCAAGCATCCTCCGTTGTTGCATCGCACTCCGGCTCGAAGCAAGCAGGGTCCTTCGCCTGATCCCATTGGCACTTGTTTGACTTGCAGTCCGGCTGGTTCTGGAAGTCTTTGCACACAGCCTTCTCGCACTCGGAGGTTGCGCTCCACAAGCATTTGTTCGTCGGATCGGTTGTGCAATTTTTCTCCTCACAGTGCGAGAAGCAAGGGTGGTCCTCACATTTTAGGCTGATGGAATTCCACTGGCACGTTTTCTCCGCGTCGCAACTCACCAACGCTCCAATTTGGCTGCAAGTTGTCACCTGTGGAGTCGAAGATCCCTGCGTGATGTACGTTCCGAACGGGCTGTTTGGATCACAGAAACCGTCCATAATCGAAAGTGCTTCGTCCACTTGCAGTGAAAGGGCGTGTGTTTCTTTAGGGTTGGAAACAATCTCCTTCAACGTCACCAAGTTCGCCATGTCACGTGCGGTCGCGCTCGCTCGGCGTCTAAGGAGGATCCCGAATACCTTTACTCCCTCCGCTGCCAATACCCGACCGGCAGGTCCAAGCTCATCCTTGTCCATGATCCTTCCATCGGTGATGATCAGCAGCACCTTCTGTCTATGCGCCGGTGATTCCTTGAAGATCTCACCTGCCCACTCCTCCGCCTCCTTCACCTTCGTCTTGCACCGGAGAGCTTCTCCCTCGTACCAGTCGAGGTCCCCAAGGAGCTGGCTCCTGTCACCGGTCAACTTTCCGCACGTGTCAGCCACAGCCGGAGTCGTTCCCGGAATGATACTCAGCGTTGGGATACCGTCTCCCTTCGTCACCCCATTCTTAGGATTGCATGAGCACGTAGGGCACTGCGCAACGCGAACTCCTGTGTCCCACGAGTTGAAGGCCACACGAAGCTTTCCTCCCTTGACGTCCGAGCTGATCCCCTTGGTCGAATCCTCGCCGGTCAGGGGAACCTTCTGTACCCAGTCCCTCATCACCTCCATCAGAGCATCAAACCCGCTAGGGTGACGCCCGAATGTCTTGTCCATCGAGCACGATGCGTCAAACGACACCACCACGTCGAGGTCGGGGCAGCTCGAGTACTTCTGATCCACACAAACTATAGGGCTCACCGACCTGTCGACGATGCAGCGAGGGTCCTCCGTGCACAGACACACCATGTCCTTAGCATCGAACAGCGCCGGTTTGTTGTAGTCACTGCACAACTTGTCCACGCATTTGTTCGCAGCATCATCCCACCTGCACAATCCCTTCTGGTCAGTGTTGCAGCTGTCCTTGCCCGTGTGCTTGTCGAAGCAGTACTTCTCCACACACAACCCACACCCAACAGCGTCCCAGTCACAGTCCGTGTCACGGCTGCACGTCACCTCGTCAGCGTGTTTGTAGCACTTCGTCTCAGCACAAGCCGCACCGTCCCAGTTGCACGCGGTATCCGCGAGGCACTCCGCCTGAATCGTCCCCGTGCAGCGCTTCTTGTGGCACAGCGGGTTCGCCCCGTCCCCCCACTCACATTCAGGATCCCGACTGTTCTCACATGAGCCCTGGTCGGTAAACTGACAAACCTTGTTGATGCACGAGTCGCTCACGCAGTCCCAGTCGCACAACCCGCTCGGGTCAGCCAAGCACTTCTGCTCATCCTTGGTCTGGGTGCAGTCCGGCACCGTCGGGTTGCAGGTGCCAGTCGAATAATCCCACTTGCACTTGTCGTCGGCGTTGCAGGGCCCAGGCGCGAAGTGTTGGCATTTCTTTGGATCACACTCTGCCGGCACCTTCGTTGTGTTCCAGTCGCACAGATCGTCCTGAACGCAATCCTGCTGCTTTGGGTACTCGCAAACCTCGCGCTGGCACTTGTCCTGGTCCCAGAAGCATCCAGTTGCCCTATCACACTCCGGCTTGAGGCAGTGCTTCTCGCATTCAGTCGTCACACACATTCCGTTCGCCGTGTTCCGCGCTCCCGCCGTGCAAGTCACCGACCCTCCGGCGAGCATGCAATTCTCGCAAACGAATCCGGAAGCCTTCTGCGTCGCCGAAAGCTCCAAGCAGTTCAGGTTCAGGCACCCATCGGCCGCAGCACACTTCTGGGGAACCTGGTCCTGCCAGTCGCATGCCTGGTCCGCACGGCACTCCAGCTTCACTCCCCACTTCGAACACGGGACAGAAGCACCGGTCGCCGGCGGTGTCGTTGAGCCTCCCCCCTGGTTCTGGTGCGCCTGGATTGCTGCCCCAAAGCGGCCAGCAGGGTCGCAGAAGTCCTTGAACACCTCCTCCAACATGTCGTCCAGCGGAACGTTCACAAAGTGGTCATCGTGCGGATCCGAAGTGATCGGCTTCAGGGTTTTTTCCGCATCCAAGTCATCCTTCGTGTGTGCAGCACTCTTGCGTACCACTACACCGAAAGTGATCACATCCATCGCATCCAAGTTCTGTCGGATCCGTGGGATCTCGACACTGCTCTGCGGCTCCTTCGGGTTCATCGCCCCGTCGGTGATGACGATCAGAACGTGCTGTCTGTGCGATGGCGATCCCTGGAACACGTGCACTGCATCCTCCAACGCCTTTGCCATGTAGGTTACCGACCCCATGTAGTTCGTCTCGTGCCAGTCCAGGTCGACGTCCAGCTCGCTGAGTTTCCCACTGAGCTCTCCATCAGTGCACGTACCTTTGGGAACAGGATCCCTGCACTTCCTGCTCCGTGTGCACCCCTGGTTGTTGTTCTTGCACACCCAGTACTCGTCAGTTCTCGAGAACTGCACGAACGCGAGACGGAAGGTTCCTCCGACCACCGTCGATCCCTTCCCGACCGTGTGATCCTCCCCCGTCAGCGGAAGGGTCTGCATCCAGTCGCGCAGCATCTCCACCATTCCAAAGTATCCGTGAGGGTGCTTCCCAAAAGTTCCGCTCATCGAGCCAGATCCGTCCAGCACGAACACTACGTCCAGGTCGGGACAAGCCGACACGTGCACATCCCTGCACTTCGGGCTGGCCGTTGAATCCCAGTAGCAGTTCGGTTGCTTCGTGCACTCGCAGTTCTTCAGGAAATCGCTGCACTTCGCCGTCTCACAGTAGTCTCCTTTGGAGTCTGTTCCCTTCTTGCAGTTCGGGTCGCTCTCGCAGCTATCCGCCACCTTGCTCGCAGGCGGGTAGTTCGCGTTGTGCGCCACCGTGCAAACCGTCGGTTGGCACGATGCAGGCGCCGTTGTGGTGTTCCAGTGGCAGCGCGGGTCGTGGTCACAACCAACAATGTCGTTTCCGAAGCTTGGGCAGTAGTCTGTCACGCACGGAGTCGTTCCGTCCCACACACAAAGCGGATCCTGGTTGCAATTGTTCTGGTTCGTATGCACCTTGCACTTGTCTACTTCGCACTGATTGCTTTTGGTGTTCCACTTGCAGTTCTCGCACCCAGCTGCGTCGCAAGGCTGCTGGGCAGTGTACGAACACAGTTTCTCTGAACAAGCTCCGTTCTTCCATTCACAATTCGAGTCCACTCCGCAAGTCCCCGGGGTCGTGTACTGACACCGGCTGTCACGGCACTCAGTTGGCAACGAGCAGTTGTACACACACTGCGGGTCCGCGAGGCAGTCTGCTTGCGACTTCCCATCACACGTCGGGACCTGCAAGCACACAGGTGGGTCAACTCCCGTGTCCCACAAGCATTCCGTCTTGTTCAGGCACGCTTCTCTCACGAACACAGCGGCGCACGGCTTCTTCGAACAATCCCTAGTGTTGTCGTCCCACACGCACAGCGAGTCCGCGTCTCCCTCGCAGTTGGTCTTGTCGGTGTGCTCGCACACTTTCCTCGTGCACTCCTTCGGCGTTCCCGACCACGCGCATGCAGGGTCCTTGTCACAGCAATCTTTCTCGCAGCAGTCCTTGCAGTGCGTCGTTCCGCAGGTCCCGTCGATCGCTGACACCACTCCAGCACCGCAGATGACCGTTGCCCGCTGCAGCTTGCAGTTCGCACACCGGTACAGCCCCGTGTACTGGCTCGGAACCGCTTGGCAATTCAACTCAGGACATCCGGTCGGCGAGTCGCAAGTGCGGAGCTTCGGCTGCTTCCACTCACAGTACTTGTCGGCGTTGCACTCGTCTTTGAATCCCCATGTTGCGCATGGGAAGTGCGTGCTGTCCACAGGTGGGATGAGAGACCTTCCAATCGGACTCGACGGGTCGCAGAAGACGTTCAGCAGTTGGCTCGGAATCTCATCGAGCTGCAGGTTCAAGAAATGATCGTCCTTCGGGTCCGTAACCAGCGGCTTCAATCTCAGTTCCGCGTAGTCGTCCTGGTGGGTTCTCTTGGTGAACCTCCGCATAACCACACCAAATACCACCACTTTCTCCCGACGGAGGTCCTGCTGCGCCTTGTTGAGCATCCCAGGGTAGGTCGGCTGCCAGTTCTGGTCGCATCCGAACGGACACTGGTTACACGAGTTCCCGGAGCTGCACGCGTCTCCATTGATGTCCGTCAGCCCTCCATCGGCGATGATCACTACAATCTGCTTCCTGCCTGGCGGCGAAACCAAGAATGTGTGGTCGGCCACGTCCTGGAGTGCGTCGTGGATGTAGGTCCAGTGACGCTGGTAGTTCGCCTCGTGCCAGTCGATATCCCCCATCAGCTCCTGCAGGTTACCAGACAGCAAACCGTCAGTGCACTGCCCGATCGCGCAATTCGTCGGGTGGTCTTCATCGGGGCGAGCGTTCGCCTTCGAGAACTGGATGAATGTGATACGGAAGGTTCCTCCCTTCACACTCGATTGGGCCCCCACCGTGTGGTCCTCCCCCGTCAACGGCAAGGTCTTCACCCAGTCACGAAGCATCTCGAGAAGAGCGGTGTATCCGTGGGCGTGGCGTCCGAACGACCTCCACATCGATCCCGAACCGTCGATTATGAAGGCGACATCCAGGTCCGGGCACTGAGCCAGCGAAGGGATCGCGCAGTGCGGGTTTTTCGGGTCCGTAGCAACCCACGTGCAGTCGGGGTCCTCGCTACACTTACACTCGTCCTTCGGGTTGTTGTACTTGTCGCACGTCTTCACAGCACAGTACGCAGGGTTCGCCTTCGTTTGCCACATGCACTTGTCGTCGTTCAGGCACGCCGTGTTCGAGTATCCTCCGCACGGGGTTTGTGTGCACACCGGCGGAGTACCTGTCGTGTCCCAGTGACACGCCGTGTCCGCGTTACACGAAACGTCATCCGGATGCTTCACGCAAGGCCTCTCCACACATTTGTCCAGCGCCGTGTCCCATTCACACTTGCCGTCGGCATTGCAGGTCGGGGCACTCACGTACAGGCAGATCTTCTCCGCGCAGTACTCAATCAGCGTCGACGGAGGACCGGCTGGTGGAGGAGTCTGTACCGGAACCCACTCGCATCCGTCTTCGGCATTGCAGGTTCCCTCCTTGGTGTGCAGACACTTTTTCGGATAGCACTTCGGGCTCTTGCTCGGGTCGTACTCGCACACGCTCAGGAAACAGTAGTCTGGATCCCCAGCTGGCGGGCTACACGGCGCCCCCATCTGAACCGACACCGCTTCGCACGGCTGCTCGTCCTCGTGCACTCGGCAAGGGTTGTCGATGCACGTGTCCGTCGCCCACATCGCATCCCACAAGCAGTTGTCGTTAGCTTTGCAGTCCACCTGGTTCTTCCCAGTGCATCCCGGTTCCTCCCGCTTGCAGTTCCCGTTGTCCCACTTGCATCCTGGGTGGGCCTTGCAGTCAGTCTCTGAACACAAAGGGTAGCAATCTGACTGAGTGCACGACGGCGAGATCGAAGAATCCCACTTGCAGTCCAAGTCAGCCATACAATCCGTCTCGCTTCCCTTCGACGCGCATCCTAACGGCACCGTCACCGTATTGACGGCAATTCCCCTTCCAAAAACGCTTTTCGGATCGCAAATCTGGTCCAGCACCTGTTCCTTGAAGTGGTCGAGGTCAACGTTGAGGAAGTGCTCATCCTGCGGGTCAGACACTAACGGCTTCAGCTTCGCCTCCGCCCGAAGGTCCTGTCTCGTGTGTCCGGTCGCTTTCCTCACAACGATACCGAAAATCTGCGCATTGTATTTCGTTTTCAAGTCGTCCTCCGCCGCCCGTACGTCGCTGTCCCGATCGTGTAGAGCCCCATCAGTGATGATCATCACAATCTTCTTCCTCGTCGAACCGTCGCGTCCGAAAATCGAATCCACCTCCCGCAACGCGGGTTCCAAGATCGTCTTCCCTTGACTCCATCTCCTGCAGAAAAAGTTCTCGTGGAAGGTCACGTCCTTGGAAAGGGCGGCGTAGTTTCCGGACAAAGGAGCTCCTCCTCCAGTCGTTCCCGAAACAGGCACCCAAGCCTTGCAGTTCACGAACCCGGCAGGCGGCGTGTCTTGCGCCGTCTGCGAATCCCCAGGCTTCCCGAACTGCACCATCGACGCGCGAATTCCGTACGTAGAGGTCGACGACGGTGCCAACTCCGCCGCGTGCAGGAAGTCCCTCATCTCCTCCATCATTCCGTAAAACCCGACCGCGTGTGACCCGAACCTCGCGCTCATCGAACCAGACCCGTCGAGCAGGAAGGCGATGTCCACAGGCGGACACTGAACCTTCGGGTCCACACAGTGGGTGTTCGCTGAATCCCAAACACAGTCAGGTGACGCAGCCAAACAGTCGCACTTGTCGGCGATGTCGCTGCACTCGCGCTTCTGGCACTGCGTCCCAGCCGCGTTGTTCGCGTTCCAGTAGCAAGGTCCGAGGCTGTCCGCGTTGCATGCGTCCTTCGCCTTGTGCGTCGTCGGACAGTACGCGTCCACACACTCCGCCGGCGATTTCGTCAGGTCCCAGTCACAGAGCAGGTTCGTTTCACAGCTTCCCTCGTTGTCGTACACGTGGCACCCGTCCTCCACGCACTCCGCAGGGTTCTTGCTGTCGTCCCACTTGCACGATCCCGCTGGCTGGTGGGCATCACACGCACCGATGTTGTTATACACATGGCACCCGGCAATCAGTACCTGGGTTCCGAACACGTCATCCGGGTTCATGCACAGGTCTCCAACTCCTCCCCACTCGCAAACGAATCCCTCGATGTGGTCGTGTCCGTTCGGGTAGTCGTTCCACTTACCGCTGGCGTAGTAGTGTCCGTAGTCTTCTCCGGTGGTATCGCAAGTTCCCGGACACGGTCTCGAGTATTCGTTCGGTTCTCCAGATTGCCAGTTTGTGTACGCACCGTTCGCAACCACGAATCCAGATCCTCTTCCCCTTCCGATCAGCTGACCCTTCCCACAGTCTACCCCGCTGCACGGTGTCTTAGATCCGGGAAGCGGGTATCCGAGGTCGCACGCCGAACGCTGCGGTCCAGTCACCCCAAGGTTGTACGGTGGGCAACCCTCTGGTCCAGTCAGCCACCTCCATTCTCCCTCCTTCGCAACGTCACCGCTTCCGATCCATCCCTCCCCGTGAAGCTTCTCAGAGGCAACCCTTTCTTCCTGCGCGTCGGTGATGGTCACCAGGTAACCCACCAACCCGAGGATGTCCTGGCTCTCCAAAGCGCACTCCGCTTGTCCCTGGTCCCAGTGGCATTTTCCGGACCTCCCTTGGCTGTCCCGGCAGTTCCCCTTGGCGCTCGAGTAGTATTCGTAGAAGTGTCCGGTTACCGTCGAGTACATCGCATGTCCGAAGTTGTAAGTCACACGTCGGGAAGCCCCATTTCCCGATGATGTCCTAAACTGAATTGACGATAAGGCCGCGGCATATTCGGCGATCGTAGCTGACCCAGAGAGAGTCATGATACCAGTGCTCACATCAAAGTTAGCGCTGATTCCTCCAGTGCACGCGGTGCACGTCAAGGTGTCGGCTCCCCTAACGTATCCCTCCTCAATGTCCATCACAGCTCCAGAGATCGAGGTGCTACAATCACATGTGGCAGATGTGAATGTAATTTGACTGCAATCGACATCAGGGAAAGGTGTCATTAGCACTCCCTGTTCATATTTCAATCCACTGCTCACTCCCAACAGTCCTAACAACGCAATGAGCTGCCTCATCTTCAAATCTGAAGACAATATATTCCTACTGCGTGTGTCTTATATTGAGTTGTGAGGCTCTTCTGTTGATGTTTTATATGTGCGTATAATGAACTATATTTATTTATTTATTTATATTTCCGTATAATCTGGTAGGTGGGGAGGGAAAGTAAAGTGATTCTTGTTGTGGAACACGATTGCAAAATTAAATACCGCTGGAGGCCACGTGAACATAGTCGAGCATACCTGGGAAAAAATTAACGGCTTGCAGGTACCCCTTTTAAACTAAACAGGATTTTATTTATTTATTTATTTATTTTTTTCGTTCTCTCCATAGAGTTATTACAGTTCTACGGAGTAAAGAATAAAGAAATCCATACAAACATAACACACAACACAAAACGCATATATAAGCACACCACACGTGTAATCACGAAAATTGAGTTTTTCTGGGACCCCAGACAAGAAATAATTCTATTGTCAAGTATCCTTTATCAATTAAGATCAGAATAAAGAGTTCCAGAAGTCGCAGTCATCTTTATGAGGATCGTTAATAATATGAGAATCTTGACCATCGAAGTCCTTCAGCATAAAGTTTAGTACTTCTACTCCATTATAAAGAGGCCACTTAACTCCTGGTATCGCATTGCTGTTTGGATCTCCCGTTGCAGCGAGAGCCGACCAGTGACCCATTATTTTGTTTGATAGTTGTCTCTCAGAAGGGTGGAAATCACAGTGTGTTTTATTATAAGGAGGCCCTAATTGATCTGGGCCAACAGTTGTTCCAAAAACATATTTAATCTCAGCCCCGTGAGTAGCCCAACCCTTCTCTACCGAGGTTGGATCTGGGTGAACTACGTCAAGTTCGACTCCCGCATCACACCCAAATCCATTATCGCGAACTCTGTTGGGCTGGTAGTGAGCGAATTCGTAAACATAAACTTTTCTACCCGCAGTCTGAGCCATTCTTGCTAACGCCCTTGCCGGACAAATAACAAAAGCGTCAGCATCAGTTTGCACGAAGGCGCTTTGCGGGGAATTTTGAAACCTTTCGAGCGGATACTGGGACTCGATCTTGGAAGCTATTTCAGAACCCCAGGTTGTGACGAGGGCTGCTTTGTAATCCGCAAGTGTTGTTTGCTTCTTATCAGGAGGTACCAAACCCAACGTTGGTGCGGTTCCGTAAAATGCAGAAGTTCCATCTTTGCTGTTGTGACCGACGATGAGTTCAGACGGGTTGAGTTCCCCTCTCTCCCACCTCGATCCTGGGATACCATCACCAGGAAACATATTCGTATCGGCAAAGTAACCACTGAAGTATGGAGCAACAGTTAAGTTATTCATGTAGTATGGTGGCCATTGGACTAGTTCTGCTTTTACCTGAGTTGATGGTTTTGTTTTGTTTTGTTTTGTTTTGTTTTGTTTTGTTTTGTTTTGTTTTGTTTTGTTTTGTTTTGTTTTGTTTTGTTTTGTTTTGTTTTGTTTTGTTTTGTTTTGTTTTGTTTTGTTTTGTTTTGTTTTGTTTTGTTTTGTTTTGTTTTGTTTTGTGTTGTTTTGTGTTGTTTTGTTTTGTTTTGTTTTGTTTTGTTTTGTTTTGTTTTGTTTTGTTTTGTTTTGTTTTGTTTTGTTTTGTTTTGTTTTGTTTTGTTTTGTTTTGTTTTGTTTTGTTTTGTTTTGTTTTGTTTTGTTTTGTTTTGTTTTGTTTTGTTTTGTTTTGTTTTGTTTTGTTTTGTTTTGTTTTGTTTTGTTTTGTTTTGTTTTGTTTTGTTTTGTTTTGTTTTGTTTTGTTTTGTTTTGTTTTGTTTTGTTTTGTTTTGTTTTGTTTTGTTTTGTTTTGTTTTGTTTTGTTTTGTTTTGTTTTGTTTTGTTTTGTTTTGTGTTGTTTTGTTTTGTTTTGTTTTGTTTTGTGTTGTTTTGTTTTGTTTTGTGTTGTTTTGTTTTGTGTTGTTTTGTTTTGTGTTGTTTTGTTTTGTTTTGTTTTGTTTTGTTTTGTTTTGTTTTGTTTTGTTTTGTTTTGTTTTGTTTTGTTTTGTTTTGTTTTGTTTTGTTTTGTTTTGTTTTGTTTTGTTTTGTTTTGTTTTGTTTTGTTTTGTTTTGTTTTGTTTTGTTTTGTTTTGTTTTGTTTTGTTTTGTTTTGTTTTGTTTTGTTTTGTTTTGTTTTGTTTTGTTTTGTTTTGTTTTGTTTTGTTTTGTTTTGTTTTGTTTTGTTTTGTTTTGTTTTGTTTTGTTTTGTTTTGTTTTGTTTTGTTTTGTTTTGTTTTGTTTTGTTTTGTTTTGTTTTGTTTTGTTTTGTTTTGTTTTGTTTTGTTTTGTTTTGTTTTGTTTTGTTTTGTTTTGTTTTGTTTTGTTTTGTTTTGTTTTGTTTTGTTTTGTTTTGTTTTGTTTTGTTTTGTTTTGTTTTGTGTTGTTTTGTTTTGTTTTGTTTTGTTTTGTTTTGTTTTGTTTTGTTTTGTTTTGTTTTGTTTTGTTTTGTTTTGTTTTGTTTTGTTTTGTTTTGTTTTGTTTTGTTTTGTTTTGTTTTGTTTTGTTTTGTTTTGTTTTGTTTTGTTTTGTTTTGTTTTGTTTTGTTTTGTTTTGTTTTGTTTTGTTTTGTTTTGTTTTGTTTTGTTTTGTTTTGTTTTGTTTTGTTTTGTTTTGTTTTGTTTTGTTTTGTTTTGTTTTGTTTTGTTTTGTTTTGTTTTGTTTTGTTTTGTTTTGTTTTGTTTTGTTTTGTTTTGTTTTGTTTTGTTTTGTTTTGTTTTGTTTTGTTTTGTTTTGTTTTGTTTTGTTTTGTTTTGTTTTGTTTTGTTTTGTTTTGTTTTGTTTTGTTTTGTTTACTTAAAACTCTCTGGAAAAAACAAAAAAAGAACAACAGACCTGCTGAAGTTGTGCGACAGTTGTAAAGTTAAAACTGTCTAAGATCATTGTGGTCACTTCAGATCCGAATGTTGAGTTTAATGGACCCCAACCCTTATTAGGAGGACCTCCAAAACAAGGACCTGATTGCATGATAGTTCTGTGAATTAATCCTTTTGCAGAAGGAGCAACAGCAATAGTACAGGTACTGTATGCTCCACTTGATTGTCCGAATATTGTCACTCGATTCGGATCACCTCCAAAGAATCGAATATATTTATGAACCCAAGAAATAGCTGTGATTTGATCATTTATTCCATTCATTCCTCCAGTCATCTTCCCTTCTAAGTCTGTCACGAGATACCCAAGTGCTCCAAGACGGTAGTTGAATCCAACGACGATGGTGTTTTCCTGAATTGCGATGTTGCTTCCGTTTTGAAATCTGTTAGAACCAGTTCCGCTACAAAGCCCACCACCATAAATATAGATCATAACCGGGAATGAGCTTCTCGAAGTTGCATTTGAAGGTTTCCAAATATTAAGAGTCAGGCAATCTTCTGAAGGTGGGGGCGCTTCAGGGTCTGTTGCTTCCGAAGGATTACCCAACGGATTCTGAATGCAGGGGGATTTGAACTTGGAACCATCAAATACACCTTTGTACTTCTGTTCATTTAATATCGATCTCTTAAACCTCTTCTCTGCTAAGGGAGGAATAGCATAAGGAATACCTGCGTATCTATCAACACCAACAGCAGCATTGCTACCTATGATCGTCCCCAAAGGGAAGTCGACCGTCGGTACTGAAGCAGCAGCAGCCACCAACGTGACTATCGCAGTGAATATCATATTTTAGTTGGAACTCTGTTTTAGAATAGAAAATTAAAAGTTAACTTAAAAAAAAAAGGAAAAAAACGAGCAGAGCGTACTTTCAAAATGATAGAACATCATATTAGCTAGTAGATAGGTATATTTGATAACTACAATCTCCTTAACGAAAAACCTTAAATCAATAATACGAAAAATGAATAAAATAAAACTTGTCCAATACAATTCGATACTATTGAGCAACAGCATCAATAAACTGAAATAGCAACAAATAAAAGCAACTGAAAAACTGAAGTAGTTTCATTCATATTTTTCAGAAGAGAGGGCAGAGAGAGGAAGAGAACAATAAGATGAAGAAAGAAGAAGAAGACGAAGAAATGTCAGATATTTCGAATTAACGATTCTGGTAACAAAACTACATTTTGCATGAAGGACGTTCTCCACACAAAACCCATTGTTTTGTTTCTTTTATTTTTGTGGATTTGTTTGTTTTTCTTCTTCTTTTTGTTTTGGTGATGAAATTTGCTAAATAGGTAGGGAACAGAATAACAATAAAAAATGCAAGCCCTAACACAAAGGGGAACGTGAAGGAGGGGTACCTGCCAAAGTACTTACTTTTAGTCATTGGGAACACATCATATTTCCAGTAAGCTGCTTATCAGAATGTTTGCCGACACCGATATATTGAGCCTCATGTGGACAACGTGATGATGACTTTTTTTTCCCTCCAAACATTAATCCGCTTTCACTTAGCGCTGAATTTTCACGGAAGAGAAAAAACAAAAAAAAACAAAAAACAAAAGCAGACAATAGAAACAAGGTACATGTCATGCTTTTGAAAATAACAAAATTAAATAAATTGAAAAATAAAGATGGATTGCAGAACCCCTAATTCAGCGATTCATAATCCGATTTCAAAAAAGAAAACACGGCATCATCGATGGAAGCCGCGCCACTGACTGTTGCACATTGGGATTTGAGATATTCCTTTCATATGTTATACGACAATACAATGTGAACAAAACGTGGTAAACAACAAATGGGAATGGGTGGGTAGGGCAGAGAGGAATTCGATACTAAAGGATTTATCTGTTAGTTAGTTAGAATAATAGCAATATACAAACTGATGACTACGAGGGGTCTGGGTAGCCCGCATCAGTGAGGACCCAATCGCGAAGATTGTAGTTTCATAGTATTGGCTGGAAGTGATCGACTTCCAGCCTCCACCTTGCCCAGAGGCTAACAGGTTGTAAACAACGAAAGAAAATAAAAGTGAAATGATTTGGGGTATGGGGGAAGGTGAAAAAAATAAAAAATCAGGAAAGATGACAGACAGTTTGAAGTCATAACTGCGCCGGAACTTATCAGAGCGCTGCATTTCATGGAAGAGAAAAAAGAGAAAAAAAAAAAGAAAAAAAAAAAGAAAAAAAGCAGACAATAGAAACAAGGTACATGTCATGCTTTTGAAAATAACAAAATTAAATAAATTGAAAAATAAAGATGGATTGCAGAACCCCTAATTCAGCGATTCATAATCCGATTTCAAAAAAGAAAACACGGCATCATCGATGGAAGCCGCGCCACTGACTGTTGCACATTGGGATTTGAGATATTCCTTTCATATGTTATACGACAATACAATGTGAACAAAACGTGGTAAACAACAAATGGGAATGGGTTATCAGAGGGGTAATTTGAATACCGCATTTTAAAGCTCAAGAGGAACAACAATTTCTCCGACAATCTTGACTGTCAGCGGCAGCGTAGTAAATGACTGCAAATAAACAAGGATGGAGGCCACGTGAACATAGTTGAGCTCCACTTGCCTATGTTATCGTAGGAAGGGGGACGGCTCGTAGTCAACATCAAGGGTTAACACGCAACAAATTAGACATGAATCATTATAACTGGATTCTGTCCACACAAAATCGCATGCTTTAAATAAAATTCCAGAGAAAGAAATGCTGTCAAGTCAAATTGACCGGGGACCACGCACTACAGGTTTAGCAGGTCGTTACAGCTTGAAAACATTAATGCATTAATGGGAAATCAATAAAATTATCTGGGTGGGTAGTAACGGGGTGAGAAAAAAAAAGAAAAGAACATGACAAGAACACGCTGGTTCGAAGAATACGCTGGTGGGGGAAAGCTTGAAGAAAGGGGGAGTAGGGAGGGAATCGCGTTTTCCACTTCCGTAAAACTACAATATAATTATATAAAAAAAGATTTCTCGAATTGGCAACTTTAATAAAAACAAGATCAAGATATGGAAATCACAAAAAAAGTTGTTTCGTTTCTTTCGTTTCATTTGATCCTCAAAAACCCTACTTTTCAGGGCTGCGTACATCATCATCATCATCGTCATCGAGCATCTTCTTGTTTCCATCGTCCATTTCGAAATCATCGAACTTTCTCTCTTTCTTCTCCTGGTCGAGAGCAGCGTTCTCATTTCTGGATTTCATGAGCGAGTAGGCCAAGAAGACGATAAGTGCGATGACTAAGATCCACAATACTAAGATCAAAGCAGCTGGAAGGCAGGCTTCTCCAAGCTGCAGCCCTTCACAACAGGCTTCTCCAGCCGTCAGCAAGGTTGCGCCACGGGCACCCGCGTCGTCGTTGAATTCCTCGAGGACTTCCAACTGACCAATTCTGCTGCCCGCTCTGTCGTGAGTTTCGACAGGTGCCCACTTCTCTCCTTCCATTGCGTAGCATAAAGTGTACTCTCCTGAGATTTGAGCCGTCACGTTCATCATCAACTCCATTCCAACCTTCGGCTCAAGCATCGGGTTCGCAACCCCCGCGGCTTGGCAGGTTTCGGTAATCGTGATCTTGCTTCCCTCCGACACCATGCATCCCTGGTTGACAGTTGCCAAGCAGTCCTGGCCCTTCATCAGCGCAAGCTTTCCTGAATTCTTCTTCTTTTGCGAGAAGCATCCGTGAACAATGACCGTGAACATCTCAGCCTTCACCGGTTTGTTCGGGTACGCCGTGTACCAGTACGCCCCACTTGGAGCACACATGCGAACACTGCAGTCCGCGCCCCCCCAGCCAGGATCACATGTGCACATGTTGTTTTCGCAGTCTCCCTTTCCGCTGCAGGTGGCATCCCGATCGCACACAACACAGCTTCCGTCAACTACCTTGAAGTCACACTGGTCGCAATTCTTTCCCGACATCCCCGCAGGGCATTCCTTGCAGGCTCCCGCTTGAGTGCAAGTTCCGTTCCAAGAACACGACGCGTCTTCGACGCATGCAGTCTGGTTCAGGGCAGGGCAGCCTCCCACGACGCACTCGCTTCCGGTCCACTCGCACTTTCCATCAGAACGGACGTCACACGTCTCTTTGGTGCTCCATTCCGAGCAAGGGAGGCTGGTAACGCATCGGTTCACGTCCCACGTGCACCACTCCATCTGGTTGCAGCCCGCACGATCGCCGGCATCTTCGCACCCGTCGTTCTTTTTGCACGTCGCTTCTTCCCACTTGCATCCCTGGGTATCCTCGCAATCCGTTGCTTCGCCGATCATCGCGCATTTCTTTCCGCAGAGAGGCTGCTTCACCCCCGTCGGGAGGGCGGCACCCTCGAACCACTCACACTTATCGTCGGCGCCGCACTTCTTCATCTCCGAGTACATGAAGCACCCTTCTCCGTCTTTGCACATCACGTTTGGAGCGTCCCACTCGCACCGTGCCGCCGGAGCACGGAGCTTCTGGCAGATCGTCGCGTCCTTGTAGATCGGACATCCAGTCTTATCCTTGCACACCCCAGCATCCCACTCACAGACCGCGTCTTCGATACACTTCGCCTCCTCCCCGGCGTACACCGCGCATCCCTTCGGATCTTCGCAGTGTGCCACCGTTCCGTTCGATCCGTCCACCCATACGCACAGCGCCGCCTCGCACTTCTGCCCCTCGTCCCAGACACCGCAGTCCTTCTCGATGCACACTCTGCTGCTGGCCGACCACGCGCAGTCGTCCTTCTGGGATAAGTCGCACTCGCTTTCCGTTGGGTACAGTCCGCATCCCTCCACGTCGTCGCACGTCGACGTCGCCGTGTTCCAAACGCATTCGCGACGGTCATCGCACGTTGGCTTCGTTCCGATCACGCCGCACTTCGACCGCTCTTCGCACGCCGGCTTCGCCGCGTTCCAAGAGCACGAGTGGTCGGCATTGCAGGATACCTCCTCCTCCAAAGCGTAGCATCCCACGTTGGGCTTGCACACCGCCGCCGACAACGTGCTTGTTTCCCAGCGACAAGATTCCGTGTCCGTCGTCGACTCGCACGCTCCCTGCGTCGCGAACTCGCACACCTGCTTCTGGCAGCTTTGGCTCCCCGCGTCCCATCCGCAGCGCTCCTCGGCTGCCGCACCCGCACACGCGTCTTCCGCGCAGAAGCTCGGGCACGCACTCCTCACGCACTCCGCTCCCGCCGCAGCCCACTTGCACAGGCTGTCTACCTCGCATCCAGCGGCACTCTCCCATTCTCCGCAAGATCCCTTGTGCAGCGGCTCCCCATGCTCCGACACGTAGTATCCGAACGACGTAGCTTCATTGCACAACCCTGCGAAAACGTCCGCAAGCTCCGACATCTCGACAGACTCGAAGTGCGAGTCCACCGGCTCCGTCACCAGCGCCTTCATCGTCTCTGCATCCGACTCGCTTACCGCGCTCGGCCTCGAGAACCTCCTCACCTGGATTCCGAACACCGTCGCCCTCTGCGCCTCCAGCCTTCCGCGGGTTGCTTTCATCAGGTTCGCGTCTGGAATCGCCCCGTCCGCCACCACAATCACAACCTTCTTCCTGTCAGCCGGAGACTCGTCCAGCATCACGCTCGCCATCTCCATCGCCTGCGACGCGTACGACTCCACAGTAGCGCTTCCCCTGAACTGATCTTCGTGCCAGTGAAGGTCGTCCACCAGCTGTGCCTCGCTTCCCGACAACAATCCCTTAGTTCCCTCCGTCGACGTTCTCTTTGCCGCCCCGCTTGCCGAGAACTGTGCAAACCCGACCCTGAACCCGCTTGTCCGCAGCACCTTTGTGGCCGCCCCGCTTCCCTCTCCATCCGCGAGCGGCAACGTCTTCACCCAGTCCAGCAGCAGCTCGGTCACCGCCAGGAACCCGTGTGGGTGACGACCGAACACCTCCGCCATGCTCGTCGATCCGTCCATCAATACCACCACGTCGACCGCCGGGCAGTTCGCGTACATCGACGCCATGCAGCTGTCATCCTTCCACATGCAACCAGAGGTCTTTCCGCACTCGCACGACTTCGAGAATCTCTTGCACTGACTCACCCCTTCATCACACGTCCTCTGCGCCTCGTCCCACACGCAGCTTTCGACACCCTCGCAAGACGGCTTGTCCTCGTTCACTCGGCAAACCTTCACTCCGCAGTGCGCCGGGGCGTGCGCCGTCTTCCACTCGCACGACGCATCCGCCGCACAATCCCTCTCGTTGGTGTAAGGCACGCACTCCAGAGGGGTGCACGTGTTTCCTTTCCACTCGCAGTCATACGAGTGTTTCCCGCACACATCCTCCGTCTTGTATGGAACACACGGCTTCTCCACGCAGCTCCCGATCACCAAGTCCCACTGACACGTGTCCTTCCCATCGCACGTCACCGGGTCAGGCGCATTGCACATCTTTTCGACACACTTGCTCTTGTCCGCCGCCTCCTCGTCGAACTGGCACCCGTAAGGGTCAGCAACGCAGTTGTCCTCAGTCGTCGCCGTGCAAGGCGGTGGTCCACAAACGGAGTCCCCCTCGTACCAACGGCACCCCTCGTCCGTAACGGTGTACTTCATCGCTTCGCAAGCCAGCTTCTCCGACGCCGAGCACTCAACAACGCGGCCACACTCACCGAACGTCGCGTCCCACACGCACCCCGCAGCACCGTTGCACGAACCCTCGTCGCACTCATCGTGGCACATCGACCACTCGCACGCCAGCTGCGTCGCGTTCCACTTGCATGCCGCTTCCCTGTAGCACGCCTTCTCCGTCACGAACGATCCGCAAGGGAGGTGGTGTCCCTCCAATGACTGGTAGTTCAAAATGATCTTTCCAAACTTGCTGTTCGGGTTGCAGATGTCCACCAAAACTTCTCTCGAGAAGTCGTCAAGAGGGATGTTCACGTAGTGGTCTGCCTTCGGCTCCGAAACGATCCCGCTGAGCACCGCCTCAGCCTCGAGATCGACCTCCGAGTGCGCTTTGAACCTCCTCAGCACCACTCCGAACACCTCGACTCCCTGCCCGCCGAGCGCTGCCCTCGCCGAATTCAGCTCCGCAGCGTCGTGGATCTTCCCGTCGGTCACGATCAGGAGCACCTTGCGGCGCCCAGCAGGGCTGCTCTGGAACAGGTTCGCCGCGAAATCGAGCGCCTGCGAGATGTACGTCGACTCCATTGCGTAGGCTTGCTCATGGAAGTCGAGATCTGCCGACAGCTCGGCAACGACTCCCGAGAACCTTCCACCAGTTCCGGTTCCAGCTGGTGCCCGGACAGCAGACTTTGGTGCCGAGAACTGGATGAACCCGACACGGAGTCCTCCGGCCTGCGGATCCATCGTACCCGCCGACTCCAAGCTCAGAGGCAGCGTCTTCACCCAGTCACGGAGCTGCTCCACCATCGCGTAGAACCCGTGTGGGTGGCGCCCGAAAGCCTGGCTCATCGAACCAGAACCGTCGAACACAACCGCGATATCCATCACCGGACACCCACCGAACGCTCCTTCCAAGCACGCCGACCGCTTCGCGTCCCACGTGCACCGGTCTACCGCCTTGCAGCTGCACCCGTCCTTCAGATCAGAGCACTTCAGCTCAACGCACCCCTGCCCCGACCACTTGCACTTCTCAGAGTCCGTCTTGCAAGCCGCTTGTTCTGCGTGCTTCGAGCAGTACTTCTGCGTGCACCCTGGCGGCGATTCCTCGGTGTTCCAGTGGCAAGCGTCATCGTGGTCGCATGTCATCTCGTCAGGGTAAGGCGTGCACTTCTTCGGCACGCACTCCGGCGTCCCCGTCGACCACTCGCACTTCTTCCCATCCGCCAAGCACCCGGCCTCGTCGCTTGCCTGGCAAGGGATCAGCACGCAAGGCCCCCACGCCATCGTTCCGCGAATCTTCGAATCCCATGTACACTTCGCGTCCACGCCACAAGCATCCTGCGAAGTGTACGTGCACGGCCGCTCCACGCACGCGTCATGCGCGCTCTCCCACTCGCATCCAACCAGGTCCTCAACGCATCCAGACTCCGACTCGTGTTGGCACTTCTTCTTCTCACACTTCACCTTGTTCGCATTCCAGTCGCATCCCGGGTCAATCAAACATTCCGACACATCCGCGTGCGAGCAGATCGGCTGCTTGAAGCAGCTCCCGTCGATCCACGAACACAAGTTAGCGTGGTCCTCGGCACACGTTGCATTGTCACAGTGAGCAAGGCACCCGGAGTCCGCACACGAGAGCAGGCGGTCGCTCCATCTGCACGACAAGTCCGTGTCACACGCATCCTTCTCGAGATGATTTGGGCAAGGGGTGCTCGCCGAACCCGAACCCGTCGCTGACTTGGCGATGAGAGCTCCGAACTGTTTGTGCGGGTCGCACAGTGCCCACAAGATCGAGTCGAGCTCGTCGATCGTCGCATCCGCAAAGTGCTCATCCTGCACCGTCGAAGTGATCATCTTCAGCGCCTCCCTCGCCGTCGAGCTCGACGCATCGAACGCCGTTGTCGGCCTCAGCAACAACCCGAAGGTCTGCACCTGCATTCCGAGCAGCGTCCTCAAGTTCTGCACCGTCGCCGTAGTCGCCGCGTCCTTCAGCTCGCTGTCAGTCAGCACCAGCAGGATCCGCTTCCTCGTCACCGATCCCAGCATCCCCTTCGTCAAGTCCAACGCGCTCTTGATGTACGCCCGCTCCGTACCCACGATGTTCTTCTCGTGGAAGTCGAGGTCCTTCAGCAGCTCGTCCAGGTCTCCGGTAACGTGTCCCGCGCTCCCCACTCCCTGCGGTGACTTGATCGCCCCTGCCTCCGCCGCGAACTGCACCACTCCCACGCGCACACCCTGTGCTGGGCTTTCCTTGAACGCCTTTCCGAGTGTCCCGGACAGAGGGATCCCCTTTACCCAGTCGCGAATCTTCTCAACCATCGCGTAGTACCCGTTCGGGTGTCTGTCAAACGCTCCCTGCATCGACGTCGTCGAATCCATCGCGATCACCACATCCATCAGCGGGCATCCTCCGAATTGCCCCGTCACGCACTCCTTCTTCGAACCATCCCAGAAGCATCCGAGGTCCTTGTTGCACGGACACGGCTCCCCAATCTTCGTGCAATTCTTGTCAGCACACTCGCCGTCCACCGAGTCCCAGCTGCACCTCTGCTGAGGGTCAGTCGAGCAGCTTCCCTGCTCAGAGAACCTGCTGCAGTACTTCACCTTGCACATCGACGGTGCATCGTCCACCGACCAGTGGCACTTGTCATCGTGGTTGCAAGTCACTTCGTCCGCGTGTGCCGCGCACTCGCAGCACCACGGGTTCGCCTCGCAAGTCGCAGACTGGCAGCGATCCTTCACGCACAGCTTCTCCTCTGCCTTCCACTGGCATCCCTCCGCGGCCGCCGCTTGCGTGCACTTCGCCTCCTCCGTGTACGTGCATTCCGTCTTGGTGCACACCATGTCGTCCGTCGCCCACTCGCATCCCTCCGGATCGGTCACGCAGCTGTCCTCGGCCTGGTGGTTGCACTTCCTCACCTGGCAGGTGCTTCCGTTCCATCGGCACGCGTTTGCGGTGTCGGCATCGCACAGCTGCGGCGATGCGTGCTTTGGGCAAGCTGGCTGCCTTTCGCATGACTTCCCGTTAGTCCACCCGCAGAAGTCGCTGGTAGCGGCGTTGCACTCACTTTCGCTGCATCCGTACGACAGGCACGGCGTGTTGACGCATCCCAACAGCGACTCCGACCACACGCACCACGTGTCATCCAAACACGAACCGGCAGACTCATACACAGCACACGGCTGGTGTGCAGCTCCCTCCCGCATCGCAATCAGCGCCCCGAACTTCTTCGTAGGGTCGCAGATCGCCTCGAACACCTCGGTGACCACATCGTCCAGTTTCAAGTTCAAGAAGTGCTCGTCCGTCGGCAGCGACACCACCGGCTTCAGGGCAAATTCGGCATCGATGTCCTCCTGGGTTCTCGTGTCCAGCCGGCGAATTACCACTCCGAAGGTCTGAACCGACAACGCATCGAGCGATCCACGCACAGCCTTCAGCATATCCGCGTCGTTCAGTTTCCCGTCGGTGATCAGAATCAGGACGCGCTTCCTCGTCGGTGGGGATGCTCTGAAGATCTCAACCGCGTGTTCAAGGGCTCCCTCAACGAAGGTGCGGTCCGCCATCTGGTTCTTGTTGTGGTACTCGATGTCCTTCTCCAGCTCCGACAGGTTTCCAGACAAGAGCCCGTTTGCTGTTCCCACCATACCGGCCGTCGTCCTCGGAGCCCCAGGCGTCGAGAACTGCACGAACCCGACACGCATCCCCGTCGCCTTGGTCTGCTCCTTCGCTGTGTACGAGTCCCCGTTCAACGGAAGCTTCTTCACCCACTCCTTCAGGAACGTCGTCAGCGCCTCGTATCCGTGAGGATGGCGACCAAACGCCTGGCTCATGGATCCCGAACCGTCGAATACCACCGCCACGTCCAGCGGCGGACAAGCCCCGAACACCGAAGTCACGCATTCGTCCGAGGCGCCACTCCAGAAGCACCCGGCCTCCTCCTGACATGCACACTGGTTTCCGTTGAACCGGTCGCACCTCGACTCTACGCAACCACGCTGCTGCGAGTCCCATGCGCAAGCCGCATCCCCGTCACAGTCGCTCTCAGCCTTCCAGCGCGCGCAGTAGGTCTCCGTACAGTACGCCGGCGATGAGTCGACGTCCCACTTGCACCCCACGTCCGTGTGGCAAGACGACTCGTCCAGGTGCTGGGCACATGGCCGCTCAACGCACTTGTTGCTCTCCCACTTGCACTGTTTGTCCCCAACACAGAGGTCCATTACCACATACTGGCACGGCTTCTCGCTGCAAACCGACGCAACCTGGTCCCACGTGCACTCCACATCCGCCAGACAGTCGGCAGACACGTTGTAGCTGCACTTTTTCAACGAGCACTTGTCCTCGACCCACACGCACTCTTCCTCCGTGTCGCTGACGCACGCCGGCTCAGTGATGTGCTGGCATGGCCGCGGCTCGCATCGGTCCTTCGTCGTCGACCACCAGCACTCGGGATCCGATCCACAGTCGTTCGCGTTCGCAGCCGCGCACACCTTCTTCTTCCCGCACGCGTGATCCTTCGCGTCGTACTCACACAGCAAGCTCTCCTCCGCCGACATGCACAGCTTCTCCGAACACAGCTGCAGACAAGGGGTGTTTGCGCACCTCACCAAACTGTCGTCCCACTGGCAACCCGAATCGCGGTTGCACTCCGCCGAGTTGTGGTGGAAGTCGCACGGCAGGTGCGAGTCCGTTGTCCCCAGGTTTACCAACCACCTTCCCCACGGGGTTCCCGGGTTGCACCACTTGTCGAACACGTTCTCCTGAAGCTCGTCAATCATGAGGTTCGTGAAGTGAGTCTCCTGCGGCTCCGTCACCAGCGGCCTCAGCGATGCCTCAGCCTCCAGATCCCCGGCCGTGTGCGACTGCGATTTTCTAATCACGATCCCGACCGTGTGCACCCCGATCGCATCCAGTTTCGACTTCGCGAGCGCCGTCTGGTCTCCGTCCTCAATCTTCCCGTCGATGATCACCATCACCACCTTCTTCCTTCCGTCGTTCGGAGCCCCTGCCAGCAACCCTGCCGCCGTGTCGAACGACTCGGCGAGGAAGCTTCCCCCTCCCATGAAATTCTTCTCCTGCCAGTCCAGATCCACAGTCAACTCCGGCATGTACCCGGACAACCTTCCACCGGCAGCCCCGTTCACCCCGCTCAGCGGCGTGCTCAGCGACGATCCCCTCACCACCCCGTTCACCTTCTTGTTCTCATTCCCGCTGAACTGGATGAACGAGATCCTCGTCAGACCCACAGGGTACCCTGTTCCGTTGCGATCGGCTCTGCCGTAGTCGTTCGCGAGCGGAAGCAGCAGTGACCAGTCCCGAAGCATCTCCAGCAGCGCAGCGTATCCGCGCGGGTGGCGTCCGAACTGATTTGCCATCGAAGCCGATCCGTCGAACAGCACCACGATGTCCATCGTCGGACATGCTCCGTAATGCACGTCCACGCAAACGTTGTCGTGCCAGAAGCACTCCGGGTTGCTGTTGCATGCGCAGTGCACCTCATCCGTGTTCGTCAAGTCCTTTGCGTAGTCTCCACACTTCTTGTCCGAACACGTCGAGAAGTCCCAGTGGCAAGCCGGTTCGTTGTTGCAGCTAACCGATTCCCCATACTGCGAGCAGAACTTCTCCTTGCACTTTCCAGGCGCCACCGCCGAGTCCCACTCGCACACCAAGTCTTCGTGGCAAGACACCTCGTCCGCGTACCCGACGCAAGGCTTCTCCTGACACTCATTGCTCGTCGTGTTCATCTCGCACCACTGCTTGTTGCTCTCATCTTCCACGCAGCACGTCGAGTTCCCCCCGCACGACACGCACCTTTTCGGCTTGCAGATCAATCCGTGCTTGTCCCACTCGCAGATCTCCTTCTCGGTCGAACACCCGTCCTCCGTCTTCAGTGTCTTGCACGGCTCCAGGCTGCAGGTCAACAGCAGCGAGTCGTAAACGCATCCCTCAGGGTCCGCGAGACACGCGTCCTCGTCGGCGTGCACGCAAGGCTTCTCCGCGCACGTGTTGTTCCTCCAAGCACACTCGTCGTCCTGCGCGCAAGACCTCTCGTCAGGGTGAGCGCACAGCTTCGACTTCCAGCACACGCTCTCCGTCCCGTTCCACTCGCAGTGGTTTTCCTTGTCGTCAGTGCATGGACCGTCGTCACAGTGTTGGAAGCAAGGGGTGTTTCCACACACCTGCGCCGAGTCTCCCCACGCGCATCCCTTCTCCTGGTTACACGTTCCCTTCGATGGGAACTGCTCGCAAGGAACCGCCCCCGCTGGAAGCCCGATGCTTCCGCTTCCTCCACCGGCCACGTACCTTCCCCACTTGCTCGCAGGGTCGCAAAGTCCCGTCAGCACCTCGGTCGGCACCTCGTCCAGCATCAAGCTCAGAAAGTGCTCGTCAGCAGGTGCAGACACCACAGGCTTCAGCGCCGCCTCCGCGTCGATGTCTCCCTGCGTCCTCGCCGAGAATCGGCGCACCGCGATACCAAACACCAACACCTGCTGCTGCTTCAGGGTGCTCCGCACTCCCGAAAGCTTGTCTCCGTCCATCAGCACCCCGTCCGTGATGATGATGATGATCTTTCGCCGTCCATCCACCGGTGAATCCTGTGCGAACATGTTCGACGCCATGACGAGACCCTCCTCGATGAAGGTCAGCTGCTTCATGTAATTGTCCTCGTGCCACTCGATGTCAGCCTGCAGCTGCGCCAGGTCCCCGCTCAGACGACCGTTTGCACCCACGCCTGGCGGCGTGCGCTGCGCCGAGTTCACTACTCCCCCAGTCGGCCCCGTGCTTCCAGCCAACCCACTGAACTGCACCAGCCCGACACGCACTCCCCCGCTAGGCACCGAGTTCGAACCGACCGCTGAATCCTCTCCGCTGAGCGGCAGCGTCTTCACCCAGTCGCGGATCATCTCCATCATCGCGTAGAACCCGTGTGGGTGTCGCCCGAAGCTCTGGCTCATCGAACCAGAACCGTCAAGCACCAGCGCCACATCGAGCGTCGGGCACTTCCCGTAAGCCTGTTCCTCGCACCTTCCACGTCCACCGGTGTTGCTCCAGAAGCAGCTCGGGTCCTGCTGACATCCGCACCTCTCAGGGATCTTGTGGCAAGTCTTCTCTACGCACAAGTCCTTCTCCCACAGACATCCCGAGTCCGCCTCACACATCGCCTGCTCGGGGTACTTCGCACACCGCTCGAGCTGACAGCTTCCCGGAGAGGTGCTGGTGTCCCAGTGGCACCGGCGGTCAGCGTCGCACGACTTGTCTTCGGTGTATTCGACGCAAGGGCGCACCGTGCACGTCAGGTTCGACGTCTGCCAATCGCACAACGCATCAGAGCGGCAATCCACCTCCGCCGTGTACACGCACTTCTTCTGTACGCAAGTCTTGTCCCCGGTCCACATGCAGCTCTTCTCCGTGTCTGACTCGCATTCCTGTCGCGCCTCGTGGTTCACGCAAGGCATCAACACACAGGTCGTCGGGTCCTTCCACATGCACACCGCCTCAGTGTCCGCCAGACAGCTGTCCTCGGTCTTGTGATGGCACCTCTTCTCCCCGCAGTCGGTCGCCGTCGCGTTCCATTCGCATCCTTCCTCCGACTCACATGTCACCACGTTGTCCCCTCCGCACACCTCCTTGCGGTAGCAAGTCTTCTCCAACTCGTTCCACCCTCCCACGCATCCGTTGGTTACATCCCCATCGCACATCGCCTCCGAACAGTGCACCACGCAAGGCGAGTTCACGCATCCCAGCAGGGTCTCCGACCATACGCATCCGCGGTCCGACATGCAGCTTGTCTTTCCTTCGTACTTCCTGCACGGCTGGTGTTGCCCCCCGACAGGCTGCATCGCGAGTCCGCTTCCCCAACCGGTCGCCGGGTCGCACATCTTCGTCAGCGGACCGTTCACATCTGCCAACTCGTCCATGTCGACGTTCACGAAGTGATCTGCGTGTGGGTCCGACGTGATCGGCTTCAGCGTCTCCTCCGCGTCCGCATCCAGCTGCGTGTGAGTCGCGAACCGACGAACCACGATCCCGAACACTTCGACCTGCTGAGAGCTCAACTTTGCCTGCGCAGACGCCAGCAGGTTCTTGTCCTGGATCGCCCCGTCAGTGATGATGAAGAGAGCGCGTCTCCTCCCGTCAAGAGGCGAGTCCTGGAAGATTCCGGCTGCCATGTCGAGACCCGCCCGGATGTACGTTCCCTGCGCCATGTAGTTCGCCTCGTGCCACGAAAGGTCCGCCAACAGCTCGCCTGCGTCGCCCGACAGCCTTCCGGCCGTTCCCGTGTTGCTCGGGGTCTTCAGAGCCGATCCCGGGATCGGTCCTGTTACTGGCGACCCGCTGTCCTGTGGAACTCCGCTGAACTGGATGAACGCCACGCGCGTCTTCCGGTTCACCGTCGAAGGCGTTCCCGCCGCCTCACCGCTAAGCGGAAGCCCCTGCACCCAGCTCTTCAGCATCTCAACCTCCGCAAAGTACCCGTGTGGGTGGCGTCCGAAGGCATTGCTCATCGATCCAGATCCATCGAACAGCACCACGAGGTCCAGCGTCGGGCACGTCCCGTACCGGGTGTCAACGCAAGCCTGCTCCGACGGAATCCAGAAGCAGTCTGGGTCGTTGTGGCACTCACAAGGGTCCGAAGACAGCTTGTCGCAGACCTTCGTCACGCACGAGTTCCCCTCCGTCATGCACTTCGCGTCCGCCTTGCAGGTCGCCTGGTTGCAACCCCTCTTCGTGCAGTGTCTTCTGCAGTACTTCTCGTTACACGTACCCGGCGCAATCGAGGTGTCCCACTCGCAAATCACGTCCCCGTTGCACTCCTTCTCGCTCGAGTACTGCTTGCAAGGGGCTGTTTCGCACAGCGAATTTCCGCCGATCTGCTTCACCCACTCACACAACCCTGCCGCCGGCTTCGTCAAGCAGTCTCCCTTCTCCGTGTACGGACTGCACTTCTTCAGCTCGCAGTAGTCGGCGTCCAAGTTCCACGTGCAATTTAAGTCCTGCTCACACGTCGCTACCGCGTCGTACGTGCACGGCCTCTTTCCGCACGTCTGCGCGAGGTTGTTCCACTCACAAGGGTCCGGATCGGCTAAGCATCCCTGCTCGTTGTCGTGTTCGCACTTCTTACCGATGCAAGTCTTTCCATCATCCGCAACCTCGCACTTCTCGTCCTGCAGACACCGCGCAGCCGTCGGATGCTTGCAAACTTCCTCCTTCACGCACCCTCCGGATTTCCACTGACACTGGTTCGGCCAGTCCGCCGTGCAGTTGTCCTGCTTGCAGTGCTTCAGGCACGGCGAGTCTCCGCAAGACAACGTCTCATCGAACCACACGCAGTGGGACTGCTTGTTGCACGGATCCTTCTCCGCCACCGTCGGGCAAGGGAGCACCTCCTCCGAAACGTCCGCGACATAGCGTCCCCACACGTGTTGCGGCTCGCAGATCCCGTTCAGCGCCGTCGCCAATTCGTCCACCAGAATGTTCTGGAAGTGCGCGCTCGCCGGCGAGCTCACGATCTGCTTCAGGGTTTCCTCCGCCCTCAGGTCGATTGCCGTGCGCGTCCCGAACGGCCGGATCACCGCCCCGAAGATCCTAACCTGCGCCTGGTCGAGTTCCGACATCGCCTGACCGTAAGCATCCTTGTCGTGCAGTTCCCCGTCCGACACGATGATGAGCACCCGCCTCCTTCCGTCAACGGGGGAGGCCCGGAACAGGCTCACCGCCTTCTCGAGCCCGGCGAGCAGGTAGGTCTGCTGCGTAGTTGGCTGCGTCACCAAGCTTCCCCCGAGGAACGCCCCCATGTGGTACTCCGCATCCGCGCGCACCTCCGACAGGGAACCGGTCAGGTGACCTCCACTACCCGTTCCAGGTGGCGAGAACGTCGCCTGCCTTGGGTCATCCGAAGTCCACTTGCTGCTTCCGGCGAACTGCACCAAAGCCAACCGGATCGCCTTCGTATTCGCCACCGACGGCTGTCCAGCCGCCTCCTTGCTCAGAGGAAGCGTTGCCGCCCAGTCCTTCACCACCTCAACCAACGCGTAGAACCCGTTCGGGTGCCGTCCGAACGCCCGGCTCATCGACGCCCCTCCGTCGAGGAGGAGCACGATGTCCAGGGTCGGGCAGGTACCGTAACGCTGGAACGTGCAGTGTGAGCTGACCGCCGTCGAACTGAAGAAGCAGTCCGCGTCTCCCTCGCACTGGCACTTGTCCATCACTCCGCAATCCTTCTCCACGCAAGTCAACTTCGCGTCCGACCACATGCACTCGTCCTCTCCCTTGCACCCGTTCTGGTCGAACTTCCTGCACGGCAGCTGCGCACACAACGCAGGCGACTGCTGCACGTCCCAGTGGCACCCGTCCACCGCGTTGCAGCACTGCTCCCCGGCATACTCAGAGCAAACCTTCGCCGAACAGCTTCCGTTCCATTGGCACCGCGAGTCCGCCGTGCACGCGGCATCGGACCCCGCCCCTTCGCACGGCTTCACAACACACTCCTCATCAGGGCAGCTGTTGTCCCACTTGCATCCCGAGTCCGCCCCGCAGGTCGTCGAGTCCGGGTACTGGCAAGGAGTCAACACGCACTCCTGGCTTCCCGTCTGCCACGTGCACTCGAACTCCGTGTCAGCCAAGCAGCTGTTCTCGTCAGGGTGCAGACAAGGCTTCTCCCCACACTCTCCACCCGTTCCCGCGGTCACGTTCCACGCGCACATCGCATCTTGGTTGCATGCCTGCGGGGTTGTGTGCGGGCAGATCTCCTTCTTGTAACAAACCTGCTCCTGCAAGTTCCACTCGCAGTGGTTCCCCTGATCTCTGTTACATTCCGACTCCTCACAGTGACGGATGCAAGGTGTGTCCACGCACGCAGTCAGCACCTCCTGATACAGGCATCCCGGGTCGCTGTCGCACTTCGTCTTGTCCACGTAATTCCTGCAAGGTTTGTGCACTCCTGCCTGACTCTGAGGGTCGACTACGTACTTGCCCCACAGGCTGTTGGGGTCGCACAGTCCGTCAAGCGCGTCAGGGATCTCGCTGAGCACGAGGTTCAGGTAGTGGTCCACGTGTGGCTCCGATGTGATCGGTCTCAGCGAATTCTCCGCGTCGAGGTCGACCGGCGTGTGGGCGAGGAACCTCCTCACCACCACCCCGAAGGTCACCACCCCGGCGTTCTCGAGCCTTCCACGTGCGTCTTTCAGCCTATCAACATCCTTGATCTCCCCGTCCGTGAAGACCAACAGCACCTTCTTCCTCAAACTACCCGGGGATTCCTTGAACATGTCCGCCGCGGTGTCCAGCGCCGAGGCTATGAAGGTTCCGCCATGCATGTAGTTCGTCTCCTGCCACTCCAGCTCCGCGTCAAGCTCGGTCCTCAAACCCGTCAACCTTCCGCTCGCCCCAATCTGCGCCGGAGTCGTTTGCGCTCCGTCCACGTTTCCATTCGGCAGCTTGTTCGTTGGGATTCCACCGAACTGGACAAATCCGACACGCGCCTTCCCGTCGAGCAACGGAGAGCCTCCGGCAGGCACCCCGCTCAACGACAGCGACTGAACCCATGTCTTCAGCATCTCCATCAGTCCGTAGAATCCGTGAGGGTGCACTCCGAAGCTCTTGCTCATCGATCCGGAACCGTCAACCACCAGCACGATGTCCAGCGTCGGGCACTCTCCAAACTTCGACGTCTTGCAGGTTCCCTTGTCCCAGTAGCAGTCCCCATCCTTGCGACACCTGCACACCTCGAACTCCCCGCAGTTCTTCTCGACGCAAGTATTGTTCAGCCACATGCACTCTCCGTCCTGGTCACACGCCCCCGGTTCACCGTATCTCTTGCAGTACTTCACCTCGCAGTCAGTTCCCCAACTGCACAGGTCGTCCTTTCCACAAGTCTTTTCATCGGGATGCTCCTTGCACGGCTTGAACGTGCACGCGTTGTTCTTCCACTCGCAGATTCCTCCGTCCTTCTCCTCGCACTCCACCTGCTGACCCCAGCGGCACTTGATCGTTTCGCACAGGTCTGCGTCCCTATTCCAAGTGCACTCGGTGTCGTTGTTGCAGAACACCGGCTCGAAGTACACGCAAGGCTGCTTGCTGCAATCCTTTCCGCTTTCGTTCCACACACACGGTCCCTTCGGGTCCGCCAGACATCCCTGCTGGTTGTCGTGGTCGCAGATCTTTCCGATGCACGTCTTCTTGTCCGCAGGGTCCACCTCGCACTTGTCGTCCTTCTCGCACTCCACCGTGTCCGGGTGGTTGCAGAGCTCCTCCTTGCGACACGCACCGAGCGTCTGGTTCCACACGCAGTGGTTGTCGGCGTCCGCTGAGGTGCAGTTGTCCTGCTTGCAGTGCGCCAGGCACGGAGAATCTCCGCAGGACAGCGTCCGGTCGAACCACACACACCCGTCGTCTTTGTTGCAAGGATCCTTGCTCGCGTACAATGTGCATGCCACCCCGTCGCTCGTATCCGCGATGAACTTGCCCCATGCGTGGTTCGGATCGCACAGACCCTTCAGCGCCGAGGCCACCTCATCGACCTGCAGGCTCTGCAGGTGCTGGTCCTTCGGGTCCGACAACGCTCCCGACAACGTCTGCTGCGTCTTCACATCGTCGGTTGACACCGTGCTGAACGGCCTCAACGCGATCCCGAACACGTGAACCTGCGCCTGGTCGAGCGCCGCCCTTGCCGCCGTGTACGAGTCCTTGTCGTTCAGCTCCCCGTCTGCCACGATGATCAGAACCCTCTTCCTTCCGTCAAACGGCGACGTCTGGAACAAGCTTACCGCCTTCTGAAGACCCCCCAGCAAGTACGTCTGCTTCAGGTCCGGCTGGGCCGCCGCACTTTCCCCCATGAAGTTCCCCTCGTGGAAATCGGCATCCGCCTCCACCTCGCTCAGCACTCCGCTCAATCTCCCACCGCTTCCCGTCCCCGGCGGCGATGACAGCGCCTGCTTTTCGTCGCTCGAAGGCCACTGGCTGCTTCCCGCGAACTGCACCATCGCCAACCGCATCGCCTTCGTCTGCGGCATGCTCGTCGTCCCGGCAGCCTCCCCACTCAGCGGCAGGGTCGCCGCCCAGTCCCGCACCACTTCCACCAACGCGTAGAACCCGTTCGGGTGCCGTCCGAACGCCCGGCTCATCGAAGCCCCTCCGTCGATCAGGAGCACCACGTCAAGCGTCGGACATGTTGCGTACCGCTGGAACGTGCAGTGCGAACCACCGTCCGAGATGCTGAAAAAGCAGTCCGGATCAGCGTCGCACTCACACTTCTCGAACTCTCCGCAGTCCTTCTCCACGCACTTGTTGTCTTTCCACATGCAATCCCTCTCATCGCTGCACGCAACTTGCTCGCCGAACTTCCTGCATGGGAGCTCGGCACACACCGCCGGCGCCTGCTGCACGTCCCAGTGGCATCCGTCCTTGTGGTTGCAGCATTTCTCGTCAGGGTACACCGCGCACGCCTTTCTGGAGCACGTCAAGCTCTGTTGGCTCCACTGGCACAGCACATCCTTCGAGCACTCCGTTTCGTCCGCGTGCTGGCAAGGGACCCCCACGCAGGTTCCCTCCCCGCACGCCTCGTCCCACTCGCAGCCAGCTTCTTGGTTGCAACTCGTCTTGTCAACTTGCGTGCAACGGGTTTCGATGCACGATCCGTTCACAGTGTCCCAAGTACAGTCGAAAGTGCTGTCCGCAATGCAACTCGGCTCATCCGGGTGCAGGCAAGGGGTGTCGATGCACTTGTTCCCAGTCGCGTTCCACGAGCACTTGTCGTTCTGATCGCATGCGTTCGGATCCGAAATCCCTGGACACACCTCCTTGTTGAAGCACTCCAACACCGTCGAGTTCCAATTGCAGTCGCCCGTCGAGTTCGCACACTGTTCCTGGGTGCAGTGCTTGACACACGGAGAGTCGAGACACGCGATCAGCACATCAGACCACTTGCATCCCACGTCTGATGAACACGGCACCTTGTTTCCGTAGTTGGGGCAAGGGCGGTGCACCCCGGCCTGTTGGGCCTGCGTTTGCGCCGCAATCGCCGCCTGGTCAACGATGAGGTGTCCCCATGGACCGTTCGGGTCACAGATTCCGTTCAACGCCTTGTCCGGAACCTCGTCGATCATCAGGTTCAAGAAGTGGTCGTCGTGTGGGTCCGACGTGATCGGCTTCAGCGAAGTTTCCGCATCGATGTCATTCTGCGTCAGCTGGTTCGTTCGCCTCACCACGATCCCGAACGTCTGCACATCCATTCCGTCGAGATCGTTCTTCGCCTGCGCGAGCTTATCGTCGTCCTGGATCTTCCCGTCGGTAATGATGATCAGCACCCTCTTCCTTCCGTCAACAGGCGACGACGACTTGAAGATGCTTCCGGCGCGCACCAGCGCCTTCTCGATGTACGTTCCAGCCTCGAGGTAGTTTGCCTCGTGCCAGTCAACGTCAGCAGACAGCTCCGCCAAGTCTCCAGTCAACCGCCCCCCGGCTCCGACTCCCACAGGCGGAAAGGCCACCGAGTTCACAATATCACCGAACGTGAAGTGCTCAGGGTGTCCGGAAAACTGCACCAGCGCCACACGAAGCTTCTCGGATCCAGCTCCCGAGTTCGACCCGACAACTGCCTTCTCGCCGCTGAGAGGCAGCGTCTTTACCCAGTCCCGCACCATCTCCATCAGCGCGTAGAACCCGTGAGGATGGCGTCCGAAGTTCTGGCTCATCGAACCAGAACCGTCGAGGATCATCACCACGTCCAGCGTCGGGCACTCCCCGTAGGTCACCTTCACGCAAGATCCCTGTTGCGGTTGCGACGCCAACGCCTTCCAGTAGCATTTCTCGTCCTCAACACAGTCGCACTTCTCGAGCTTGTTGCAGTCTTTCTCGATACACTTCGTCCGGTCCTTGTCCCACGCGCAGTCGCTGTCAGCTTCGCACGTCGGTTCGTCCCGGAGCTTCGCGCACGGCTTCTCCACGCACATCGCCGGGGAGATCGACGGGTTCCAGTGGCAGTCCTCAATCCTGTCGCACTGGATCTCGGTCATGTACTCCGTGCATTTCTTCTGTACACACCCCGTCGAGTTGGTGTTGTTGTTGTTGTCCTTCCACTCGCAGTACGGGTCAGCCACGCAAGGGTCCTTGCGGTCCGCCTTGCATTTCTCTTCCACACACGTTCCGGCGGTAACTTCAACCCGTCCACTGGCGTCCTTCGGGTCCACGCAAAGCTCCCCAACTCCTCCCCATTCGCAGATGTACCCGTCGATTCGCTGGTGGTCACCTGGGAAGTCGTTCCACTCGCCCGAAGGCCAGCGGAAGTGCGCGTAGTTCTCTCCCTCGGTAGCACACGATCCCGGACACGCTCCCTTGTAGTTGTTCGGCTCCCCCGCTTCCCAATTCGTGTACATCGGCTTCCCGGTATTCGCATCTGTCGCCGCGACGAAGCTTCCCCCGCTTCCGCTTCCAATCACCAGACCCACCTGTGATGTCAGGTCGCATCCGCTTTGGTCGGCGGCGTAGGTACACCCGCCGTCCAATCCCTCCGGTCCGACAACCCATCCCCACCGTCCTTCGTCATTCTTGTCCGCCGCTCCCATCCATCCCTGGCCCTCGAGCTTCATCTTCGCCACCTGATCTTCCTCCTCCGAGGTGATGGTGATCAGGTACCCGCGGAGTCCCAGGATCATGTTGTCGGCGGATTCGCACTCTGCCTGCGCCTGTCCCCAGTGGCACTCGCTCGCCGTAGGGTCGACGTTCTGGCATTCCGTCTTCGAGAAATAGTGGTAGTAGTGTCCAGTCGCTGACGACAGGAACCCGTGACCGTAGTTCCAAGTGATCTTTCTCGGAGATCCGGCGTCCGACGTCGTCGTGAAGGTCACCGTCGCGATCGCCGCAGCGTACTCGGCCATCGTCTTCGCCGTCGTCGACTTCAAGTACAAGACTCCAGGAACGTCGTGCCACTCTGCCTCGAACCCGAGGCCCGCGCACTGGTCGCAGGCGAGCACGTCTTTCCCCTTCACGTATCCCTCTTCGACATCAACTGCTGCTCCCTTCACGGTGTCCGAGCAGCTGCACTTCCCCGAAACGGTGCAGCTCACCGTCGGGAACGGAACCATCGGTTGTCCACGGGCGTACGCCGACACAGTCGAGTTCAAAGGAATCGTCGTCTGCCACACGCATCCATCTTGCGACGCGACGCATGGTCCCTCCTCAGTCTCCTTGCAAGGGGTCTCAGTACATTCCTGGTTAAGGTTGTTCCACACGCAGTCATCTGGATCAGCGAGGCATCCCTGTTCGTTGTCTCGGTTGCACTTCTTGTCCACACATGTTGACCCGTCCTTGTCAACCTGGCAGTCCTTCTGCTTCTTGCAATCCTCTGGCTTTCCAGTGTAGATCTCGCACCCCGTCTTCGGTTCCCGCACGCAGATCGTTCCGTTTGCCCACATGCACCCGTTCGCGGCATCTGCCGTGCAGTTCTTCTCCTCGCAGTGGTGCAGACACGGACTGTCACCGCACGAAAGAGAGTTGTCGAACCACACGCATCCAGGGTCCGCCAAGCAACCCGCCTGCCGCAAATGCTGCGGGCAAGGTTGGTGTACGCCTCCGCTCGCAGGGTTCGCTCCCCCCGATCCCTGTTGGGCCGCCTGTCCAAGAACCAGCGATCCGAAAACGCCGTTCGGGTCACAGATGTCGCCGAGCACCTTCTCCGGAACCTCATCAATCTGCAGGTTCTGGAAGTGAGCGTCATGCGGGTTCGACGTAATAGGCTTCAGCGTCTCCTCCGCGTCGGCGTCGTCCCTCGTGTGCTGGGCGCTCCTACGAACAACCACACCGAACACCTTCACCTGCTCGGTGTCGAGCTCGGACCGCGCATGCTGCAGAGCGTTCGGGTCGAAGATCCGACCATCGGTGATGATGATCAGCACCCTCTGTCTTCCGTCGTTTGGAGACTGGTGGAACATGTCGGCCGACATCTGGAGACCCTTCTGGATCATCGTTCCTCTGGAGTAGTAATTCGCCTCGTGCCAGTCAACATCCGCGCTCAGCTCGTCGAAGTCTCCCGACAGCCTCGTCTCGGTTCCGGTTCCTGGAGGGGTCCCCTTCGCGTCCGCCCGTCCGTTCGATGCGCCACTCCTGTTCTTCCCCGAGAACTGGATCAATCCCACTCGGACCTCGCCCGTGTTGGCAGCAGAGTTCAGGCCCACGTCTGCCTTCTCACCGTTCAGTGGCAACGTCTTCATCCAGTCGCGGAGCATCTCCATCAGTCCGTAGAATCCATGCGGGTGGCGTCCGAAGGGCCCGGCCATCGATCCAGACCCATCCAGCAGCAGCACCAGGTCGAGCGTCGGGCACTGACCGAACTTGGTCTCGGTACAGAACGGTGTCGGAGCAAGTGAGTTCCAGAAGCACTTCGTCTCCGCCAAACAGTCGCAGCGGTCGAGGTCCTTGCAAACCTTGTCAACACACTCGGTCGAGCTGTCGTTGAACGTGCACAGCGGGTCGGTGTTGCACGCCGGCTTGTCCTGGTTCATCGTCGCGCAGTGCTTCACGCTGCACTGCGCCGGTGTCAGCGACACGTCCCAGTGGCAAGACGAGTCCTTGTCACAACATCTTTCGTCCGAGTGGACCGTGCACTGCTTCAGACCACATGCGTTGCTTTTCCACTCGCAATGCTGGTCCGAATTGCAAGCCTGCTCCGTCAGTGCAGGGGCTCCAGGAGCCGCCGCACAACGCTTCTTGATGCACTGGGCTCCGTCCGTCACACCGTCGCACCCGTCCCACTCGCAGAGCGCATCGCTGTGGCACGCGCTCGAGTTCGTGTGTTTGCACGGCTTCTCCACGCACATTTGCTGAAGGCCGTCCCACTCGCAACCATTTGGATCGAGGTCGCATTCCGCCTCCGTCTGCTGGTTGCAGATACGCTCCTCGCAGTCCCCCTTCGTCTGGTTCCAGTCGCACTTCTGGTCCTTTTCGCAAGTCACGTCATCCTGGTACGAGCACAACGGATTCTTCCAGCATCCCTCGAGACCGGCCACCGATGCGTTCCAGTAGCAGTCGTTTAGCGTATCGGCTGTGCACCGAGTTACGTTGCAGTGCTCCACGCACGGCGAGTCAACACACTCGAGTCCGATCGAGCTGAACACGCACCCAGCGTCCGCCGTGCACAGCACCTGGTCCACGTACTGCGGGCACGGCTTGTGCACTCCAGACTGGTTCTGCGCCGCTGCTCCCGACAGCAGCAGGAGGGCTCCCCACTTGCTGTTCGGGTCGCAGAGCCCGTTCAACACCGTGGTTGGCAGCTCGTCGATCATCAGATTCTCAAAATGGTCGTCGTGAGGATCAGACGTGATCGGCTTCAGCTTCTCCTCCGCGAGGGTGTCCACTGGTGAATGTGTTGCCTGCCTACGGAGAACCACTCCGAACACCTCAACGCTCTCCTGGTTCAGAGTCGCCCTCGCTGATGCGAGCTTGTCATCATCCTTGATCGCACCGTCGGTGATGATGATCAGCACCCGCTTCCTCCCCGCGGGGCTCGCGCGGAACATGTCCCCGGCCCATCCGAGACCCTGGTTGATGTACGTACCCGCCTGCAAATAGTTCGCCTCGTGGTAGTCGATGTCTGACTGCAACTCCGTCAGCTTTCCAGTCAACGACCCGAACGAACCGACTCCGATAGGGCTCTTGATCGCCGCCTTGTCTACAGCCGTTCCGCCGCTGATAGGGATTCCAGAGAACTGGATCACCCCCATGCGCATTCCTCCGTTCGGCGCCGTCGAGTTCGCCCCCACCTGGTGGCTCTCCCCGGTCAGCGGCAAGGTCTTCACCCAGTCACGAATCATCTCCATCATCGCGTAGAACCCGTTCGGATGGCGTCCGAAGTTCTGCGACATCGATCCTGATCCGTCCAGCAACAACACCACGTCGAGCGTAGGGCACTGCCCGTAACGGTTCTCCACACATTTCCCGCTTCCCGAAGACGTGTCCCAGAAGCACTTCGGCTCCGCCTTGCAGTCGCATCTCTCGAACGGATCGCACACCTTATCAACGCAGCGGTTGGCCCCGTCGTCCCACACGCAGTCGTCCTTCACGTTGCACGTCGTCGGATCCTTGTTTTTGTTGCAGATCTTCTCCGTGCAGAGCGACGGCGACACGGTCACGTCCCAGTGGCAGACCGGGTCCTTGTCGCACTCCTTCTCGTTCGGAATTTCGACGCACGGCGCCACCACGCACGGCTCGACATTTCCTCCCACCCACGAGCACTTGGGGTTGGCTTTGCAGTCTGTTTCCGTGTCGTTCACGCAGGCCTTCTCCACGCACACTCCAGCAACCAAGTCCGTCACTCCCGTCGCGTCGCTCACGTCGGCGCACATCTCACCGATTCCTCCCCATTCGCAGATGTACCCGTCGATTCGCTGGTGGTCTCCCGGGTAGTCGTTCCATTCGCCCGAAGGCCACAGGAAGTGTCCGAAGTCCTCACCGTCCTTGACGCACGATCCCGGGCACGGTCCGCGGAAGTCATTCGGCTCGTTGTTTGCCCAATTTCCGTACATGTCCCTCCCGGTGTTCGGGTCAACCGCCGGCGCGAAGTTGCCCCCGGTACCGGAACCGAACGGCAATCCCTTCTCAGAAGCGAGGTTGCATGAGCTGCTGGTACTCGAATACTGACACCCTCCGGCAGCTCCCTCTGGTCCAGTAACCCAGCTCCATGTTCCTTCCTCGCCAACGTCGCTTGCTCCCATCCATCCCTGACCTTCCAGCTTCATCCTCGCTACCTCGTCTTCCACCTCGCTCGTGATGGTGATCAAGTACCCGCGGAGTCCCAGAATCTGGTTCGAGTCCGAAGCGCATTGTTCCTGGGCATCGCTCCACGTGCACGCCCCGCCAGCGCAAGTCGACTTCGGGTAGAAGTGGTAGAAGCTGCCAGTGTGCGACGAGTAGAATCCGTGACCGTAGTTCCAAGTGATCCTCCTCTTCCCGGAGTTGTCTGCAGAAGTGCTGAACTCGATGCTGGCAACCGCCTTCGCCAACTCATCCGCCGTTCCGGTCGAAATCGTCAGCATCCCGCTCACCGCGTGCCACTCGGCCGTCAGCCCCAGCGACTTGCAAGCAACACAAGTCAGCGTGTCCTTCCCGCTCAGATATCCGTCCTCGATGTCTACCGTCGCTCCCGGAAGCACATTCGAACCAATCGTCGTCGTGCAGCTGCACCCGTTCTTCCAGCTCCCAGGGGTCTGGCAGGTCAGTCCCTCGAACGGCTTCACCGCAACGTCCTTCTCATACGTCATTTGATTCGCGAGGTTCCCAACTGCCCCAGAGCCACTCGACCAGTCACACATCGGGTCCGCCGCGCAGTCAGACTGCTTATCGTGAAGGCACGGCTTCCTCGAGCACCCAGGCGTCGGGAGATCCTTCCACTCGCATCCCTCAGGGTCCGACAAACACGTCTGCTCGTTGTCGTGCTTGCACGGGTCGTTGGTGCACTCTGCGGCCTTCGCAATCGAGAAGTCGCTCGACGGCGGCGGGCACACGCATCTCCAATCGTCGGTGCTGTTCACCGAAGTGTTCGGATCGAAGCAAGTCTGCTGGCAGTCCAGGCTTCCCGCCCGACAGTCTACCGTGCACTTGAACCCGTTCGTGTCGCACTCGTCCTCCTCACATTTGGCAGGCTTCCCAGTCGCCACGTTCGACGACGGAGGTGGGCACTTGCAGAGCCAGTCATTCGTCGACTGCAAAGTCATCTTGGGGTCCTCGCACTCCTGTCCGGCATCAGAGCAAGTGCTTCCCGCGCAAGTAGGGCACGTCTGCACGCACTCGTCGAGAACACACTTCGCCTGCTGCGTTATCGCGATCCCGACTGACGGTGGCGGACACATGCATTCCCAGTCGTGCAACTTCGCGGCGTTCGGGTCCCGACACGTCTGCCCGACTGCTCTA
Organism: Flectonema sp. DT1601; assembly: GCA_964019425.1. NCBI lineage: Eukaryota > Euglenozoa > Diplonemea > Diplonemida > Diplonemidae > Flectonema > Flectonema sp. DT1601. Next base: position 151,646 of record OZ025789.1, read on the forward strand.
CACGTAGCTCCGTTCTCAACACACTCGTCGACTTCGCAAGTCGCCACCGGAGCTCCGGTCATCACCCCCGAGGTCGGCGGCGGGCACTCGCACTTGAAGTCCTTCTGCGGAGGACACGTCTTCACGCTGTCGAAACAAGTCTGTCCAGCCACCAAGCAAATCGTATTGTTTCGGCACTCGTCGCACACGCAGTCCGCCTGCTTTGCCGTTGCCACTCCCCTCCCTGGGTCGACGCACGTGCACATCCAGTCAGAGACCGAGTCAACCGACTTGTTCGGATCCTCGCACGTTTGCCCAACGCTGGTGCACGTGTGCGAGCCACCCTGTTGCGTCTGCGCACAGGTCGAGCACACGGCCACGCACTCGTCCAACTGGCACTTGGCAGGAGCCGCCACCGCAGGGGTTCCCACCTGCGGTGGCACGCATTCACAGGTCCAGTCCCCGAGGTCCGTGTGCGACTGCTTGTTGTCCACGCACAGCTGTCCCTCCGCCGAGCACACGTTGGTCGGGCTGGTGTCGGTTTGCGCGCAGGTAGGGCAGGTCACGACGCACTCGTCCAACAAGCAGTCGGTCGGCGTTCCCAAAGTCACGTTTGTTCCGATTGCCGGTGGGGCGCACATGCATACCCAGTTTCCATCAACCATCGGGTTTGGGTCGTCGCACACGAACCCGAGATCCGTGCACTTCTTCTTCGCATCATCATCGGTGTTGCATTCTCCCGGATACTCGCAGTGCGCAGGAACCTGTTGCCCGCGTACCGCCGCAACCGCAGGAGGAACCACGCACACGCACTCCCAGGTTCCCCTCGTCTTCTTGTCGTCGTCAACGCAGACCTGTCCAGCTGCGGTGCACACCTTCTCGTTCTTTGGGTCGTGGCACTCGTCGTCTTCACACGGCGTTGCAGCTGCGGCAATCGCGATGTCCGTCGCCGGAGGCGGACATTTGCACACCCAATCCGACAGCGAGGTCGCGTCGTGGTTCGGGTCGTGGCAGGTCTGGTTCTGGCTCGAACACGTGTCGTTCGCACACGTGGCGCACACCTTCAGACACTCGTCGATATTGCAGTGCGCAGGTGCCGCGTGACCTAACCCTGTCATGGGAGGGATGCACTCGCATGTCCAATCTCCAGTCGAGGAAGCGGTCTTATCCGGATCGTGGCATTTCTGCTCGCCGGTTGTCGCAGTCTTGCAGACGTCCTTCTCGCAAGTCGGGCAGTCCTTCTCGCACTCATCCAGCAAGCAGATCGCTGGTCCCGCGGTCATCGTTCCGTTTGTCGGCGGAAGGCACTCGCACTTCCAGTCTCCCTGCTGATTAAAGTTTGGATCGACGCACCGCTGCCCGACGTTCGCGCAGATGTCCCCGTGGAGCGTGCACTCGTCAACTTTACAGTCTGCACGACCCCCGACGTTCGTCTTGTTCGAAGGCGGCGGGCAGATGCACATCCAGTCTCCCTTCGAAGCGGCGTTCATGTTTGGGTCGAGGCAAGTCTGATTCTTGCACGTGTCTTGCTGGACCACACACTCGTCGATCTTGCAGTCCGCCGCTGCCGCCGTCGCCTTTCCAGTCGATGGTGGAGGGCACGTGCACGTCCAGTCGCTGTGGTGCGTCATCGTCGGGTTCGGGTCATTGCAAGTCTGCCCCACGCTCGTGCACGTGTCGTTCGCACACGTTGGGCAGGTCGCCACGCACTCGTCGAGCCTGCAGTTCGCCGGCAGCTGCGAAGGCTGCGCCCCCGAAGGGAAGATCGTCGTCGGCGGGATGCAGTCACACACGTAGTCGTCTGGCGAACACGGATCCTTGTTCGGATCGCTGCAGCTCTGTCCAACCGCCGTGCACCCAACTCCCTTGGTCTTGCACTCATCGTAGATGCACTTGTTGCTTTCCCACGTGCATCTCGCGTCAGCGTTGCACTGCTGCTCGTTGTACTGCGGGTCATTCGTAACGAACTTACATGGACAGGTCGGGTCCTCGGCCTTCGAGCACGTCGCGTTCTGCGAGTTCCAAGTGCAGTTGTTTCCCTTGTCGTTCCTGCAATCCGGTTCCAGACAGTGCATCAAGCATGGCGAGTTCACGCACAGCCCACCGACATCCGACCACACGCACCCCGCGTCCTGGGAGCACGGCGTCTCCGTCACGTAGTCCGGGCAAGGGTGGTGCACCCCGGTCGTCGGCTTTGGAGGGTCCTTCACGATCAAGTGTCCCCACGGACCGTTCGGGTCGCAGATCGATCCAATCAGGTCTGGGATGTCGTCGATCATCAGGTTGCGGAAGTGCTCGTCATGCGGGTTCGATGTGATCGGCTTCAGGGTCTTCTCGGCGTTACGGTCGTCTGGTGTGTGCTGATCCTTCTTCCTCACAACGATACCAAAAGTCTGCACACCCTCACGGTCGAGCTCAGCGCGAGCAGGTGCCAGCAACTGCCCATCGAAGATCTCACCGTCGGTGAAGATGAACAGGACGCGCTGCCTTCCGTCCACCGGTGAACCGTGGAAGATGTCCCCGACCATTACCAGCGCCTTCTCAATCATCGTTCCCTTCCTGTAGTAGTTGTTCTCGTGGAAGTCGAGGTCCGCGTCCAGCTCCCCCAGCACCCCGGACAGCCTTCCGTTGGTCGTCCTGGCACCCGACGCCGTCTTCGCTTCGCTGCGGCGGTAGTTCTTCCCAGAGAACTGCACGAAGGCGACACGCACCCCGCCATTGTTCGCTGCCGAGTTCAGCCCGACAGACGCGTCCTCGCCGTTCAGCGGTAGCTTCCCGACCCAATCCCTCATCATCTCTACCAGCGCGTAGAACCCGTGCGGATGGCTCCCGAAGGTCGATGCCATCGATCCCGATCCGTCGAGGATCACTGCGATGTCGAGAGTTGGGCACTCTCCGAACTCAATCGCCACGCACTGCCCCTGACCGTTCAACCCCGCTCCCGGTTTCCAGTAGCACTTCGAGTTCTTGTCGCAAGGACAGCGGGTCGGGTACTTGCTGCAGTCGAGGTCCCTGCACGTTCTCCTCGCATCGTCCCACATGCAATCAGTTTCGTTGTTGCACGTGTCCTTGACCCCGATCTTCGGACACTTCTTGTCCCCACACACCGGAGGGGTCACAGTGATGTCCCACTTGCATGCATCCTTGTGGTCGCAGCATCTTTCGTCGAGGTATTTCGCGCACAAGTTCTCCTTGCAGCTACCGACGACCCCGGTGGCGTCCCACGAGCAGCGCGAATCCGCCGTGCACTCTCCCGCGTTCGTGTGCTTGCACAGGACCTCCTTGCACGACGACCTCGTGCCGTTGCAGGCGTCCGCCGACCACGCGCAGTTCGGATCCGTCTCGCAGGTAGTCTTATCCGGGTGCTGGCACTTCTTCTCCACGCACTGGTCCTTCCCCTGCACGTTGATCCACTCGCAGCTGTCGGGGTCGTCCAAGCAGTCCTGGATGTTGGTGTTCGGCGTGCACTTCTCCTTCTGGCACTTCGGGTCCTTAACGTTGTCCCACACGCACTTCTCTGGCGACTTCACGCACTCGGCAATCGTGGTGTACGCGCATTCAGTCTTCTTCCAACAATCCCCAGTCGTCGAGTTCCACGCACACAGGTTCACCGTGTCGGCCGTGCACGTAGGATCGTCACAGTGCGCTGTGCACGGGGAGTCGGCGCAAGCCGTCGATGCCGTGTCCCACACGCACCCGGCGTCCTGCGTACAATCGTGCGTGCCGGTGTAGTGATCGCACGGCCTGTGCACCCCACTCTGCCCAGGTGCGTTCGTCGACGACACAATCAAGTGTCCCCACACTCCGTTCGGATCGCAGATGTCCGCGAACACCTGCGACGCCACCTCGTCGATCTGCAAGTTCTGGAAGTGGTCATCGTGTGGGTCTGACGTGATTGGCTTCAGCGTTTTCTCGGCATCAGTGTCGGCAGGCGTGTGTACGGATTGGCGACGCAGCACGATACCAAAGGTCTGCACCTGCTCCTGGTTCAGTACCTGTCTTGCCGAGTCCAGCACATCCGGGTCGAAGATCTTTCCGTCGGTGACGATGATCAGAATTCTCTTCCTCGAGCTCACCTTGTGCGAACGATCGAACATGTCACCGACCATTTCAAGACCCAGCTGGATCATCGTACCCTTTCCGAGGTAGTTGTTCTCATGCCAGTCAAGGTCGTCGTTAATCTCACTTTCGAGACCACTGAGATGTCCTCCAGTGCCAGTATTTCCGCTAGTTTCGATGGCGTTGGTGCTTCCCGGAGACCACGGCCAAGGCTGTCCGCGATTCTTCCCAGAGAATTGCACGAAACCGAGACGCACACCTCCCGTCAACGGACCTCCCGGCGTAGGCGACGCCGCCGGCTCCCCAGTCAGCGGAAGGGTCTTCACCCAATCACGGAGAATCTCGACCAAAGCGTAGAACCCGTGCGGGTGACGTCCGAAGTTCTTCGACATTGATCCCGAACCGTCGAGCAGCAGGATGATGTCCATCACAGGGCACTCCCCATATTTCTTGTCAGCGCACTTCACACCACTCCAGAAGCAGTCTGGATCTTTCTTACACGCGCATTCTTCCATCTTGTTGCACACCTTGTCCACACACTCATTCGTCGTGCTGTTCCACATGCATAATCCGTCGCCATTACATGGGTCTACGTGTGCGGTAGTCGGGTACGTCGATGGGCAGTACTTTTGCTTGCACACCGCAGGCGCCTGGCTGACATCCCAGTGACAGCTGTCGTCGTGGTCACAGCACTTTTCATCCGGGTAGTTTACGCACGGAGCAGGCTCGCAAGACAGCTGCTGGCTCCACACGCAGTAGATGTCCGCCTGGCAACCTGCCTGATTCTTGTGGCTGTCGAGGGTGCACCTCTTCGGAACACACTTCTGGTCCACCGGGTCTGCGCACACGTCGTCCCAAGTGCAGGCCGGATCAGCTACGCACTCGGTTTTGTTGTAGTAGCAAGGCGTTTTTACGCAGTCTGGCGGTCGCAGGCTTGTGTCCCACATGCACTTCTCTCCGAGATTCACGCAAGCATCCTCCGTTGTTGCATCGCACTCCGGCTCGAAGCAAGCAGGGTCCTTCGCCTGATCCCATTGGCACTTGTTTGACTTGCAGTCCGGCTGGTTCTGGAAGTCTTTGCACACAGCCTTCTCGCACTCGGAGGTTGCGCTCCACAAGCATTTGTTCGTCGGATCGGTTGTGCAATTTTTCTCGTTACAGTGCGAGAAGCAAGGGTGGTCCTCACATTTTAGGCTGATGGAATTCCACTGGCACGTTTTCTCCGCGTCGCAACTCACCAACGCTCCAATTTGGCTGCAAGTTGTCACCTGTGGAGTCGAAGATCCCTGCGTGATGTACGTTCCGAACGGGCTGTTTGGATCACAGAAACCGTCCATAATCGAAAGTGCTTCGTCCACTTGCAGTGAAAGGGCGTGTGTTTCTTTAGGGTTGGAAACAATCTCCTTCAACGTCACCAAGTTCGCCATGTCACGTGCGGTCGCGCTCGCTCGGCGTCTAAGGAGGATCCCGAATACCTTTACTCCCTCCGCTGCCAATACCCGACCGGCAGGTCCAAGCTCATCCTTGTCCATGATCCTTCCATCGGTGATGATCAGCAGCACCTTCTGTCTATGCGCCGGTGATTCCTTGAAGATCTCACCTGCCCACTCCTCCGCCTCCTTCACCTTCGTCTTGCACCGGAGAGCTTCTCCCTCGTACCAGTCGAGGTCCCCAAGGAGCTGGCTCCTGTCACCGGTCAACTTTCCGCACGTGTCAGCCACAGCCGGAGTCGTTCCCGGAATGATACTCAGCGTTGGGATACCGTCTCCCTTCGTCACCCCATTCTTAGGATTGCATGAGCACGTAGGGCACTGCGCAACGCGAACTCCTGTGTCCCACGAGTTGAAGGCCACACGAAGCTTTCCTCCCTTGACGTCCGAGCTGATCCCCTTGGTCGAATCCTCGCCGGTCAGGGGAACCTTCTGTACCCAGTCCCTCATCACCTCCATCAGAGCATCAAACCCGCTAGGGTGACGCCCGAATGTCTTGTCCATCGAGCACGATGCGTCAAACGACACCACCACGTCGAGGTCGGGGCAGCTCGAGTACTTCTGATCCACACAAACTATAGGGCTCACCGACCTGTCGACGATGCAGCGAGGGTCCTCCGTGCACAGACACACCATGTCCTTAGCATCGAACAGCGCCGGTTTGTTGTAGTCACTGCACAACTTGTCCACGCATTTGTTCGCAGCATCATCCCACCTGCACAATCCCTTCTGGTCAGTGTTGCAGCTGTCCTTGCCCGTGTGCTTGTCGAAGCAGTACTTCTCCACACACAACCCACACCCAACAGCGTCCCAGTCACAGTCCGTGTCACGGCTGCACGTCACCTCGTCAGCGTGTTTGTAGCACTTCGTCTCAGCACAAGCCGCACCGTCCCAGTTGCACGCGGTATCCGCGAGGCACTCCGCCTGAATCGTCCCCGTGCAGCGCTTCTTGTGGCACAGCGGGTTCGCCCCGTCCCCCCACTCACATTCAGGATCCCGACTGTTCTCACATGAGCCCTGGTCGGTAAACTGACAAACCTTGTTGATGCACGAGTCGCTCACGCAGTCCCAGTCGCACAACCCGCTCGGGTCAGCCAAGCACTTCTGCTCATCCTTGGTCTGGGTGCAGTCCGGCACCGTCGGGTTGCAGGTGCCAGTCGAATAATCCCACTTGCACTTGTCGTCGGCGTTGCAGGGCCCAGGCGCGAAGTGTTGGCATTTCTTTGGATCACACTCTGCCGGCACCTTCGTTGTGTTCCAGTCGCACAGATCGTCCTGAACGCAATCCTGCTGCTTTGGGTACTCGCAAACCTCGCGCTGGCACTTGTCCTGGTCCCAGAAGCATCCAGTTGCCCTATCACACTCCGGCTTGAGGCAGTGCTTCTCGCATTCAGTCGTCACACACATTCCGTTCGCCGTGTTCCGCGCTCCCGCCGTGCAAGTCACCGACCCTCCGGCGAGCATGCAATTCTCGCAAACGAATCCGGAAGCCTTCTGCGTCGCCGAAAGCTCCAAGCAGTTCAGGTTCAGGCACCCATCGGCCGCAGCACACTTCTGGGGAACCTGGTCCTGCCAGTCGCATGCCTGGTCCGCACGGCACTCCAGCTTCACTCCCCACTTCGAACACGGGACAGAAGCACCGGTCGCCGGCGGTGTCGTTGAGCCTCCCCCCTGGTTCTGGTGCGCCTGGATTGCTGCCCCAAAGCGGCCAGCAGGGTCGCAGAAGTCCTTGAACACCTCCTCCAACATGTCGTCCAGCGGAACGTTCACAAAGTGGTCATCGTGCGGATCCGAAGTGATCGGCTTCAGGGTTTTTTCCGCATCCAAGTCAGCATCCGTGTGTGCAGCACTCTTGCGTACCACTACACCGAAAGTGATCACATCCATCGCATCCAAGTTCTGTCGGATCTGTGGGATCTCGACACTGCTCTGCGGCTCCTTCGGGTTCATCGCCCCGTCGGTGATGACGATCAGAACGTGCTGTCTGTGCGATGGCGATCCCTGGAACACGTGCACTGCATCCTCCAACGCCTTTGCCATGTAGGTTACCGACCCCATGTAGTTCGTCTCGTGCCAGTCCAGGTCGACGTCCAGCTCGCTGCGTTTCCCACTGAGCTCTCCATCAGTGCACGTACCTCTGGGAACAGGATCCCTGCACCTCCTGCTCTGGGTGCACCCCTGGTTGTTGTTCCTGCACACCCAGTACTCGTCAGTTCTCGAGAACTGCACGAACGCGAGACGGAAGGTTCCTCCGACCACCGTCGATCTATTCCCGACCGTGTGATCCTCCCCCGTCAGCGGAAGGGTCTGCATCCAGTCGCGCAGCATCTCCACCATTCCAAAGTATCCGTGAGGGTGGTTCCCAAAAGTTCCGCTCATCGAGCCAGATCCGTCCAGCACGAACACTACGTCGAGGTCGGGACAAGCCGACACGTGCACATCCCTGCACTTCGGGCTGGCCGTTGAATCCCAGTAGCAGTTCGGTTGCTTCGTGCACTCGCAGTTCTTCAGGAAATCGCTGCACTTCGCCGTCTCACAGTAGTCTCCTTTGGAGTCTGTTCCCTTCTTGCAGTTCGGGTCGCTCTCGCAGCTATCCGCCACCTTGCTCGCAGGCGGGTAGTTCGCGTTGTGCGCCACCGTGCAAACCGTCGGTTGGCACGATGCAGGCGCCGTTGTGGTGTTCCAGTGGCAGCGCGGGTCGTGGTCACAACCAACAATGTCGTTTCCGAAGCTTGGGCAGTAGTCTGTCACGCACGGAGTCGTTCCGTCCCACACACAAAGCGGATCCTGGTTGCAATTGTTCTGGTTCGTATGCACCTTGCACTTGTCTACTTCGCACTGATTGCTTTTGGTGTTCCACTTGCAGTTCTCGCACCCAGCTGCGTCGCAAGACTGCTGGGCAGTGTACGAACACAGTTTCTCTGAACAAGCTCCGTTCTTCCATTCACAATTCGAGTCCACTCCGCAAGTCCCCGGGATCGTGTACTGACACCGGCTGTCACGGCACTCAGTTGGCAACGAGCAGTTGTACACACACTGCGGGTCCGCGAGGCAGTCTGCTTGCAACTTCCCATCACACGTCGGGACCTGCAAGCACACAGGTGGGTCAACTCCCGTGTCCCACAAGCATTCCGTCTTGTTCAGGCACGCTTCTCTCACGAACACAGCGGCGCACGGCTTCTTCGAACAATCCCTAGTGTTGTCGTCCCACATGCACAGCGAGTCCGCGTCTCCCTCGCAGTTGGTCTTGTCGGTGTGCTCGCACACTTTCCTCGTGCACTCCTTCGGCGTTCCCGACCACGCGCATGCAGGGTCCTTGTCACAGCAATCTTTCTCGCAGCAGTCCTTGCAGTGCGTCGTTCCGCAGGTCCCGTCGATCGCTGACACCACTCCAGCACCGCAGATGACCGTCGCCCGCTGCAGCTTGCAGTTCGCACACCGGAACAGCCCCGTGTACTGGCTCGGAACCGCTTGGCAATTCAACTCAGGACATCCGGTCGGCGAGTCGCAAGTGCGGAGCTTCGGCTGCTTCCACTCACAGTACTTGTCGGCGTTGCACTCGTCTTTGAATCCCCATGTTGCGCATGGGAAGTGCGTGCTGTCCACAGGTGGGATGAGAGACCTTCCAATCGGACTCGACGGGTCGCAGAAGACGTTCAGCAGTTGGCTCGGAATCTCATCGAGCTGCAGGTTCAAGAAATGCTCGTCCTTCGGGTCCGTAACCAGCGGCTTCAATCTCAGTTCCGCGTAGTCGTCTTGGTAGTTTTTGTCGGTAAACCTCCGCATAACCACACCAAATACCACCACTTTCTCCCGACGGAGGTCCTGCTGCGCCTTGTTGAGCATCCCAGGGTAGGTCGGCTGCCAGTTCTGGTCGCATCCGAACGGACACTGGTCACACGAGTTCCCGAAGCTGCACGCGTCTCCATTGATGTCCGTCAGCCCTCCATCGGCGATGATCACTACAACCTGCTTCCTGCCTGGCGGCGAAACCAAGAATGTGTGGTCGGCCACGTCCTGGAGTGCGTCGTGGATGTAGGTCCAGTGACCCTGGTAGTTCGCCTCGTGCCAGTCGATATCCCCCATCAGCTCCTGCAGGTTACCAGACAGCAAACCGTCAGTGCACTGCCCGATCGCGCAATTCGTCGGGTGGTCTTCATCGGGGCGAGCGTTCGCCTTCGAGAACTGGATGAATGTGATACGGAAGGTTCCTCCCTTCACACTCGATTGGGCCCCCACCGTGTGGTCCTCCCCCGTCAACGGCAAGGTCTTCACCCAGTCACGAAGCATCTCGAGAAGAGCGGTGTATCCGTGGGCGTGGCGTCCGAACGGCCTCCACATCGATCCCGAACCGTCGATTATGAAGGCGACATCCAGGTCCGGGCACTGAGCCAGCGAAGGGATCGCGCAGTGCGGGTTTTTCGGGTCCGTAGCAACCCACGTGCAGTCGGGGTCCTCGCTACACTTACACTCGTCCTTCGGGTTGTTGTACTTGTCGCACGTCTTCACAGCACAGTACGCAGGGTTCGCCTTCGTTTGCCACATGCACTTGTCGTCGTTCAGGCACGCCGTGTTCGAGTATCCTCCGCACGGGGTTTGTGTGCACACCGGCGGAGTACCTGTCGTGTCCCAGTGACACGCCGTGTCCGCGTTACACGAAACGTCATCCGGATGCTTCACGCAAGGCCTCTCCACACATTTGTCCAGCGCCGTGTCCCATTCACACTTGCCGTCGGCATTGCAGGTCGGGGCACTCACGTACAGGCAGATCTTCTCCGCGCAGTACTCAATCAGCGTCGACGGAGGACCGGCTGGTGGAGGAGTCTGTACCGGAACCCACTCGCATCCGTCTTCGGCATTGCAGGTTCCCTCCTTGGTGTGCAGACACTTTTTCGGATAGCACTTCGGGCTCTTGCTCGGGTCGTACTCGCACACGCTCAGGAAACAGTAGTCTGGATCCCCAGCCGGCGGGCTACACGGCGCCCCCATCTGAACCGACACCGCTTCGCACGGCTGCTCGTCCTCGTGCACTCGGCAAGGGTTGTCGATGCACGTGTCCGTCGCCCACATCGCATCCCACAAGCAGTTGTCGTTAGCTTTGCAGTCCACCTGGTTCTTCCCAGTGCATCCCGGTTCCTCCCGCTTGCAGTTCCCGTTGTCCCACTTGCATCCTGGGTGGGCCTTGCAGTCAGTCTCTGAACACAAAGGGTAGCAATCTGACTGAGTGCACGACGGCGAGATCGAAGAATCCCACTTGCAGTCCAAGTCAGCCATACAATCCGTCTCGCTTCCCTTCGACGCGCATCCTAACGGCACCGTCACCGTATTGACGGCAATTCCCCTTCCAAAAACGCTTTTCGGATCGCAAATCTGGTCCAGCACCTGTTCCTTGAAGTGGTCGAGATCAACGTTGAGGAAGTGCTCATCCTGCGGGTCAGACACTAACGGCTTCAGCTTCGCCTCCGCCCGAAGGTCCTGTCTCGTGTGTCCGGTCGCTTTCCTCACAACGATACCGAAAATCTGCGCATTGTATTTCGTTTTCAAGTCGTCCTCCGCCGCCCGTACGTCGCTGTCCTGATCGTGTAGAGCCCCATCAGTGATGATCATCACAATCTTCTTCCTCGTCGAACCGTCGCGTCCGAAAATCGAATCCACCTCCCGCAACGCGGGTTCCAAGATCGTCTTCCCTTGACTCCATCTCCTGCAGAAAAAGTTCTCGTGGAAGGTCACGTCCTTGGAAAGGGCGGCGTAGTTTCCGGACAAAGGAGCTCCTCCTCCAGTCGTTCCCGAAACAGGCACCCAAGCCTTGCAGTTCACGAACCCGGCAGGCGGCGTGTCTTGCGCCGTCTGCGAATCCCCAGGCTTCCCGAACTGCACCATCGACGCGCGAATTCCGTACGTAGAGGTCGACGACGGTGCCAACTCCGCCGCGTGCAGGAAGTCCCTCATCTCCTCCATCATTCCGTAAAACCCGACCGCGTGTGACCCGAACCTCGCGCTCATCGAACCAGACCCGTCGAGCAGGAAGGCGATGTCCACAGGCGGACACTGAACCTTCGGGTCCACACAGTGGGTGTTCGCTGAATCCCAAACACAGTCAGGTGACGCAGCCAAACAGTCGCACTTGTCGGCGATGTCGCTGCACTCGCGCTTCTGGCACTGCGTCCCAGCCGCGTTGTTCGCGTTCCAGTAGCAAGGTCCGAGGCTGTCCGCGTTGCATGCGTCCCTCGCCTTGTGCGTCGTCGGACAGTACGCATCCACACACTCCGCCGGCGATTTCGTCAGGTCCCAGTCACAGAGCAGGTTCGTTTCACAGCTTCCCTCGTTGTCGTACACGTGGCACCCGTCCTCCACGCACTCCGCAGGGTTCTTGCTGTCGTCCCACTTGCACGATCCCGCTGGCTGGTGGGCATCACACGCACCGATGTTGTTATACACATGGCACCCGGCAATCAGTACCTGGGTTCCGAACACGTCATCCGGGTTCATGCACAGGTCTCCAACTCCTCCCCACTCGCAAACGAATCCCTCGATGCGGTCGTGTCCGTTCGGGTAGTCGTTCCACTTACCGCTGGCGTAGTAGTGTCCGTAGTCTTCTCCGGTGGTATCGCAAGTTCCCGGACACGGTCTCGAGTATTCGTTCGGTTCTCCAGATTGCCAGTTTGTGTACGCACCGTTCGCAACCACGAATCCAGATCCTCTTCCCCTTCCGATCAGCTGACCCTTCCCACAGTCTACCCCGCTGCACGGTGTCTTAGATCCGGGAAGCGGGTATCCGAGGTCGCACGCCGAACGCTGCGGTCCAGTCACCCCAAGGTTGTACGGTGGGCAACCCTCTGGTCCAGTCAGCCACCTCCATTCTCCCTCCTTCGCAACGTCACCGCTTCCGATCCATCCCTCCCCGTGAAGCTTCTCAGAGGCAACCCTTTCTTCCTGCGCGTCGGTGATGGTCACCAGGTAACCCACCAACCCGAGGATGTCCTGGCTCTCCAAAGCGCACTCCGCTTGTCCCTGGTCCCAGTGGCATTTTCCGGACCTCCCTTGGCTGTCCCGGCAGTTCCCCTTGGCGCTCGAGTAGTATTCGTAGAAGTGTCCGGTTACCGTCGAGTACATCGCATGTCCGAAGTTGTAAGTCACACGTCGGGAAGCCCCATTTCCCGATGATGTCCTAAACTGAATTGACGATAAGGCCGCCGCATATTCGGCGATCGTAGCTGACCCAGAGAGAGTCATGATACCAGTGCTCACATCAAAGTTAGCGCTGATTCCTCCAGTGCACGCGGTGCACGTCAAGGTGTCGGCTCCCCTAACGTATCCCTCCTCAATGTCCATCACAGCTCCAGAGATCGAGGTGCTACAATCACATGTGGCAGATGTGAATGTAATTTGACTGCAATCGACATCAGGGAAAGGTGTCATTAGCACTCCCTGTTCATATTTCAATCCACTGCTCACTCCCAACAGTCCTAACAACGCAATGAGCTGCCTCATCTTCAAATCTGAAGACAATATATTCCTACTGCGTGTGTCTTATATTGAGTTGTGAGGCTCTTCTGTTGATGTTTTATATGTGCGTATAATGAACTATATTTATTTATTTATTTATATTTCCGTATAATCTGGTAGGTGGGGAGGGAAAGTAAAGTGATTCTTGTTGTGGAACACGATTGCAAAATTAAATACCGCTGGAGGCCACGTGAACATAGTCGAGCACACCTGGGAATAAAATTAACATGTTTATCTCCAATCTCCTTAACGATATAGATCATAACCGGGAATGAGCTTCTCGAAGTTGCATTTGAAGGTTTCCAAATATTAAGAGTCAGGCAATCTTCTGAAGGTGGGGGCGCTTCAGGGTCTGTTGCTTCCGAAGGATTACCCAACGGATTCTGAATGCAGGGGGATTTGAACTTGGAACCATCAAATACACCTTTGTACTTCTGTTCATTTAATATCGATCTCTTAAACCTCTTCTCTGCTAAGGGAGGAATAGCATAAGGAATACCTGCGTATCTATCAACACCAACAGCAGCATTGCTACCTATGATCGTCCCCAAAGGGAAGTCGACCGTCGGTACTGAAGCAGCAGCAGCCACCAACGTGACTATCGCAGTGAATATCATATTTTAGTTGGAACTCTGTTTTAGAATAGAAAATTAAAAGTTAACTTAAAAAAAAAAGGAAAAAAACGAGCAGAGCGTACTTTCAAAATGATAGAACATCATATTAGCTAGTAGATAGGTATATTTGATAACTACAATCTCCTTAACGAAAAACCTTAAATCAATAATACGAAAAATGAATAAAATAAAACTTGTCCAATACAATTCGATACTATTGAGCAACAGCATCAATAAACTGAAATAGCAACAAATAAAAGCAACTGAAAAACTGAAGTAGTTTCATTCATATTTTTCAGAAGAGAGGGCAGAGAGAGGAAGAGAACAATAAGATGAAGAAAGAAGAAGAAGACGAAGAAATGTCAGATATTTCGAATTAACGATTCTGGTAACAAAACTACATTTTGCATGAAGGACGTTCTCCACACAAAACCCATTGTTTTGTTTCTTTTATTTTTGTGGATTTGTTTGTTTTTCTTCTTCTTTTTGTTTTGGTGATGAAATTTGCTAAATAGGTAGGGAACAGAATAACAATAAAAAATGCGAGCCCTAACACAAAGGGGAACGTGAAGGAGGGGTACCTGCCAAAGTACTTACTTTTAGTCATTGGGAACACATCATATTTCCAGTAAGCTGCTTATCAGAATGTTTGCCGACACCGATATATTGAGCCTCATGTGGACAACGTGATGATGACTTTTTTTTCCCTCCAAACATTAATCCGCTTTCACTTAGCGCTGAATTTTCACGGAAGAGAAAAAACAAAAAAAAACAAAAAACAAAAGCAGACAATAGAAACAAGGTACATGTCATGCTTTTGAAAATAACAAAATTAAATAAATTGAAAAATAAAGATGGATTGCAGAACCCCTAATTCAGCGATTCATAATCCGATTTCAAAAAAGAAAACACGGCATCATCGATGGAAGCCGCGCCACTGACTGTTGCACATTGGGATTTGAGATATTCCTTTCATATGTTATACGACAATACAATGTGAACAAAACGTGGTAAACAACAAATGGGAATGGGTGGGTAGGGCAGAGAGGAATTCGATACTAAAGGATTTATCTGTTAGTTAGTTAGAATAATAGCAATATACAAACTGATGACTACGAGGGGTCTGGGTAGCCCGCATCAGTGAGGACCCAATCGCGAAGATTGTAGTTTCATAGTATTGGCTGGAAGTGATCGACTTCCAGCCTCCACCTTGCCCAGAGGCTAACAGGTTGTAAACAACGAAAGAAAATAAAAGTGAAATGATTTGGGGTATGGGGGAAGGTGAAAAAAATAAAAAATCAGGAAAGATGACAGACAGTTTGAAGTCATAACTGCGCCGGAACTTATCAGAGCGCTGCATTTCATGGAAGAGAAAAAAGAAAAAAAAAAAAGAAAACAAAACAAAAAACAAAAGCAGACAATAGAAACAAGGTACATGTCATGCTTTTGAAAATAACAAAATTAAATAAATTGAAAAATAAAGATGGATTGCAGAACCCCTAATTCAGCGATTCATAATCCGATTTCAAAAAAGAAAACACGGCATCATCGATGGAAGCCGCGCCACTGACTGTTGCACATTGGGATTTGAGATATTCCTTTCATATGTTATACGACAATACAATGTGAACAAAACGTGGTAAACAACAAATGGGAATGGGTGGGTAGGGCAGAGAGGAGAGAATTCGATACTAAAGGATTTATCAGAGGGGTAATTTGAATACCGCATTTTAAAGCTCAAGAGGAACAACAATTTCTCCGACAATCTTGACTGTCAGCGGCAGCGTAGTAAATGACTGCAAATAAACAAGGATGGAGGCCACGTGAACATAGTTGAGCTCCACTTGCCTATGTTATCGTAGGAAGGGGGACGGCTCGTAGTCAACATCAAGGGTTAACACGCAACAAATTAGACATGAATCATTATAACTGGATTCTGTCCACACAAAATCGCATGCTTTAAATAAAATTCCAGAGAAAGAAATGCTGTCAAGTCAAATTGACCGGGGACCACGCACTACAGGTTTAGCAGGTCGTTACAGCTTGAAAACATTAATGCATTAATGGGAAATCAATAAAATTATCTGGGTGGGTAGTAACGGGGTGAGAAAAAAAAAGAAAAGAACATGACAAGAACACGCTGGTTCGAAGAATACGCTGGTGGGGGAAAGCTTGAAGAAAGGGGGAGTAGGGAGGGAATCGCGTTTTCCACTTCCGTAAAACTACGATATAATTATATAAAAAAAGATTTCTCGAATTGGCAACTTTAATAAAAACAAGATCAAGATATGGAAATCACAAAAAAAGTTGTTTCGTTTCTTTCGTTTCATTTGATCCTCAAAAACCCTACTTTTCAGGGCTGCGTACATCATCATCATCATCGTCATCGAGCATCTTCTTGTTTCCATCGTCCATTTCGAAATCATCGAACTTTCTCTCTTTCTTCTCCTGGTCGAGAGCAGCGTTCTCATTTCTGGATTTCATGAGCGAGTAAGCCAAGAAGACGATAAGTGCGATGACTAAGATCCACAATACTAAGATCAAAGCAGCTGGAAGGCAGGCTTCTCCAAGCTGCAGCCCTTCACAACAGGCTTCTCCAGCCGTCAGCAAGGTTGCGCCACGGGCACCCGCGTCGTCGTTGAATTCCTCGAGGACTTCCAACTGACCAATTCTGCTGCCCGCTCTGTCGTGAGTTTCGACAGGTGCCCACTTCTCTCCTTCCATTGCGTAGCATAAAGTGTACTCTCCTGAGATTTGAGCCGTCACGTTCATCATCAACTCCATTCCAACCTTCGGCTCAAGCATCGGGTTCGCAACCCCCGCGGCTTGGCAGGTTTCGGTAATCGTGATCTTGCTTCCCTCCGACACCATGCATCCCTGGTTGACAGTTGCCAAGCAGTCCTGGCCCTTCATCAGCGCAAGCTTTCCTGAATTCTTCTTCTTTTGCGAGAAGCATCCGTGAACAATGACCGTGAACATCTCAGCCTTCACCGGTTTGTTCGGGTACGCCGTGTACCAGTACGCCCCACTTGGAGCACACATGCGAACACTGCAGTCCGCGCCCCCCCAGCCAGGATCACATGTGCACATGTTGTTTTCGCAGTCTCCCTTTCCGCTGCAGGTGGCATCCCGATCGCACACAACACAGCTTCCGTCAACTACCTTGAAGTCACACTGGTCGCAATTCTTTCCCGACATCCCCGCAGGGCATTCCTTGCAGGCTCCCGCTTGAGTGCAAGTTCCGTTCCAAGAACACGACGCGTCTTCGACGCATGCAGTCTGGTTCAGGGCAGGGCAGCCTCCCACGACGCACTCGCTTCCGGTCCACTCGCACTTTCCATCAGAACGGACGTCACACGTCTCTTTGGTGCTCCATTCCGAGCAAGGGAGGCTGGTAACGCATCGGTTCACGTCCCACGTGCACCACTCCATCTGGTTGCAGCCCGCACGATCGCCGGCATCTTCGCACCCGTCGTTCTTTTTGCACGTCGCTTCTTCCCACTTGCATCCCTGGGTATCCTCGCAATCCGTTGCTTCGCCGATCATCGCGCATTTCTTTCCGCAGAGAGGCTGCTTCACCCCCGTCGGGAGGGCGGCACCCTCGAACCACTCACACTTATCGTCGGCGCCGCACTTCTTCATCTCCGAGTACATGAAGCACCCTTCTCCGTCTTTGCACATCACGTTTGGAGCGTCCCACTCGCACCGTGCCGCCGGAGCACGGAGCTTCTGGCAGATCGTCGCGTCCTTGTAGATCGGACATCCAGTCTTATCCTTGCACACCCCAGCATCCCACTCACAGACCGCGTCTTCGATACACTTCGCCTCCTCCCCGGCGTACACCGCGCATCCCTTCGGATCTTCGCAGTGTGCCACCGTTCCGTTCGATCCGTCCACCCATACGCACAGCGCCGCCTCGCACTTCTGCCCCTCGTCCCAGACACCGCAGTCCTTCTCGATGCACACTCTGCTGCTGGCCGACCACGCGCAGTCGTCCTTCTGGGCTAAGTCGCACTCGCTTTCCGTTGGGTACAGTCCGCATCCCTCCACGTCGTCGCACGTCGACGTCGCCGTGTTCCAAACGCATTCGCGACGGTCATCGCACGTTGGCTTCGTTCCGATCACACCGCACTTCGACCGCTCTTCGCACGCCGGCTTCGCCGCGTTCCAAGAGCACGAGTGGTCGGCATTGCAGGATACCTCCTCCTCCAACGCGTAGCATCCCACGTTGGGCTTGCACACCGCCGCCGACAACGTGCTTGTTTCCCAGCGACAAGATTCCGTGTCCGTCGTCGACTCGCACGCTCCCTGCGTCGCGAACTCGCACACCTGCTTCTGGCAGCTTTGGCTCCCCGCGTCCCATCCGCAGCGCTCCTCGGCTGCCGCACCCGCACACGCGTCTTCCGCGCAGAAGCTCGGGCACGCACTCCTCACGCACTCCGCTCCCGCCGCAGCCCACTTGCACAGGCTGTCTACCTCGCATCCAGCGGCACTCTCCCATTCTCCGCAAGATCCCTTGTGCAGCGGCTCCCCATGCTCCGACACGTAGTATCCGAACGACGTAGCTTCATTGCACAACCCTGCGAAAACGTCCGCAAGCTCCGACATCTCGACAGACTCGAAGTGCGAGTCCACCGGCTCCGTCACCAGCGCCTTCATCGTCTCTGCATCCGACTCGCTTACCGCGCTCGGCCTCGAGAACCTCCTCACCTGGATTCCGAACACCGTCGCCCTCTGCGCCTCCAGCCTTCCGCGGGTTGCTTTCATCAGGTTCGCGTCTGGAATCGCCCCGTCCGCCACCACAATCACAACCTTCTTCCTGTCAGCCGGAGACTCGTCCAGCATCACGCTCGCCATCTCCATCGCCTGCGACGCGTACGACTCCACAGTAGCGCTTCCCCTGAACTGATCTTCGTGCCAGTGAAGGTCGTCCACCAGCTGCGCCTCGCTTCCCGACAACAATCCCTTCGTTCCCTCCGTCGACGTTCTCTTTGCCGCCCCGCTTGCCGAGAACTGTGCAAATCCGACCCTGAACCCGCTTGTCCGCAGCACCTTTGTGGCCGCCCCGCTTCCCTCTCCATCCGCGAGCGGCAACGTCTTCACCCAGTCCAGCAGCAGCTCGGTCACCGCCAGGAACCCGTGTGGGTGACGACCGAACACCTCCGCCATGCTCGTCGATCCGTCCATCAATACCACCACGTCGACCGCCGGGCAGTTCGCGTACATCGACGCCATGCAGCTGTCATCCTTCCACATGCAACCAGAGGTCTTTCCGCACTCACACGACTTCGAGAATCTCTTGCACTGACTCACCCCTTCATCACACGTCCTCTGCGCCTCGTCCCACACGCAGCTTTCGACACCCTCGCAAGACGGCTTGTCCTCGTTCACTCGGCAAACCTTCACTCCGCAGTGCGCCGGGGCGTGCGCCGTCTTCCACTCGCACGACGCATCCGCCGCACAATCCCTCTCGTTGGTGTAAGGCACGCACTCCAGAGGGGTGCACGTGTTTCCTTTCCACTCGCAGTCATACGAGTGTTTCCCGCACACATCCTCCGTCTTGTATGGAACACACGGCTTCTCCACGCAGCTCCCGATCACCAAGTCCCACTGACACGTGTCCTTCCCATCGCACGTCACCGGGTCAGGCGCATTGCACATCTTTTCGACACACTTGCTCTTGTCCGCCGCCTCCTCGTCGAACTGGCACCCGTAAGGGTCAGCAACGCAGTTGTCCTCAGTCGTCGCCGTGCAAGGCGGTGGTCCACAAACGGAGTCCCCCTCGTACCAACGGCACCCCTCGTCCGTAACGGTGTACTTCATCGCTTCGCAAGCCAGCTTCTCCGACGCCGAGCACTCAACAACGCGGCCACACTCACCGAACGTCGCGTCCCACACGCACCCCGCAGCACCGTTGCACGAACCCTCGTCGCACTCATCGTGGCACATCGACCACTCGCACGCCAGCTGCGTCGCGTTCCACTTGCATGCCGCTTCCCTGTAGCACGCCTTCTCCGTCACGAACGATCCGCAAGGGAGGTGGTGTCCCTCCAATGACTGGTAGTTCAAAATGATCTTTCCAAACTTGCTGTTCGGGTTGCAGATGTCCACCAAAACTTCTCTCGAGAAGTCGTCAAGAGGGATGTTCACGTAGTGGTCTGCCTTCGGCTCCGAAACGATCCCGCTGAGCACCGCCTCAGCCTCGAGATCGACCTCCGAGTGCGCTTTGAACCTCCTCAGCACCACTCCGAACACCTCGACTCCCTGCCCGGCGAGCGCTGCCCTCGCCGAATTCAGCTCCGCAGCGTCGTGGATCTTCCCGTCGGTCACGATCAGGAGCACCTTGCGGCGCCCAGCAGGGCTGCTCTGGAACAGGTTCGCCGCGAAATCGAGCGCCTGCGAGATGTACGTCGACTCCATTGCGTAGGCTTGCTCATGGAAGTCGAGATCTGCCGACAGCTCGGCAACGACTCCCGAGAACCTTCCACCAGTTCCGGTTCCAGCTGGTGCCCGGACAGCAGACTTTGGTGCCGAGAACTGGATGAACCCGACACGGAGTCCTCCGGCCTGCGGATCCATCGTACCCGCCGACTCCAAGCTCAGAGGCAGCGTCTTCACCCAGTCACGGAGCTGCTCCACCATCGCGTAGAACCCGTGTGGGTGGCGCCCGAAAGCCTGGCTCATCGAACCAGAACCGTCGAACACAACCGCGATATCCATCACCGGACACCCACCGAACGCTCCTTCCAAGCACGCCGACCGCTTCGCGTCCCACGTGCACCGGTCTACCGCCTTGCAGCTGCACCCGTCCTTCAGATCAGAGCACTTCAGCTCAACGCACCCCTGCCCCGACCACTTGCACTTCTCAGAGTCCGTCTTGCAAGACGCTTGTTCTGCGTGCTTCGAGCAGTACTTCTGCGTGCACCCTGGCGGCGATTCCTCGGTGTTCCAGTGGCAAGCGTCATCGTGGTCGCATGTCATCTCGTCAGGGTAAGGCGTGCACTTCTTCGGCACGCACTCCGGCGTCCCCGTCGACCACTCGCACTTCTTCCCATCCGCCAAGCACCCGGCCTCGTCGCTTGCCTGGCAAGGGATCAGCACGCAAGGCCCCCACGCCATCGTTCCGCGAATCTTCGAATCCCATGTACACTTCGCGTCCACGCCACAAGCATCCTGCGAAGTGTACGTGCACGGCCGCTCCACGCACGCGTCATGCGCGCTCTCCCACTCGCATCCAACCAGGTCCTCAACGCATCCAGACTCCGACTCGTGTTGGCACTTCTTCTTCTCACACTTCACCTTGTTCGCATTCCAGTCGCATCCCGGGTCAATCAAACATTCCGACACATCCGCGTGCGAGCAGATCGGCTGCTTGAAGCAGCTCCCGTCGATCCACGAACACAAGTTAGCGTGGTCCTCGGCACACGTTGCATTGTCACAGTGAGCAAGGCACCCGGAGTCCGCACACGAGAGCAGGCGGTCGCTCCATCTGCACGACAAGTCCGTGTCACACGCATCCTTCTCGAGATGATTTGGGCAAGGGGTGCTCGCCGAACCCGAACCCGTCGCTGACTTGGCGATGAGAGCTCCGAACTGTTTGTGCGGGTCGCACAGTGCCCACAAGATCGAGTCGAGCTCGTCGATCGTCGCATCCGCAAAGTGCTCATCCTGCACCGTCGAAGTGATCATCTTCAGCGCCTCCCTCGCCGTCGAGCTCGACGCATCGAACGCCGTTGTCGGCCTCAGCAACAACCCGAAGGTCTGCACCTGCATTCCGAGCAGCGTCCTCAAGTTCTGCACCGTCGCCGTAGTCGCCGCGTCCTTCAGCTCGCTGTCAGTCAGCACCAGCAGGATCCGCTTCCTCGTCACCGATCCCAGCATCCCCTTCGTCAAGTCCAACGCGCTCTTGATGTACGCCCGCTCCGTACCCACGATGTTCTTCTCGTGGAAGTCGAGGTCCTTCAGCAGCTCGTCCAGGTCTCCGGTAACGTGTCCCGCGCTCCCCACTCCCTGCGGTGACTTGATCGCCCCTGCCTCCGCCGCGAACTGCACCACTCCCACGCGCACACCCTGTGCTGGGCTTTCCTTGAACGCCTTTCCGAGTGTCCCGGACAGAGGGATCCCCTTTACCCAGTCGCGAATCTTCTCAACCATCGCGTAGTACCCGTTCGGGTGTCTGTCAAACGCTCCCTGCATCGACGTCGTCGAATCCATCGCGATCACCACATCCATCAGCGGGCATCCTCCGAATTGCCCCGTCACGCACTCCTTCTTCGAACCATCCCAGAAGCATCCGAGGTCCTTGTTGCACGGACACGGCTCCCCAATCTTCGTGCAATTCTTGTCAGCACACTCGCCGTCCACCGAGTCCCAGCTGCACCTCTGCTGAGGGTCAGTCGAGCAGCTTCCCTGCTCAGAGAACCTGCTGCAGTACTTCACCTTGCACATCGACGGTGCATCGTCCACCGACCAGTGGCACTTGTCATCGTGGTTGCAAGTCACTTCGTCCGCGTGTGCCGCGCACTCGCAGCACCACGGGTTCGCCTCGCAAGTCGCAGACTGGCAGCGATCCTTCACGCACAGCTTCTCCTCTGCCTTCCACTGGCATCCCTCCGCGGCCGCCGCTTGCGTGCACTTCGCCTCCTCCGTGTACGTGCATTCCGTCTTGGTGCACACCATGTCGTCCGTCGCCCACTCGCATCCCTCCGGATCGGTCACGCAGCTGTCCTCGGCCTGGTGGTTGCACTTCCTCACCTGGCAGGTGCTTCCGTTCCATCGGCACGCGTTTGCGGTGTCGGCATCGCACAGCTGCGGCGATGCGTGCTTTGGGCAAGCTGGCTGCCTTTCGCATGACTTCCCGTTAGTCCACCCGCAGAAGTCGCTGGTAGCGGCGTTGCACTCACTTTCGCTGCATCCGTACGACAGGCACGGCGTGTTGACGCATCCCAACAGCGACTCCGACCACACGCACCACGTGTCATCCAAACACGAACCGGCAGACTCATACACAGCACACGGCTGGTGTGCAGCTCCCTCCCGCATCGCAATCAGCGCCCCGAACTTCTTCGTAGGGTCGCAGATCGCCTCGAACACCTCGGTGACCACATCGTCCAGTTTCAAGTTCAAGAAGTGCTCGTCCGTCGGCAGCGACACCACCGGCTTCAGGGCAAATTCGGCATCGATGTCCTCCTGGGTTCTCGTGTCCAGCCGGCGAATTACCACTCCGAAGGTCTGAACCGACAACGCATCGAGCGATCCACGCACAGCCTTCAGCATATCCGCGTCGTTCAGTTTCCCGTCGGTGATCAGAATCAGGACGCGCTTCCTCGTCGGTGGGGATGCTCTGAAGATCTCAACCGCGTGTTCAAGGGCTCCCTCAACGAAGGTGCGGTCCGCCATCTGGTTCTTGTTGTGGTACTCGATGTCCTTCTCCAGCTCCGACAGGTTTCCAGACAAGAGCCCGTTTGCTGTTCCCACCATACCGGCCGTCGTCCTCGGAGCCCCAGGCGTCGAGAACTGCACGAACCCGACACGCATCCCCGTCGCCTTGGTCTGCTCCTTCGCTGTGTACGAGTCCCCGTTCAACGGAAGCTTCTTCACCCACTCCTTCAGGAACGTCGTCAGCGCCTCGTATCCGTGAGGATGGCGACCAAACGCCTGGCTCATGGATCCCGAACCGTCGAATACCACCGCCACGTCCAGCGGCGGACAAGCCCCGAACACCGAAGTCACGCATTCGTCCGAGGCGCCACTCCAGAAGCACCCGGCCTCCTCCTGACATGCACACTGGTTTCCGTTGAACCGGTCGCACCTCGACTCTACGCAACCACGCTGCTGCGAGTCCCATGCGCAAGCCGCATCCCCGTCACAGTCGCTCTCAGCCTTCCAGCGCGCGCAGTAGGTCTCCGTACAGTACGCCGGCGATGAGTCGACGTCCCACTTGCACCCCACGTCCGTGTGGCAAGACGACTCGTCCAGGTGCTGGGCACATGGCCGCTCAACGCACTTGTTGCTCTCCCACTTGCACTGTTTGTCCCCAACACAGAGGTCCATTACCACATACTGGCACGGCTTCTCGCTGCAAACCGACGCAACCTGGTCCCACGTGCACTCCACATCCGCCAGACAGTCGGCAGACACGTTGTAGCTGCACTTTTTCAACGAGCACTTGTCCTCGACCCACACGCACTCTTCCTCCGTGTCGCTGACGCACGCCGGCTCAGTGATGTGCTGGCATGGCCGCGGCTCGCATCGGTCCTTCGTCGTCGACCACCAGCACTCGGGATCCGATCCACAGTCGTTCGCGTTCGCAGCCGCGCACACCTTCTTCTTCCCGCACGCGTGATCCTTCGCGTCGTACTCACACAGCAAGCTCTCCTCCGCCGACATGCACAGCTTCTCCGAACACAGCTGCAGACAAGGGGTGTTTGCGCACCTCACCAAACTGTCGTCCCACTGGCAACCCGAATCGCGGTTGCACTCCGCCGAGTTGTGGTGGAAGTCGCACGGCAGGTGCGAGTCCGTTGTCCCCAGGTTTACCAACCACCTTCCCCACGGGGTTCCCGGGTTGCACCACTTGTCGAACACGTTCTCCTGAAGCTCGTCAATCATGAGGTTCGTGAAGTGAGTCTCCTGCGGCTCCGTCACCAGCGGCCTCAGCGATGCCTCAGCCTCCAGATCCCCGGCCGTGTGCGACTGCGATTTTCTAATCACGATCCCGACCGTGTGCACCCCGATCGCATCCAGTTTCGACTTCGCGAGCGCCGTCTGGTCTCCGTCCTCAATCTTCCCGTCGATGATCACCATCACCACCTTCTTCCTTCCGTCGTTCGGAGCCCCCGCCAGCAACCCTGCCGCCGTGTCGAACGACTCGGCGAGGAAGCTTCCCCCTCCCATGAAATTCTTCTCCTGCCAGTCCAGATCCACAGTCAACTCCGGCATGTACCCGGACAACCTTCCACCGGCAGCCCCGTTCACCCCGCTCAGCGGCGTGCTCAGCGACGATCCCCTCACCACCCCGTTCACCTTCTTGTTCTCATTCCCGCTGAACTGGATGAACGAGATCCTCGTCAGACCCACAGGGTACCCTGTTCCGTTGCGATCGGCTCTGCCGTAGTCGTTCGCGAGCGGAAGCAGCAGTGACCAGTCCCGAAGCATCTCCAGCAGCGCAGCGTATCCGCGCGGGTGGCGTCCGAACTGATTTGCCATCGAAGCCGATCCGTCGAACAGCACCACGATGTCCATCGTCGGACATGCTCCGTAATGCACGTCCACGCAAACGTTGTCGTGCCAGAAGCACTCCGGGTTGCTGTTGCATGCGCAGTGCACCTCATCCGTGTTCGTCAAGTCCTTTGCGTAGTCTCCACACTTCTTGTCCGAACACGTCGAGAAGTCCCAGTGGCAAGCCGGTTCGTTGTTGCAGCTAACCGATTCCCCATACTGCGAGCAGAACTTCTCCTTGCACTTTCCAGGCGCCACCGCCGAGTCCCACTCGCACACCAAGTCTTCGTGGCAAGACACCTCGTCCGCGTACCCGACGCAAGGCTTCTCCTGACACTCATTGCTCGTCGTGTTCATCTCGCACCACTGCTTGTTGCTCTCATCTTCCACGCAGCACGTCGAGTTCCCCCCGCACGACACGCACCTTTTCGGCTTGCAGATCAATCCGTGCTTGTCCCACTCGCAGATCTCCTTCTCGGTCGAACACCCGTCCTCCGTCTTCAGTGTCTTGCACGGCTCCAGGCTGCAGGTCAACAGCAGCGAGTCGTAAACGCATCCCTCAGGGTCCGCGAGACACGCGTCCTCGTCGGCGTGCACGCAAGGCTTCTCCGCGCACGTGTTGTTCCTCCAAGCACACTCGTCGTCCTGCGCGCAAGACCTCTCGTCAGGGTGAGCGCACAGCTTCGACTTCCAGCACACGCTCTCCGTCCCGTTCCACTCGCAGTGGTTTTCCTTGTCGTCAGTGCATGGACCGTCGTCACAGTGTTGGAAGCAAGGGGTGTTTCCACACACCTGCGCCGAGTCTCCCCACGCGCATCCCTTCTCCTGGTTACACGTTCCCTTCGATGGGAACTGCTCGCAAGGAACCGCCCCCGCTGGAAGCCCGATGCTTCCGCTTCCTCCACCGGCCACGTACCTTCCCCACTTGCTCGCAGGGTCGCAAAGTCCCGTCAGCACCTCGGTCGGCACCTCGTCCAGCATCAAGCTCAGAAAGTGCTCGTCAGCAGGTGCAGACACCACAGGCTTCAGCGCCGCCTCCGCGTCGATGTCTCCCTGCGTCCTCGCCGAGAATCGGCGCACCGCGATACCAAACACCAACACCTGCTGCTGCTTCAGGGTGCTCCGCACTCCCGAAAGCTTGTCTCCGTCCATCAGCACCCCGTCCGTGATGATGATGATGATCTTTCGCCGTCCATCCACCGGTGAATCCTGTGCGAACATGTTCGACGCCATGACGAGACCCTCCTCGATGAAGGTCAGCTGCTTCATGTAATTGTCCTCGTGCCACTCGATGTCAGCCTGCAGCTGCGCCAGGTCCCCGCTCAGACGACCGTTTGCACCCACGCCTGGCGGCGTGCGCTGCGCCGAGTTCACTACTCCCCCAGTCGGCCCCGTGCTTCCAGCCAACCCACTGAACTGCACCAGCCCGACACGCACTCCCCCGCTAGGCACCGAGTTCGAACCGACCGCTGAATCCTCTCCGCTGAGCGGCAGCGTCTTCACCCAGTCGCGGATCATCTCCATCATCGCGTAGAACCCGTGTGGGTGTCGCCCGAAGCTCTGGCTCATCGAACCAGAACCGTCAAGCACCAGCGCCACATCGAGCGTCGGGCACTTCCCGTAAGCCTGTTCCTCGCACCTTCCACGTCCACCGGTGTTGCTCCAGAAGCAGCTCGGGTCCTGCTGACATCCGCACCTCTCAGGGATCTTGTGGCAAGTCTTCTCTACGCACAAGTCCTTCTCCCACAGACATCCCGAGTCCGCCTCACACATCGCCTGCTCGGGGTACTTCGCACACCGCTCGAGCTGACAGCTTCCCGGAGAGGTGCTGGTGTCCCAGTGGCACCGGCGGTCAGCGTCGCACGACTTGTCTTCGGTGTATTCGACGCAAGGGCGCACCGTGCACGTCAGGTTCGACGTCTGCCAATCGCACAACGCATCAGAGCGGCAATCCACCTCCGCCGTGTACACGCACTTCTTCTGTACGCAAGTCTTGTCCCCGGTCCACATGCAGCTCTTCTCCGTGTCTGACTCGCATTCCTGTCGCGCCTCGTGGTTCACGCAAGGCATCAACACACAGGTCGTCGGGTCCTTCCACATGCACACCGCCTCAGTGTCCGCCAGACAGCTGTCCTCGGTCTTGTGATGGCACCTCTTCTCCCCGCAGTCGGTCGCCGTCGCGTTCCATTCGCATCCTTCCTCCGACTCACATGTCACCACGTTGTCCCCTCCGCACACCTCCTTGCGGTAGCAAGTCTTCTCCAACTCGTTCCACCCTCCCACGCATCCGTTGGTTACATCCCCATCGCACATCGCCTCCGAACAGTGCACCACGCAAGGCGAGTTCACGCATCCCAGCAGGGTCTCCGACCATACGCATCCGCGGTCCGACATGCAGCTTGTCTTTCCTTCGTACTTCCTGCACGGCTGGTGTTGCCCCCCGACAGGCTGCATCGCGAGTCCGCTTCCCCAACCGGTCGCCGGGTCGCACATCTTCGTCAGCGGACCGTTCACATCTGCCAACTCGTCCATGTCGACGTTCACGAAGTGATCTGCGTGTGGGTCCGACGTGATCGGCTTCAGCGTCTCCTCCGCGTCCGCATCCAGCTGCGTGTGAGTCGCGAACCGACGAACCACGATCCCGAACACTTCGACCTG
The DNA here is from genome assembly GCA_964019425.1 of Flectonema sp. DT1601. Classification (NCBI taxonomy): domain Eukaryota; phylum Euglenozoa; class Diplonemea; order Diplonemida; family Diplonemidae; genus Flectonema; species Flectonema sp. DT1601. The sequence continues at coordinate 179,172 of OZ025789.1, forward strand.
CTGAGAGCTCAACTTTGCCTGCGCAGACGCCAGCAGGTTCTTGTCCTGGATCGCCCCGTCAGTGATGATGAAGAGAGCGCGTCTCCTCCCGTCAAGAGGCGAGTCCTGGAAGATTCCGGCTGCCATGTCGAGACCCGCCCGGATGTACGTTCCCTGCGCCATGTAGTTCGCCTCGTGCCACGAAAGGTCCGCCAACAGCTCGCCTGCGTCGCCCGACAGCCTTCCGGCCGTTCCCGTGTTGCTCGGGGTCTTCAGAGCCGATCCCGGGATCGGTCCTGTTACTGGCGACCCGCTGTCCTGTGGAACTCCGCTGAACTGGATGAACGCCACGCGCGTCTTCCGGTTCACCGTCGAAGGCGTTCCCGCCGCCTCACCGCTAAGCGGAAGCCCCTGCACCCAGCTCTTCAGCATCTCAACCTCCGCAAAGTACCCGTGTGGGTGGCGTCCGAAGGCATTGCTCATCGATCCAGATCCATCGAACAGCACCACGAGGTCCAGCGTCGGGCACGTCCCGTACCGGGTGTCAACGCAAGCCTGCTCCGACGGAATCCAGAAGCAGTCTGGGTCGTTGTGGCACTCACAAGGGTCCGAAGACAGCTTGTCGCAGACCTTCGTCACGCACGAGTTCCCCTCCGTCATGCACTTCGCGTCCGCCTTGCAGGTCGCCTGGTTGCAACCCCTCTTCGTGCAGTGTCTTCTGCAGTACTTCTCGTTACACGTACCCGGCGCAATCGAGGTGTCCCACTCGCAAATCACGTCCCCGTTGCACTCCTTCTCGCTCGAGTACTGCTTGCAAGGGGCTGTTTCGCACAGCGAATTTCCGCCGATCTGCTTCACCCACTCACACAACCCTGCCGCCGGCTTCGTCAAGCAGTCTCCCTTCTCCGTGTACGGACTGCACTTCTTCAGCTCGCAGTAGTCGGCGTCCAAGTTCCACGTGCAATTTAAGTCCTGCTCACACGTCGCTACCGCGTCGTACGTGCACGGCCTCTTTCCGCACGTCTGCGCGAGGTTGTTCCACTCACAAGGGTCCGGATCGGCTAAGCATCCCTGCTCGTTGTCGTGTTCGCACTTCTTACCGATGCAAGTCTTTCCATCATCCGCAACCTCGCACTTCTCGTCCTGCAGACACCGCGCAGCCGTCGGATGCTTGCAAACTTCCTCCTTCACGCACCCTCCGGATTTCCACTGACACTGGTTCGGCCAGTCCGCCGTGCAGTTGTCCTGCTTGCAGTGCTTCAGGCACGGCGAGTCTCCGCAAGACAACGTCTCATCGAACCACACGCAGTGGGACTGCTTGTTGCACGGATCCTTCTCCGCCACCGTCGGGCAAGGGAGCACCTCCTCCGAAACGTCCGCGACATAGCGTCCCCACACGTGTTGCGGCTCGCAGATCCCGTTCAGCGCCGTCGCCAATTCGTCCACCAGAATGTTCTGGAAGTGCGCGCTCGCCGGCGAGCTCACGATCTGCTTCAGGGTTTCCTCCGCCCTCAGGTCGATTGCCGTGCGCGTCGCGAACGGCCGGATCACCGCCCCGAAGATCCTAACCTGCGCCTGGTCGAGTTCCGACATCGCCTGACCGTAAGCATCCTTGTCGTGCAGTTCCCCGTCCGACACGATGATGAGCACCCGCCTCCTTCCGTCAACGGGGGAGGCCCGGAACAGGCTCACCGCCTTCTCGAGCCCGGCGAGCAGGTAGGTCTGCTGCGTAGTTGGCTGCGTCACCAAGCTTCCCCCGAGGAACGCCCCCATGTGGTACTCCGCATCCGCGCGCACCTCCGACAGGGAACCGGTCAGGTGACCTCCACTACCCGTTCCAGGTGGCGAGAACGTCGCCTGCCTTGGGTCATCCGAAGTCCACTTGCTGCTTCCGGCGAACTGCACCAAAGCCAACCGGATCGCCTTCGTATTCGCCACCGACGGCTGTCCAGCCGCCTCCTTGCTCAGAGGAAGCGTTGCCGCCCAGTCCTTCACCACCTCAACCAACGCGTAGAACCCGTTCGGGTGCCGTCCGAACGCCCGGCTCATCGACGCCCCTCCGTCGAGGAGGAGCACGATGTCCAGGGTCGGGCAGGTACCGTAACGCTGGAACGTGCAGTGTGAGCTGACCGCCGTCGAACTGAAGAAGCAGTCCGCGTCTCCCTCGCACTGGCACTTGTCCATCACTCCGCAATCCTTCTCCACGCAAGTCAACTTCGCGTCCGACCACATGCACTCGTCCTCTCCCTTGCACCCGTTCTGGTCGAACTTCCTGCACGGCAGCTGCGCACACAACGCAGGCGACTGCTGCACGTCCCAGTGGCACCCGTCCACCGCGTTGCAGCACTGCTCCCCGGCATACTCAGAGCAAACCTTCGCCGAACAGCTTCCGTTCCATTGGCACCGCGAGTCCGCCGTGCACGCGGCATCGGACCCCGCCCCTTCGCACGGCTTCACAACACACTCCTCATCAGGGCAGCTGTTGTCCCACTTGCATCCCGAGTCCGCCCCGCAGGTCGTCGAGTCCGGGTACTGGCAAGGAGTCAACACGCACTCCTGGCTTCCCGTCTGCCACGTGCACTCGAACTCCGTGTCAGCCAAGCAGCTGTTCTCGTCAGGGTGCAGACAAGGCTTCTCCCCACACTCTCCACCCGTTCCCGCGGTCACGTTCCACGCGCACATCGCATCTTGGTTGCATGCCTGCGGGGTTGTGTGCGGGCAGATCTCCTTCTTGTAACAAACCTGCTCCTGCAAGTTCCACTCGCAGTGGTTCCCCTGATCTCTGTTACATTCCGACTCCTCACAGTGACGGATGCAAGGTGTGTCCACGCACGCAGTCAGCACCTCCTGATACAGGCATCCCGGGTCGCTGTCGCACTTCGTCTTGTCCACGTAATTCCTGCAAGGTTTGTGCACTCCTGCCTGACTCTGAGGGTCGACTACGTACTTGCCCCACAGGCTGTTGGGGTCGCACAGTCCGTCAAGCGCGTCAGGGATCTCGCTGAGCACGAGGTTCAGGTAGTGGTCCACGTGTGGCTCCGATGTGATCGGTCTCAGCGAATTCTCCGCGTCGAGGTCGACCGGCGTGTGGGCGAGGAACCTCCTCACCACCACCCCGAAGGTCACCACCCCGGCGTTCTCGAGCCTTCCACGTGCGTCTTTCAGCCTATCAACATCCTTGATCTCCCCGTCCGTGAAGACCAACAGCACCTTCTTCCTCAAACTACCCGGGGATTCCTTGAACATGTCCGCCGCGGTGTCCAGCGCCGAGGCTATGAAGGTTCCGCCATGCATGTAGTTCGTCTCCTGCCACTCCAGCTCCGCGTCAAGCTCGGTCCTCAAACCCGTCAACCTTCCGCTCGCCCCAATCTGCGCCGGAGTCGTTTGCGCTCCGTCCACGTTTCCATTCGGCAGCTTGTTCGTTGGGATTCCACCGAACTGGACAAATCCGACACGCGCCTTCCCGTCGAGCAACGGAGAGCCTCCGGCAGGCACCCCGCTCAACGTCAGCGACTGAACCCATGTCTTCAGCATCTCCATCAGTCCGTAGAATCCGTGAGGGTGCACTCCGAAGCTCTTGCTCATCGATCCGGAACCGTCAACCACCAGCACGATGTCCAGCGTCGGGCACTCTCCAAACTTCGACGTCTTGCAGGTTCCCTTGTCCCAGTAGCAGTCCCCATCCTTGCGACACCTGCACACCTCGAACTCCCCGCAGTTCTTCTCGACGCAAGTATTGTTCAGCCACATGCACTCTCCGTCCTGGTCACACGCCCCCGGTTCACCGTATCTCTTGCAGTACTTCACCTCGCAGTCAGTTCCCCAACTGCACAGGTCGTCCTTTCCACAAGTCTTTTCATCGGGATGCTCCTTGCACGGCTTGAACGTGCACGCGTTGTTCTTCCACTCGCAGATTCCTCCGTCCTTCTCCTCGCACTCCACCTGCTGACCCCAGCGGCACTTGATCGTTTCGCACAGGTCTGCGTCCCTATTCCAAGTGCACTCGGTGTCGTTGTTGCAGAACACCGGCTCGAAGTACACGCAAGGCTGCTTGCTGCAATCCTTTCCGCTTTCGTTCCACACACACGGTCCCTTCGGGTCCGCCAGACATCCCTGCTGGTTGTCGTGGTCGCAGATCTTTCCGATGCACGTCTTCTTGTCCGCAGGGTCCACCTCGCACTTGTCGTCCTTCTCGCACTCCACCGTGTCCGGGTGGTTGCAGAGCTCCTCCTTGCGACACGCACCGAGCGTCTGGTTCCACACGCAGTGGTTGTCGGCGTCCGCTGAGGTGCAGTTGTCCTGCTTGCAGTGCGCCAGGCACGGAGAATCTCCGCAGGACAGCGTCCGGTCGAACCACACACACCCGTCGTCTTTGTTGCAAGGATCCTTGCTCGCGTACAATGTGCATGCCACCCCGTCGCTCGTATCCGCGATGAACTTGCCCCATGCGTGGTTCGGATCGCACAGACCCTTCAGCGCCGAGGCCACCTCATCGACCTGCAGGCTCTGCAGGTGCTGGTCCTTCGGGTCCGACAACGCTCCCGACAACGTCTGCTGCGTCTTCACATCGTCGGTTGACACCGTGCTGAACGGCCTCAACGCGATCCCGAACACGTGAACCTGCGCCTGGTCGAGCGCCGCCCTTGCCGCCGTGTACGAGTCCTTGTCGTTCAGCTCCCCGTCTGCCACGATGATCAGAACCCTCTTCCTTCCGTCAAACGGCGACGTCTGGAACAAGCTTACCGCCTTCTGAAGACCCCCCAGCAAGTACGTCTGCTTCAGGTCCGGCTGGGCCGCCGCACTTTCCCCCATGAAGTTCCCCTCGTGGAAATCGGCATCCGCCTCCACCTCGCTCAGCACTCCGCTCAATCTCCCACCGCTTCCCGTCCCCGGCGGCGATGACAGCGCCTGCTTTTCGTCGCTCGAAGGCCACTGGCTGCTTCCCGCGAACTGCACCATCGCCAACCGCATCGCCTTCGTCTGCGGCATGCTCGTCGTCCCGGCAGCCTCCCCACTCAGCGGCAGGGTCGCCGCCCAGTCCCGCACCACTTCCACCAACGCGTAGAACCCGTTCGGGTGCCGTCCGAACGCCCGGCTCATCGAAGCCCCTCCGTCGATCAGGAGCACCACGTCAAGCGTCGGACATGTTGCGTACCGCTGGAACGTGCAGTGCGAACCACCGTCCGAGATGCTGAAAAAGCAGTCCGGATCAGCGTCGCACTCACACTTCTCGAACTCTCCGCAGTCCTTCTCCACGCACTTGTTGTCTTTCCACATGCAATCCCTCTCATCGCTGCACGCAACTTGCTCGCCGAACTTCCTGCATGGGAGCTCGGCACACACCGCCGGCGCCTGCTGCACGTCCCAGTGGCATCCGTCCTTGTGGTTGCAGCATTTCTCGTCAGGGTACACCGCGCACGCCTTTCTGGAGCACGTCAAGCTCTGTTGGCTCCACTGGCACAGCACATCCTTCGAGCACTCCGTTTCGTCCGCGTGCTGGCAAGGGACCCCCACGCAGGTTCCCTCCCCGCACGCCTCGTCCCACTCGCAGCCAGCTTCTTGGTTGCAACTCGTCTTGTCAACTTGCGTGCAACGGGTTTCGATGCACGATCCGTTCACAGTGTCCCAAGTACAGTCGAAAGTGCTGTCCGCAATGCAACTCGGCTCATCCGGGTGCAGGCAAGGGGTGTCGATGCACTTGTTCCCAGTCGCGTTCCACGAGCACTTGTCGTTCTGATCGCATGCGTTCGGATCCGAAATCCCTGGACACACCTCCTTGTTGAAGCACTCCAACACCGTCGAGTTCCAATTGCAGTCGCCCGTCGAGTTCGCACACTGTTCCTGGGTGCAGTGCTTGACACACGGAGAGTCGAGACACGCGATCAGCACATCAGACCACTTGCATCCCACGTCTGATGAACACGGCACCTTGTTTCCGTAGTTGGGGCAAGGGCGGTGCACCCCGGCCTGTTGGGCCTGCGTTTGCGCCGCAATCGCCGCCTGGTCAACGATGAGGTGTCCCCATGGACCGTTCGGGTCACAGATTCCGTTCAACGCCTTGTCTGGAACCTCGTCGATCATCAGGTTTAAGAAGTGGTCGTCGTGTGGGTCCGACGTGATTGGCTTCAGCGAAGTTTCCGCATCGATGTCATTCTGCGTCAGCTGGTTCGTTCGCCTCACCACGATCCCGAACGTCTGCACATCCATTCCGTCGAGATCGTTCTTCGCCTGCGCGAGCTTATCGTCGTCCTGGATCTTCCCGTCGGTAATGATGATCAGCACCCTCTTCCTTCCGTCAACAGGCGACGACGACTTGAAGATGCTTCCGGCGCGCACCAGCGCCTTCTCGATGTACGTTCCAGCCTCGAGGTAGTTTGCCTCGTGCCAGTCAACGTCAGCAGACAGCTCCGCCAAGTCTCCAGTCAACCGCCCCCCGGCTCCGACTCCCACAGGCGGAAAGGCCACCGAGTTCACAATATCACCGAACGTGAAGTGCTCAGGGTGTCCGGAAAACTGCACCAGCGCCACACGAAGCTTCTCGGATCCAGCTCCCGAGTTCGACCCGACAACTGCCTTCTCGCCGCTGAGAGGCAGCGTCTTTACCCAGTCCCGCACCATCTCCATCAGCGCGTAGAACCCGTGAGGATGGCGTCCGAAGTTCTGGCTCATCGAACCAGAACCGTCGAGGATCATCACCACGTCCAGCGTCGGGCACTCCCCGTAGGTGACCTTCACGCAAGATCCCTGTTGCGGTTGCGACGCCAACGCCTTCCAGTAGCATTTCTCGTCCTCAACACAGTCGCACTTCTCGAGCTTGTTGCAGTCTTTCTCGATACACTTCGTCTGGTCCTTGTCCCACGCGCAGTCGCTGTCAGCTTCGCACGTCGGTTCGTCCCGGAGCTTCGCGCACGGCTTCTCCACGCACATCGCCGGGGAGATCGACGGGTTCCAGTGGCAGTCCTCAATCCTGTCGCACTGGATCTCGGTCATGTACTCCGTGCATTTCTTCTGTACACACCCCGTCGAGTTGGTGTTGTTGTTGTTGTCCTTCCACTCGCAGTACGGGTCAGCCACGCAAGGGTCCTTGCGGTCCGCCTTGCACTTCTCTTCCACACACGTTCCGGCGGTAACTTCAACCCGTCCACTGGCGTCCTTCGGGTCCACGCAAAGCTCCCCAACTCCTCCCCATTCGCAGATGTACCCGTCGATTCGCTGGTGGTCACCTGGGAAGTCGTTCCACTCGCCCGAAGGCCAGCGGAAGTGCGCGTAGTTCTCTCCCTCGGTAGCACACGATCCCGGACACGCTCCCTTGTAGTTGTTCGGCTCCCCCGCTTCCCAATTCGTGTACATCGGCTTCCCGGTATTCGCATCTGTCGCCGCGACGAAGCTTCCCCCGCTTCCGCTTCCAATCACCAGACCCACCTGTGATGTCAGGTCGCATCCGCTTTGGTCGGCGGCGTAGGTACACCCGCCGTCCAATCCCTCCGGTCCGACAACCCATCCCCACCGTCCTTCGTCATTCTTGTCCGCCGCTCCCATCCATCCCTGGCCCTCGAGCTTCATCTTCGCCACCTGATCTTCCTCCTCCGAGGTGATGGTGATCAGGTACCCGCGGAGTCCCAGGATCATGTTGTCGGCGGATTCGCACTCTGCCTGCGCCTGTCCCCAGTGGCACTCGCTCGCCGTAGGGTCGACGTTCTGGCATTCCGTCTTCGAGAAATAGTGGTAGTAGTGTCCAGTCGCTGACGACAGGAACCCGTGACCGTAGTTCCAAGTGATCTTTCTCGGAGATCCGGCGTCCGACGTCGTCGTGAAGGTCACCGTCGCGATCGCCGCAGCGTACTCGGCCATCGTCTTCGCCGTCGTCGACTTCAAGTACAAGACTCCAGGAACGTCGTGCCACTCTGCCTCGAACCCGAGGCCCGCGCACTGGTCGCAGGCGAGCACGTCTTTCCCCTTCACGTATCCCTCTTCGACATCAACTGCTGCTCCCTTCACGGTGTCCGAGCAGCTGCACTTCCCCGAAACGGTGCAGCTCACCGTCGGGAACGGAACCATCGGTTGTCCACGGGCGTACGCCGACACAGTCGAGTTCAAAGGAATCGTCGTCTGCCACACGCATCCATCTTGCGACGCGACGCATGGTCCCTCCTCAGTCTCCTTGCAAGGGGTCTCAGTACATTCCTGGTTAAGGTTGTTCCACACGCAGTCATCTGGATCAGCGAGGCATCCCTGTTCGTTGTCTCGGTTGCACTTCTTGTCCACACATGTTGACCCGTCCTTGTCAACCTGGCAGTCCTTCTGCTTCTTGCAATCCTCTGGCTTTCCAGTGTAGATCTCGCACCCCGTCTTCGGTTCCCGCACGCAGATCGTTCCGTTTGCCCACATGCACCCGTTCGCGGCATCTGCCGTGCAGTTCTTCTCCTCGCAGTGGTGCAGACACGGACTGTCACCGCACGAAAGAGAGTTGTCGAACCACACGCATCCAGGGTCCGCCAAGCAACCCGCCTGCCGCAAATGCTGCGGGCAAGGTTGGTGTACGCCTCCGCTCGCAGGGTTCGCTCCCCCCGATCCCTGTTGGGCCGCCTGTCCAAGAACCAGCGATCCGAAAACGCCGTTCGGGTCACAGATGTCGCCGAGCACCTTCTCCGGAACCTCATCAATCTGCAGGTTCTGGAAGTGAGCGTCATGCGGGTTCGACGTAATAGGCTTCAGCGTCTCCTCTGCGTCGGCGTCGTCCCTCGTGTGCTGGGCGCTCCTACGAACAACCACACCGAACACCTTCACCTGCTCGGTGTCGAGCTCGGACCGCGCATGCTGCAGAGCGTTCGGGTCGAAGATCCGACCATCGGTGATGATGATCAGCACCCTCTGTCTTCCGTCGTTTGGAGACTGGTGGAACATGTCGGCCGACATCTGGAGACCCTTCTGGATCATCGTTCCTCTGGAGTAGTAATTCGCCTCGTGCCAGTCAACATCCGCGCTCAGCTCGTCGAAGTCTCCCGACAGCCTCGTCTCGGTTCCGGTTCCTGGAGGGGTCCCCTTCGCGTCCGCCCGTCCGTTCGATGCGCCACTCCTGTTCTTCCCCGAGAACTGGATCAATCCCACTCGGACCTCGCCCGTGTTGGCAGCAGAGTTCAGGCCCACGTCTGCCTTCTCACCGTTCAGTGGCAACGTCTTCATCCAGTCGCGGAGCATCTCCATCAGTCCGTAGAATCCATGCGGGTGGCGTCCGAAGGGCCCGGCCATCGATCCAGACCCATCCAGCAGCAGCACCAGGTCGAGCGTCGGGCACTGACCGAACTTGGTCTCGGTACAGAACGGTGTCGGAGCAAGTGAGTTCCAGAAGCACTTCGTCTCCGCCAAACAGTCGCAGCGGTCGAGGTCCTTGCAAACCTTGTCAACACACTCGGTCGAGCTGTCGTTGAACGTGCACAGCGGGTCGGTGTTGCACGCCGGCTTGTCCTGGTTCATCGTCGCGCAGTGCTTCACGCTGCACTGCGCCGGTGTCAGCGACACGTCCCAGTGGCAAGACGAGTCCTTGTCACAACATCTTTCGTCCGAGTGGACCGTGCACTGCTTCAGACCACATGCGTTGCTTTTCCACTCGCAATGCTGGTCCGAATTGCAAGCCTGCTCCGTCAGTGCAGGGGCTCCAGGAGCCGCCGCACAACGCTTCTTGATGCACTGGGCTCCGTCCGTCACACCGTCGCACCCGTCCCACTCGCAGAGCGCATCGCTGTGGCACGCGCTCGAGTTCGTGTGTTTGCACGGCTTCTCCACGCACATTTGCTGAAGGCCGTCCCACTCGCAACCATTTGGATCGAGGTCGCATTCCGCCTCCGTCTGCTGGTTGCAGATACGCTCCTCGCAGTCCCCCTTCGTCTGGTTCCAGTCGCACTTCTGGTCCTTTTCGCAAGTCACGTCATCCTGGTACGAGCACAACGGATTCTTCCAGCATCCCTCGAGACCGGCCACCGATGCGTTCCAGTAGCAGTCGTTTAGCGTATCGGCTGTGCACCGAGTTACGTTGCAGTGCTCCACGCACGGCGAGTCAACACACTCGAGTCCGATCGAGCTGAACACGCACCCAGCGTCCGCCGTGCACAGCACCTGGTCCACGTACTGCGGGCACGGCTTGTGCACTCCAGACTGGTTCTGCGCCGCTGCTCCCGACAGCAGCAGGAGGGCTCCCCACTTGCTGTTCGGGTCGCAGAGCCCGTTCAACACCGTGGTTGGCAGCTCGTCGATCATCAGATTCTCAAAATGGTCGTCGTGAGGATCAGACGTGATCGGCTTCAGCTTCTCCTCCGCGAGGGTGTCCACTGGTGAATGTGTTGCCTGCCTACGGAGAACCACTCCGAACACCTCAACGCTCTCCTGGTTCAGAGTCGCCCTCGCTGATGCGAGCTTGTCATCATCCTTGATCGCACCGTCGGTGATGATGATCAGCACCCGCTTCCTCCCCGCGGGGCTCGCGCGGAACATGTCCCCGGCCCATCCGAGACCCTGGTTGATGTACGTACCCGCCTGCAAATAGTTCGCCTCGTGGTAGTCGATGTCTGACTGCAACTCCGTCAGCTTTCCAGTCAACGACCCGAACGAACCGACTCCGATAGGGCTCTTGATCGCCGCCTTGTCTACAGCCGTTCCGCCGCTGATAGGGATTCCAGAGAACTGGATCACCCCCATGCGCATTCCTCCGTTCGGCGCCGTCGAGTTCGCCCCCACCTGGTGGCTCTCCCCGGTCAGCGGCAAGGTCTTCACCCAGTCACGAATCATCTCCATCATCGCGTAGAACCCGTTCGGATGGCGTCCGAAGTTCTGCGACATCGATCCTGATCCGTCCAGCAACAACACCACGTCGAGCGTAGGGCACTGCCCGTAACGGTTCTCCACACATTTCCCGCTTCCCGAAGACGTGTCCCAGAAGCACTTCGGCTCCGCCTTGCAGTCGCATCTCTCGAACGGATCGCACACCTTATCAACGCAGCGGTTGGCCCCGTCGTCCCACACGCAGTCGTCCTTCACGTTGCACGTCGTCGGATCCTTGTTTTTGTTGCAGATCTTCTCCGTGCAGAGCGACGGCGACACGGTCACGTCCCAGTGGCAGACCGGGTCCTTGTCGCACTCCTTCTCGTTCGGAATTTCGACGCACGGCGCCACCACGCACGGCTCGACATTTCCTCCCACCCACGAGCACTTGGGGTTGGCTTTGCAGTCTGTTTCCGTGTCGTTCACGCAGGCCTTCTCCACGCACACTCCAGCAACCAAGTCCGTCACTCCCGTCGCGTCGCTCACGTCGGCGCACATCTCACCGATTCCTCCCCATTCGCAGATGTACCCGTCGATTCGCTGGTGGTCTCCCGGGTAGTCGTTCCATTCGCCCGAAGGCCACAGGAAGTGTCCGAAGTCCTCACCGTCCTTGACGCACGATCCCGGGCACGGTCCGCGGAAGTCATTCGGCTCGTTGTTTGCCCAATTTCCGTACATGTCCCTCCCGGTGTTCGGGTCAACCGCCGGCGCGAAGTTGCCCCCGGTACCGGAACCGAACGGCAATCCCTTCTCAGAAGCGAGGTTGCATGAGCTGCTGGTACTCGAATACTGACACCCTCCGGCAGCTCCCTCTGGTCCAGTAACCCAGCTCCATGTTCCTTCCTCGCCAACGTCGCTTGCTCCCATCCATCCCTGACCTTCCAGCTTCATCCTCGCTACCTCGTCTTCCACCTCGCTCGTGATGGTGATCAAGTACCCGCGGAGTCCCAGAATCTGGTTCGAGTCCGAAGCGCATTGTTCCTGGGCATCGCTCCACGTGCACGCCCCGCCAGCGCAAGTCGACTTCGGGTAGAAGTGGTAGAAGCTGCCAGTGTGCGACGAGTAGAATCCGTGACCGTAGTTCCAAGTGATCCTCCTCTTCCCGGAGTTGTCTGCAGAAGTGCTGAACTCGATGCTGGCAACCGCCTTCGCCAACTCATCCGCCGTTCCGGTCGAAATCGTCAGCATCCCGCTCACCGCGTGCCACTCGGCCGTCAGCCCCAGCGACTTGCAAGCAACACAAGTCAGCGTGTCCTTCCCGCTCAGATATCCGTCCTCGATGTCTACCGTCGCTCCCGGAAGCACATTCGAACCAATCGTCGTCGTGCAGCTGCACCCGTTCTTCCAGCTCCCAGGGGTCTGGCAGGTCAGTCCCTCGAACGGCTTCACCGCAACGTCCTTCTCATACGTCATTTGATTCGCGAGGTTCCCAACTGCCCCAGAGCCACTCGACCAGTCACACATCGGGTCCGCCGCGCAGTCAGACTGCTTATCGTGAAGGCACGGCTTCCTCGAGCACCCAGGCGTCGGGAGATCCTTCCACTCGCATCCCTCAGGGTCCGACAAACACGTCTGCTCGTTGTCGTGCTTGCACGGGTCGTTGGTGCACTCTGCGGCCTTCGCAATCGAGAAGTCGCTCGACGGCGGCGGGCACACGCATCTCCAATCGTCGGTGCTGTTCACCGAAGTGTTCGGATCGAAGCAAGTCTGCTGGCAGTCCAGGCTTCCCGCCCGACAGTCTACCGTGCACTTGAACCCGTTCGTGTCGCACTCGTCCTCCTCACATTTGGCAGGCTTCCCAGTCGCCACGTTCGACGACGGAGGTGGGCACTTGCAGAGCCAGTCATTCGTCGACTGCAAAGTCATCTTGGGGTCCTCGCACTCCTGTCCGGCATCAGAGCAAGTGCTTCCCGCGCAAGTAGGGCACGTCTGCACGCACTCGTCGAGAACACACTTCGCCTGCTGCGTTATCGCGATCCCGACTGACGGTGGCGGACACATGCATTCCCAGTCGTGCAACTTCGCGGCGTTCGGGTCCCGACACGTCTGCCCGACTGCTCTACACGTAGCTCCGTTCTCAACACACTCGTCGACTTCGCAAGTCGCCACCGGAGCTCCGGTCATCACCCCCGAGGTCGGCGGCGGGCACTCGCACTTGAAGTCCTTCTGCGGAGGACACGTCTTCACGCTGTCGAAACAAGTCTGTCCAGCCACCAAGCAAATCGTATTGTTTCGGCACTCGTCGCACACGCAGTCCGCCTGCTTTGCCGTTGCCACTCCCCTCCCTGGGTCGACGCACGTGCACATCCAGTCAGAGACCGAGTCAACCGACTTGTTCGGATCCTCGCACGTTTGCCCAACGCTGGTGCACGTGTGCGAGCCACCCTGTTGCGTCTGCGCACAGGTCGAGCACACGGCCACGCACTCGTCCAACTGGCACTTGGCAGGAGCCGCCACCGCAGGGGTTCCCACCTGCGGTGGCACGCATTCACAGGTCCAGTCCCCGAGGTCCGTGTGCGACTGCTTGTTGTCCACGCACAGCTGTCCCTCCGCCGAGCACACGTTGGTCGGGCTGGTGTCGGTTTGCGCGCAGGTAGGGCAGGTCACGACGCACTCGTCCAACAAGCAGTCGGTCGGCGTTCCCAAAGTCACGTTTGTTCCGATTGCCGGTGGGGCGCACATGCATACCCAGTTTCCATCAACCATCGGGTTTGGGTCGTCGCACACGAACCCGAGATCCGTGCACTTCTTCTTCGCATCATCATCGGTGTTGCATTCTCCCGGATACTCGCAGTGCGCAGGAACCTGTTGCCCGCGTACCGCCGCAACCGCAGGAGGAACCACGCACACGCACTCCCAGGTTCCCCTCGTCTTCTTGTCGTCGTCAACGCAGACCTGTCCAGCTGCGGTGCACACCTTCTCGTTCTTTGGGTCGTGGCACTCGTCGTCTTCACACGGCGTTGCAGCTGCGGCAATCGCGATGTCCGTCGCCGGAGGCGGACATTTGCACACCCAATCCGACAGCGAGGTCGCGTCGTGGTTCGGGTCGTGGCAGGTCTGGTTCTGGCTCGAACACGTGTCGTTCGCACACGTGGCGCACACCTTCAGACACTCGTCGATATTGCAGTGCGCAGGTGCCGCGTGACCTAACCCTGTCATGGGAGGGATGCACTCGCATGTCCAATCTCCAGTCGAGGAAGCGGTCTTATCCGGATCGTGGCATTTCTGCTCGCCGGTTGTCGCAGTCTTGCAGACGTCCTTCTCGCAAGTCGGGCAGTCCTTCTCGCACTCATCCAGCAAGCAGATCGCTGGTCCCGCGGTCATCGTTCCGTTTGTCGGCGGAAGGCACTCGCACTTCCAGTCTCCCTGCTGATTAAAGTTTGGATCGACGCACCGCTGCCCGACGTTCGCGCAGATGTCCCCGTGGAGCGTGCACTCGTCAACTTTACAGTCTGCACGACCCCCGACGTTCGTCTTGTTCGAAGGCGGCGGGCAGATGCACATCCAGTCTCCCTTCGAAGCGGCGTTCATGTTTGGGTCGAGGCAAGTCTGATTCTTGCACGTGTCTTGCTGGACCACACACTCGTCGATCTTGCAGTCCGCCGCTGCCGCCGTCGCCTTTCCAGTCGATGGTGGAGGGCACGTGCACGTCCAGTCGCTGTGGTGCGTCATCGTCGGGTTCGGGTCATTGCAAGTCTGCCCCACGCTCGTGCACGTGTCGTTCGCACACGTTGGGCAGGTCGCCACGCACTCGTCGAGCCTGCAGTTCGCCGGCAGCTGCGAAGGCTGCGCCCCCGAAGGGAAGATCGTCGTCGGCGGGATGCAGTCACACACGTAGTCGTCTGGCGAACACGGATCCTTGTTCGGATCGCTGCAGCTCTGTCCAACCGCCGTGCACCCAACTCCCTTGGTCTTGCACTCATCGTAGATGCACTTGTTGCTTTCCCACGTGCATCTCGCGTCAGCGTTGCACTGCTGCTCGTTGTACTGCGGGTCATTCGTAACGAACTTACATGGACAGGTCGGGTCCTCGGCCTTCGAGCACGTCGCGTTCTGCGAGTTCCAAGTGCAGTTGTTTCCCTTGTCGTTCCTGCAATCCGGTTCCAGACAGTGCATCAAGCATGGCGAGTTCACGCACAGCCCACCGACATCCGACCACACGCACCCCGCGTCCTGGGAGCACGGCGTCTCCGTCACGTAGTCCGGGCAAGGGTGGTGCACCCCGGTCGTCGGCTTTGGAGGGTCCTTCACGATCAAGTGTCCCCACGGACCGTTCGGGTCGCAGATCGATCCAATCAGGTCTGGGATGTCGTCGATCATCAGGTTGCGGAAGTGCTCGTCATGCGGGTTCGATGTGATCGGCTTCAGGGTCTTCTCGGCGTTACGGTCGTCTGGTGTGTGCTGATCCTTCTTCCTCACAACGATACCAAAAGTCTGCACACCCTCACGGTCGAGCTCAGCGCGAGCAGGTGCCAGCAACTGCCCATCGAAGATCTCACCGTCGGTGAAGATGAACAGGACGCGCTGCCTTCCGTCCACCGGTGAACCGTGGAAGATGTCCCCGACCATTACCAGCGCCTTCTCAATCATCGTTCCCTTCCTGTAGTAGTTGTTCTCGTGGAAGTCGAGGTCCGCGTCCAGCTCCCCCAGCACCCCGGACAGCCTTCCGTTGGTCGTCCTGGCACCCGACGCCGTCTTCGCTTCGCTGCGGCGGTAGTTCTTCCCAGAGAACTGCACGAAGGCGACACGCACCCCGCCATTGTTCGCTGCCGAGTTCAGCCCGACAGACGCGTCCTCGCCGTTCAGCGGTAGCTTCCCGACCCAATCCCTCATCATCTCTACCAGCGCGTAGAACCCGTGCGGATGGCTCCCGAAGGTCGATGCCATCGATCCCGATCCGTCGAGGATCACTGCGATGTCGAGAGTTGGGCACTCTCCGAACTCAATCGCCACGCACTGCCCCTGACCGTTCAACCCCGCTCCCGGTTTCCAGTAGCACTTCGAGTTCTTGTCGCAAGGACAGCGGGTCGGGTACTTGCTGCAGTCGAGGTCCCTGCACGTTCTCTTCGCATCGTCCCACATGCAATCAGTTTCGTTGTTGCACGTGTCCTTGACCCCGATCTTCGGACACTTCTTGTCCCCACACACCGGAGGGGTCACAGTGATGTCCCACTTGCATGCATCCTTGTGGTCGCAGCATCTTTCGTCGAGGTATTTCGCGCACAAGTTCTCCTTGCAGCTACCGACGACCCCGGTGGCGTCCCACGAGCAGCGCGAATCCGCCGTGCACTCTCCCGCGTTCGTGTGCTTGCACAGGACCTCCTTGCACGACGACCTCGTGCCGTTGCAGGCGTCCGCCGACCACGCGCAGTTCGGATCCGTCTCGCAGGTAGTCTTATCCGGGTGCTGGCACTTCTTCTCCACGCACTGGTCCTTCCCCTGCACGTTGATCCACTCGCAGCTGTCGGGGTCGTCCAAGCAGTCCTGGATGTTGGTGTTCGGCGTGCACTTCTCCTTCTGGCACTTCGGGTCCTTAACGTTGTCCCACACGCACTTCTCTGGCGACTTCACGCACTCGGCAATCGTGGTGTACGCGCATTCAGTCTTCTTCCAACAATCCCCAGTCGTCGAGTTCCACGCACACAGGTTCACCGTGTCGGCCGTGCACGTAGGATCGTCACAGTGCGCTGTGCACGGGGAGTCGGCGCAAGCCGTCGATGCCGTGTCCCACACGCACCCGGCGTCCTGCGTACAATCGTGCGTGCCGGTGTAGTGATCGCACGGCCTGTGCACCCCACTCTGCCCAGGTGCGTTCGTCGACGACACAATCAAGTGTCCCCACACTCCGTTCGGATCGCAGATGTCCGCGAACACCTGCGACGCCACCTCGTCGATCTGCAAGTTCTGGAAGTGGTCATCGTGTGGGTCTGACGTGATTGGCTTCAGCGTTTTCTCGGCATCAGTGTCGGCAGGCGTGTGTACGGATTGGCGACGCAGCACGATACCAAAGGTCTGCACCTGCTCCTGGTTCAGTACCTGTCTTGCCGAGTCCAGCACATCCGGGTCGAAGATCTTTCCGTCGGTGACGATGATCAGAATTCTCTTCCTCGAGCTCACCTTGTGCGAACGATCGAACATGTCACCGACCATTTCAAGACCCAGCTGGATCATCGTACCCTTTCCGAGGTAGTTGTTCTCATGCCAGTCAAGGTCGTCGTTAATCTCACTTTCGAGACCACTGAGATGTCCTCCAGTGCCAGTATTTCCGCTAGTTTCGATGGCGTTGGTGCTTCCCGGAGACCACGGCCAAGGCTGTCCGCGATTCTTCCCAGAGAATTGCACGAAACCGAGACGCACACCTCCCGTCAACGGACCTCCCGGCGTAGGCGACGCCGCCGGCTCCCCAGTCAGCGGAAGGGTCTTCACCCAATCACGGAGAATCTCGACCAAAGCGTAGAACCCGTGCGGGTGACGTCCGAAGTTCTTCGACATTGATCCCGAACCGTCGAGCAGCAGGATGATGTCCATCACAGGGCACTCCCCATATTTCTTGTCAGCGCACTTCACACCACTCCAGAAGCAGTCTGGATCTTTCTTACACGCGCATTCTTCCATCTTGTTGCACACCTTGTCCACACACTCATTCGTCGTGCTGTTCCACATGCATAATCCGTCGCCATTACATGGGTCTACGTGTGCGGTAGTCGGGTACGTCGATGGGCAGTACTTTTGCTTGCACACCGCAGGCGCCTGGCTGACATCCCAGTGACAGCTGTCGTCGTGGTCACAGCACTTTTCATCCGGGTAGTTTACGCACGGAGCAGGCTCGCAAGACAGCTGCTGGCTCCACACGCAGTAGATGTCCGCCTGGCAACCTGCCTGATTCTTGTGGCTGTCGAGGGTGCACCTCTTCGGAACACACTTCTGGTCCACCGGGTCTGCGCACACGTCGTCCCAAGTGCAGGCCGGATCAGCTACGCACTCGGTTTTGTTGTAGTAGCAAGGCGTTTTTACGCAGTCTGGCGGTCGCAGGCTTGTGTCCCACATGCACTTCTCTCCGAGATTCACGCAAGCATCCTCCGTTGTTGCATCGCACTCCGGCTCGAAGCAAGCAGGGTCCTTCGCCTGATCCCATTGGCACTTGTTTGACTTGCAGTCCGGCTGGTTCTGGAAGTCTTTGCACACAGCCTTCTCGCACTCGGAGGTTGCGCTCCACAAGCATTTGTTCGTCGGATCGGTTGTGCAATTTTTCTCGTTACAGTGCGAGAAGCAAGGGTGGTCCTCACATTTTAGGCTGATGGAATTCCACTGGCACGTTTTCTCCGCGTCGCAACTCACCAACGCTCCAATTTGGCTGCAAGTTGTCACCTGTGGAGTCGAAGATCCCTGCGTGATGTACGTTCCGAACGGGCTGTTTGGATCACAGAAACCGTCCATAATCGAAAGTGCTTCGTCCACTTGCAGTGAAAGGGCGTGTGTTTCTTTAGGGTTGGAAACAATCTCCTTCAACGTCACCAAGTTCGCCATGTCACGTGCGGTCGCGCTCGCTCGGCGTCTAAGGAGGATCCCGAATACCTTTACTCCCTCCGCTGCCAATACCCGACCGGCAGGTCCAAGCTCATCCTTGTCCATGATCCTTCCATCGGTGATGATCAGCAGCACCTTCTGTCTATGCGCCGGTGATTCCTTGAAGATCTCACCTGCCCACTCCTCCGCCTCCTTCACCTTCGTCTTGCACCGGAGAGCTTCTCCCTCGTACCAGTCGAGGTCCCCAAGGAGCTGGCTCCTGTCACCGGTCAACTTTCCGCACGTGTCAGCCACAGCCGGAGTCGTTCCCGGAATGATACTCAGCGTTGGGATACCGTCTCCCTTCGTCACCCCATTCTTAGGATTGCATGAGCACGTAGGGCACTGCGCAACGCGAACTCCTGTGTCCCACGAGTTGAAGGCCACACGAAGCTTTCCTCCCTTGACGTCCGAGCTGATCCCCTTGGTCGAATCCTCGCCGGTCAGGGGAACCTTCTGTACCCAGTCCCTCATCACCTCCATCAGAGCATCAAACCCGCTAGGGTGACGCCCGAATGTCTTGTCCATCGAGCACGATGCGTCAAACGACACCACCACGTCGAGGTCGGGGCAGCTCGAGTACTTCTGATCCACACAAACTATAGGGCTCACCGACCTGTCGACGATGCAGCGAGGGTCCTCCGTGCACAGACACACCATGTCCTTAGCATCGAACAGCGCCGGTTTGTTGTAGTCACTGCACAACTTGTCCACGCATTTGTTCGCAGCATCATCCCACCTGCACAATCCCTTCTGGTCAGTGTTGCAGCTGTCCTTGCCCGTGTGCTTGTCGAAGCAGTACTTCTCCACACACAACCCACACCCAACAGCGTCCCAGTCACAGTCCGTGTCACGGCTGCACGTCACCTCGTCAGCGTGTTTGTAGCACTTCGTCTCAGCACAAGCCGCACCGTCCCAGTTGCACGCGGTATCCGCGAGGCACTCCGCCTGAATCGTCCCCGTGCAGCGCTTCTTGTGGCACAGCGGGTTCGCCCCGTCCCCCCACTCACATTCAGGATCCCGACTGTTCTCACATGAGCCCTGGTCGGTAAACTGACAAACCTTGTTGATGCACGAGTCGCTCACGCAGTCCCAGTCGCACAACCCGCTCGGGTCAGCCAAGCACTTCTGCTCATCCTTGGTCTGGGTGCAGTCCGGCACCGTCGGGTTGCAGGTGCCAGTCGAATAATCCCACTTGCACTTGTCGTCGGCGTTGCAGGGCCCAGGCGCGAAGTGTTGGCATTTCTTTGGATCACACTCTGCCGGCACCTTCGTTGTGTTCCAGTCGCACAGATCGTCCTGAACGCAATCCTGCTGCTTTGGGTACTCGCAAACCTCGCGCTGGCACTTGTCCTGGTCCCAGAAGCATCCAGTTGCCCTATCACACTCCGGCTTGAGGCAGTGCTTCTCGCATTCAGTCGTCACACACATTCCGTTCGCCGTGTTCCGCGCTCCCGCCGTGCAAGTCACCGACCCTCCGGCGAGCATGCAATTCTCGCAAACGAATCCGGAAGCCTTCTGCGTCGCCGAAAGCTCCAAGCAGTTCAGGTTCAGGCACCCATCGGCCGCAGCACACTTCTGGGGAACCTGGTCCTGCCAGTCGCATGCCTGGTCCGCACGGCACTCCAGCTTCACTCCCCACTTCGAACACGGGACAGAAGCACCGGTCGCCGGCGGTGTCGTTGAGCCTCCCCCCTGGTTCTGGTGCGCCTGGATTGCTGCCCCAAAGCGGCCAGCAGGGTCGCAGAAGTCCTTGAACACCTCCTCCAACATGTCGTCCAGCGGAACGTTCACAAAGTGGTCATCGTGCGGATCCGAAGTGATCGGCTTCAGGGTTTTTTCCGCATCCAAGTCAGCATCCGTGTGTGCAGCACTCTTGCGTACCACTACACCGAAAGTGATCACATCCATCGCATCCAAGTTCTGTCGGATCTGTGGGATCTCGACACTGCTCTGCGGCTCCTTCGGGTTCATCGCCCCGTCGGTGATGACGATCAGAACGTGCTGTCTGTGCGATGGCGATCCCTGGAACACGTGCACTGCATCCTCCAACGCCTTTGCCATGTAGGTTACCGACCCCATGTAGTTCGTCTCGTGCCAGTCCAGGTCGACGTCCAGCTCGCTGCGTTTCCCACTGAGCTCTCCATCAGTGCACGTACCTCTGGGAACAGGATCCCTGCACCTCCTGCTCTGGGTGCACCCCTGGTTGTTGTTCCTGCACACCCAGTACTCGTCAGTTCTCGAGAACTGCACGAACGCGAGACGGAAGGTTCCTCCGACCACCGTCGATCTATTCCCGACCGTGTGATCCTCCCCCGTCAGCGGAAGGGTCTGCATCCAGTCGCGCAGCATCTCCACCATTCCAAAGTATCCGTGAGGGTGGTTCCCAAAAGTTCCGCTCATCGAGCCAGATCCGTCCAGCACGAACACTACGTCCAGGTCGGGACAAGCCGACACGTGCACATCCCTGCACTTCGGGCTGGCCGTTGAATCCCAGTAGCAGTTCGGTTGCTTCGTGCACTCGCAGTTCTTCAGGAAATCGCTGCACTTCGCCGTCTCACAGTAGTCTCCTTTGGAGTCTGTTCCCTTCTTGCAGTTCGGGTCGCTCTCGCAGCTATCCGCCACCTTGCTCGCAGGCGGGTAGTTCGCGTTGTGCGCCACCGTGCAAACCGTCGGTTGGCACGATGCAGGCGCCGTTGTGGTGTTCCAGTGGCAGCGCGGGTCGTGGTCACAACCAACAATGTCGTTTCCGAAGCTTGGGCAGTAGTCTGTCACGCACGGAGTCGTTCCGTCCCACACACAAAGCGGATCCTGGTTGCAATTGTTCTGGTTCGTATGCACCTTGCACTTGTCTACTTCGCACTGATTGCTTTTGGTGTTCCACTTGCAGTTCTCGCACCCAGCTGCGTCGCAAGACTGCTGGGCAGTGTACGAACACAGTTTCTCTGAACAAGCTCCGTTCTTCCATTCACAATTCGAGTCCACTCCGCAAGTCCCCGGGATCGTGTACTGACACCGGCTGTCACGGCACTCAGTTGGCAACGAGCAGTTGTACACACACTGCGGGTCCGCGAGGCAGTCTGCTTGCAACTTCCCATCACACGTCGGGACCTGCAAGCACACAGGTGGGTCAACTCCCGTGTCCCACAAGCATTCCGTCTTGTTCAGGCACGCTTCTCTCACGAACACAGCGGCGCACGGCTTCTTCGAACAATCCCTAGTGTTGTCGTCCCACACGCACAGCGAGTCCGCGTCTCCCTCGCAGTTGGTCTTGTCGGTGTGCTCGCACACTTTCCTCGTGCACTCCTTCGGCGTTCCCGACCACGCGCATGCAGGGTCCTTGTCACAGCAATCTTTCTCGCAGCAGTCCTTGCAGTGCGTCGTTCCGCAGGTCCCGTCGATCGCTGACACCACTCCAGCACCGCAGATGACCGTCGCCCGCTGCAGCTTGCAGTTCGCACACCGGAACAGCCCCGTGTACTGGCTCGGAACCGCTTGGCAATTCAACTCAGGACATCCGGTCGGCGAGTCGCAAGTGCGGAGCTTCGGCTGCTTCCACTCACAGTACTTGTCGGCGTTGCACTCGTCTTTGAATCCCCATGTTGCGCATGGGAAGTGCGTGCTGTCCACAGGTGGGATGAGAGACCTTCCAATCGGACTC
Source organism: Flectonema sp. DT1601 (assembly GCA_964019425.1). Taxonomy (NCBI): domain Eukaryota; phylum Euglenozoa; class Diplonemea; order Diplonemida; family Diplonemidae; genus Flectonema; species Flectonema sp. DT1601. Next base: position 201,193 of record OZ025789.1, read on the forward strand.
GACGGGTCGCAGAAGACGTTCAGCAGTTGGCTCGGAATCTCATCGAGCTGCAGGTTCAAGAAATGCTCGTCCTTCGGGTCCGTAACCAGCGGCTTCAATCTCAGTTCCGCGTAGTCGTCTTGGTAGTTTTTGTCGGTAAACCTCCGCATAACCACACCAAATACCACCACTTTCTCCCGACGGAGGTCCTGCTGCGCCTTGTTGAGCATCCCAGGGTAGGTCGGCTGCCAGTTCTGGTCGCATCCGAACGGACACTGGTCACACGAGTTCCCGAAGCTGCACGCGTCTCCATTGATGTCCGTCAGCCCTCCATCGGCGATGATCACTACAACCTGCTTCCTGCCTGGCGGCGAAACCAAGAATGTGTGGTCGGCCACGTCCTGGAGTGCGTCGTGGATGTAGGTCCAGTGACCCTGGTAGTTCGCCTCGTGCCAGTCGATATCCCCCATCAGCTCCTGCAGGTTACCAGACAGCAAACCGTCAGTGCACTGCCCGATCGCGCAATTCGTCGGGTGGTCTTCATCGGGGCGAGCGTTCGCCTTCGAGAACTGGATGAATGTGATACGGAAGGTTCCTCCCTTCACACTCGATTGGGCCCCCACCGTGTGGTCCTCCCCCGTCAACGGCAAGGTCTTCACCCAGTCACGAAGCATCTCGAGAAGAGCGGTGTATCCGTGGGCGTGGCGTCCGAACGGCCTCCACATCGATCCCGAACCGTCGATTATGAAGGCGACATCCAGGTCCGGGCACTGAGCCAGCGAAGGGATCGCGCAGTGCGGGTTTTTCGGGTCCGTAGCAACCCACGTGCAGTCGGGGTCCTCGCTACACTTACACTCGTCCTTCGGGTTGTTGTACTTGTCGCACGTCTTCACAGCACAGTACGCAGGGTTCGCCTTCGTTTGCCACATGCACTTGTCGTCGTTCAGGCACGCCGTGTTCGAGTATCCTCCGCACGGGGTTTGTGTGCACACCGGCGGAGTACCTGTCGTGTCCCAGTGACACGCCGTGTCCGCGTTACACGAAACGTCATCCGGATGCTTCACGCAAGGCCTCTCCACACATTTGTCCAGCGCCGTGTCCCATTCACACTTGCCGTCGGCATTGCAGGTCGGGGCACTCACGTACAGGCAGATCTTCTCCGCGCAGTACTCAATCAGCGTCGACGGAGGACCGGCTGGTGGAGGGGTCTGTACCGGAACCCACTCGCATCCGTCTTCGGCATTGCAGGTTCCCTCCTTGGTGTGCAGACACTTTTTCGGATAGCACTTCGGGCTCTTGCTCGGGTCGTACTCGCACACGCTCAGGAAACAGTAGTCTGGATCCCCAGCCGGCGGGCTACACGGCGCCCCCATCTGAACCGACACCGCTTCGCACGGCTGCTCGTCCTCGTGCACTCGGCAAGGGTTGTCGATGCACGTGTCCGTCGCCCACATCGCATCCCACAAGCAGTTGTCGTTAGCTTTGCAGTCCACCTGGCTCTTCCCAGTGCATCCCGGTTCCTCCCGCTTGCAGTTCCCGTTGTCCCACTTGCATCCTGGGTGGGCCTTGCAGTCAGTCTCTGAACACAAAGGGTAGCAATCTGACTGAGTGCACGACGGCGAGATCGAAGAATCCCACTTGCAGTCCAAGTCAGCCATACAATCCGTCTCGCTTCCCTTCGACGCGCATCCTAACTGCACCGTCACCGTATTGACAGCAATTCCCCTTCCAAAAACGCTTTTCGGATCGCAAATCTGGTCCAGCACCTGTTCCTTGAAGTGGTCGAGATCAACGTTGAGGAAGTGCTCATCCTGCGGGTCAGACACTAACGGCTTCAGCTTCGCCTCCGCCCGAAGGTCCTGTCTCGTGTGTCCGGTCGCTTTCCTCACAACGATACCGAAAATCTGCGCATTGTATTTCGTTTTCAAGTCGTCCTCCGCCGCCCGTACGTCGCTGTCCTGATCGTGTAGAGCCCCATCAGTGATGATCATCACAATCTTCTTCCTCGTCGAACCGTCGCGTCCGAAAATCGAATCCACCTCCCGCAACGCGGGTTCCAAGATCGTCTTCCCTTGACTCCATCTCCTGCAGAAAAAGTTCTCGTGGAAGGTCACGTCCTTGGAAAGGGCGGCGTAGTTTCCGGACAAAGGAGCTCCTCCTCCAGTCGTTCCCGAAACAGGCACCCAAGCCTTGCAGTTCACGAACCCGGCAGGCGGCGTGTCTTGCGCCGTCTGCGAATCCCCAGGCTTCCCGAACTGCACCATCGACGCGCGAATTCCGTACGTAGAGGTCGACGACGGTGCCAACTCCGCCGCGTGCAGGAAGTCCCTCATCTCCTCCATCATTCCGTAAAACCCGACCGCGTGTGACCCGAACCTCGCGCTCATCGAACCAGACCCGTCGAGCAGGAAGGCGATGTCCACAGGCGGACACTGAACCTTCGGGTCCACACAGTGGGTGTTCGCTGAATCCCAAACACAGTCAGGTGACGCAGCCAAACAGTCGCACTTGTCGGCGATGTCGCTGCACTCGCGCTTCTGGCACTGCGTCCCAGCCGCGTTGTTCGCGTTCCAGTAGCAAGGTCCGAGGCTGTCCGCGTTGCATGCGTCCCTCGCCTTGTGCGTCGTCGGACAGTACGCGTCCACACACTCCGCCGGCGATTTCGTCAGGTCCCAGTCACAGAGCAGGTTCGTTTCACAGCTTCCCTCGTTGTCGTACACGTGGCACCCGTCCTCCACGCACTCCGCAGGGTTCTTGCTGTCGTCCCACTTGCACGATCCCGCTGGCTGGTGGGCATCACACGCACCGATGTTGTTATACACATGGCACCCGGCAATCAGTACCTGGGTTCCGAACACGTCATCCGGGTTCATGCACAGGTCTCCAACTCCTCCCCACTCGCAAACGAATCCCTCGATGCGGTCGTGTCCGTTCGGGTAGTCGTTCCACTTACCGCTGGCGTAGTAGTGTCCGTAGTCTTCTCCGGTGGTATCGCAAGTTCCCGGACACGGTCTCGAGTATTCGTTCGGTTCTCCAGATTGCCAGTTTGTGTACGCACCGTTCGCAACCACGAATCCAGATCCTCTTCCCCTTCCGATCAGCTGACCCTTCCCACAGTCTACCCCGCTGCACGGTGTCTTAGATCCGGGAAGCGGGTATCCGAGGTCGCACGCCGAACGCTGCGGTCCAGTCACCCCAAGGTTGTACGGTGGGCAACCCTCTGGTCCAGTCAGCCACCTCCATTCTCCCTCCTTCGCAACGTCACCGCTTCCGATCCATCCCTCCCCGTGAAGCTTCTCAGAGGCAACCCTTTCTTCCTGCGCGTCGGTGATGGTCACCAGGTAACCCACCAACCCGAGGATGTCCTGGCTCTCCAAAGCGCACTCCGCTTGTCCCTGGTCCCAGTGGCATTTTCCGGACCTCCCTTGGCTGTCCCGGCAGTTCCCCTTGGCGCTCGAGTAGTATTCGTAGAAGTGTCCGGTTACCGTCGAGTACATCGCATGTCCGAAGTTGTAAGTCACACGTCGGGAAGCCCCATTTCCCGATGATGTCCTAAACTGAATTGACGATAAGGCCGCCGCATATTCGGCGATCGTAGCTGACCCAGAGAGAGTCATGATACCAGTGCTCACATCAAAGTTAGCGCTGATTCCTCCAGTGCACGCGGTGCACGTCAAGGTGTCGGCTCCCCTAACGTATCCCTCCTCAATGTCCATCACAGCTCCAGAGATCGAGGTGCTACAATCACATGTGGCAGATGTGAATGTAATTTGACTGCAATCGACATCAGGGAAAGGTGTCATTAGCACTCCCTGTTCATATTTCAATCCACTGCTCACTCCCAACAGTCCTAACAACGCAATGAGCTGCCTCATCTTCAAATCTGAAGACAATATATTCCTACTGCGTGTGTCTTATATTGAGTTGTGAGGCTCTTCTGTTGATGTTTTATATGTGCGTATAATGAACTATATTTATTTATTTATTTATATTTCCGTATAATCTGGTAGGTGGGGAGGGAAAGTAAAGTGATTCTTGTTGTGGAACACGATTGCAAAATTAAATACCGCTGGAGGCCACGTGAACATAGTCGAGCATATCTGGAAATTAAATTAACGGCTTGCAGGTCCCCCTTTTAAACTAAACAGGATTTTCCGTGAGTAGCCTAATCCTCATCTGTAGAAAAATGATCGTCAACAACTTCTAAAGTGATGGAATATCATGTTAGTTATATCAAATCTGTTTTGGAAAGTAAGAATCATATTTGGTATCTCCAATCCCAATTTAACGAAAACTCTACCTCACAATAATACAATTCTCATACAACAAGAAAGAGTTGAAATCTAATTTTAAACAACAAGAAGAAGAGGGGGGGGAAAGCAACAACAACGACAACAGTAGTGAGAGGATTTGAGATTGTTGGCTTCCCCTTGACGTCATCTAACGAAACATTCCAACAGGGCCAGGCGATGCAACACCTGAGTTGTGCATAGGAGATTCAGTTCTGTTGTTGTTTTTGTTGTTTTGTAATTTCGTTAAACAAAGATAAGAATCACGTCTCACAAAGGAAGTTAATAACATACCAATTATTACCGTAACCAGAGAGTGATGTTGGCAAACCAGGGGTTTCATGATTTCTAGGACTAAGGGCTAGGGTAGCAGCCAGGGTTTCGTATTGTTTTAATTTCTGATTACGATGTTCTAATTGACTAAGTGACTGCTCAAGTCTGCTACTAAGTGATGTCACGTATTGCTTTAGTCTGGACTTCTCATCTTCGAGTGATATTATCTTTTCACTGCATTCGTTGTTTTCTTGTTCTAATCTGACGAGACGCATTTCAGAAGCAGAATCGAGTCCTTGAGAACCTTCCTGAAGTCTGTTCCGAAGTCGGATGATTTCAGTGTCTCTTTCTCGTAGTTTTTCAGCCTGCGCCAGTTCTTTTTCTTTTCTTTCTTTAGCTTCAGAGAGTTCTCTGTCAACTCTGGCTTTGCGTTCTTCAGACATTGCGATCCTCTCGTCGTCAATTTGTTTTTGTATTGAGTAAATGATTTCCTTAGCGTCGTTTAGCTGACGTTGAAGCTGGTCTTTTTCAACGACTAGGTCTTCACATTGAAAGGGTTGAAATTTTGAAATTTCTAAATCTCTAATTCGCTGAGTCTGTTGTTCTTGTTCAGATCGGAGGTTGTCGACTTCGTAATCTCGAAGTTGAAGAGCCGACATAAGAACATCAATTTGATCATCTCTCAGTCTGATCCCATCGTTCAATGCCGTGGCTTCAGCAGCAATAGCCGCCTGATCCTTACCAAAACAGCTCGCTATTCTTGAGGCTATTTTACCTTTTTCTTGATTGTCGTCGAGGCCAAGTATCTTCCTGCAGCGTTTAGAAAGTTCGAATCGAGATTTATTAATATCATTCTTCATGTTGTCGTAAACTATTTTATCTTCCGGGTCGAATCGCTCAGACGGTAAAAGATTACAATCGGGTTGAGTATTGACCTGCATTGCTACCTGATTGGAGTTGAACTCCGCTTCGAGTCGTTCTTCTAACGAAGAAGAAGATTTCAAGTGATCAGTTGAGATAGCGCTGTTATGAATTTCAATTTTAAGTTCCTTAACTTTCTTTGAAAGTTCTTCAGACTTCCATCTGGATTTCATTTCTCTTTCTCGGAGTTGACCGCAAAATCGATGAACTTTGTAAGCGTCGAGTTCATGAATTTGGTGATAGTCTTTAAGTTTCTCTCTTGCTAGGGATAATTCTCTTTCTTGCGCATCGAACTGTTGTTTGATTACATTGTTCTTTTTCTTCCAGAAGAATAAAAGTTTTTTCAGGGCAGTGATATCGTCATTCGCTAATGATAATTCATCTTTTGCTCTCTCGCCTTCGAGTTGAGATTGGAGACCTTCTCTCGCAATTTGTTCAGTCTGATCTTTTAAACATTCTTTCGATTTATCTAATTTTTCAGTGAATTCTTGCTCTGTCAACATTTTTTCTTCGACCAATTCTTTTCTCATTCTAGATATTTCTTTTGTAGTGGATTCCTTCAAAGCCGATAGCTGTCTCTCATAATCATCTCTCAGCTGTCTATTTCTGTATAGGTGTCTTTCATTTTCACAATCAACTACAGACAATATCTGTTCTGCTACAGTTCCGTGAACTCTCTTTTCTTCTGGAACGTTTCTCTTGTAGACTTTGACTCCTTGATCAAATGAAATCTTTTGAATTAATTCTTCAAAAGACTGTCCTCTAAATGGATTGTTTGCTTTTAACTCGTGAGCTTCATCAAGCATAGCTACTACTGATTCAGCTTTAGCCTGAAGTACTTCTGTTTCATCAGCTCTAAGAGCTGTTGTTGAAGCTAGAGTGTCAGTGTTAACTTGTGGATCAATTGTGTAGTTTGTGTATGACGAGTCTTGTACAGCAATTGGATCTACGATTGGAGGGTTGAGTTGTCTTTCTCCAAGTAGATCGCTTTCTTCAATCAAATGAGATAATTTCATCAACACAGTCGGGTCTAACATGTCTGCCAGCATTGGATCACTCGCTACTCCTCCTCCGTCAAGAGAAGCAAAAGCTGAGAATCCCGACTGGAATCCATCCATAGTTTTGTGTCGTACCTTATGAATAAAAATAATAAAACAACTGACTGCTGTGGTTGCTTCAAACAAAGTTAAGAAGACTTTCTTACGTACGTCAGTGTAACAAAAGAGTTCACAGCTGCCGGGGATGTTAAATCTGAAATCCGTCTTCTGGTTTGCAACAACCAAAATCAAAAACAGATTTTTAAACAAAAAACATAAACGGCTGCGGTTCTCCACCACCACCTTTCTTTCTTGGAAGCTGTGAAATAATTGACTGAAACAGATTTCCGTCTTTTTGTTCTGCTGTGAGCTGACGGGTTGCTACCCGTTTTGGGTGTTGGACAGCTGAAGTGGAGATCTGAACTTGCTGGGTAGGGTTACCCCCTGCTGGCTGGGTACTCATGTATGGCTTTGTGTAATTCTGAGTGCAGTAAAATAAAAATATAACACCGACATCAGTACTTGTAACACACACTTTGAATCGAATCTTTGACGGGATCAGGGGAAGGGTCGGGTTGGGGGGGTCACGACTAACCCACTCAATCTCATCGGATAAAAGAAGTAATCGACACGCTCCACTTTTAAAGGGAAAAAAAAAAAAAAAAAAAAAAAAAACATTAAAAAATTCAGTCCACCCCCCATTTGCTTGCCCTTACTCAGTCAGTTCTGGGATACATCAACTTATCGTTTTTTATTAATTCATCTCTTTTATTATAAGGGTTCCCCTCCCTCCTTTAATCGCGTCAGCATAATTTTTATACCGATCGGCGTACAAATTCCTACTACCGGATGATGAGTAGAGAACACTTTTTCTGGTTGTCATCAGAACAATAAAAAAAAAAAAGACTCATCCAAGTGAAGAAACTATGTCAACCTTAGGATGCTGATTCTCTCTTTACGGAACCTTTACCAGGAGGCAAATAGTCAGCCTTTATGTATATTTTATTGATCACAGACGGTACTACTGGAGGCACAGGGAACGGCTCTTAATCTGAATAGTATTCTTCTCCAAACTTTGTCGGTGCAAAAAAAAAAAAAAAAGAAAAAAAACATTCAGATTAGCCTTATATTTCGTTGAATGCAGACAGAATGTCGCACAGGGGGAAAATAAAACATGACCATAAAAAATACCGGCTTTTCAATCTGAATGGTTTCTTTTCAGTAAAAAAAAAAAGGAAAAGGAAGTACGAAGGCTTCCTTTTTGTTATCATCATCAAAACAATGGGGACAAGGTCCTTTCGGATTCGATAAAGTACCAAACTGGTAAATTTTTAGCTGAATGTATCTTTATTTTTAAAAAAAGGCAGTCTGAGGATTAACAACGACAGCCGAGGGGGGGGATATCACAACAAAGAAGCCTTGTTCCCTTTATGGAACAAGTTCTTTTTGTTTTTTTCTCAAAAAAACAAAACAAACAAAAAAGAAAAACAGTACGTCGATTTGGTTTTTTCGGCATCCGTTAAAAAGGGCTGCCGAAAAATAATAATTCTAAACGAATAAAATAAAAAAGAATTTTAAGAAAAAGCAGGAGGAAAAAAAAAAAAAATCTATGTCTTTTTTTTTTTCTTCTTTTTTTTCCCCCATTCTTTCCCTCACCTACGCATTGGCATCATGGAAATACCATTTCTGTTTTTTGGTTTATTTTTGTTTGACTTATGAAATGCTCAACACGGAGAGATGATTACATACCGTCTGCTTAGGACCTTGTCCTGTTTCTCTACACCGCTGAGTGTAGACGTCGTCATCTGAAGGTTTGTGATACGACTCCTTACCAGCACCTGATTTTAGTTATTTTTGGTTTTGTTTTTATTATTGCAATTCAAAAAAAAAAAAAAAAAAAAAAAAAAAATCTACATACCCGCAAGCATCGAGAATATTGATTGCGCAACAGTCGACACAGTCATTGCTGGAGTCCACGCATCGTAAAGGATATCCATACAAATATGACCGTTAGAATATATGTGTTCGTGTAATGGAACATCGATAAATATAACTTCTGGAGCATCCATCGGATATTTATCAGTGAACCTGAATCTCAATCTGAATGACTTTCCAGTGTACAAACATTCAGCTCCATTACCATCGGTATAATTTAGTGTTATCACCCACTCGGTTAATTTTGGTACGTCTCCATCAATTGATAATCCTGGAGGAGGACTCGCTTTAATCTTGTCTAACTCACGTTGAAGACGCTTCTCATAAGTCCTCTCAGCCATGGGGATGGGAGGTTTAACTGTAAAAAGAAGTTTTTAAAAATAAAACTCATCGTAGTTCATTCCCTTTACCTCTATTCTGACCAGTAATACAGGTAATTAGTATGGTAGTCTTGTCCTTGTCACTCAGCACAGTACCAACCCACGACAACATATTAATGTGAAGATACTAAAAGAGAAAAGCATTGGAAGAGGTACTCACTCAGAAAGGGTAGCCTGTTTGGCACACTACGGTTAACCGCCTTTTTATTTTCAACATAACTTATTTTTTTCATTCACCATCACCACCAAAACAATCCGTGGCTGGTTTCGCAGTGAGATACGTATTTTTGATTTTTTTTTTTTTTTTTTTTTTTTTTTTTTTTTCCTTTTTTTTTTTTTTTCCCCTATCTATAAAAAAATAGGGATTTTGTTAAAAAAAATACAAGTTCTCCTCACCACATAGAATCGCTAATCTATCTTCCTTGTAAAACGAGTGCGAAGACTTCAATGAGGACTTTCATTCCAGCGTCGAGTTCATCAGATCGTACTTCGTGCATGAGGACGTGCATTTGATCCTGATCGTTGATACTGTCTAAGTGAATCATTGCCTCCTTTACGTCAGCGACAGGATGCTGATCATCAGCTTTGAGTAACTCGATTGTAATTTCTTTACGTTTTTGAAATAATAATTTCTCTCGTTTGAGTTTCTGTTGTCGTTGATGTTCTTGTTCACGTTGAGTACGAATCGCTTTAACTTCATCACGACGTTGTCTTTCTGCCAACAGACGAACTGATTTCTGTTCGTTTGTCTCATAAACAATCCACGATGAATGACCTGGAGGTAGATCTGGTGATTGGATTTCTGGATATGGAAGTTTCTGACCATTCAGTCGTCCATAACTTGCTTCTACTAAGACTCTTGCGAATGCAGTGGCAGTGTCATCATCGAGGTCTTGTATTTCAGTCAGAACATCCGATTCTGAAGTCTCTTGTAATTCTTTTGATAAAGCTGCTATACCATCGTATATAACTTTAGTAATGTTTCCGTTTATAAAAGTATCCGAGGCTGGAGGTGGAAGTGGTGGCAGTGGAGGCAAATCGTCGTATCCAGCTCCTGTTTCCTCCCTATTCTGAGATTCAATAATTTTTCTCTCCAAGTGAATAACTAACTCATCAGCACTCATCTGCGCGATATCAGTTTCTGAGAGTCCTAAGATAGGACTGGCTTGAGTTCCTAAAGGCTCTATTGTTTCTGATTCTTCTTCAATTTTTTCTTCTTTTGGAGGTGGTAGAAAAACACCTTTTGGAGGGAGAGCTGCGCCTTCTATTATATCACCTCTCTGATCGATGAATCCTTGTTCCCATTCTGTTGCTGGTCTACCATTGTGTTTGAATCGGCATTGATTACCTCTCTCACATAGTCCATTTTTAAAATCACGACATTCACCAATGAAGGCATCTGGTGCAGCTGTGGATGTGAAGAACTCAGCGCCTTCTGGAGCTTCGATTATTTCGATTTGTTTTTTAAATTCAGGAGGAGGTAGAGTTGAGCTGACTAACTCACTTAGACCATCAGGTGGAGCTGGAAGTCCTTCTGGTAATTCAACAGCAGGAGCTGGAGGAGCTGGAGGAGCAGAGTAGGTATTCCCAGATGGCGTTGGGTTGGAAGGCCCTGGTGGCGTTGGATATGAAGGCCCTGGCGGTGTTGGGTAGGCAGGCCCTGGTGGCGTTGGGTAGCTAGGCCCCGGCGGTGTTGGATAAGCTGGTGTCGTGTAGGCAGGCTGCGTTGGGTAGGCAGGCCCTGGTGGTGTTGGATAGCTTGGCGTCGTGTAGGCAGGCGCTGCTTGCGTTGGATAAGCAGGTCCCGGCGCCGTTGGGTACGCAGGCGCTGGCTGTGTTGGGTAAGCAGGTGCCACCCCAGCTGCTGGATACGCCGGCATCCCTGTACCTGGCGGTGGCTGCATCTGCCCTCCTGGACCCATTGGAGGATGCTGCGCGTAATACGATGCCGGGTTTTGATAAGACATCCTTGTTTGTATTTCTGAAAGAATAATAAAAATAATAATCACAACACTTTACCATCAACAATCCTGAACTATACCAATGTGGCGATGAACGTGCAACTAGTCTTCCCCAACAAGTGAGGGGGTCGTGCTTTTCATTTTATTTTATTTTTTTGTTCTCTTGCCTTCTACCATTTTTATTTTATTTTTTTAAATTTTTTTTTTAAAAACTCCGTTTTTTCAATATCCTTCTTTTTTTGGAAATACTAAAAAAGAGTAAACACTTCTGTTGATCAAACTATCGACTGGGAAAAAAAATGGGGGAAAACGAAAAAAGAAAAAAGGAAAAGAGAAAAAAGGAAAAGAGAAAAAAAAAAAAGAAAACTCGGGTTCACTACATCCCCTGTAGATTTTTTTTTTTTTTTTTTTTTTGATTTTTTTTTTTTTAAATAGGCAGAATAGATCGACCCCAGTCCATAACCCGAAACAGTATTCTCGTGTCTGGTTGCAGGTCGATCTGTAATTACTACAGGTGCAATACACAATAGTAATGCGGTAGTTGTTTTCGTTTGAAGCAGGGGAACGAGAATCCAAAGCGCGCCGAAACCTAAACTGATGACTACCTCTCCCCTTCACAGATGATGGTGAGAAATTCTTTTTTTTCTTTCTTCTTTTTTAAAAAAAACACTGAAAAAAAATGGGAGGGGATTTTCCTATATTGCACCTTTGATCAATACTTTGGGTTAGGGAAGGGGGCGAGGCATTCTTACTTTTTGTTGTATTTTTTTTTTTTTTTTTCCTCCCAATTCCCCTCCAAAAAAAGAAACTGACCCACTCATCAGAGCTTCTTAACAACCTGAACAATATCTTCATCGTCAAGCATGTGGTCTTTTCCTACCTTTTGAGGGTTGTGTTTTACACTTGATCCCCATACCCAGGCGTACTTAAAGTCTTTCATCATCTGCCTATGAAGTTTATCACAGAAAGACTCCACAGAAGGTTTTGGTTCAGATTTCATAATAACAGGTTCGTTGTAGTCAGGAATCTGTCCTCTTGGTTTTGTGTATGTTCTAACGAGACCTAAATGCTCCCAAATGCATTCAAGAAGACCATCAAGGTTCCAATTATGATGAGCAGAGATCGGACAGTTGTGTGGAATTCTGTCTATGATGTCGAGTTCTTCTACTGAAATCTGATCAATCTTGTTCATCACATACACTGCAGGAATGTATACGCACTTTCCTTCAATTGAATCAACCAACTGATCAATGGTGGCATCTTCATAGAAACAGACATCAGCGTTTAGAATTCTGTACTCTTTTAAAACAGAATGAATTTCTTCTGGTTCTGTTTGAGTCAATTTTACTGTAGAAGTGACGTTTAGACCTCCCTTTTCTTTTTTTTTAATTGAGATATTTGGAGGATCCTGGTTTAATCTTATCCCAAATCCGTCTAATTCTCTTTCAATAATTAACTTATGAGTAAGTGGTTTTGCAACATCCAAGACGATGAGAAGACAACTACATGTTCTCGCGACAGCGATAACCTGCCGACCTCTACCCTTACCGTCTTTAGCACCTTCAATAATTCCGGGCAAATCAAGCATCTGAAATTTCGCACCCTTGTATTTGACAACACCAGGAACACATGTCAAGGTAGTGAACTCGTATGCTGCAACTTCAGAAAAAGTGTTTGTGAGTTTATTTAATAAAGTACTCTTACCTACTGAAGGAAAACCGATGAATCCAATTCGCGCATCACCTGAGTTGGTTGTCGTTAAGTTAATAGTTTGTTGTTTTATTTAGAATTAAGAATTATTCATACCTGTTTTTTGAACTTCGAATCCTTCTTGTTTTGGACCTCCTTTTCCCTTGTTGGCGGCTTCTATAAGTTCGTTCTTTAACTTTGCAAGTTTCGCTTTAAGTTGACCCAAATGAGCAGATGTAGCTTTGTTTTTCTGAGTTCTTCCCATCTCTAACTCGATATCCGCAATTCGTTGTAAAACAGACATTTTAAGGCCGAGTGGTGTCCTCTGCCCCGATTGGCAACCCTAGAAAATAAATAATTCATAAAAAAAACCAATTAACACAACACAATACGGGTGAACTATGGTGATGCTCAGCATTAGCCTTTTGAAGTAACCATTTAGGCTTCGAGATATTTATGGTGTGTCTTAGATGATAAAAATACGTACGAATTTGATAGTAAATAGAAAAACAACATCATTTCAGGCAGTGTGAACGAATAGGCAGCAGTACTATTTTTGACTGCGATGCCTCCTTTTTTTTTTTTTTTCAGGTGTAGATTTTTTTTTTTTTTTTTTTTTTGGTTCTTTTTTTTTTTTTTGTTTTTTCCTTTTCAAATGTCAAGTCAATTAGCAAAATGCCTCTTTTCTCAAAAAAAAAAACGTTCCACGTTGTCCTCTTCAAGAAACCAGGCAGCTTGCTAATTTTGTCACATCGCAGTACTCACTTCACAAGGTAAACATGTCGCAGGTGTAGATCGTATTCAGGCTCACTAATAAATTGAGGGGGAGATTTTGATTTTTTTTTTGAAGAGTGGGCAACAGGGAAGACACACACACAATGACAAATAAATCAATCTTTTCACGTGTAAAGAAAAATAATGAAATAAAAAATAACACCTAGACAGAGTTAAGGAGCTTATTGCACAACAGGATCTCACTTTTAAAGAAATAAAAAATAAATAAAAAAACTCTGACCAGTCACTGAAAGTGTGTAAAAAAAAAAAAAAAAAGTGAAAAGTGAGAATCCATCATCCCATTCGACCATTCACACGACTTTCCTATAGTAGAATGACGAGGCACTTTTGAATACTTAAAATCTGACATCAAATTAAAGTGTAGAAGACTCTGAAGGGGAAAACCCAACCCGAGTCTGAAATGGAGGTACCCGACAGCCATAATTTTTAATTCAAAGAGAGAGAAGAAAAGAAAAAAGTGTAAACAACGGGAAAGGAGGGAAAAAAAAAAGGAAAAAAAAATTATATTCGCTTGACTGCGAGCGAAGAACAATACTGCAATGTGTGTGTGTGGGACTGTAGTACTTATATAGTGCTTCAACTCCATCAGCAGTCAGACAACAATAACAGAGTACTTTGTGGACTTCCACAAGCAACACGAACAGAATCACGCAGACTTATTTCTGTTTTTTAAAATCTTTTTTTCTCATTTTTTAATTTTTATTTTTTTTTTCAAGTCGTTGCTCCGAAGGAAAGCAAAGCAAGTGTACAGCTGGCAACACCATCGATAGAAAGGCAAGAGCGAGATAATCGGTTGCCTTTGGAAAAAAAAAAAAAAAAAATACGTTTCTTGATTATAAAATTATTTATTTTTTTTTGTGTATTTCAGTCGTCTAAAAGTCTATTTGTGATCCCAACAAGGGTGCGTGTAACCAAATTAATTTAGTTGGCGAGTCTATGACATGATGTCGAGTAGTGTAATTGAAGGACACTCAAAAAGAGAACCAGATAGCTGTAGCTCTCTAAGATATCCTCGATACCCACTCACGCATTTTTTTAGTTGATCGTTTTTTTTATTTTCATTCATTTTATTTTATTACCCCTCATACAAAAAAAAAAAAAAAAAAAACCATCCTATACTTATTTAATTAATCGATATACTATGGTTAATCCTATTAGGGCTCCAACTCCAAAGAATTGCCTGCTCAATGCTTGTTTTATGAAATTAATATCACTTGATTGAGTTTCAAGTTGTGATGTTATGAGAGTCATCGCCTGTAGCTGTCGTTGATCGAGATTTGAAGAAGAGATAATGTTTTCTACAGAATCAGATTGTTCAACTTCATTATTCATTACAGAACTCCATGGTTGTCGTTTTCGTTGATTAACTTCTTCCACGGCTTTAACTTCTCCATCTGAGATCATAGATCCCAGAGAGTGATGTTCGTGATATTGATGTCCAATTCCAGATAAAACCAACTCTTCACTGCGATGATGTATTTGAGTTGGTTGAAAACCCGTACTCGCAGATTTTTCATCCGTCGGTATAAAGTTACAATCTTCTATGAACTCAACACCCTCTGATAGAACGTCTCTCAGAGTCCTTTCAGAAGTAGGAGGATTGTTGTAATGTGATAACTCTCTCAAAGATAATCCTTCACTCGGTCCTTCTAATAAACGAATAGCGTGAACTAATGACATTTGTAAGTTTGTTAATATTTGAATTGCTGATCCTCGTTGTTCATGTGTGAGAACTCTATCAGAAGAAGACAGGGTAACTGATTCATTCAGGTATTCTAACTTATCAGTGATGCTGTTTTGTTCAACAGCTAGGGAGTTGCATTCGTCGATGAAGATTTGACATTCTTCGTTTTGAGATTGGTGTTTTGAATTATTAAAAAACGAAACCAAGTGAGAAGCTTCTGAAACCGATCCCTGCAACGTCTCAATCATTCTAATTATATAACTTTCATCAGTTGTTGGACTTTGTGAAAGTTGAGCGAGTCTGCTGTGGACTTCCTTTTGACTTTCTAAAATCTGTGAAAACTCACAACTCAATTCTCTGCTATCCTCTCCAGTCCGAACTCTCTGCTGACGATTCTTTCGACAATAATCCATCAACCTGTCTAATCCGTAATACTTCGCATCCTCTTCAATCTCAAGAAGGTCTCTCGTACTGTACAATGGAGATAACGTTCCCTGTCTACAGAAGTCAATTACTTGTTGAAACCATTTTGGACTCCTATCAATCTTAATAGTAGCAGATGATGGATCGTGTACAGAATATGTATTACTAAACAATGAAGTGAATAACGATGGTGATGATTCACTAGTTAGTATTCCGACGGTGGTACGGAATAGTCGACCTCCGACTTCTAGTTTCACTTTCGACTCGTTTGAGAAAGTTGAATCTTCAGTTGTAAAATTATTGTCGTTGAAATCTTGAATTTCCTGTAGAATCCATTCAGTGTCGTCGCAACACTTTCCACAAAAGCTCTCCGTGTGTGGTCTCGTTAATGGAAGCGTCTTCGTTGATAAATTACAATTTTGACATCGGTAAGAATTAGTATGAACTTCCTTTACTTGTCTTTTATTAAAAGGATTCACAACATCTTTAGATAAATCTGTCAATGTGCATCCCCTGGGAATCACAACAGATGGAGTTGATAGCATTCACAAACGATAAGTAGAAAAACAAACAAACTTATAGTGTAAGTGTGAAAGGGGACAAGAGTGTGATGGGATGAGAGAAAGGGGGATAGGGAGGGTGAAGAACTGTAAGAAATGAATGATTAGTAAGACTCCTTAAGAACACGATGCTAATTATGAAGCTCACCCTAAAACGAAAGCTGTGAATGACTGCAGTGACCTCGGGTAGCTTCTCATCACTAGTTTCCATAGTCATGAGAACTGGATAGATAATTAATAAACTAATTGTTAACCTTCACTTCACTTTACTTCACTTCAAATAAAATAAAAATCGTTCCGAACTCCAGATAGCAATGGTGAGGTTTTCCAAACACAACGTTGGAGGTGTTATTTTTTTTTTCTTTTTCTTTTTTTTTGTCGGCTAGAGTGAGAGTTACTTAAAAAACTTTCTTTTCTGAAAATTAATTAATTTTTTTTTCCTGTTTTTTTTTTAAGTCCAGCATTCATGTCATAATCATTGTTTTATTTTAGTTTTTTTTTTTTTTTTTTTTTTGTTTCTTTTTTGTTGGCGATCAGTAAAATAAAAAGGGAGAAAAAAAAAAGACAAAAAAGAAAAAGTAAAATCCAACATGCTGTGGAATACTTACAAAATAGTAAGTTCGGAGGGGAAAACGAGGTTCTCACAACTCGCAAAAGTTCAACGAACTCGCGAGTTTGTTTTCCGCAAGAAGATTTTCCAGCGAGTAGTTTTTTTTCAAGTTCTTAAGAAAATGAAATTAATAATTTGAATGTTAATTTGGTCAGCTGTTGCAAAAAGAGAAAGCGTGGGAGGAATAGAAAAGAAAGAAAAAAAGAAAATAAAACCCGGGACCTAGAGATGGGTTAGGAACCTCTCGTGTCAAAAGAAAAACAACCCAAGAAATGTTATAAAAGGGGTTTGTGGGGGGAAGTACGCGACCTAGAGATGGTTTTAAGAAACTCTCGCGTGCTATCGAAAGAATAAAAAAATTAAATAAATGTTTCCAACAGATCAACAATCATCTTGTTGAGCATGAACTCAATTCATATCCTCAATAATAGCAGTAGGTATCGTAAAGGTGTTATCGTCTTCACCCGAAAGCTTCCAACACACTTTACAAATATTCTGAAGATCATTTACATTACCACCTTCATAGGCTATTTTATATCTCTCCCAGTTGCTGCTTTTGTCTAACGCGGAAAGTTCATGATGAACAGCACCATTCCAGTTCTGTAGTCCGCCTGGACACTTTATTACATAAAACATTGTAGTAGTTCCTGGATGGTAGTAGACATCTTCTGTTTCCGCAATAGCGATGTTAAGTTCATCCAATATGTCATTTGATAAGAAGGGTTTGAGTTCTTTTTCTATTTCTCGAATTGCGGTGCCTCTTGAGTTGGATAGCTTCTCAATACGTCCTCCAGGTAGGGCAAAGTACTCAGACGAGCCAACAGAGTTTACAAATAAGAATGTATTGTCACGTCCTCTGTGGATTACAACTCGTGATTTTCTGACTGGAATTTTACCTTCCGTTGGATATTCCTCATCTTCCTGATGCAGAACTTTCACGCCTTCAAGACCTTCGAGTGAGTAGATACCACCAGAACCTCTTGGTTGTTTACCTAAATATGTTTTCCTGATTTTCATTGCAGTTGTATCACTGCCGTCTCCTTTGTTCTTAATCAACTCGCACTCTGCGCTGCTCAGTTCAAAATATTCAAATTCAAATGAAAGCTGCAGCGGAAACTTAAATTTTTGATTAAAAGATTCCATAAATGTGATCTCCTCTTCAGTATCCTCACCATTCTTTATCCCGACAACAGCGAGTTGATCTGTGAAATAAAACACTTCAAACATGGGTTCCTTTGCGCTCAACTCAGCTAATTCCAAATCCTCCAGCTTAACAGTCATTCGTACTCCTACGCTAGGAGCAAGACGCCACAAGGCAGTTAATCCATAAATAAGTTTAGTCTTTTCCAAGAAAGCATGGTTGACAATTTGAGGAGGTATAGTGACATCTTGAAATATATCTGGTAATACCATGATATACATTCTGGTGTCTTCTCCAAAGGTACTGACAATGCTCGCTGTCTCTTTGTTTCGTGCTTTAAATGCCGGCATACTTAATAGTTGCGTAGTCAATCTGATATTTAAATAATAATAATAATAATCGACGCCTCACTATAATAAATAAGAATACGACCTGAATAACAAACCTGTCAAGCATATTAAAAAAAAAAAAAAAAAAAAATACTTATAATATTATTATAAAGTTTTTTTTATTTTTTGTTAGTTTTGAATATGTATTTAGTGACACCAAGTTAAGGACATTAAAGAATAAAAGCTCAATCAAAATAATCACTGGTCTACTTGTTACCGTAACGACTTTCAGTTCATCATTTTCGAGATCTCTTTGGATCGCTGGTGAGCTTCAGCAAGCGGCTGAACCCTCCTCGACATTTCATCTTCTTCGAGTTGCTGAAATAAAAGTTACAAAAAGTTAGTTGTAATCTGATCATAAGAATAGGAAGTTATCACAACGAAAATGAAAAATAAAATAATCAAAAAAAAAAAAAAAAAAAAAAATCAATAAAGCACAATTGTTCTGCTGTTCGTTCCATCGCCGTGGAATACGCAGTTTCAGGAGCCTTAATCTTATACTACTCGTCCCATCAAATAATAATAAGATTTTAGTTAGTTAGTTGGTCGGTTGGCTTCGGAAATATCGACACATTTACTTGACAATAAAATCAAGGAGAACAAAAAAAAAAAGAGAGGGGGGAAAAAAAGTAAAACAATGCGTATTAGTTAGAATATGAGTTTTCCATAAGATAGCTGCACTAAAAAATAAAAACTACATAAAATAAAATTGTTTCTGCTGTTCCACAAATAATCCAACGTTACTGTATATTATGAGTGCTCTAAGAGGGTAACTCACAGCAATAGAGGACCAGTATGGATTGTTGAATTAGCTTCAACCGAAGGGATGTTTATTTTTTTTCAACCTTAACAAACCATTGAACTAAAGTGTTAACAATAAAAGAGAGACACACGACAACGTTATTAGAACCTGAACTTTTTTATAAAAAATATATATAAAAAAAAAGAAAACTTACAAAGAACAAAACGTGGGGAGGCAACTTTGATACTATGATTAAATATAAAAAAGCAACTTGAAACCTGGGCTAAAAAAAAACTAAGATAGAGTTAGGCAAAACTGGTTGCAATGAATAGAGACTAACAGTTGGATTCTATAAAATTCAACTATGCTGTCGAATATGGACCATGAACAGCAGGTAGGTTTAGAACCCGAGGCCCCCATCGGACTAATCTCATCGAAGTACCAAAATTGTAATAAAAGTTAACAGAAGGGGGGCAATCATTCCTCAATGTTGAGGAGAAGAGAAGCCTCTCAATTAACTGGGAAAAAAAGAAAATTACTACTATTTTTTTTTTTTAAAAAGAGAGGGGGAAAAAAAAAAAAAAAAAAACTTTATTATTTTGTTTGTTTTTATTTGCGAACGTCAGGGATCTCGACTCCCGGAACCTCACGAGATAAATAGTCAAGAGGCTCTACCAAAAGTGAATGATAACCCTCACAGTTAACACACCAGCATGTGAGACACAGCTGGTTAATGAGAGGGATTCCCTCCTGAGCTGTATTTGGAGAAGTGCTCATCCCTTATAACAAAGGACGAGTTTTTTTGTATTTTTTTGTTTTGTTTTAGTTATCAACGTGAATAGACCCAAATCCCTGTTAGGATAGTATAGCTTTAGACTAACGAGTCTTCCTGAACACGGCATGTTATTGTTCAGATTATTTAAAAAAAAAGCGGTTTCAGTTTGTTGAATAAGCAGAGAATGAGGTCGGAGACGAGTACCAGAGAGTGCAAGACAACGATCTATGAATAGCTTTAACAACATTCTACTGAGTCATTACTTAATTTCTAAAGAGAAATTACAAATAGGAGGAGGGGAAAAAAAAAACAGTGTATCAAAAAGAGTCTGCTGCTTATTTTTGCTTCTAGAAAAAAACAGGACAGCCAAAGTAATCGGAAAGTGTACATAAATATAAATCCCATGATTAGTTCACCCTGTATATATTTCACGGGGCTCTTTTAAGAATGCCTTATGCATTGTTTAAAAGATTCCATACTTTTTTTTTTTTTTTTTTTGCAGCCTGCTTGTATACAACAGAGACTTTAAAGTGGGTGACTATATGAAATTCATTTAAAAAAAAAAAAAGAATATAAGAAATAAAAATAAAGAAAGAAACATCTGCAGGGCGGTATGATTGCACCGCAAAATAGTTTCTATCGCAACAGCGAACGACAACAACAACAAAAAAAAAATTAAAAAAAATGATACGCTTACGCTTTCCTGTTTGTTAAGCAAGCATTCTCTTTGCCTGCTTAACAAAATGAAAAGGATGAAGAAAAGAAATAGGAACAAAAAAAAAAAAAAAAAAAGGGGGACACACTACGTTTAATGAAATAAGGCAGAGACGTATAACAGCTTGCGATGCTGTGGCGATCTCTCGACAAAAACTGCAGCAGTCACTTAATTTTTTTTTCAAAAAAAAAAAGACAAAAACAAAACAAAACTAAAAATCAAATCAAGAAAAGAGAACAAATCGAATGCTAAGAAGTCATCAAACCCTCAAAAGAGTACAAAAATAATATAAAATAACTGAGCGTACCCCTACTAAAAGTAACTTATTTTATTCACAGGACTAAACCAGTAATAGAATAGGCGTACTTATAACGACTTCCTGTCCCTCTCTATTTATCTCTATTCTATCGTAATGCTACCTTTTTTTCCTTTCCTTTTTCTTTCAATCTTAAAACACACACACGTGTGTTTAACACATAAACCAATCAGCAAAATAAAAGTAAAGTTCATAAAAGATTGCTCTCCTTTAAAACTTTTTTACTATTATTTTTTTATTTTTTTTTTTTAAATCTTAGCTTTTGTGAATAACAAACACAACAACAAAAAAAAAAAAAAAAAAAAAAATTAAATCACCGCGTTAACAGAGAACGAGATGATGGGCTGTCTGACTGAATGGGTTTCAGAAATTCAAAAAAAAAAAAAAAAAAAAAAAAAAAAAAAAAAAAAGGGATCTTTCCCCTCCTCTTTTTTTTTTTTTTTTTTTTTCCAGAAATCACGTCAGAGTGAGCAGCATCATTAATTTAGCAAACTCACCACCGCCCTCTACTATCTGCAATAAGAAGAGTTTGAGAAGGAAGACAGCATTCTCACACAAGACAAGACAAGTGCTCTTCATTTTTAAAAAAAAAATTCTAAAAAAAAAAAAGGAACGGAAAGGAAATTCGAAATAACGCACCTTCAACTGGGAAATAGACAAAAAGAAACAAGAACAGCCATTCCCATCCTTTCTCTCTATTTATTTATCTATTTATTTATCTGTTTATTTTTTTTCCACCAGACCGAAGAATCAGCCAAACCTCATGATTAAAAGTGGGAAAAGAAAAGAAAAAAAGGGTTTTCACTCCCAAAATGGAATGTTGAGAAGCACCAGCGAGCTCGATCAATTCACCGACAAGCAGCACCAGTAGATGAATTAAATCCGATATCGCGTTTTTCTTTCTCAGTAAAGAGAACCCGTCAACATGACTACGAGGCTAGTTATTAAAATACAAACTGATGACTACGAGGGGTCTGGGTAGCCCGCATCAGTAACGACCCAATCGCGAAGATTGCCCAGAGGATAACAGGTTGAAAACAAAACTAAAAATGATTTGGGGAGCGGAGGAAGCGTTAAAAAGAATATCTAGTCGTACTCAGAAGGGGGAAAATAAAACAAAACTACTACAACACTACCACGATTGTGATCATGGAGATGTGATTTGTAGTGCGAATCGACCTGACCGGTTGCTCCTGTCAGGTTGACAGCATCTACTAAAGTCACTATGAAATGATGAAGAGTATTTAAGATCCGATCCTTATAAATGGATTGTAAGGAGAAAAGAAGAGAGCTTTTAAAAAACAAAACAAAAAAAAAAACAAAAAAAAAACTTTCAAACAGACAACACAGAATCCTTAAACGTAACAATAACGGATTGACCGTCTCCATCCATATTTCCATTATTTGTTGTAAATGTGAACGCGTATCCACTATCTTGCCAACGTGCCAATGAATGTGATGTGGTTGCTGCATTCGTTACAAGTTGTGTTCTTACAAATAACCCGACGGTACTACATTCTGATAGATACAACGAGTTAACATTGCCTGCAACAGTCGCATGGGACATCATGAAATTACCATTTGAAAGAGGTAGAAGAGAAAATTCACCTTTGAAATTCTTCGTTACAAGATTAAAAGAAGACCCTGAAGTTGACCCGTCATTCAGATACGCTTGACAAGACAACAACCCAGATGATAATACATAAAAACAAACAAGGATCCTACCGTCATTTAACACAATTGCTTTTTGATTTGCTGAACTTTGAAATAACTGAATACTATCACCAAGAACATTCAAACCAGAGTTCAAGAACCTCATGTAATTACCGTTTGATCCTGTTTCCCATAACACAACAACATTATTTTTAGTCAAATACAATATAATTGGATTCCTGGAGTTGAATTCACTACTAACAAGTGTTGGTCCATTGAGGGCAGCAGTGAAGGTAAAACTTTCAACGTAAATGCTATTATCACCAACGATTGCGAAGTATAAATTATTATTAGAATCTTGTGTCACGGCAGCTCCTGAATAAGTTGAAACATCGAGGGTATCTGCGACAGTAAACGAGGGTGTCGATGGATTCCCACTCGATGATAATTGCGTCACTGAAATACGATTCGTGATCTCTAAACTAACCATCCAATAACCAGAAGAGCTTCCAGCTGTCGTGTCGTATTTATCGACATCTGAATCGACCTGTCTTGATGAAGACCACTCGTTTAGTTCATTCAAATATCTTCCTCTAATTTCATTCCCTTCAGGAACAGGAACTCTGTAGGCAAAGAAAACACCTCCATTTGATCTGGTTATGGCTGTTGAATAGTGCTGATTACCTGATGTAGTTGAAGATAGTACTTCTAGTTGAAGGTCAGTGAACTTACCTGCCATTCCGTAGATGCTTTGCCTGGTGTTATCCTGAAACCTGCTCTCCCAAGATATAAAAAGTCCACCAGATCCTAAGCGAGTAACGCAACCGTTACTTTGTTGTAAGTCTGTGTATGTGTTAGCAATCGCACCGGTGATAGCAGGCATTCCAGATCTGTCAAATTTTCTATAATAAACATTACCCGACGAGCTCCACGTTATAATAAAATCTCCATTCAGAAACGTTACAATCGAAGTCGGCTTTTGATTACCAGACTGGTCGCTATTCACTTGGAATTCAGAACCATATTTGTTACCCGTTGAGAATGACAACAGCTGTCCATAAACGTCGTTGAAAATATTCGGTTTCGCACTCTGCCATGTTATAACAAAATTACCTCCTGGTAACATCCCACAGTGAGCATTACTTTGCGAGCTATCGCTGTATGTGTTGACTAGAATTTGATTAGCGAAATTAGCGACACCTCCCAAATTATAAGTTCTGGTGTAGACATCATAACGAGATCCATCTGTTCCCAAAGACTGCCAAGTAATTGCGAATTGTCCGTCTTCACCCATACAGACTCGTGGGTATCTCATTGTCGTGTCGGTGATGGTGTTTGCGTCTGCTACTGGATCGTATTGACTGACTTCTCCGTCGTATCTTCTGAACTTTATAACAGAAGCAACTTGATTAGAGAAACTCTGCCAAGTTATAACATGAGAATCATCCAGATATTCATGTGATGCTATCTGGGGATGCATATCTTGTGTTGAAGAGATTGTGTTTACTTTAACGCCAGCTGTGCTGGGAGTTCCATCATTTTGAAATCTTCGTGAGTAGATATCGACGTCTTTATAAATTGTTGATTGATACACCACCACAAATCCCCTGTAATAACATCCAACAGATGGATATTGTTGATCACTGAGTGTGTTGTCGTTGAGTTGAAATTCATTTCCAACAGTTGCTCCACTTGAACTGTAGAGCTGACCTAAGATGCCCCATCCAGAACCATCTTGACGTTTACCTGACCAAACTACAATCACACCACCGTTGCTTAGACCGCATGAAGTTGGGTTTACTTGTAAAGTTTTGTCAAAAGAATTTATTTTAAACTCAGGTGAATATTGAATCAATGGCGTTGCTGCTTTACTTTTAATAACATACATACTGATGAGACCTTCTGAATCTTCAGACAGGTACGAAACAAGAAATCCGTTACCTCCATAAGAAGATATCGAACCAAACTGTTGATTTCCAATGATGTGCCCGTCTTGCCATGTTGGTACAGATGTCGGTACTATCGTATTTCTAACAAAGTTATAAAGTCGATATTGAAGTGCGATGTCACAAATATTATCACAGACACTGTTAGTGAATAAAACCATAACTAAACCTTCTCTAGTCACATCTAAATCAACGATGTCTTGATCACCTGCATCTTCACCCACAAGGATATTTATAGCATTCCCATTCACGTTGTAGTAAACACCTAAACTGATAGTGTAGACAATAAAAAGAGTTCCATCAGGGAACCCCTTGATTCTATGATTTAATGCTCCGAGTGTACCTGCTAACACTTGATTAGAAACAGTAGCTGTTACGGTGTCGACAGTGAGAGAATTAGAATCCGAAATGGATAAAATATGAGTTCCAGTTACTGGGTGATACCAAACAGATGGTTTCGAATCAGCAACCTGAGATCGTATAACGTGACTAGTGACCTGCGTGTTGTCAGAAGTTAGTTCTAAATACATCAACTCACTTGTATGATAAACTATAATGACATTGTCATTAATTGTGATCTCCATATCAAAGTCAGTTCTCAGCATTGGATTTGAAATTACAGATACGGCAACCGATTCAGGAGATCCCATTCCATTGAATCTTCTTATAAAAATAGAATTATTTTCTATAAGAGCAATAATAAATCCTGGCTTTGATCTGAACCCGACTACTCGAACAGCAGTATGACTACTCATTGGAGAATCTAACACTGACATAGAACTGACTATTGCGATGCCATTCCCATCGAAAACAGTATAGTATGCTTCAGTACCTCCTTCTGTGTATGAATACACAGAAACAGATCCTCCTGATGCCAATGAAGCAGATTTAGGCGGAAGAATCGCTTGTTTTTGCTCTAAAATTGCTACATCGGTGAATATTTTTCTAATGTACATCGGAGAGTTACTTCCTCTATAAAAAATCATCCAATTTGAAGACGACGTTCCGATCCTGACAATCGATGCCTGCGACCTGGTTAACGATCCTGGAACCTGAGAAATTTCAGCTTCGACGCTGAGAGACGCGTCGCTGCTAGCAACTCTAAAAGTTGGGACGTCGTTGTCTAAACTTAAATAAGCCACATGATAACCAAATGGGGGAATCGAAATAAAATCTTCCCATGAGGACCCTTCATCTTTTGGTATCAGTGATACACCTGTCGTCAGGTCATTAACGAAATCAATTATTGTGGATCTCGGAAGACCACCTGATCTATAAAACACAACAGCCTTATCCCCAACTCCTAAAATTGGTTTTATTTTAACATCATCAATTTCCCCAGCAACTGTTATGATTTCAGTATCTTGCAGAACTGACAACTCATTAAATGCCTCAACGACAAGAGTCCCTCCATCTTTACGAACTGTCAAGTAACCTTTCGTTTGAGTGTTCCATCGAACTCCTGAAATCAAGTTAGAACTGAGGGTCCCTTGTATAACTGATTCATCAGAATACCTGTAAAAAAGACTATTCGAATTGCTCACCCACATTATAATATATCTCGTTGATAAAGAAACCAACGAAAGATCTCTAACAGATGAAGGTTCTCCGAAATGCTCTAACAAGAAACCAGATGTTAAGGCGGTACCTGAGGCGTCATATTCTCTGATATTAACATGACTATTATCGTCAATCCAAGAGACTACAAACCCACCGTGATAAAGACCTACGAGTGATTCACGAAGGTTGTTGATTTCCACGAATCCTTCTCCACTATAAATATTAAAATTATTTCCACTCTTTTCTCCGTTTGATGTGAATATTTGACCAACTATTTGAGTTCCATCATTGTTTACAAACACAACAACTGCACCTCCTCCCGTCAGTTCAGTGCTCATTATATCTGAATAGGAGGTCTCGACGTTATCTGAAATTAATTCATCGAACTCATTCACAACTAATGATTGAGAACATGATAACCAGATTGTTGATATCAGGAATATTATTATTCTTAATTTATGATTCGGATTCATTGCTTTAAAAAAAAAGAAATCTAGAGAGAGGGGAAAAAGAGTAGTTTATATAATACATGGTTCAGAGGCAGGAAAGTGTCCAAAACCTGTTCAAACAACAACTTAAAATAAATTATTGCTAAAAAAACTCATTTGGCATGTTGTGTCTACGCTGTGGATTATTAAAAAAAAAAAAAAGTAAAAAAAAAAAAAGGGATATGTCCGATAAGGAGGCAATGGGGGGATTTAGATGAAATGTGTAGTGTGAGTTGTTAATTATTTTTTCTTTTTTTTCTCTTAAATATCGAAAGATGTCGCATGTGTTCTTTTTTATTTTTTTCTGACTAGTAGTAGTAATGCTGTTTTTTATGAACACGCACATCTGTCGATGACCTTTTTTTTTTGGTTTTTTTCCTTTTTTTTTTTTGTGCTCTACACCGGTAATGGTTTTACTGTAAATTCTACATAGGTGAGGAGCAGGTGAGGAACTGGGGTAGATAAAGTGGAGAGGAAGGTACGGGGGTATTATTCATTATGAATCACGATTAGTGATAAATCGTTACAAAAAAAGAGAAAAAAAAGAGGGAAAAAGACGAACGGAGAGAAAGGTGTACAGAATAACATGACTGCCACAGTGATTTCAACCGTGCTGTCGGGAAAATAGCTTTTTTTGAGAGTAAAAAAGAAATTAAGTTGGACAAGGCAACTAAATGCCTTGCTATTGTACAGAAAAAAAATAGTTCACTAAATTTTTTTTTTCCTCCCTCTCAAATCACTTTGATTAAACAAAGGCACAAGATTTCTTCCATTTTTTTTTTTTTTGAGGAAATGTTCTTTTCGCAAACCCGAGTGAGGCACGGTACACAATGATTTCTGAAAAGTTATAGCACATCGCGTGTCGTAGTAGTTGGTGTAGTGGTATTATTACAATCAAAAAACAGTGCTGCTACAACATAAAATAGAACTAGATTTGTATCTTTTTCTTTTTTTTTTTTTTTCATTAATATAACTTTGTGCTCAAACCGACCTTCACCACTAGGCAATATAATCTATGTACATAAATAGTGTTTAGCGAGGGGCACCAAGAGAAGAACACCGCAACGATAAATAAAAGCATCTGTTAACCAAGTAGTTCTTCATGGCGTTTTTTTTTTTTTGTTTTGTTTTTTTTTTTTTTAAATCTCAAGTGTTAGCCAAAAAGACTGTAAAGTCATAGGCATGCGTATGACGGGATATAGAGGCGATTTTGAGCGGGAAATTTGGCGGGGGGGAGATTTTAGGGGAAAAAAAAGAAGAAGAAAAAGGAGGGAATACTATTCGCCATCGAATGGTGATGGGCAGTCGCTGGCACAGCTACCAGCTCCTAGCAGGTGTGGGCCGCCTGGTCGGGTGCACCAAGGAAGTGAAGTGCATCCTTCAAGACCAAATACTATAGCGATTTCATCATAGCTGTTTTCAACTATTTCATTGTACTCTTGTTGGTTAGCGTTCACGTGTTTGTGGAATGAAACTGTTTTCCGCTCGTTGTCAAACCTTGGTGAGCAAGCACCCTCATCCCACCCACTTGACAACAAATTAGATCTCAATCCATTCTCTCTTTGACCTGTACATCCAGTACAGACATACAGAGTGACCCAGAAAACACATTCCTCACCTCTGCAACAAGTCATCTGGATCTGTGACTGAGCAGGTAGCGGTCTTGGTAATGGATAAACGTTGATACCTCTGATGTTTGAAGGAAATACTTTATAGACGGTGTGACCGACATCAACTTGATTACCTTCAATTGGTCCTAAGACGTCAATGTGATGCTCATTACCTGCTGGGTCGAAGTAGTGAACACCACTGTGACAGCCATCAGGTTCGTGAGTAGTGACAATAGTTTGTAAGTAGTAGTTGTAGACGTCCCCATAAAAGGTTTCATCAGCTCTACATCTGACCCAGTAAACACCCTCAGCAACTAAATTATTTCCGTAAGCATCCATGTGAATAGGTGGCATATTATGCAACTCATTAGTAGGGCTTGCCAAGTGCACGTGAAACAGAGTGGCCCATGGATCGGCTCCGAATGGTGGATGTGGATAAGCAGCACACCAAATATCAGTGTACTGCCATATGTGTGGTTCGTGGAGCTCAACTTGAACCTGCACGCTGCTTGCGGTGATAAGAACGTCAACAATCGCGACTATTCCCATTTTCTTTTTTTTTTCTTTTTTCAAAGTCGAAGTTGAAACTGTGGGGGTAAAGTACATAATTAGGACTAAGTTAACAGAAGATCTATTGCGGTACGACCTGATACAAGAGAAGAGACTCCCCTACAAAGGGTAATTGTCCCTGTCCCCGCTTGATGCATTTCAAGGGACAATCATTCCTTCAAAAAGAGACGACTACGTCATCCGGGGCCGGTTGACATGGTCGACAGGATCGTCACTGTGTTGCCAGTTGTCTTTACTGCATATGAAAAATGAAATTTAAGAAAAAACAAACAGTCACATCAGGGCATTAACGCGATCATATATAGTTAGTCAGGGTAGTTAGAGGACGAATATTTTTTTATAACCGAATTGTTAAATGTTTAATTAGTTTTAACCTAAACAGGATATAATAAAAGACGAGAAGAGGGAACAAACTGCGCCATGTAATTCGATGGTAGATCTCGGATTGCGATCGCAGAGAGAGAGAGAGAGAGAGAGAGAGAGAGAGAAAACAGAGAAAGAAAATAAATCGGAAATCATATTTTAAAAAAGCAGTTTCCTCCTTTAATTTTACTTTAGCAGAACTCGATAATTGTTACATCTGGTGGGCAGAATAATCGAATACCCTGATGAGCGCCCACCCCCCTGGAAACGATAAGGGTAACGTCTTCTGACAGGTTGTGTTTTCCTGATGCCCAGTTCCAGTTGCGAACCACTTTCCCAAGACGAGCATATTTAAATTTCATAAAAAAATTTGGTAAATAATCAAAAAAAAGTTTTGCTTTTGAAAGAACTGGAGTTCCATTTGGAAAACAAATTTGACCACCGTGAGTATGCCCTGATAATATAGTCACAGAGACAGTGGTTAAGGTCTGTGTTCGGTGAGAAACCACCCAATTGTTTATTAACTTTGCACTGTCTGGATTGTGACTTAGAATAATCAACTGCGATTCATCTTCCATTTCATTGATTGACGATATAATTGTTTCCTTTGCCTTTGACCATTCAGGTTGAGTAACGTCAGCCAATCCAACAATATGAAATTCAATTCCATTTTTTTTAATTATTTTTTTTTCATTTTGAAGCATCGTGACCCCATTAACTGACAGATTATGTGATATTTGAGAAGGATAGAAACGATCATGGTTTCCCAACGTTGCTAAAATCGGAGCCGTAGAAACAGATTTTATGATTGGAATCCATTTGTCACTAAACTGCTTTGAAGGAGGGTGATCTCTTTGAACGTAATCCCCCGTCAACACGATCACATCGGGTTGTTCTTTTTCAATGAAATTCACAGCTCTGGTCAAAGCTTCATTCAAGAACGCTTCACCTTCTTTGTAATGAATATCTGAAAGTTGAGCTACTTTTAATTTAGTATCACTGTTTTGATCACCAACCTCAAATCGTTGAATTACTAACTCACCAGCATTTCGTTCCAAACGAAGCTTCAGAAGACGAGCACCATATCCTAAAATGATAATTAATACACAAACACTAGTCAATAATGTGTTATTCATGTTTTTTTTTTTTTTTTTTTTTCACCTGTTATGAAGTGTACAACAAACAATTTTGAGGGTACCAACCGTACTCATACTAAACACAATCTGTTGTGGATCACTTTTTTTTTTTTTTTTGTATATCACTGGCTCCGCGTAAGAGTGATAAACTTGCTCCCAGTATAAAATAAATGTAGCAATTAGGAGAAAAAAAGGTCAACCTCGGCGGCTTTTTTTTTTTTTTTTTTTTTTCCAGCGAGGTTCCATGGGATTGAAATTTCCTCTACACCAGTATCTGCCAACACACTTTTGTGCTGATCTTGTGCTTGATGCAATCTGTAACTCCGGGGAGGAAAATAGTAAATCGGGTGTTTTTCTGGCTTTTTGGTATGACTCTGATTCAAATAAAAAAGAAATCGGGTTATGAAACCTTAACGAGTACCAATGAATGCCAGTTATGATTGTTTTTGCACCTGTAACACCGTATGTGACTATGCACTGCGCACCTTTGTGTGTGTAGTCCACAGGGGTCTGACCTGCTCCGTTGTATTTGTAAGATTTTGCAAGCATGCTCTAGAAAGGTGCGACCCCCATGCACCCTCTTGGAATAAGAACTGTGGTGGATACTGTGTTCCTTATTCTGTGACTTACAGTTACGGCAGGCACTCTGGTATTGAGCACTAGTGAGTCCTAACTCCCTCTGCAACACCTTGAGATTCCCCACATTGTAAATAACCATCTGTCAGAAGGCGTGATTCTCCCATCAATTGTGAATAACCTCAGCAGACTGACAGGTATGTTCATCCTCAGATTCGAGTTCAGGCTGCGAATGGGAACCCGAGATAAGGGCTGGCACATTAATGACTGCGTCAGCAGCCCCGATACCCTTTCGTAGTTCTGTTGCAAGGGTCACACTACACGTTTTGCACAGGCACCTGTCAGGGGAGAATGAAGGAATCCCATGTTTGCTCTCAGCGTATCCTCGGTTCACCCCACGGGGTATCAAGCTTAGCTTCTTCTGCTTTCTATTGCCAGTAACCTTCCTACACTTGTACCCATCCACTGCACATTGGTATTTCCCACCTGTCCGGAAGTTTCCATCCCCCATACCCGCGAGGCACCTGAAACATGTCGCTTTTCCTGTAGTTTTCTTCGCCAGATACTTCTGTAGATAACTCGGAAGAGCCTCAATCTTTTCATCAGCACTTCCCGCACAGAAACAGCAGATAGGTCTCTCCTCCTTCGGCATGTTATATTTTGACTATGTAGGACACATATGAGACATTTCTTTGGTACACGTTCACCCCACTCTTTCCCACCAACCTCGGCCGCATTTGACCCCACTAACCCGGGGAGTTCTAAGATTTTGGGATGGCAAACTAAAGATGGCTTAACCATCTTTAGTTTGTATTGTTCGCAAGAACAAGCAAAAAAGTCCGACTTATTGGAAATTGGCGTTGTGGACTTCTGGGAGTATGATCCGCTTTTCTTGCGGTTCCCATAAATCGGGATCAAATAAAAAAGGGTTATGGCCTGGTGGCCCAAAGTACACCAAAAAAATCCAACAAAAAGTGGCCCAAAATACACCGAAATCAGGTGCTGAAACCCTCACGAGTACTATCTAACTAAAAGTGATAATTTAGTTAAGAAAATTATCACTTTTTTTTACGTGGAGCCAGTGATATTTGAATCGTGCTAATGGTTTGTAATGTTATCTGTAGTGATTTATAATTAGATAAAGGCGAGATAATAAATAATAATAAAAATAAAAAAACATTTTTTTCACTAAAAAAGGTTAATATTTTTTTTTTTTGTAACATGGCTGGGCTACTTTATTTGAAGGCAAGGGGGTAATAACAAATTTTATTTTATTTTTCAATTTATTTTTTTTTTTTCAAAAAAAAAAAAAAAAAAAAAAAAAAAATTCTACAGCAGAATATTAAAATGACCAGTACCTGTATCCCTAATAGTGAGTGCTGGATTAATTACTCTTGCAATGGCTGTTAGAGTTTCAAGTCCCAAGGCTGCAGCAAATTCACCGTCACTCAAAGGAAGTTCACCCCCATTCCAAGCTAAATCAATGTCGCGTATATTTATATTATTCTTAATAAGAATAAGAAGCTCTGCAGAGGTTCTTAGAATCGGACCAAGTGATAACTGAACAAGTGATTGAGGAAGTATTGGTGATATAAAACTAATCGTTGAGTCCAACGCATCAGTTCCAGTCGATGACGACGATGATTTGAGTCCCATAATGCCAAGTCTTCGTAAACATGGAAACTTTATACCAACATCAGTAAACACATTATGTGTTAATGAATTTCCGAGACCTTTACCAGAAGTGGCATCATGAAGGTGTAAGTGTGAGATATGACTTTCCCATGAATATTCACCCGTCTCAGGGTGTTTTTGTAACCACGGAGGAGATAACAAATCATCATCTACAGTACTGTCTGACAACATGTATAACTCCAGTCTGTCTAAGAATGGACAGCTTCTTAGTAATTCCCAAACAACTACATTAGAAACATCCCCGTAAAGAACAACAACTTCTAAGTTATGAAGCGATGAATTAGTCTGCAATTGCTTCAACAACACTGGTTGAAGTACTGATAGTGAGGATTGCAAGACGAGGGTATTCTTACCAAAAACTCCATCATACGACGTCCAGTGTGGATCCCATCCAGCAGCTTCAACTTGTAATTCTTTTATAGTAAACAACTCATAAACAGATGATAATGTCACAGCTGATATCTGACTAGGGAGGGAGTATTGATCCCACTTCTCAGCTCCATCAGATCCAGACTTTAAACGAAGCCTTTGAATACCAGGACACCTTTCGTGTAATGTAACCACATCTGGTTTAGTCCACTTAAAAGAAGCAGCAACTGTTAGTTCTCTCAGTTCCTTAGAATTCCAAAGAAGGTTTAGTATGACTTTTGGATGTTCAATCGCAGGTGAACCTCTCTCAAAGACATGAAGACCAACTAGACTTGGGAGGTTGCAGTATTCTGTAAATGACGTCGCACCAACTCCTTCAAGTCTCAAAACTTTTAATAAAGAATGATTACATGATTGTGATGATGGAAGCTGTGTCGTACTACTATAACCTCCTAAACACACCGTATGTAATTGTGGACTGCTATCTAATACTGTCGATAGGACTCCACTGTTGGGTGCCGATCCGTCTGCTCCGTCGTCACAGACTTGAACAAGTTCTTTCAAACCAGAGCATCCTGTTGTGATTTCTTGGATCAAAAACAGAGGAGCACACCCTGCTATTTCAACACTTTTTATGTGAGGGGAAGTTCTGAGAATGAATCCCAAGACTCCGCAAAACCTTTCTCCAATTGAGGCGTTTAAAACTAATGATTTTAATTTCAAACCCGCAGTAGACATCCTCATCAGTAACACTGAGAGGTATCTTTGAAATTGAATTTCACGAAGATCCAATCTTTCAATAGCGATTGGAACACTTCTCCTCATTGCGACACACGATGCTTGAAATGAAACAATATCAGAAAACGTACAAAACGAACAAATTGGAGTTAAAACTTCAACAGGAAGCATTAAGAAATGAGTGGTTGAGATATCACTACAGCAAGGTTCTGGTTTTATTCTTTTAAACAGTTGACCAGCACGTCTTTTCTTCCTTTTTCGTTTTGTTTTAAGAAACATGAAATCACTTGAGTGTATAACAGGTGTAGTTGGTTCAGACACAAGAGAAGGTGTCTGAGAACCTTCACCACGTCCATAACTTCTCAGCGAAGCAGTCTTTGATGCGGTTCTCCCATCACTTGTAGAACTGTTATCGCTGTATACATTGGGTTCTTCCAACCTCCATTCTGCTACGGATTGTGGTACAGCTGAAGTGTTTATTCTATTAGCTGCTTCTACTGGAGGAGGGCTCTTCAGTCTTGTGTCGTCGTGATCTTTATCACAAACTGAAACCCCACCAGGGTACTCTATTTCACCATCTCCGAATACAAAACAAGTTTTCTTCTCACTCCAACCTGCTGACATCGGATTTGATCTCTACCCGTGACTGTGTGAGAGAGGTGAGGGTTTTCATTAAACTTCATTAAAACAACAACAACAACAACAACAACAAAAAGAAACTGATGAAATTATCGAAGTCTACAAGAGCTTTTCATGTGTCGGTCTTTTTTTTTTTTTTTTTGTGTCAGTGAAAATAAACTAATCAACGCTAAACAAAAAGGAAAAAAAAAAAAAAAAAAAAAAAAAATAGAACTCTTATATTTAAAGGGAAAAAAAGAAAACGGAAACCAAAGAAAAGGTTTTCACTCTGAAGAAAGTACTTATTATATCATTTCATTAATTTATCGAAGTCAGAAAACCAAAACCTTTGAAAAAGTTCTCACGAGAAGAGTTGTTTAACAGCGAGACTTTCACAGGTGAGAATTAATGTAACAATAATAGATAATGAAGTCAATTATTTTCCATCTTCTTCAAGACCAGGTTGGCAGATGTCAATCAGACAAGACTCTTTTCATACCTCACTATAGTGGCAGCCACTGACTCACTCTTACGAGCGATGAAAGGCGGTACTGCAACGTGAATAGACCCAAATCCCTGTTAGGATAGTATTGCTTTAGACCAATGAGTCATCCTGAACACGGCATGTTATTGTTTAGATTTCAAACACGTTGTATGAGTAATACAACCGAACAGGACAATTTTAAAAAAAAAAAAAATTAAAAAAACAACAAGAAAGTGTCTGTTAGAGTTAGAATCACACGCTAAAAAGCAGCTAAGGAAAACATAACTTGTGATGAGCTCTTTTTTTTTTTTTTTTTTTTTTTCATTTTACAAGTATTGTAAAAATGAAAAAGAATGTTTGGCAGCCCACGTAAACCTCCTTTAGCTTCATCAGTTTTTAAGTCCGTTCACGGGGGGTTTCGTGACACAAACAAAACATCACAGTGTTATATTACTATTTTTTTCTGTATAGTTTTTAGATAAAATCAATTTTTTTCTTTTCTTGCTTGAAAACAAGGAAGAAACAACAACAACAAAAAAAAAAAAAAAAAAAAAATCCCGGTCATCCTCTCAGCTCGGGTCTTCCCTGCCGCTGTTTGTTAGCGATCGGAGTCAGAAAGATAAGAGAGACGTCATTTTATTATTATTTTAAGAGACGAAAGAAAAAGAGTTTCTATTTTATTTTCCCATGGGTAACTTTTGATACTAAATATACCGAAGGGGAAAAACAAAACAAAACAAAAAAAAAAAAAAAGATTAAAAAAAACAAAACAAAGACAGCAAATAACATAACACTACGAAGACCCTTTTCACGTACGCCTTCCTTGCGCACGGAATGCGACCCGCAACAAAGTTTTTTTTTTTTAACAATCGTAGGTGCTAAAAAAAAGGCTAGAAAAGGGATGACTCCTCCGTGTGCTCAAAAAATAACAATGGGGGAATATAAATAAAACGAGGATTTTAATCACCTTTTTTTAAGAAGTACAACACAGTTCATAACCACAAACATAAAAAAAAGAAAAGAAAAAAACAAGACCACAACAAGACGAATGACCAAAACAAAACAAAAACAGAGATGGTCCCGCCAGGGGTACTCATAGTAACGCCGTTTACGCTGAATCAACAAAAGCAGCCTGGCAAATAAACTTACCATATCAAAAATTCACGAAGAAACAAGAAACGAAAACTGGAGTATAAAACACATATTTTTTCAACTTTTTTTAACCAGAATAGATTCACAGATTATTATTATTTTTAATTTTTTTTTTTTTTTTTTTTGAGACCTCTCTTTGCCACCATATCACAAGCCAACTCAACGGCTTTCATGTATTGCGCATGTCAGAACAACAAGTACCTCATTTATTTCTTTCACTTCACAGATGAGAAGAAATATGGATACCGACGTTGCTGAGACTTCGACAATATTATTAATACTACCGTATTAGATAGTTTTTTTTTTTTTTTTTTTTTAAAGGACGCAAAGAGAGTTTTCTCAAAAAAAACTAAAAAAAAATATATAAAAAATGAGAGGTTGACCCTGCACATCCAGGCCACTCCCTTGCAGAGATTGTAACCCCGGAAGGTTAACAATGATAACTTGTAGTAGTCAATTTGTGTATTTTTGTGTACGCGCAACCCGGTACAAAATCCTAATAAAGGAATAGTAACGCTGCCACAATTCTCTTTCTACCGAACAAGACTCTGAATGAGGATAAGGTCGTTGTACAGATACCAATATTTTGATAATTGCCGATGTGATGGAAAAAAATACCATCCACCCTAACTACCCAAAAGAGTTGTGTCCTCTCATTTCTAATGGATAACCCCTTCTTTTCATACCAATAACAAATCAGGTTCTGAATTATTATTCGAAGATCTTTTTATTTTTGTTATCTCCTCCGGTACAGTTGGATCATCAACCAATCGTATGTAGTCCACGGTAACTTCACTCATGTCGTAGTTCGGAGGATAAAAGAACGAAGGCATCATCTCCACCTCACTAAACACACTGTCATCATCATCCCTTGTTGTAAATAAAGCAATGTTAGGTAATGGAAGAGGGGGTTCATCGTGTTGAATAAAATTCTCACACGGATCTGAAATTGAATTCTTAAACAAATACGTCTGCAGTAGTAAACTATAGTAGTCTGATTGTTCATTAAAACCACACGACTGATCTTGAACAGAATGAGATCTACCGCAATGCATGTATCTAGATTTTAATAATTGATGTACAGGTGAGATCGTATCATAAGGGATACCAGAATCTCTAAAGTCTTGCGAGTGGTAACGAACAAAATCACATCTCTCAACCCAAACTGACAACCCTGATATCCAACTATTTCTTATAGAGATGAAGGGAGTCTCCAAAGCCTCATATTTAGTATCATATTCTAACATTAGTAGGCAATACGCTAATTCAGAGGTTCTCTCAGCACGAAGTACATCAGATACCCAAGTAGTCTTATAAAATGAAGGCCATAAGTATCCACCTGCTTCAAGTTTTTCTTTCATACATATCAACTCAAGTCTAATCTGAGACGGATATATAAACTCGCCTTCATCAACTGGAATTGAACGGTAGTTTGCATTCCAGGCGACGTAGATTCCTAATAAAGTGATACTAGCACCGATTAATAGACCAGTAACGACTCCGTACCGTATCATTGTAGTGATAGACACAACGACACACGATAAGAATATTTTAAAAACGAAAAAAACGAATGAAGTGCAAGGAGGTTCTTTATTAATGATCAAACTAGCCAACATTACGACAGAACAATTAATAAAAATTGCGGTGTGAACGACGACAGGACTGTCGATCGCAAATATCAACGCAGTTATGAAATTCGACATCGTCAACACAGTTCCGTAAATTGAAGTCGGGGAGACATCTTGAATCCATCGATATTCAAATTCAGGTACCACATGGTAATGATTACTACAGCATCCTAAGAATGAAATAAAACACAAACTCCATATTAACAAGTTTCCAATATCACCGTTTTCTCTTCCATCCTTTGAGACTTGTTGGTGTCCTCGAATTATCCCGAAGACCAACCCATCTCCAATTAGATTGCTGTACACATATAAATATCCGTGTCTTGTACGCAACGTTACCGTGAGACTGACGACACTCAAATATAATATTGTTAACACGAGTGTTACAGTTGGAATGCTCTTTAATAAAAGACCATTCGCTATTGATTCGCATTGAGATCCTTTCCAGTTGATGTGATTCTCAGAATGGACCGCAACATAAATAGCAACCAACTGAACTGCCTGAAAAATCGCAGATATGAACTGAATAGCATTTACCCATGTAGGTCTTACTAGGTTCCATGTTACAAAAGATCGAGTGTATCCTGGACACCAAACCCCATACATCGTAGCGATATTGATTATAAAAAAAGAAACCATGACGAGTAAAAAATTAAATTCATCGTTCATCCTCATAAACATAAACGACGTAAACGCTATAGTAGTTGTCAGTATTACAACGCATCGAATGAAAAAACTTTTTCTCGTTCCGTCAGATTGTTGATACCTGCCGTACGAAGCCAACCATATCGCTAAAGGAGTACAGAACATTATAATGCTACCTTGTATGTGAGCTCCAATGCTGACATTGCTCAAATCAGCTGCTAAAAATGAAACAAATCTATTCATCACAACTCTACAGGCAGTCGCGCTCCGAGTTTCTCTTATCGTTCTGTAACAGTCAATGATCATGTAAGGAGCATATTTGACCGTCGCTATCAACAGCAAACACTTTAAAAACATTTCTACGTCTTTTAGGATTTCATCAAATTGTAATCTCAAAGCCAAGACTGGGTTAAACCAGAACCAACTGTTTTGATATGCAATTGGAAGTCTATAAAGTGTTATTATAGTAAACAATGAATAAACGTCGTAGAGTCGTCTGCCTTGTGATATGTAAGTTAGTATCGATGTGTTTTTAAGAGGTGTGAAGTCAGGTTCTTTTCTAGCCTTCTTCCTGTCGTAGATTTTTATGCGATACAAAAAATCCCATAAACGGAGTTGAATTCTTTCAGTGTTTCGTTTAAACATTCCTAAATAAATTTGAAAGGTAGTGTTATCAGATTCAACGATTGCTGCGCAGGGTATGGTCCAACCTGAGAAGTCTACATCACCTTCTCCTAAACCAATCCAAGCACTTGGATCGTACCCCAAACCAGCTTCATGTTGATACAGTCTGTTGTTGTTGTTTTTTTATGTTGTTTTTTTTCCAGTGAAAAAAAACTTTTTTTTTTTTTCTTTTTTTTTCCACATACCTAAACCTTTCAAGCAAGACTCTTTTATACGCATAACATACTTCTATTACGTTAGCTTGGTGATCACTTGTTAAAAGAGTGTTGCTGTCTGCCTTTGATAATCTCCTTGTATAATCATTCATGTATAAAACACTACTGTAGAATCCAGGAAATGACCACCAATCTTGCTCTGATGCACCTGTTTATTTATTTTATTTTTTTGACAACAAAAAAAAAAATCAGAAGTAAGTCAGACATACCATTGAGATCTTTCATTTCCTTGTCGATGTGTTGAAGTGTCAGGTTCATTATTTGTTCAACGTGCTCCAGTGAGCATAATATTTCAGTTATGTAGCAATTAATGATTTCCATATGGATTTCCTCTTCAGTTATCATCTTATATCGAATTGCTTTATATAATCTCCATGGGAACAGGAGGAGGTACACGGCAGTCAAACTGAGTTCCTTTCCCTCACATTTCATACTTTTTTTTTTTCTTTTTTTTTTTTCCCGCAGATTCCCGTGTGGGGGAAAGGAGGGAAAAAAAAAAAAAAAAAAAAAAAGTTATCGAACGACTGGGGGAAAAAAATAATAATAAAATGGATCACCCCCACACTCCACGAGACGGAATTAAACCAACTATCGTCCAACGACGTGTCAGACTCCATGCCCTTCTGCCTGTCAGAGAAAAGAGTAAATCTGGACAATCGGGTTCCATAAACATCTCATATTTTTTTGTTGTGGATTGCAGGTCCTCCGACGCGGAAATGGTGAACCCCAATGGCAGTAGCTTTCCGTTTGCGTCCAGACCCAGGCTCACCAATAACACACCACGAAACGACTCAAAAAGACCACATGCGTCCGAGAAAATTACTGGTAGCAGGTAATCAACCGTCACAGGCGGCAGAAACGCCCAGAAGCAGCTGGCGAAAACCAGATCACTGCGTCGTTCAATGGAGAATGTCATCTCCGGATTCTTCCCCGGGTCAACTGTTCTGATTTTGTAAAACACCAACTGCATTGCATCACCGAGAGTAATCCAACACCTCGTTATCAGTTATGGTGTAGAAGTAAGTCAGTCTGTTGGGGGGGAAGAAACAGATGCATAAATGGTAAAGATTTTTTTTTTTTTTTGATAAAAGAAGAAAGTGGAAATCACTCCGTCTTACAAGTGAGCAAGAGATCAAACAGATCAAATACTAAAACAGATACAGGCGTACAGTTCTCGTGGCCTTTTGGTGCCGAATACAATTCAGATTCAAAAGCAGATATTTCTTATGGCCATGACTCACTTCCCTCTGTCTGATCTTCAACAAAATATAAGGCCCCCAGTCTTTACCTCAAGTAATTACCGTTACCAGGGGGTCACAGACAGACCACAATAAGAATATAAAATATAATACAAAAAAAAACGTTTCCCTCATCCTGTTTCTGACCCCTCTCTACGTCGACCAATCAACAATGCTTGAGATAGTACAGATATAAATATAAAAAAAAATATGAAATAAGCGTCTGCTCAGATCACATTGTTAGATCTTTGAAAATCAACTTTTTTCTTTTTTTTTAAATAAAAAAAAACTCTTTCCAAAAAACTAACAATAAGAGAAACAAACACTACATTTGTGGATACTTCTCTTGTTGAGGTTTTAAGTTATTCGGCTTAAGAACTCTCGTGTGACCACTTGAATCGATTTCAGCCATCAACTCCGATATTAAAAAAATATCTGCTCTGGTTGCCACCGTAGCTAAAGCAGAAGTTATTAATTTAACCATTTTAGATGAAGCTGAAGGAGGACATTCAAAATCCATTGACAGGATTTGAAAACTAGTTGTAAACGGGAATTCAAATGTATACAGGTAACAGATTAAGATAC
The DNA here is from genome assembly GCA_964019425.1 of Flectonema sp. DT1601. NCBI lineage: Eukaryota > Euglenozoa > Diplonemea > Diplonemida > Diplonemidae > Flectonema > Flectonema sp. DT1601. The sequence continues at coordinate 241,760 of OZ025789.1, forward strand.
CTAATGACCAAATATCAACAAGCTCACTGATACGAGTTCTTGACCACAAATCGCAACATTCTGGTGGTCGATAGTGAAGAGAGCTAATCGCGTGAAGGATTATTTCTTCTTTTCTAATTTGTTCTCGAGTTTGACATAAGACTGACTGTGTTGAAGCACTACCAAGATCACAGAGCTTCCAAGTATTTGTTTTTTCACTAAATAAGACGTTTTCAACCCTCACATTCCTATGAGCAATCGGACAAGGTCCCGCACTATGCAATACAGCAATACCAGTAATCACGTCTCCCACGATTTTCAATATCTGACCTTCTCGTAGGTTCTCACCTTTGTTTTGGATATCATTCACAAGTAGACATAAAGACATCTCTGATAGTTCACTTACAAGGTACACATGACACTTTGATTCGGTAGAGTCATCTCTGTAGCTTATCGAATGCGTTATGTATTTTATTATGTAATCAGAAACCTGAATCTCCTTTAATAATATCGCCTCTTGGATTGCAGTCTCTAATATATCATTGTCATCCCTCGTTAGTATGGTTTTCTTTAATGCGTATTCTTGATTGTGATTGTATGACTTGTTTCGTTCTTGATAACGACATCTGTATATCGTACTGTGAGATCCTTCTTTTACAATACTAGTCACATCGTAAGTATCAGCACCAACGACAACTCCACTATGAGATTTGCTATACTTTTGAGTTAGTTGTGAGACCCATGCAAAACAGCCAGTGTCGCAGGGTGACATTTATCTTTTTTATTATTATTTTTTTTTTTTCCTACACATACCCCCCCTCCTGTTTAAATTGAATTCAGCTTCCACTACATACCAAGCAGATGTATTACAGAGGAATGTCATCATTGGATACTTTCAACCCTGGGGTGTTTACTTTCAGAATAGGAAATCTGGTTAATCTTGCCTCCAGCATGCGAGTTTTAAGGATTCGATGCCTGTGTAAAGTTGAAATAGTTATTAGAGAGAACAATTTTGATACAGCCACGTCAACTGGAACAATACAAAACAACTTTTTTTTTTTTATTCTTTTTTTTTTTTTTTTTCTATCACATAGTGATAGAGGTACAACAGGGAAAATTCCTCCTTTTCTTAATTTTTTTTTTTAAAACACACAAGAAAAGGGGGTGTAGCGAATTACGGAACAGCATGCCTACACGCTTATAGACCTGTTCCAGCGTGATACGCACCCTCACCTATCCGTATCTACGCATTTATTTTTATAACTAATTTTGAGTCTTACAAATGTCAGGGGGGTCGGCGAGTGGGTACATCACACGCTTATAAGATTTGAACGTGTAATATGTATATCGTTTTTTCTTTCTGTTTTAGCGACGAACGCTGTGAGGAGCACCCCAAGCTCTGAGTCGACGAGGGGATTCACCATCCCCGGCAAGAGCTAATCCTGGTGGTGGTGGCGAACCCGCACCGGAGTAATGCGGTGATCCAGAAATCGAGCGAGTGTATTCCGGACTAGCTGAATGATACAAAATAGGAGAAGTATTCCCAATCGGCATCACTGGAGAATCATAGACTGGAGCAGAAGGAGGCACAGCAGCAATCGGAACAGCTGGTGACCTGTACCCACTAATGCCCTGATGAATGTACACAGGTTGCATTCTAGCCATGCTGCCTACAGGTGATCCAGGGCTGTATGGAGATCCACTGCCTTCTCTATGCCTCCTCGGACTGTGGCCTGTTCCATTACACTCTGTGCACACATCCTGAGCTCTCTGTGGTGACGCAGGATGGGTTGTTGGTGGATGTGGAAGTCCGTACATCTTTTTTTTTTTTAAAACGCCTTAAATAATCTATATGAGAAGCGGAATGATATTTTTTTTTAACAAATACAGAAAAACAGTAATGAAAACATTTATGACTACTCAAACACGGAAGATTTCAGCTTTCATTTCAGAACAATAACCAAACACATCATCTGAAGTAGACTCCTGTTCTCTAAATATCTGTATTGTGCTGGATTGTGAAGTAGTATTGTATTGCGTGAGAAACAAAAAAAAAATAAAAGTTTTTTTTTTTTTTTCCGCAGGAGGGGTGGGCTGAAATCAGGGACAAACGGACACAGTGAAAATGATAACCAAGAAAAATGGGTTGGGAGAACCATAGCAGCGACGTCAATAAAAAAAGAAAAGTCGCGTTCACTACAATTATATATTCTTGCAAGCAATTGCTAATTAGAATGGCGGCTTGGAGTCACAAAGAACAACAAAGTGCGATGACTGAATGGAGGGTGGGAAATGGTTTTCCTTTTTTTTATTATTTTTTCTTATTTTTGGGTATTTTTTTTTTAACTATAAAAACCAACAAAAGGGGTTGCAGTAGGGTTTTTTTTTTTTTTTTTTTTTTTGTTTTTTTCGCAGGAATAAAAAAAAAAAAAAAAAGAATTTCTAAAGAGAAACAGATAGGCAGGCAGAGTCTAAACAGCAGTTACTACAACAGCCATGCAATACAATAATTTAACTGCCTGTTCTTGTCTTGGCTTTCTGTTTCCTTTTTTTTTTTTTTTTCCCCCGAATATGGGTCGGTACTTGGAATACCGTGGATTAAAAAAACAAAATGTGGATTGGAGAAGAAGGGATCTTTACTTTCTTTGTAACTTATCGTTTGATAAATGCCATTTGAGAATTGGCCTCAACTACGAACCTGAAAAACCGTAAAATAATACCACGGAGTAACGGAAGAGAAACCCCAGTCTAGAGTTCGTCCTTGGCCTCCTCAGCCTTGAGCTCCTCAAGGTCTTCTGTGTCAACTGGAGTCTCTGACAAACAGCAAACAGAGACAATTCCAAACAACAACACGCAGAAGAACACTCCACCAACAATACAGGCAGCGATCACTCCACCAGTAAAGCCACGGTTCTCTGCTCTTGGGAAGAACGCCTCAGGAACACACTTTCCGTTCCAGTTGAAGTGTGTCGCTTCGCAGATCAACGACGCACACTTTCCAGCTGCGATCACGTTCAAAGCAGATCCAGGCATAGTGGACCTGTCGCAAAGGTAGTCTCCAGCGTTGACAGATGCGACGTAGGTCTGCGAGTGGTCAATTGGTCCCAACTCAGCCATCATTAATGAACTTCCGAGGTCGGTCTGAAGGGAGTTCGAGTCCAACAACAGAGCCCACTCAATCTCAGATCCAACTCTTGGAATGACGTTGTACAACTCGTGAAGGGTAAGGTTGGCTCTGATAATCACTCTTGACGGGTCACAGAAGTGGGTGATGCTGATAACGGTCTGGAGAATGTTGAACTCAACAAGTCTTCTGAATGGAGCGACAACGCTTCCGGTGACATTAGCGCAGGTCGCCTGTGGGAAGCTGAGGGAGATGGTTGAGTCGACAGTTCTGAAGGCAAGATCTTGCTGAAGAGGGTTGGTTCCAACGGCCTGGTTGCACATGAAGAGGGTGTGCCCACTCCAGATAGATCTGTGGTCGAAGGTGGAGGTTGAGCACTCACAGAACCCGTCGATGCAAATCGCTGCAGCATCTCCGAACTGACGGCAGTCATTGTTTCTGTTGCACAATCTGATGTTTGGTGTTGGGAACCCGTACAAAGTCTCGTGCTGGGCCGTCGCCAAGGCGACAACACACAAAAGAAGCATCACTTTCGACATCTTAATAATGAGATGAGGCTTAAGGCTGAAAGGGGGAATTATGATAAACGAAAATAAATAATTTACACCCGACTAGAGTCATATCTAATAAGTAATAAATAATGTCACACGGAAGTACTTCTGAAACATATCAATGAAGTGGTCAGTACAGATCTTGGTTTGCGAATTGATAAATTAATCATTGTGATCATACGCCAGGTAAATATGATGTCATCATACGAAAACGGAATGGCGGGCACTGTTCATGTCTACACTTCGAGAAGCAGCAAACGTCACACGCTAATGAAGTTGAGGACTTTGAGGAGGGCAAGAGAGGAGTCAGTACAGATCTTGGTTTGCGAATTGATAAATTAATCATTGTGATCATACGCCAGGTAAATATGATGTCATCATACGAAAACAGAATGGCGGGCACTACACTTCGAGAAGCAGCAAACGTCACACGCTAGTGAAGTTGAGGACTTCGAGGAGGACAAGAGAGGAGTCAGTACAGATCTTGGTTTGCGAATTGATAAATTAATCATTGTGATCATACGCCAGGTAAATATGATGTCATCATACGAAAAACAGACTGAAGAATCCGAAGAATCCGAAGAATCCGAATCGGAATCGCCGCATCAATTGTTGTGTTGCTGACAAGAAACGAAAAACACTTTTAATATCAACCAGCCACACTAAAGGCCCATACTTCGATATACATGACAATAGACGACAACAAATAATGTAATTATCGGTTTCTCATTGAAGGATTTGTCAATCCTCTCTTGTGAGATTTAGTAAACTAAGAACAACACAATAATAACAAAAAAGAAGAAGAAGAAGAAGAAGAATAAGGGAAAAAAAAAACTTATTATTATTGTAAGTAACCTTAACCTGCTAAGATTCCCAGTATAAGACACGAAGAGCTCAGCTTAGAATCTTTGTTTTCATTGAAAGATGTGCTGGAAGAACGGGAAGGGTTTCAGGTATCAACAAGCTGTTGTTGTTGTTCTTGTTGTTGTTGTTTTTTTCAGAATTCGCAACTTATTCCTCATAATTAAAGATTTCTTGATCTTTTTTTTTTTTTTCCCTCAGGAATTCTATGAAAGGAGACTTGATATGAAAAAGGTTTTCATCGAACGGACAGACAGAATCCGTCGCACGCGGGAGAAATAAGTCATAACAGCTTTTCAATTTGAATTGTTTCTACAAAAAAAAAAAAAAAAAAAAAAAAAAAAGGTTATTAATTTCTGTATTACAGGTACGTTCTGCCAATGCGGTCTCTACTTCAATCGGCAACATACAGATTTCCTTTATTCATTTTTTTTTTTTTTTTTTTAAATTTTGTAGAATAGTTGAATTCTCCTTGTGATTCTAAGTGTCAATTCGTCACCCACCGTCGAGCTTTTTGGTTATTACTACAGGGCGCACGACTTAAGGTGATGTGAAGAAAACAATAAAGCAACCAGAGAGATTCTATATAGCGGAAGTTGATCTTGCTATTTCATTATTATTTTCTTTTTCTTTTTTCTTTTTTTCCGGAGGTGACTAACTGATGAACTGAAGGTTTTTTTTTTTTTTTTTTTTTCTTGTCTTTTCTTTTTCGTGTTTTTTTGTAAAAACAAGTGAATAAAAATCAAAAGAATTTGGGGGGAAAAGAAAATAACAGGGTTGCAGGGAAGGGTTTTTTTTTTTTTTTTTGGGTCAGTGCGAACACTGGTCACATACAAAGCAAAGGGTGGGGGAAATGGAACGGAGAACAATAACTAAAATAAGAAGAAGTCGTGCTTACGGATACGACTAAACGTGTGCTTGAAACACGGTTACCTAAAGTTCCTCAGCCTTGAGCTCCTTGAGTAACGGAAGAGAAACCCCAGTCTAGAGTTCGTCCTTGGCCTCCTCAGCCTTGAGCTCCTCAAGGTCTTCTGTGTCAACTGGAGTCTCTGACAAACAGCAAACAGAGACAATTCCAAACAACAACACGCAGAAGAACACTCCACCAACAATACAGGCAGCGATCACTCCACCAGTAAAGCCACGGTTCTCTGCTCTTGGGAAGAACGCCTCAGGAACACACTTTCCGTTCCAGTTGAAGTGTGTCGCTTCGCAGATCAACGACGCACACTTTCCAGCTGCGATCACGTTCAAAGCAGATCCAGGCATAGTGGACCTGTCGCAAAGGTAGTCTCCAGCGTTGACAGATGCGACGTAGGTCTGCGAGTGGTCAATTGGTCCCAACTCAGCCATCATTAATGAACTTCCGAGGTCGGTCTGAAGGGAGTTCGAGTCCAACAACAGAGCCCACTCAATCTCAGATCCAACTCTTGGAATGACGTTGTACAACTCGTGAAGGGTAAGGTTGGCTCTGATAATCACTCTTGACGGGTCACAGAAGTGGGTGATGCTGATAACGGTCTGGAGAATGTTGAACTCAACAAGTCTTCTGAATGGAGCGACAACGCTTCCGGTGACATTAGCGCAGGTCGCCTGTGGGAAGCTGAGGGAGATGGTTGAGTCGACAGTTCTGAAGGCAAGATCTTGCTGAAGAGGGTTGGTTCCAACGGCCTGGTTGCACATGAAGAGGGTGTGCCCACTCCAGATAGATCTGTGGTCGAAGGTGGAGGTTGAGCACTCACAGAACCCGTCGATGCAAATCGCTGCAGCATCTCCGAACTGACGGCAGTCGTTGTTTCTGTTGCACAATCTGATGTTTGGTGTTGGGAACCCGTACAAAGTCTCGTGCTGGGCCGTCGCCAAGGCGACAACACACAAAAGAAGCATCACTTTCGACATCTTAATAATGAGATGAGGCTTAAGGCTGAAAGTGAAATAAAAATTGAAGAAGAGCACGCTGATCCCTCAAGCCCAAGAACTCAAATACACCTGCATACTACTCACATTCATTCTTTTACCTGAAAAACAGAAATACATGACATCATTGTAACTTTTGTTTTTGTTTTTTTTTCTACGAAAGCGAGATCTTCCCTCCCCTCAATTTTTTTTTTATTCTTTGCCTGGGGTCTGACTTTGCCAGGGGAGAAGACAATAGAAAATAAAAATAAAAAATAGGGAAGAAAAAAAACGCAGTTTTTTTACCGATACACTGACTATGAACAGATATTTTGGGGGGATATGGAGGGAGGGTCGTCAAGGTCGGAAAACGGACTGAACCACAAACACAACACTAAAGGCAGCGAAAACAATTCAAATTCGTTGTCCGCGAGGGTATCACCCTGTCCGAAAGAAAAGTGGGCAAAAAAAAAAAAAAAAAAAAAAAAAAAAAAAAGTTGGGAATTTTTTCATTCTTTTTTTTTTTTGGAGGAAAACAATAGTAGAAACCACCAAACGCTCAGCCTCGTTGATTCTCATGATCAACCGAAGTCTGTGGACCATCAAGAGAAAAGGAAAAAGGGGGCAAGCAAGCTCTACCACAAGACTATTTTTTTTTTTTTTCGTTCGGTAACTTTTTTTTTTTTTTTTTTTTTCCCTTCTACCCCTTTCCAAAAAAAAAAAATAAAAAAAAATAAAAAAATAGCAGCAACGTAAGGATATCAATAGAACATTTGCTGCTAAAATGTGAGAATCCGTTGCCCTGCTTGTTTGTTGGACTTTACACAACAAATAGCAGGACCCCAGTCGTAAAAATAAGAGAATTTTTTTTTTTTTTCTTTTTTTTTTTTTTTCTCCTCCCCAACCTGTTTCAGGTAATTGCTTTATTGCTGTAGACCTCGTTCTCGTATTACTCGAGATTCGGCAATATCAAAATATTGAGGATGTTAAAAATACAAAATAAAAAATGACTATACATCAGAAAATCTTTTCCTCCATTATTCTTTAACCTAAAAAGAAGGCGATGATACCACACAGAAACACATCGAACTTCGGTTTATTTCTGAAAAAAGGCTTTTGCTTAAAAAAAAGAAAAAGAAAAAGAAAGGCGGTTGGTACAACACTGTTGGGGGGTGGGTTATGAGTTTTCTTTTTTTTCTATCTGTTTTTTTTTTCTTTCTTGTTTTTTTTTCCAGGAACATACAGTGGGTCATGGATACAAGTCTAGTACTCGTCATCCTCCTCATCAGGACCTCTTGGGGTCTCTTTTGTTAGTGGCATCTTGTCTTCCGTGCTGTAGTCTGGTCTCTGGTAGGCACGAAGGCAAACAACAAGAGTAGTGACAAGAACTATAAAGAGGAGGACTCCGAGAACGATGGCAACAACAACACCGTCAGGGATATCATCGTCCTCTGGTCTTCGGGGAAGACGTTGGATGCACTGTCCGTTGATTAAGTCGAAGGCAGCATCACAAGAAATAGCAATACACATATCGTCCACTCTTGCCATGTACAATGCACCGAAGTCAAGATTGCAGAGACCCTTGTGGTTGTTTACTTGAGGGAACTTTGACTGAGATCCTAAAAAGTTTGTAACCAAAGCACTAGTTCCGACGAATCTACTTCCAGTTCCACCAGGTTGCCAGAAGATAGGAAAGTTTGGAATCACAGTGAAAACATCATTTAGACTCACTCTAGCGTGAACAGCAACGTTGACACCAGACGGTTCAGCACATGAGAAGGTAACACTAAGAGCCTTTCCAATAGTATTCTCCATGGTTGTAATGTAATCAGTTATAAGAGCAGCTCTTCCAGTAACATTACACGATCCTCTCGGGTATTGAATAGTGAATACGAGTGGTAGTCTCAGCGCCAGACCGTCTTCATTTTCATTTACACAAATAGCAACATTCCTTCCATTTAATGTTGGATTAATATATCTGCTCGAAGGCGTACAGGTACACTGCTTGGTGTTGAAGTTACATGTAGCAGTGGTGTCTCCCCATAGTCTACACTCATTATCATTCTCGCAAGTAGGGATGGTTCTTACATCCAATGCGAGAGGGGCAACAGCAGCTGCCGTTCCAATCAAAGCTGCGAGTAATAACTTCTTCATTCTGTTAAAGAGATACCTGTCAAAACAAGGAAGGAGAGTTCAGAAGTTGAATTATTTTTAAAAAAAAAAACATCAAACAAAAATACAACGACCATTCCTTGCTGCCTCAACAACAACAACAACATCCTGGTGAGCGAGATTGTGAAAAAAAAATAAATCAGAAAAAGAAAATCAAACGAAGTTACAACTATGACGTTATTTTTTTTTTTTTTTTTGGGTGTAAAGAAAAACTAAGAAAAGAAGAACTCCCGCAGTTCCAAAATATAATCCCAGCTGGGATATGATTTTAGTAAACCACCTTAGAACTTAACATAGACACGGCACTTAGTGACTACAGTAGAATCATCTATAACAAAACAAAACAGCAAGGCTTGACTTTACTACGTCACATAAAAAAGGGAACATTATTCCCATCTCAATTTGACGATACCTTAGAGAAATACAAAGCAAGTACAGCACGCAAAAAAAAAAAAAAAAAAAAAAAAAAAAAAAATCAACACCCGTAATTTTTTTTTTTATTTTATCCTCAGCCACCCTCTCAAAAATAAGAGTGAGAGAGATCCCAAACCGAACGACAATAACAAACCTGAATTAAAGTAAAGAAAAAAAAAAAAAAAGAAAACAATATAACACGTTATCGCAAACCCGCACTAATTAAGTTGTGGTGATGGTGATTCAGGGTAATAGGTCTCTTTGGTGGACGTGCTGTTTTTTTTTTTTTTTTTTTTAGTTGTTATTTATAACTTTATTAACAAGAAAGGAATAAATAAAAAGACGACATACAAAGAGGAATCACGGGGTTGGAGATCGCTCTCAGCCTGATAGTATCGGTTGCTGGAGGTGCGATTGCCGAAGCCTCGAGGTCCTCAGCGGAATGTATTTTACGCAAAAGAGGAGCTACAATATGAGCGCTGTGTGTGTGTTGTATATTTCTTTTCCCGCTGAGCAGAAAGCACTACAAGCATGTGGACCAACTTCACTTATTTACTCGTTTTGGATATCCGCAACCGATACAAAATTTTCATCCACCAAACAAAAAGTTTTGGTGGGTTCAAAAAAAAACATAAAAACCATACCGTGGAAGAGATGATGAAGAAGAGCTCCGACTTCTAGCAGACGGTGCTAGTCGCTGACCGGTGAGATGCTGAAGACGACTTGAGTATTGAGGTTCGGTATTTCCAGAACTTAAAGAAAGGAGTGAAACCAAAACTTTTCGAAACGTAAAGTGTTTCACCCTATGAAGATATTTAATAAAGACGACGGCTATGAGAACCAACGATAGCATTCTGACAACCCATCTACACAATCCGTGAACAGTCACCCCGACAACAGGATTACGATACTCAACAGGTGCTATATTCGCAGCTAAACCAACACAGGACATTAGAATAGTATCAACACCAGTGAATGGACGCATCCTCGACAATTCTTGTCGTGCTTCACGGATATCATTCTTATTACACTTTGATATTAACGTAGTAACGAATGATTCATTTGATAAAGGTTGACCAGGGGGTGGTTTTCCAGATGTATTTTTTGCTATTGATATACTCTCAACCATGTCGTGAAGATCACCGTTACGCTCACCAGCTTCATTTATACTTTTTTGAAGTGATTTGATTTGCGTTACCGCAAACTCCAACACCTCTGCCCTGCTTTTCTTATTCATAATGTCAAGCAGTTGCTCCAGTTCGATGAATGAATTAGAAATTCTACATTTTCTCGCAATTACGTCTCGGTCTCCACTCCTACTCGCTGTCCTCTCTCGTATTAATTGCGGTGGTGGAGGTGCTTGAAGAGGCAGTTCTGCTGGTGACAGTCGGCTTATTTTCTTATTAGTCTGTGAGCCAGGGGCCTTCCTGCCTATGGCACCCCTTATATTCTTCATTGCTTCCGAACTTAATATAGTGCTGTCAGTTTCAGGGATCCTAGTCGCTTGAGAACTTAACATTTGTAATGCTTTGTGAGGGTTTAGGGAAACCCTATGTTGCAACATACTCGGAGAAGGTGAATCTTCATCCTCAGACATAAAATCACGTACCTCTTCCAACTGCACTACTTTTACTTTGGCCGATGGCTTGTCACCAGCCAAAGTGCAGACACTTTTCCGTAAATCCATTTTGGTGTTTTAGTGTCACTGGTTTTTTTTTTTTTTTTTTTAAAAATAAAATAAATAAATAAACATTCTCGCACTATTTTTAAAAAAAAAAAAAGTTTTCTTATTGAATGCATTATAATGGTGTTGTTGCTGTTTTTTTTTATTATTATTATTAAAAAATAGGTTCTCCCCTCTTCTTGTTTGAAAGAAAGAAAGAAAAGAAAAAAAAAAAGGAAGTACAATATAATTATTATATTGCCATTATATATTTTTAATTTTCTTTTTTTTTTTTTTTTTTTTTTTTTCCCCTTCTTCTTCATCCTTTTTTTTTTTTTTTTGGTTCACCTCGACAAGCCTTGTTTCCCTGCGGTCGAGAAAAACAAAAATCGGTTGTCTTTTATTTTTTTTTTTTTAAAAACGGGTGCCTACCATTCTTATTAATTTGGGATGGGGGGAGAGAGAGAAACAAACGGAGTGAAATCGGCGTTTTATTAAAAAAATAAAAAAATTTAAAAAAAAAAAATGAAAAAAAACCCGAACGAGAAGGGACCCCAACTTTGTTATTCCATTCCACGTACCTCAGGGAGTTAAATACAACTTATTGACCTGTAAATGTGTAACCATACGGACAAATACTTTATCGTACGAGATAATTCAAAAAAAAGAAGGAAAAAAAAAACCTCGGCTAGTTTTCACACAACCTAATCCTACAAGGCAAGAAAGCAAAAGAATAACAGCTGAGAAGTCAACCCAGAACGGGTTTGCGGGTTTGCGGGTTTGCGGGTTTGCGGGGAGGATTTAAGAGAGAGAAGAAAAAAAAAGAAAAAAAAAACGTAAACCATTCGAAGCTGAAACACGGTCACTGCTAATAAGCTAAAATCGTATGATGTTTTTTTTTTTTTTTTTTTTTTTGCTAAGAGATTTGCCTGTGTTTCAACTCCAAATTCCCCAAAAAAATAAAAGGAAAATAAAGGTTAACATAAAAAATATCACGCGCGGACGAGGGAAAAAAAGAAAAAAAAGAAAAAAAAAAAAAAAAAAACCGATTTCAATTTCGTAATTAAGAAGAAAAAAAGAAGAAAACTGCATCAGACCCGCCCACGTAATAAATCCATTCATCTCGGGATAAGTCAACTATCACAAGAAAAGCAGGAGAGAGGGCAAATCTAAAAGAAACATAACTGCCATTAAAAATCTTATTTAGTCACTTCGTGCATGGCAAACGCAACGTGCTTTACGTTCGCTGGGGTTACTCCCGCAACTGAAATTCTTCCGTTGGAGGTCATGTAAACGTGGTACACAGAGACACACTCCTTAACCTGTTTTAGTTGTTTTTGTGAGGCCTCCCTACACACCCCCACACATTTTGAGAGTTTTTTCAAAGACTTGTTCCAAAGTGCTGAAGAAACAGTAGTAGATCGGAATTCCCATTGTTGCAACGTGTTTGTATTTGTTTTGCCAAAAGAAACTTCTCCGAAAGAAATTCAAAAATGACACTTCTAAAAAAAAAAAGGTAATCACAAACCTGCTCAGGGGTAAGACCTGTGAAACAAAACATTCCGATCTGGTTCTCAATGTGCTCCCAGTTACGGGTCGATCCGAGATTTTTCAATTCAGTTGTTAACGCCTTACGCATTGAGATGATACGGTCAGCCATCACTTTAACGTCTTTTCTCCACTGAGTGGTTAGCTCTTCGGACTTTAAGATTTCGGTAACAAGACGGGCACCATGGATAGGTGGGTTACTGTACATGGCTCTAATGATAATCTTTGCCTGTGATTCAATCTTCTCCTTCTCTTCCTCAGAATCGCATACGATATGAAGAGCACCAACACGGTTTCCGTACAGTCCCATGTTCTTAGCGAATGATTGTGTGATAATCATTCTGTGTCCTTGTTCAATGAAATATCTGACAGCGAAGGCATCTGTTTCTGGGCATCCAGAGGCGAATCCTTGGTATGCAGAGTCAAAGAATGGGTAGTGTTCCATCTCCTTACAGACATCTGAAATCTGTTTCCACTGTTCCTGAGTTGGGTCAACACCAGTTGGGTTGTGAGCACAGGCGTGGAGAAGTACGACGGATCCCTTTGGAATGGCTCTCAAGTCCGAAACCATCTTCTCTAAGTTCAGTCCACAAGTTTCAGGGTTGTAGTAGGTGTAGGTAGCTGGCTTAATGTTAGCATCCTTGAAGATAGGTCCATGGTTTCCCCATGTTGGGTTAGGAACATAGATCTCTCTTTCCCGACCATCATCATACGCAAATCTGCTGAGGAAGTGAGCTCCAACACTGAGTCCTCCAGTACCAGAAATGGTTTGGAAAGATGCGAGTCTTCCTTCCTTCACTGCGCTGGAATCTTCTCCGAGAAGCAGACTGGCAGCAGCCTTGCAGAAAGTTGCTGGTTTTTGTTGTTGTTGTTTTTTCTTTTAATTATTTTTTGAGAATAACTCTGCTTTCCCTTAACAGTTAATCACAACATACCGTCACCACCAATAGGAGCGTACTCGTGGTTCATGTTTCCACAAATATTATTCTCGGCATCTCTTACACATGGAAGGACGAATGGTTTTCCATCATTGTCTCTGTAAGATCCAGTTCCTAAGTTAACTTTGTTCTCGAATGTGTCTTTGTTGTAAGCAACGGTAAGTCCTAGAATTGGATCAGGTGGGCCCATCTGCACACCCTTAAAAATACCTCTGTTTTGATGTTTTGTGTTTGTATAGTGATATTAATATACAGAACATAAGAAAAGGGGAAAAATAAAAAAGAATTTAACAAACCTGTTTGCGTTACGCAATATGCTGTTACGAAACATATTTTTTTTTTTTTTTACTTTTTTTTTTTAATAAATGATTAGGCTGGGGTGAGAATTAATAATTGTTTTGATTTCTTATATACCACGTAACCATTTTCTATTTTTTATTATTATTACTGCTACCAACTGGGGGTAAAGAAAAGTCTCCACCTGTTTAAATTACAGCACAGAACCGATATTATCCAAGAGTGCAGCAGATACAATTCAAGCTACTGGACAGCGTGAGATTAGTCGACTATCAAACTTGATCCTCATCGAGACAAGAGACAATTAATTACCCTTCAGTAGCCACAGTCACTATTCCTGAGTACGTCATTTATCATTCAGAACATTCGACTGACGCGCTGATTGGGTTTTTCCTACGCAGGGAGTCCGTCTAGAGAGTTACTGCGACCCTCTGTCCGGTATCATTACTTTTCTACCCAGTGGATGGCTAAGTCAGACTATTATAATAGTTCACAAGTACTGATGAAATGAAAATAATTATTTAAGCAACAGAACCAAACAGACATCAGGGAAACTCTTCCAAAGATAAGGATAGTTGTTTTTGGTTTTTTTTTTTTTTTTTCTTTCTTTTTTTTTTTTTAACCGGTAGTCTTTAAAATTGTAAGCCAAGTACAAGTTGCCTCCTGACGGGTATATTGTGGGTAGTTCGAAAACGTTGTGCTCCAAAATATAACAAGACTCTACTCCACCCGCGTCAGGCGCATCTCTTGTCTTAGCCCTAGCATGCTACGTTGGAACATTGTCACCAGCCCGGTGGACCAAGTTGTAATTATTGCCCCTGGTTTACTCATCACTCTTCCGTGTGACGGCGGTTATTCCCTAATAACCTGTTGTATGCTTTACCTAAGTCTTTTACTTTTTTCTTCTTCGCACGCTGTCGGTTTCCACCTTCGATGCAGTCAAACTTGTTCCGCCTTGGTTGTTTTTGGAAGAGCTAAGCTAAGTGGCAAGGTTTCACTAACAGGTCGACTTTTTGTCAGCATCTTAGGCTTCTTTTTGCCGAGGACGTGCGGCTTTCTTTGTGGTCTCACAGTGACACTTTTAAAACTTTTTTTTCACTCTTGTCGGAGGTTCCTCGCAGAACGCAGGTTCAAAAAAATGTTCAAATCAATCGGAAAGGCAAAACTTTATCAAAATAACTATTGATTTTCAGTTGGGTAGGTCTTTACCGAGTGTGAGGTAAACAAACGAGGCCACAAGTGAAAATCTATATCTGATTTGCATCTTTATTTTACGAGGCTTCGAAGGGAAAATTTACACCCCCGGCGGTCTACGGGCTCTTCAGGAGTCTATCCTGCATCCTTGGCTGCTTTCGGTGCACTCTGCTGGAATAGCTATGCTTTCTTGCATCAACAACGAGCCCCCGTGAGAGATCCCGAGTAAAGAATGTTCCTGCGTCGCTTAGAGCTGCCGGTTACCAGGCAGCCGAACAGAGGCGATGCTGTCCAAGAGGAAACTATGTCCTATTTCAGTCACACTAAGATTAAGACTTGAAAGGTCAACAGAAGTGAGCTGTGAACAGAAATTCAAGAAATTATTTCCGATAGTAGTGAGACTACTAAGACTACCAGAAAGGTCAAGAGAAGTGAGCTGCGAACAACGGTACAAGAAAAAACTTCCAATACTGGTGAGACTACTAAGACCAGAAAGGTCAAGAGAAGCGAGGTGTGAACACTGATACAAGAAACGATCTCCAATAGTAGAGAGACTGCTAAGACCAGAAAGGCCAAGAGAAGTGAGTTGTGAACAATCACACAAGAAACCAACTCCAATACTGGTGAGACTACTAAGACCTGAAAGGTCAAGAGAAGCGAGGTGTGAACTCTCACACAAGCAGTAATCCCCAATACTGGTGAGACTAGTAAGACCAGAAAGGTCAAGAGAAGTGAGGTGTGAACACTCAGACAAGAAACCAACTCCAATAGTGGTGAGACTACTAAGACTTGAAAGGTCAACAGAAGTGAGTTGTGAACTCTCACACAAGCAGTAATCTTCTATAGTGGTGAGACTACTAAGACCCGAAAGGTCAAGAGAAGTGAGTTGTGAACACTCAGACAGGAAACCAACTCCAATACTGGTGAGACTACTAAGACCTGAAAGGTCAAGAGAAGCGAGGTGTGAATTCTCATACAAGAAGTAATTTCCAATAGTAGAGAGACCACTAAGACCTGAAAGGTCAACAGAAGTGAGGTGTGAACTCTCACACAAGCAGTAATCTCCAATAGTGGTGAGACTACTAAGACCTGAAAGGTCAACAGAAGTGATTGAAGCTTCCCGCAGGAAGTCATGTGAGATGATTGTGATGTCGGAATTTGAATTGCAGAAAGAAATCCGTTTGGCAACTGAAGGCAGCGTACTTATACTAACACTGAGGCAACCATCTTCTGAGAATGTAGGGGTGTCTAAGTTTAAGTATTCCTCATTGTGGTTTCCAAGCCATTGAAGCAGCTTCTCCCGCTTCGATTCATCAACAAACCAGCATTTACCAAATAAACGAAACAACTTCCTCCGCATTTCTATCTCGCTGTCTGCACCCAATCCATGATCTGCCAGACGCTCTGTTTCGTTAAGGGTGTCACCAGCGAACGAGAGTTCAACTTCTTCCGGATCGATATCCCACTCAACAGCCGCCCCCTTCAACAAGTCGCTCACAAGTGAATTAGTATCTAACGTGACTGACACAGCAGCGAGTTCCAATTCCGGGAATGTCACAAAAACCTGCATTGTTTTGAGTGATCTACTGAAAGACAAGAAGGGATGTTAAAATGAGAGAGCGCCTGACCTGTGGCTTACGCTTGCTTCCCAATCTCGAACTAAACTTTTCCAGAGGCCTTCCCACGGGTGTTCTCGTAGATCTTGTTGCGATCGATGTTGTGAATATTCTTAAACATCTTAAACAATATTTTAAATTTGTATTTGGCAAGCAGAAGACACACAAGGAACACACAACTGTTGTTTCAACTGCGATCTCGTCAACGGTGTTGTCAATTTAGATAATTACATGTCGTGTAATCTACAGAATCAGGCATCAGGCTCCTTGAACTCTAAACATTTACGATTCCACCTCCGCCTCTGTCATTAATGTAAGTAGTCTCATGCGAAGGAAAATATAATTTCATCAAAGAAAAAACCAACTTCATAATAAACAAATAAAAACACCCTTCTCTTGCACGCTGGAAAGCATCAGTAAAGGGGAAAGTGTGCTACAAAACATCATCTCGTTGATTATTATTATTTTTTAACCAACGATGTTATTTCCAAACGGGACCATTCGACTCTGCTACTGGTATTCCTCGTTTTCGTCCTTCTCGTTTCATAAAGTTACGAGGATAGTAATAATTTCCTCGACTAACCATAACTAGAGCGTTGGCAATCGATGCCTTGGTATTATCAGCGATCGTCCAGTTGCAAGAACGTGGAATGGTATCTTGATAAGGAGGGAGGGATGCAATACACGCAGGCCCCTCTTCTGGAAGACAACTTATCGATCTGTGTGATAGCATAAGGGATAAGCAACTGTCATTATTTTCAATTTGGTTAACAGCTGTTGTCGCTGGTGAACTCGTATTTATATTTCGATCAATTTCACTGTGGGAGTTGTTAACTTTTTTATTTGATCTACGAATGGCTGACGGTAACAAAGGCTTCATATTAAACTTACCCTTCACACCCACATCACCAACTCTGACTTGAAGCCTACCCTTCCTTGGATCCTGTGATGATGTTGGTCTACCTGAGCTGTCTGGATTCCTCGGAGGTTTTACTCTTTTTGAACTTAAGGGTCTCTGCCTTTCAGCAATCAGTTCAGGCTTCCACAAATCTAACAACTTCCCCTCTCTGAACTTACTGTGAGGGGGAAGCTCCGGTACCATATTGCACTCGTCATCTAAGTTACAAAAAAAGAAAAAAATTAACGAGAATCGATCATTAAAAGCAAAACAACAGTAAAGCGTTGGTTCCTTTCTCAACCAGTTGAGTTAGTCATAAAATAAAAATATTTTTTCGTTATGAGATACCTCGCTAATATCAGAGATATAAAAAGAAAAAACAACAATCGTTCTGCTGTTTCCATATGAAATTAGTAGTGCCATACGTAGTTTCAGGAGCTATAATCTTATACAACTCGTCCCTTCGACCTTCCGCAGTGACACGCCTGTAAGAATGTTACTATTTTGGTGAGTGTAGGTGAGTAACTTAATAATGTAATTAAACACAAAAGTAACTCGGAAATCCCTGTGATAATTTTTCTGTCACCTCCGGCTTCATCCCTTGAACATGAAGCGAGACTAAAGGATCGTTAGGCCATGCTTTCACACCGTGGATCGGTACTGAAGAGCAAGCTTTTACCCTTATGCTCCACGTGAGATTTCTGTTCCGCAGCAAAAGATTCCGAAATGGATGTATTCGAAATTCAATTTATTACATAGCAGACTTATAAATAAAATTCCCACAACACATCATAACAATGAAATACCGACTGTGGTCCTTCCGATTGAAGACGTCCGTTCAGATGGTCTTGTTGAGATGTGATTGGTTCTCCATTTTCAGTTTTTATCTTCTTGTGTACAGGCACAGGATCGATGCTTCTCTTCATGTGGAATACTGCTCGTCTGAAGTTTTTTTAAAAAATAAATGAATGAAATGAGAATCACATCAAAGATGAAAGAAATAATAAAACAAAATAAAATCAGAAACTGAACATAAACATAAAACAAAACAAAACAAGAAACAAAGAGAAAAAAAAAAATGTATATTTTTTTTAAAATAATCTATTACTACGAGTTATGTCAGTTAGAGACTCTGATGGTTGACCTTGCTTAACTATGTGATGGTAATTATATCATCGCTCAGTTGTTCCTCATCACTTGCCCTCGATTCAAGTTCTATCTGTTCTTCAGATATTCTGACTGTTGATCTTCTGTAGGATTCACAACAGATTGATGTTCCGATATTTAATAATAATGATACGGTTGTCAGACCGAATAGCACTTTATTATTCGAAGTCATTCCCTCGATAAGAATAGCAGTAATCACCACTATATCTAACACTCCTATAAATAACGAACATATAATTGAGCTCAACAATGACTGAGGTAGTGAACAAGTGTCTCTCGGAGATCCAGTCTTAAATACATTTCTGACATACCCCAGTGCGATACCACTACTGAATGTTGTGATCAGATGTTGGAATGAGTTAGGAAAAAACATGATGACCATCACCAAAGAGAAGACGCTACTCAAAGAACAAAATACTGAAGTTACAACATTCAGGTATCCATTGATGGTGTTCGACATGTCGGTTTCTTGATCTGATCGAATGAAGTAGAATAAAAAAATAAAAAAAAGGAAACAGTTTTTTTTTAAAGAAAAAAAAACACAAAAACAGACTCATCATTCAAATTAGTAGATTTTCGATAACCAAATTCAAAAAAAAAAAAAACTTGGAAAAAATATAATTTTATAATTTACCAAAAGTTCTTAACTGTCTGTACTTCTACCAGTCACTTCACACAATAATAATATAAAAAAACTCCCCCAACGAACGTTTATCAAACGAGAGAATAATAGGAGCACACATCAAGTTGTTCTTTATTAAAAAGAAAATAGTGAATTGTTTGCTCAGCAAGAAAGAAAGTCTCGCTTACTTATTACAAATGTCTCAAGTGGGACTCACTATGTGTGAGTACTAAAAATATGTCCTCCATGAAGACTATCGATGGAGGTTAGCCAAATAGGACTGCTAAAACAATAATAACGCTATTCGCAATTAAAAGAGGGAATCTAGTGACCAGACGGACTGAAGATACCGTCCTGAATATCTTAACTCTCATTGGTTCCTCTCCTGTTTCCATAATACTATTCGATTCTCCTCCACTAAAGTCTGTTTTTTTTTTTTTTTTTTTTTTTTTTTCTAGTTTAGGTTAGGAGTTCTTTAAAAACATACGCTTCTTCATAAATCGTTTCTCAGATAAAATAGCAATAGCATTGGTCAACAGCACCAATACTTTAAGTAAGTCCCATAGACTAGCTCCCATATTGTTATTTCTTTTATTATCTGGTAATTGAAAAAACAATTTTTTTTTTTTTTTTAAAAAAATCTCATTATTTTTATTTAAAGTAGTAGGTATTAAACCGTCATTAGTTAATTCTAATAAAAGGAAACAGGAACCCGAATGAATGAATCGGATTGTTGTCTCAGAGTGACATCCTGTTGAGAGGAGGGCAATTCAAATATCCCAAATTGATAGCTTTCATTACTTTGAACTATCTCGTTCTTAAATTCCTCTGTTTTCTCTTTTTGAAAATGATTGGAGCAGCATCTTCATCATCAGGTTGGTTATCTACTTCAGGAATTTGTTGTTCTTGTTCGCTGTCAGATGTTTCCGACGATTGCTTTCTTGATTTCTTTTTAAACGACACAGTTGTAGCAACAGGTGTATCAGACCAGCCTGCTGTATCAGTTCTTGTAGATAGAGTTGTGTTTAGGTTGTCAATAATCATCTCTCCTGATTCATTAGTAGGTGACTCTGTCTTATGTCTCTTTATGCTATCGTCGATATCAATACCAATGTTATTGGGATCTTCAGAGCTTTCAGAGGAAGATCTGCTTGTCGCGTCGACTTTTTTCGCACTTTTGTTCCATCCCCACATTGTTGATGCAACCGCAGATCCAAAAGCGACTTCACCACCGAACTCAATATCCCGAAGTTCTTGTTCTTTGTTATCAATCTTTTCAATAGTTCTTTGAGGCTGTTCTGATATGATTTGTTGTTTATTGTTTTCAGATGTATTTCTTGCTTTGGACCATCCAAGCGGTGCTGGAGGCAGTGATACCACGTCCCCCTCGTGTACTTTTTGTTTTTGCATTAGAGCTCGTCTTTCTTTTCTGTTGAGTCCCGATGGTGCTTTTGTAACGTCCTTGGTAGTGATTTCATGTATAAGTGACTCAATTTTCGGTTCAGGGATGGGTTTATTTTGCATACTCGCTGCCGCAGCAATATTTATACGTTCCATCTCCTTTTCCTTTTCCTTCTCTTGCTTTTTTTTTGCTGAGGCGTCTTCTTGTTGTTTTTCCAGGTATAACCTGGCCTTCTCTAAATGGGTTTTTGTTTTTTCATGCTGAGATCTCGCAGCTACGTTGTTATGGATCCAGACACTACAATACTTACACATGTAGCGGGTCTCTTTACGACGGTGAGACATTTTATTTTTATTATTATTATTATTATTCTGTGAGTGTGTTTTTTTTTTTTTTTAATTCATTGCTTTGTCTAACTACGTAGATAGCATTGGTTTTACCCGTTCAGAATCCTAATTCATAATGCTTGATTCTCTGGTAAAAATAAAGAAAAGGTTTTAACAAGAAAGAATAGCGGGGGGAAAGGAGAAAAAAAAATATATATATACCAACTAAAAAAACGAATAAATACTGATAATTTGAGTGATACGTTCCTCACCTGTGATCGCTGGGCTCGGCAGAAACTACAAAAAAAGAAAAGTTCACACTTAAGGGGGTGGGAGTGGATGAGATCCAGGGAACCACGGTTGCGCAGTTTTCTTTTTTTTCTTTTCTTTTTCTTTTCCTTTTTTTTTTTTTTTTTTTTTTCATCCGCTCCATAACATTCAAATAATATGATACTTTTTTTTCTGAGTGATAAGCTAGCAATTGCCCATCGCTCACTTTGTTAAAGAAAATACTCGTCCAATACGAAAAAGAAGACAAGCCGCTTATTGAGCAACAAGAAGTACTCACCATAGGCATCAATGGCTTTTACTTCACACCAGTATAGCTGTTCAGTTTAATGAAGGCAGCTATTTATGGCGTTCAATTGATCAATTGACCTTTACGCAGAAAGGTATTTTATTTTATTCTTTTTTTAATACTACAGATTCCCTTCAGTTCAATGAAGGCTCAACCACAGATAGCAAAAAAAACTCACCAAACAGTTATAAAATAATTAAATCACCCCTCGTACAAAACAACGACCCTTTTGTCAGGATCTGGAAAACCGGGCCGCGGGAGATATGAGCAGAGCCTCTAGTAGTGACTTCACATGGAGATTTTGTGCTGTTTTTTTTTGATTTTTTAATTTTGAAATTGAAAACATTACTAATATATTTATCCAAGATAACATCATTGGTTATCCAGCAATATTAGGGATGCGAAAGCAGCAACGCATCGTTTAGTCGTGCTTAACAAGTGTTGAGAGAGTACAATTGGTGGATTCCGTGTCTGGGGAACTGTGTGTCTCGCAAGATTGGGGATGACGTGTACTCACAAAAGAGAGCAATGCATCGTTTAGTCGTGCTTAACAGGTGTTGGGAGAGTACAATAGTTGAAAGTGGATTCTGTGTCTGGGGAATTGTGTGTCTCGCAAGATTGGGGATGACGTGTACTCACAAAAGAGAGCAACGCATCGTTTAGTCGTGCTTAACAGGTGTTGGGAGAGTACAATAGTTGAAAGTGGATTCTGTGTCTGGGGAACTGTGTCTCGCAAGATTGGGGATGACGTGTACTCACAAAAGAGAGCAACGCATCGTTTAGTCGTGCTTAACAGGTGTTGGGAGAGTACAATAGTTGAAAGTGGATTCTGTGTCTGGGGAATTGTGTGTCTCGCAAGATTGGGGATGACGTGTACTCACAAAAGAGAGCAACGCATCGTTTAGTCGTGCTTAACAGGTGTTGGGAGAGTACAATAGTTGAAAGTGGATTCTGTGTCTGGAACTGTGTCTCGCAAGATTGGGGATGACGTGTACTCACAAAAGAGAGCAACGCATCGTTTAGTCGTGCTTAACAGGTGTTGGGAGAGTACAATAGTTGAAAGTGGATTCTGTGTCTGGGGAACTGTGTCTCGCAAGATTGGGGATGACGTGTACTCACAAAAGAGAGCAACGCATCGTTTAGTCGTGCTTAACAGGTGTTGGGAGAGTACAATAGTTGAAAGTGGATTCTGTGTCTGGGGAACTGTGTGTCTCGCAAGATTGGGGATGACGTGTACTCACAAAAGAGAGCATCGCATCGTTTAGTCGTGCTTAACAGGTGTTGGGAGAGTACAATAGTTGAAAGTGGATTCTGTGTCTGGGGAACTGTGTGTCTCGCAAGATTGGGGATGACGTGTACTCACAAAAGAGAGCAACGCATCGTTTAGTCGTGCTTAACAGGTGTTGGGAGAGTACAATAGTTGAAAGTGGATTCTGTGTCTGGGGAATTGTGTGTCTCGCAAGATTGGGGATGACGTGTACTCACAAAAGAGAGCATCGCATCGTTTAGTCGTGCTTAACAGGTGTTGGGAGAGTACAATAGTTGAAAGTGGATTCTGTGTCTGGGGAACTGTGTGTCTCGCAAGATTGGGGATGACGTGTACTCACAAAAGAGAGCAACGCATCGTTTAGTCGTGCTTAACAGGTGTTGGGAGAGTACAATAGTTGAAAGTGGATTCTGTGTCTGGGGAACTGTGTCTCGCAAGATTGGGGATGACGTGTACTCACAAAAGAGAGCAACGCATCGTTTAGTCGTGCTTAACAGGTGTTGGGAGAGTACAATAGTTGAAAGTGGATTCTGTGTCTGGGGAATTGTGTGTCTCGCAAGATTGGGGATGACGTGTACTCACAAAAGAGAGCAACGCATCGTTTAGTCGTGCTTAACAGGTGTTGGGAGAGTACAATAGTTGAAAGTGGATTCTGTGTCTGGGGAACTGTGTGTCTCGCAAGATTGGGGATGACGTGTACTCACAAAAGAGAGCATCGCATCGTTTAGTCGTGCTTAACAGGTGTTGGGAGAGTACAATAGTTGAAAGTGGATTCTGTGTCTGGGGAACTGTGTGTCTCGCAAGATTGGGGATGACGTGTACTCACAAAAGAGAGCAACGCATCGTTTAGTCGTGCTTAACAGGTGTTGGGAGAGTACAATAGTTGAAAGTGGATTCTGTGTCTGGGGAACTGTGTGTCTCGCAAGATTGGGGATGACGTGTACTCACAAAAGAGAGCAACGCATCGTTTAGTCGTGCTTAACAGGTGTTGGGAGAGTACAATAGTTGAAAGTGGATTCTGTGTCTGGGGAACTGTGTCTCGCAAGATTGGGGATGACGTGTACTCACAAAAGAGAGCAACGCATCGTTTAGTCGTGCTTAACAGGTGTTGGGAGAGTACAATAGTTGAAAGTGGATTCTGTGTCTGGGGAATTGTGTGTCTCGCAAGATTGGGGATGACGTGTACTCACAAAAGAGAGCAACGCATCGTTTAGTCGTGCTTAACAGGTGTTGGGAGAGTACAATAGTTGAAAGTGGATTCTGTGTCTGGGGAACTGTGTGTCTCGCAAGATTGGGGATGACGTGTACTCACAAAAGAGAGCATCGCATCGTTTAGTCGTGCTTAACAGGTGTTGGGAGAGTACAATAGTTGAAAGTGGATTCTGTGTCTGGGGAATTGTGTGTCTCGCAAGATTGGGGATGACGTGTACTCACAAAAGAGAGCAACGCATCGTTTAGTCGTGCTTAACAGGTGTTGGGAGAGTACAATAGTTGAAAGTGGATTCTGTGTCTGGAACTGTGTCTCGCAAGATTGGGGATGACGTGTACTCACAAAAGAGAGCAACGCATCGTTTAGTCGTGCTTAACAGGTGTTGGGAGAGTACAATAGTTGAAAGTGGATTCTGTGTCTGGGGAATTGTGTCTCGCAAGATTGGGGATGACGTGTACTCACAAAAGAGAGCAACGCATCGTTTAGTCGTGCTTAACAGGTGTTGGGAGAGTACAATAGTTGAAAGTGGATTCTGTGTCTGGAACTGTGTCTCGCAAGATTGGGGATGACGTGTACTCACAAAAGAGAGCAACGCATCGTTTAGTCGTGCTTAACAGGTGTTGGGAGAGTACAATAGTTGAAAGTGGATTCTGTGTCTGGGGAACTGTGTGTCTCGCAAGATTGGGGATGACGTGTACTCACAAAAGAGAGCAACGCATCGTTTAGTCGTGCTTAACAGGTGTTGGGAGAGTACAATAGTTGAAAGTGGATTCTGTGTCTGGGGAACTGTGTGTCTCGCAAGATTGGGGATGACGTGTACTCACAAAAGAGAGCAACGCATCGTTTAGTCGTGCTTAACAGGTGTTGGGAGAGTACAATAGTTGAAAGTGGATTCTGTGTCTGGGGAACTGTGTGTCTCGCAAGATTGGGGATGACGTGTACTCACAAAAGAGAGCAACGCATCGTTTAGTCGTGCTTAACAGGTGTTGGGAGAGTACAATAGTTGAAAGTGGATTCTGTGTCTGGGGAATTGTGTGTCTCGCAAGATTGGGGATGACGTGTACTCACAAAAGAGAGCAACGCATCGTTTAGTCGTGCTTAACAGGTGTTGGGAGAGTACAATAGTTGAAAGTGGATTCTGTGTCTGGGGAACTGTGTGTCTCGCAAGATTGGGGATGACGTGTACTCACAAAAGAGAGCAACGCATCGTTTAGTCGTGCTTAACAGGTGTTGGGAGAGTACAATAGTTGAAAGTGGATTCTGTGTCTGGGGAACTGTGTGTCTCGCAAGATTGGGGATGACGTGTACTCACAAAAGAGAGCAACGCATCGTTTAGTCGTGCTTAACAGGTGTTGGGAGAGTACAATAGTTGAAAGTGGATTCTGTGTCTGGAACTGTGTCTCGCAAGATTGGGGATGACGTGTACTCACAAAAGAGAGCAACGCATCGTTTAGTCGTGCTTAACAGGTGTTGGGAGAGTACAATAGTTGAAAGTGGATTCTGTGTCTGGGGAACTGTGTGTCTCGCAAGATTGGGGATGACGTGTACTCACAAAAGAGAGCAACGCATCGTTTAGTCGTGCTTAACAGGTGTTGGGAGAGTACAATAGTTGAAAGTGGATTCTGTGTCTGGGGAACTGTGTGTCTCGCAAGATTGGGGATGACGTGTACTCACAAAAGAGAGCAACGCATCGTTTAGTCGTGCTTAACAGGTGTTGGGAGAGTACAATAGTTGAAAGTGGATTCTGTGTCTGGGGAACTGTGTGTCTCGCAAGATTGGGGATGACGTGTACTCACAAAAGAGAGCAACGCATCGTTTAGTCGTGCTTAACAGGTGTTGGGAGAGTACAATAGTTGAAAGTGGATTCTGTGTCTGGGGAATTGTGTGTCTCGCAAGATTGGGGATGACGTGTACTCACAAAAGAGAGCAACGCATCGTTTAGTCGTGCTTAACAGGTGTTGGGAGAGTACAATAGTTGAAAGTGGATTCTGTGTCTGGGGAACTGTGTGTCTCGCAAGATTGGGGATGACGTGTACTCACAAAAGAGAGCAACGCATCGTTTAGTCGTGCTTAACAGGTGTTGGGAGAGTACAATAGTTGAAAGTGGATTCTGTGTCTGGGGAACTGTGTGTCTCGCAAGATTGGGGATGACGTGTACTCACAAAAGAGAGCAACGCATCGTTTAGTCGTGCTTAACAGGTGTTGGGAGAGTACAATAGTTGAAAGTGGATTCTGTGTCTGGAACTGTGTCTCGCAAGATTGGGGATGACGTGTACTCACAAAAGAGAGCAACGCATCGTTTAGTCGTGCTTAACAGGTGTTGGGAGAGTACAATAGTTGAAAGTGGATTCTGTGTCTGGAACTGTGTCTCGCAAGATTGGGGATGACGTGTACTCACAAAAGAGAGCATCGCATCGTTTAGTCGTGCTTAACAGGTGTTGGGAGAGTACAATAGTTGAAAGTGGATTCTGTGTCTGGGGAATTGTGTGTCTCGCAAGATTGGGGATGACGTGTACTCACAAAAGAGAGCAACGCATCGTTTAGTCGTGCTTAACAGGTGTTGGGAGAGTACAATAGTTGAAAGTGGATTCTGTGTCTGGGGAACTGTGTGTCTCGCAAGATTGGGGATGACGTGTACTCACAAAAGAGAGCATCGCATCGTTTAGTCGTGCTTAACAGGTGTTGGGAGAGTACAATAGTTGAAAGTGGATTCTGTGTCTGGGGAACTGTGTGTCTCGCAAGATTGGGGATGACGTGTACTCACAAAAGAGAGCAACGCATCGTTTAGTCGTGCTTAACAGGTGTTGGGAGAGTACAATAGTTGAAAGTGGATTCTGTGTCTGGGGAACTGTGTGTCTCGCAAGATTGGGGATGACGTGTACTCACAAAAGAGAGCAACGCATCGTTTAGTCGTGCTTAACAGGTGTTGGGAGAGTACAATAGTTGAAAGTGGATTCTGTGTCTGGGGAACTGTGTCTCGCAAGATTGGGGATGACGTGTACTCACAAAAGAGAGCAACGCATCGTTTAGTCGTGCTTAACAGGTGTTGGGAGAGTACAATAGTTGAAAGTGGATTCTGTGTCTGGGGAACTGTGTGTCTCGCAAGATTGGGGATGACGTGTACTCACAAAAGAGAGCAACGCATCGTTTAGTCGTGCTTAACAGGTGTTGGGAGAGTACAATAGTTGAAAGTGGATTCTGTGTCTGGGGAATTGTGTGTCTCGCAAGATTGGGGATGACGTGTACTCACAAAAGAGAGCAACGCATCGTTTAGTCGTGCTTAACAGGTGTTGGGAGAGTACAATAGTTGAAAGTGGATTCTGTGTCTGGAACTGTGTCTCGCAAGATTGGGGATGACGTGTACTCACAAAAGAGAGCAACGCATCGTTTAGTCGTGCTTAACAGGTGTTGGGAGAGTACAATAGTTGAAAGTGGATTCTGTGTCTGGGGAACTGTGTGTCTCGCAAGATTGGGGATGACGTGTACTCACAAAAGAGAGCAACGCATCGTTTAGTCGTGCTTAACAGGTGTTGGGAGAGTACAATAGTTGAAAGTGGATTCTGTGTCTGGGGAACTGTGTGTCTCGCAAGATTGGGGATGACGTGTACTCACAAAAGAGAGCAACGCATCGTTTAGTCGTGCTTTACAGGTGTTGGGAGAGTACAATAGTTGAAAGTGGATTCTGTGTCTGGGGAATTGTGTGTCTCGCAAGATTGGGGATGACGTGTACTCACAAAAGAGAGCAACGCATCGTTTAGTCGTGCTTAACAGGTGTTGGGAGAGTACAATAGTTGAAAGTGGATTCTGTGTCTGGGGAACTGTGTGTCTCGCAAGATTGGGGATGACGTGTACTCACAAAAGAGAGCAACGCATCGTTTAGTCGTGCTTAACAGGTGTTGGGAGAGTACAATAGTTGAAAGTGGATTCTGTGTCTGGGGAACTGTGTGTCTCGCAAGATTGGGGATGACGTGTACTCACAAAAGAGAGCAACGCATCGTTTAGTCGTGCTTAACAGGTGTTGGGAGAGTACAATAGTTGAAAGTGGATTCTGTGTCTGGAACTGTGTCTCGCAAGATTGGGGATGACGTGTACTCACAAAAGAGAGCAACGCATCGTTTAGTCGTGCTTAACAGGTGTTGGGAGAGTACAATAGTTGAAAGTGGATTCTGTGTCTGGAACTGTGTCTCGCAAGATTGGGGATGACGTGTACTCACAAAAGAGAGCAACGCATCGTTTAGTCGTGCTTAACAGGTGTTGGGAGAGTACAATAGTTGAAAGTGGATTCTGTGTCTGGGGAATTGTGTCTCGCAAGATTGGGGATGACGTGTACTCACAAAAGAGAGCAACGCATCGTTTAGTCGTGCTTAACAGGTGTTGGGAGAGTACAATAGTTGAAAGTGGATTCTGTGTCTGGGGAACTGTGTGTCTCGCAAGATTGGGGATGACGTGTACTCACAAAAGAGAGCAACGCATCGTTTAGTCGTGCGTTCTTAGGAATCGTGTATTAACAGAAAAAATGATATAAAAAGTATTAAAACATACCTTAACCAATAGGGTGTCAGTACAGCTAGAGTGAGCCTGAAGATCAGCCATCATTGTTTGTTCCATTCCACGCTCAAGATCTCTTCTTTCACCAACTGTAGGACTTCTGATACAGTTCGACTGTTTGATGATTGGTTTTGGTAAACTTTGCACTTTTTATAAATCTTTTTAAAAAAAAAAAAAAAAAATCACAAACGTCTTCTCTGTCATTTAGTAGCTGGTATACCATTGAGATAAATAGTAACAAGTTGACAGTCAGTTTGAAGTGACCAACCTGTTTTTGTGGGTTAGATCTCCAGGTTCGTCTAAAGTAACTTACAACTGGAATCCAAGTACCCTCTGGAAGCCAGTATGGGGATGTGTCCCACAAAATCCATGCCCCTAATGGGAGGGCTAACATTGTCCTCACGTTTAAACTCATTTCTACCTACTGATGAATGAATCTGGTTGAAAAGAAAAGGTTTAGTTTTAAAAAAAAAAAAAAAAAAATGAAATGAAATGAAATAATAAAAAATGTGTGTTTTTTTTTTTTTTTTATTGCATACTCGCAACTATATAAACTAATAAGTGAAATCTACTACAACAGGCTGTGTCATTATTATTATTTTCATTATTTTCTTGTTTTCAACAAAAAAAAAAAAAAAAAAAAGAATATTCTACCGCAACAAACACAACGGGAATAATAATCGTGTGGAGACCTATATTTATTTAATCAACTTTTTGAACTTGAAAAAAATAAAATCCCCTCACAAGACTGCCTTTTGGCAAAGGAACCCCTTAACAGGGAAAAAAAAAGATGTTGCCTTTATTTTTGATCAGGAATTATTCTTGTGAGGAAAAAAAAAAAATTATTCACGATTACCTTACACACATGTCAGTTATCACACAAAGCAAAAAAAGAAAAGAAAAAAAAAAAATTATGAAATAGCAAACCGAGTCCCTTCCCATTGTCCTCTTCAGTGAAGAGGGTAATAGGATAATCGCAGTACCAGACTTGTCATAACTCACACAGAATTATGAGTCTTTTTTGTTATTTGGGCACTAAAACAAGATAATTGTTTCCTTCCAAACGTATCTACTTAAGTGAAGGCAAAAGAGGGAAAGAACGGGAGGAAAAAGAAGAAAAAAATCTATATAAAAAAAAAAAAAATAAAAAAAAAGGCTAATATTCTAAGGAATGAGTGGAAAAAAGAAAAACAACATATCCCAACATAATATTAAAAAAAAAAAAAAAAGCCCATTCGGATAAAAGCCTTTTACTTAATAAGAATGCCACACACAAAAACATCAAAACCAGGGCTCATATAGGGAATTGAACCCGTGCCTTCTGGTTATTCAATTAATTTATTAACAGCAGCTTGTTGAAGAAGTTGCATTTGTCTGCTGGCGACGTCAGCTGACAATTTTGTAATGTTAGGCAAGCCTTCACTAAGTTGACTTATTTCATCATGAAGGAGAGATGACAATGTGTCTATATCAACAAGAGGAGAAGTACTTGAAAGACCTTTGTCAGAAAGAGAAGACAGTAAATCTTGTGATTCCAACAAGATAACACCAAGCCCTTCCAAAGAAACAACACGTGACTCAGTACAGATGCTACCCATAATCTTAGTGTAGTAGTTTGATACAGATCGTAGAAGTGCGATCGTATCCTCAAAACTGTTCGCATCACCAGCTCTGCTCCAGGCAGCAGCTGCGCTTAGTCCTAACTCTTGACGTTCTAAGTTGCCGAGCATCTCTGTCCATCCTTCGTTTTGAGACATTAATTCCTGTAGGTCTTCTCTTTTTTTTATGATTTCACGTCGTTTTTGTGTTGTAAAGTGTTTTCTCATTACCTTTGTTCTGTACAAGCTCAAAGTCTCTCCTTCCGATTGTAAGATCTCTCTCGTAGAGCTCACAGGTTCGGTTCCCGCTTCAGACAAAATTTTCATCAACATTTGGGAACTGCCTTCTGAGATTCTAGCAGTGACTTTTCCAAGTCGTCGAGGAGAGCTGGTGGTGCTGCAGGTTGTTTTTTTTATATTTTGGATAGAAGGGTGGACATCAACATCCTGTTTCACATTGTTGCTGCTCATCCCAATTCCGTGTGTGGCGGGAATCGAAGCGGGTGAATCTTCTCTAGTCTGTTTTCTGACATCCTCCACATTCCTAGGAGACTGTACCTTCATTGGTGACATAGTACGTGAATGAACAACTTGTTGAGAAAGATGACTAACATCTCCAAGAGACGGTGATTGGATTTTATTATGTTTCGGTACGGGGACTCGACGAGGAGACGGTAGCCTCTGATGACCAAATGGTTGCTGTTCTTTGGTAGAAATTAATGATGAGTTAGTCTTCACTGGAGACCGTACTCTTCCTCTTCCAGACAGAGACTGCATCCTAATATTCGATGACTTTATCTCATCTCCTACAACAGAATGGTGTTGTAACTGACTAGGTGACTGTGCTCTCTTTGGTTGTGAGGTTGCCTGAGACATTGATGTCGATTTGATCTCATCAGTCACAGGTCGCTGTTGTGAGGTACGAGTTCCAACTGGTGACTGCACTCTCTTCGGTAGTGAAGTAGATGATTTGATTTTATTCACTTGGGGCTTTCGATCACTCACAGGAGATTGTGCTCTTCTTGGTTGTGAGGAAGCCTGAGAAACTGATATCGATTTGATCTCACTTCCTGCACGTTGAAGTGAAGTACGAATTCCAACTGGTGACTGCGCTCTCTTTGGCTGTGAGTTAGCCTGTTGAGATGGAAGAACTACTTTAGTACTTTCACTTCTCGCCTGCTGTCGTTGGACAGACTGACGAGCAACTGGAGACTGTGCTCTCTTTGGTTGTGAAACAGCCTGCTGCTTACAATGAGTAGTTTTCAATGGATCGATGTGTGTTGTTGTAACCGAAGTATCCATTTTGAGTGATTCTGATTGCGAGTCACTCACAACAGGAGTGTGTTGTAATTGTTTAACAATAACTCTACTAGGAGACTGTGGACCCTTTGGTTGTGATGACGACTGGTTTACTGTCTGTATCTGACTAGTAGGCTGTACTTCAGTAATGTGTGACGATGGAGGCTTTATCGCAGGAGGTAAAAACTGTTGTTGAGATAGTTGACTTCCCAACCCTCCCACAGCAGGTGAATAACACTTCAGTTGAATACTTTTCGGAGCCGGAGACAGATCCCGTCTCTCAGGTTTCCCCTTCCCCAAACCAGAATGAGATGACGAATTTATCGACATTTCTTTTAAGCTTCTCCCAGCTCTGGATGGCGACAGAACACCCGTACTCCCCCTCGGAGGGCCTGCTTGCATAATGTAAACCTCCCTCCCTACTTATCACGGTTTCATAATTTTATACAACACACACACAGATTGAGGTGTTCCTGGTGAGCAAGTAATAATATTAAATTTTACACGAATTGATACACAACTTTTTTTTCAAAAAAAAAAAAAAATAAGAACAAGAAGAAAATCACTTTTTTTTTCTTATAAAGAAATAAAAGGACAGTAAAGATACAATAGTACAGTACAAAAAAAACTTTCCATTTTTTTTTATTTTTTTTTTTTCCCCTCCCCGATCAGAAAATATTATCCAATCCTCGCATCATTTTGAGGATTTTTAGTTTAACTGAAGTGTGAGAAGATACAACAACAAAAGACATTTTAAAAAAAAAAAAAAAAAAAACATAAAAAAGATTCTCACCATGGTCTCGTTGACATTGCCGACTGCGATCTACGAACACATTTTCCACCAACCAGTTTTGAATCGATCGAGTTTTTTGGTTTTTCATTTGGAGGAGGTTTTCTTGAAAATCTGCTAATTTTATTACGCTCATTACCGAACAACAATCCGTTTATCTCCGTGGAAGTGTTGTGGACATTATTATGTGATTTTCCTCGAGCATCAGCTGGACTGCCGTGAGTAGACACTGTACTTGATGAGAAGTTCTTTTTACATGTTTTTACATTGTCTAAACCATTAGTAGGAGGGTAACTTGGGTTTGCTGTCGTGTCAAAAGGTGTTGGCTGTCTGTATGACACAACTGGATTACGAAGACGTCCACAAGTCATTGCGGAAACACTTCTTTTAGAACTTTGATCGTATTGAATTGGTACTTTACTTGACAACTGATTAACAGCTGCACATTGATTTGATTTCTTCTTACTCAAGGTTTCCTGGTAATGAGGTGCAGTGTCAACAGCAGGGGGCTTTATAGCTCTTTTGTGACTGCATTCGAACTCCTGAAGTCGTTCAGGGACGACATTCAAGCTGTTAACACCCGAGACCATGTCAACAACTCTATTAGCTGGTCTTTCTTGTCTTGATCTCACCTGTTCATCTAAGTGATACTTGGTATTGATAAGTTGATCTTGTTTGTGAGTTCGATAATTCCTGATCGAGGCTTCCTCTGCAAGTTGAACGTCAGCCATTCTCCTCGCTTGAATACTCCGTTCTCGACTCTCCCAATACTGTCTCGTCTCAGTAACATCTCTAATCGGTGATACGCATGTCAGTTGTTGATTATGACCATTTCCTTTCTTTGTTTGCTTTTCAATAGGTTCTGGAGGATTCATCAGTCTCTTTGCAGTGAATCCAAGAGTTCTATTTCTTGGATTAATACTCCCCACATCATAAGGCCTAACAGCGATATCTTCTCCTCTGTGAAATAAAGCTCTTCCATCCTTCCTCTCTCTCTGTCTGCTAAATCCTGATGAGAAATACGAAACACTACTCACCTCTGAAGAGGCAATAGAACGCGGCATTTTTAATAAGTTGAGTGCGAATAAAACACTTATTAATGAAGTTAATTATGATGATGATGAAAAACTTAAAGACACTGAAGGGTACCACAACGGTAAAAGACTTACCAAAATGAGTTAAGTGGGAAAAAAAAAAAAAAAAAAAAAATTATTCCATACAGCATCTTTCTTTATAATATAACTATATGTGCATATCACTCAGCAAGAAAATGAAAACAAAAGGATCAGGTAAGATGACAGTTAGTTTATGGTCATTACTGCGCCGGACCAGAATAAGGAACATCCAGGAAGTGTAAATAGAGAGGAAGAACGTCAATAGAAATTGAAGTTAAATTGAAGTTAAATTTTAATAAATTTCAGTACAGTGTGTGTAAATAAAAGAAAAAGGCCTGATGTGAAGAGAGTGATGGGTTTTTTTTTTTTTTTTTTTTCCCCCTGGCTTCGTAACATCTCACAACCTAATAAAATATTCATGGGGACTTATTGCAAGTGGGGGAAAAGAAAAACCATTCGGATAAGCCTTATATTTTGTTGATCGCAGCTAGTTTTTACTGGCGCACAGGGAAATAGATAACATAACATAATAAAGAACGGCTCTTAATCTGAATAGTTTCTTCTCCGACTTCGTTGGTGCAAAAAAAAAAAAAGAGAGAGGGGCGAAAAGGAATGCAATCAAGGGGGGGGTGAAAAAAGATAACATATAGCAGTATCCGTAAAGCCAGTTTGAAACTGAAAAGCTGAACAGAGATTTACGTGTGCCGCCCTTTAAATTCCGACAACTGAGCACTTCATAACAAACGGATAATTTTATCTCAGAGCGACATGCACTGTGATTATGATCAGAGAGCAGCTTGAAAAACTTCAAAGATATGTAAAGGGAGAATAGAGTGAAACTAAGAGGCAGCGGACTACTTCCCCCCTCTCTGTGGTTTGCTCACTATTTGTTTCCCTGAGAGCAAAAAAAAAAAAAAAAAAAAAAAAAAATACATAATTTAGAAAAAAAACATAATATTCTTTTTAATTATCGCTTCTGAAGTTCCAGGTGACAAAAAAAACAAAATAAATACATAAATAAACAACAATGCATGATACCTCATCATTAAGACGGAAGTCTTGCACGTGACTTTTAAAAGAGAAAAAAAAAAAAGAAGAAAAAGAGTTGTCTTTTTCTTAAACTATTCAGAAGAGAGTAAATACAGCACTCGTTGATGTTTTGTTTGTGTTACGAAACCCCGTGAGCCGACTGTTTTTACAATACTTGTTCAATGAAAAAAAGAAAAAAAAAAAGAAAGAAAAAAAAACGAAGGAAGGAAAAAAATCTTACAAGACCAAAATCGCACGGTACTTTCAAGCAGTGAAATAATAACTTCTCCAGCGCAATAAAAACTTTGGGCAGTTTCAGAGACCCCCCGCGCACTTGAGCTGACGTTTTCTTCCGCGCTGAAAAAAATATAAAGTACACCGATGCGTGAATTAAATATGAAAGTAGGGTACATTGATTATTATCATTTTTTTATTATTATTTTATTTTATTTTTTTGGACGTGAAGGACGGGATAATTGTTTTGAAAATTATTTTATGATACAAATTACACAGGTGGTGGTGACCTACCAAACATATCAAAACACTCTACTCTCCAGATCATAGTGTCACTGTCCGATTCTAACCCAGTTAGTATAGAAATGAGAAAACTAAAGTACGAATGGAACACGACATAGTATGAGTTATAATGAAATCGAAAAAAAAAATCTCGTAAAGACAACAAACAAATAATGGTTGGTTGTCGGGGGGCTAAAAATTTCAAAAACCTTTCCTCGGACCATATTCCCCTCAACCAGCTTTATTCAGCGAAGGAAGTGAGGGAGACAACCGCCTTTCCTACTCATCGCGTTTGCCCTTCTCAGCAAAGGGACCACGTCAACATAGATAGTTATCAAAATACAAACTGATGACTATGAGGGGTCTGGGAAGTCCGCATCAGTGAGGACCCAATCGCGAAGATTGTAGTTTTATGGTATTGGCTGGAAGTGATCGACTTCCAGCTCCCACCTTGCCCAGAGGAAAACAGGTTGTAAACAACAAAAGAGAAATGATTTGGGAGAGGAGGAAGGTGAAAAAAAAAGAAAAACAAAAATTTATTTCCACATACAGCATCTTTCTTTACAATACGACCATATATGTACCACGAAAGAAAACAGAAAAAAAACCCCCAGGAATGTCCAAAGCATTATAATTGCATTGAGGGCTTACCGAAAAATTTTAGAAAAGCACACAGCCATATCACTCAACAAGAATTGAAAACAAAAGTATCGGGTAAGATGACGTCAGTTTAAGGAGTCAAAAGCTGTGTCGGCAGTAAAAAAAATAAAAAAAAACTGGAAAACGTGACCTTACTAAATGAAAATACGCTATTTGTGTTTTATCTCATATGTAAAGTTCGATTATCTTTAAGAAGTCAACGTAGTGGTTGTTATGAAGAGGGGCAGGAGGAGGAGAACAATATTTGCGAATGAAATATCACTAACAAATTAAAAAAGATGTGTGTAAGTAACAAACTAACAAGAAAGAGAAACGAAGGAAGAAAGAAGAAGAAGGGGAGAGGGGAATCAACAATTAGCCACAAACAAAATTAAAAAGAAATTCCTCGGTCGATTCAACTCCAAAACACTTTGTCGATAGTTTTTCACTTTTCTAGTACATC
Organism: Flectonema sp. DT1601; assembly: GCA_964019425.1. Taxonomy (NCBI): domain Eukaryota; phylum Euglenozoa; class Diplonemea; order Diplonemida; family Diplonemidae; genus Flectonema; species Flectonema sp. DT1601. The sequence goes on from OZ025789.1 coordinate 277,479, forward strand.
AGTATCAGTTGGTTCTTATTCAGATAAAGAATTGTTCATCTACCTGTTCTTCGTGCTCGTGTGTTTTATCTTTTTTTAATGTTCCATTGTAAAGCTACCAATATCAACATGTCGAGTGAAGCAACCCTCTGATTGGAAAACACAAGTCTCCAGTTTTGATAATTAATTCTATATTTTATATAGCGATGAGCTTGTGTCTATTTTGATACATTCTTCACCACCACCAACCTGTTTACTATAAACTCACGTCGTGAAAACAATTCGTTATTATGAATTGATTTGATTTGTTATAATTTGAACGAGACACGTAAAAAATAAATATTTAATTTGAGAAGCTGAGCAGTTTTTTGTCATTCGATCATTGTTTTTTTTTTTTTTTTTTTTTTTTTTTTTTTGGATTTCACGTTTCACCAGATATAGCATAAGTTTGTTGTGCTGGTGACAGTAGCGGAGATTCGCCCATCGCGGAGCTTTCACATCTCCCTGAAATGTTTGGATGGCCGTCACTGACTTCTAATTTTTCATAATGAAGAGCGGGATCAACAAACAAATATCGTGGTTGAGATAAAACCCATCTGTTAACTTTAGCTCTCTTCCTTCCTAATATATCCTCATTCAGTGCAGGTGAAGATCTCATTGCCGCAATGGTTGCCGCGGATGCCACTTTCGGTAACTCAGCTATACTCGATTTCTCAGAGGGAGATTTCTCTGGGACGAGAAGAGTATCTTTGGGTGGGACAAGTTGTTCTTGAGGAGCTGCTTCACAAGATTTATTTTTTTTCTTCTTTTTTCGCCGAGCTTTCCTTGATGAATTTGTGCGTTCTGTATATTCATCATGCTGTTTTGTATTTAATATTAGACAACAGAATTTATATACAAAAACAACAGTTTCCCCACTCCTAATTGTTACATACACTAGTGAGAGTGAGTTCTTTTGTTAACTTTCGCCGAGTCTTTGCATCTCCGTTCATGATTTCGACCCACGCATCCTGATTGGTTTTTTTTGTTTTAAATGAAATACTCAGAAACATCACAATGTTTTAAAAATGACAGTTTAAGTTTTCATACCGTTGTGGCTGCCGGGTTCTTCGTCTTCGAACCCAGGCACCCCATCTACTTGTCACAATCAGTAATAAGAAAGGATCGTCCTATTTTCCCTGTGATGATAAATATAAAGTAATTGACTTTAACTTAAACTTTACATTTCTGTCAGGAAACCGGCAAGAACACTCAACAAAGGAACGTCGTGTTTTCCCTGTGATGGTGAAAAAAATGATGATTATATATAAATCAGTTTCTTCTTTTTTACGAATTTTTTTTTTTTTATTTTATTTTATTTTTTTTTTTTTTTGTCGAAGTCAAAGCATTGGAGGGTATCAGTATTTCAATACCGCAGCTGTTAAGAAGTAGTCCTCTAACCGACCAGAAGAAAACGCTGACACAACTCGGAAGTATTTTTTTTTTTTTTAAAATCACTTTTTTTTTTTATTTCGTTTTTTTATTTCGTTTTTTTTTTTTTTTTTTTTCCAATGGCGAAGAACAATTGTGGCGGCATAACCAATATATAAAACGCTTTTTTGTGTGCTTTTTTTATTTTTTTTTTATTTTTTTTTTCTGGTTGCACACGAAACAAAAGCGTGAGAATCGGTTCAAATTTTCAAAGAAGAAAAAAAACAAAACAAAAAGTCCCCTATTTTACTCTCTTGTAAATCTTTTTTAAAAAACTTTCAAATATTGACCAGGGAACCTCTCTAGTTGCACCTTTGTACTTCATAATGCTGTCGAAACTGTCCTTTTCGAATTTTTCGTATAAAGCTGGCATCTTAAGTTTAGTATATGTGTCTTTGATGATGGATTCACCAGTAGACCCAATCTTCACTTTTCCATAATATTTATCAAATATTGCTTTGTCTGACTCAGATGAATTTGGATAAGACTGAACGAACAACCAAGAGCATTTTTTATCCTGAATGTCTGTTCCGATTTTACCTTGAACGGTTGGATCGGCATAGCAATCTAAAAAGTCGTCTTGGGCTTGAAAATATACACCAAGTTTGATTAGGAGTTCTCTGGCAGAATCGTATGAAGATTTATCATTGATTCCTGTTATAACCATCGCACAGGATACGACAAGATAAAAAGAGTAGTACGAAGTTTTATATTTTGAGATTAACTCCCAACGTTGAGGAGTCAGGTCTTTCAGTTCAAAATTCGCACACATCGTGTCAAGTAGTTGTCCGCATTCAGTTTGATATGTTGACTCAAGAAACAAATCAAGTAGCTGTGGATAGTACGATTCTTTACCAAAATTCCTTTTTAATATTCTATAAGTCATCATCTCCACTAACAGAGCATCATTAACAGCGATAAGACCAACACCTTCGCATCGATACCAACATGGGTTTCCTCTTCTGGTTTCCGACCCATCCATAATATCATCTAGTATAAGTAACCAAGCTTGAAGCCATTCAATACACCATCCTAAAGCACAGTACCTCGATAACATGTTGTTTGTTATTGGTATGTCAGGGTGTTTATTTGTATGGAGGATTATAGCTGATTCGACAACCATCATTCCTCTGTTCATCTTACCCCCTGATAGAGTGTATTGGAGGAGGTGTCGGATTCTTGTTGTTTCGGTTTCAGGCATGTGGTAGCCAGTCTTTAGTTCGGTACAGATGTCATCTATCAAATATTGTTGCATTGATATGAAACTTCCTTCTTTATCATTGTGATCATATTCAGGATATGGCAATGGCTCAGAACGACTCTTCGGCCAATCCGTTGCTGGAAATTCCATCGAAACTTTGCTGTCGAATTTATTTTTCCAATAGTCTCGTTCTGTTTCTGTTTTTAATAATTTTTCTCGGAGGATTTCGATTTCAGATTTCATGATTGTATACTTTTTTTTTTGTGTGTATAACCCTGTCTGAACTGAAGGGGAAATAATAAGCTTACTTTATTCCTACCTTATTAAATACAACTGAGAGCTAGTTCACTAAAAAAGGACGAGTTATTCAAATATGAATTAATCGTGAGCCCTAAAGGTATAATGTAATACGGCAGAGTTGGGCACAACATAGTCATCTTACTTATTTCATAGGCTGGAAGGGAGGGGAGAAATTCAAAACAATAATTTAAATGAAGACTAAACACGACTTGGATCTTGAAAATGACGGTTTACCCGTTACTATAATTAGTTGAAGCAAGAAACAGTTTTTTTTATTAAAAAAAAAAATAAATAAATAAAAGAGGGCTCTGTTTTAATACCCAAGCGGTTGCATCGGAAAAAAAAATAAAAAAAAAGAAAAACTCCTCACAAGAGAGAGAAGGAAACAAAAAAAACAAAACAAAAAATAATACAAAAAATAAAACATTATACTTTTTTAAGAAGAAGAAGAAGAAGAAGAAAAAAAAAAAAATTTAAATCTATTTTTTTTTTTGGCAGTACTAACTACACATAACACAACCGATGTGGGGGAAGAAGAAGAATAACGAAAAATGAAAATTTTGATCTATTTTTTTTTTTTTTTTTTTTTTTCCCTTGCATCCATCAAGCATTGTAAGAACTAAAAATCATACCAAACAGTTAGACATCTCGGTAAGCTTACCGGGGTATCAGATATTCGATAACCCACAACCGTAAAACTCCCGTTGTGACCATCAGTATTCGTGTTAAGAACCACTTAACATAAGAGCAAGTGTTAAGGATGGTTGATAACACCTATTTTCGCCAAGAGAGGAGGCTCATGCCCGTACACGTTAAAACATCAACAAGTGTTATATTGCTATTTCTCTGTATGTAGTTTTAAGGTGAAGGCCCACAGTGTTTGCAAAAAAAAAAACCAAAAAAAAAAAGAAAAACATATTTAATAATGTAGAAGTTATTTTTTTTTTTTTTTTTTTTTTTTTTTTCCTCCTCCAAAAAAATTAAAAAAAAATACTACTCAGAACCAAGAATTAATATTTCTTTTGGCCATGTTATCTATTTCCCCACCGTGTATCAGCCTCAGATGACTGCGGGTTGTGAATTTATCCCAACCAGGCAAACAAGTTCTCAACACGATCAGAGCGGCGCACAAAACTCTAAAGCTAAAGGGAAGAGGGGGGGGAAAAAACTGAGGGAAGAGGGAAAAGAAACTAACTAAAGCGGGAAGAAGAAACACAGAGAGGGGCCAGAAAATCAACCCTCATACTCTACGTGGACCACAACGTCAATCTGGTTGACTCACAAGCGATGATTTTTTTTTTTTATTTTTTTTTAATCCTAGACAAGATTGTCAAAGGAGCGTGTGATTTAGTTGGTCTTTTTTTTTTTTTTTTTTTTTCTTTGTGTTTTCGACCTCAAGCGTCTTAGCACTACAACACAAGCACACTACGGTACAAGTGAACTAGTTTGAGTTAACGTCGCAGTAAAAGATGAGGTTACAGTGCCTGTAGGTAGCGTTGATGACATAGTTTCTGTTCTCGTCGGTAAAGTTGACGTTTCAGTTGCTGTTGGCAGAGTCGAAGTCTCCGTCGGTGTTGGCAGAGTCGATGTCACTGTTGGTGTTCTGACCGTTCCTGGAACTGGAGTTGAAACAGCCCCACCGTATTGGATGATACTGTTTTTTATTTATTATTTTTAGTGGTACGGATGGGTGAAAAAAACATCACAATCAGAAAGTAACATACCCATTACCACAAGCAACTCTTAAGTGAGCCAAAATAACATCCATGTTATGACAGGTGGCTTCATCGGCACAGTCGATGTGTTGAACAGATCCGTCCTGATGGGTTTTAAGTTTTATTTTATTTTATTTTATATTTAGAGATAAGTAAGTGCCATTACTGGGAGAGAGAGAAGAGAGACAGACAGACAGAGAGAGTGAGAGAGAGAGAGCGGGATTTTAATAAAAAAAAAATAATAAATAACCTGAGGGGTGAAAATATAAACGTAACACAAGACACGTTAATATTAAAAAGAAAAAACAAACACAATCAAAGCTTTCTATTTTCTTTTCTTTTTATAATAAGTTTGGTACAGAATTAATAAAGCATAATACAGGCGGAAGGGGAGAAAGAGAGAAAAAAAAAAAAAAAAAAAGATAACAAATATCTGGAATAACAATAATTGGAAAAAAAAAAATTCTAAAAAAAATTAATTCTAAAACATAAATAACTAACATAAGTCAACAGCCGCTTTGAAAGACTCAAAATCTAACTCCTGCTGAAATGATAAAAATTCTTCCGCCGGTTTCGAAACATTGAGACCAAGGACTAACACACACGTTCTAAAATGATCTTTGTCCATAGATCCTTGATGCTCAAATGCAGAAAACGCTTGTTGAATGTCCTGAACTGACGGCCTGTACTGATTTCCTTCTAACTGATGAACAGGAGGCGCGATAATCTCATGAGGACTTTGATTTTGAATGAAATGACCGACTTGTGATTCACCAGGAGGAGGTGAGTCCTGTTCAAAAGAGTACGCTGGTGGTGGAGGAAGAGAAACCCTTTGAATATTTCCGTATATTGATTCGTACATTCTTCCAAGTGTCGATGCAGAACGTTCCTTTGACGAAGACTGATGAACCTCAAGTAGCTCATCATCACTATCACATTCATGATTTGACAACACCTGCATTGCTGCTGCTGCGAGACCAGCAACACCACCATCAGCTAGTGCTTGTTCAGGTGTTGGGTTGCTCTTTCTTTTGGATTCCAGTTCGATTAATTTGATTGCGATGTCTTCGTGAGCTTCGGCAGCTGCTTCCGGAACCATCGCTTCCTTGAAAGTGTCTCTTTCAATTATTATTTGTTCCATCTCTTCTAAACTTTTTGGTAATTTTAAGAAAACAGAACTGATGCTATCGACATTCTGTTCAAGTGATTTAATACTATTTTGGAGTTTTAGTACTTCGTCGTCTTTCATTGCGAGGAGATCATCTTTTTGTCTTAATTGTGATTCGAGAATTTCTAAACCCCCTACTTTATTGTTTAATTCTTTAACCCGATCGGCAACCTCTCTCGTTGTTGACATTATTTTTAAATCGTCTACAGCTCCACCGAGTCTACTTTGAACTTCTCCAAGGATATTTCCAAAATGTTTTCTCTCAGACATCAATAAATCCATGTGATGAACCTTTTCTTGTAAAGTCATTTTTTCAATATTCAATAACTCAATGTGGTATGTGTTCTCTTTTAATGTTTTGTATTGTTTTTCAACTTGGTTGTTTAGATTTCCTAGTTGGTCAGACATGTCAGTTACCGTTTGATTTTTTTCACTAACCTGTTCGTAGAGTACTTTGCTTTCTTGATTCGTTTCTTGTTGTTTTAGTTGTTCAGTTTTTAATCTAGCTAAGTTCTCTCTCTCAAGCTCAGCTATCCTCTCTTTGTAATGATTGGTTGCTGCCTGTAGGAGTTGCATATCCTGAAGCAGACTTCCCTTTGATGTTGCAATCTCACACATCTGAGCTTCTTTTGAAGCAATCTCCGCATTCGCATCATTTAAAGACCCCAACAGAGTGTGGATGTTTGTTTGCATTTCCACTGCCGTAGTGCTGCTTTCAATTTTTGATTGTTTTTGACTTTCTTTCATCTTCATTAATCTATTTCTAAGAAGGGAATTTTGTTTTTGTAAAGTGGAGACTTCCTGTTGAAGCGTATCAACAGTATGGACTCGTTCAAGAGCTTCATTCAACTGATGAGATAGTTGCATGTTATCCTGTTGCATTGATCTGATAACAAGTGTCGTAGCAGTGTCACACTCTTGTGGATCAAGTAATTGTGGGTGAAGTGTTTCCTTAGCAGATGGAAACACTGACGGAATCATCGGAGGAGGAGGAGTTGGTGCTGTCAATGGGATTGGTGGAGATAATCCTCCAGCACCTCTTGATAAGCCCATTGGTGTTGTTGGGTATCCCATACTCATAGTTTGTTGAATGTTTTTAGTTGCGTGGAGTTGCTCTTCTAAGAATCTGTTGTGCATTTCCGACTGAGTTAACTTCTCTTGAAGTAGTCGAATATCATCAGCCAGTTGATTCTCGCAGCTGTTACTTCCTTCAAGCATCGATTTCATCTTTCTCGTTGCTGACATAAACTTTCCATGCCAGTACTGACCCTCTGCTGTGTCTGGTGCTACATCTCCAACCAGTCTAGTCGGAGAGACTAGTGGACCTGTGTCACTGTTTGGTAATTCAGCAACTAATCTTCTGTAAGTTCTGTCTAACTGCTGCATTTGTACATCTCCGTTAGCCGCCGCTTCTTTAAAAAGAGTTCCAATCTTCTGTCTGAATATGGTACCAATGTGTTGTAGAAATTTTACTTTCTTCCTCAACACTTCCACTTCCCTCCACGGATCTGGACCCGGAGGGCTCAGAGTTGCGGGGGAATGTGGCATCTTAACCAAAGTCCTGAACAGTAAATATCAAACAGTAGATATCAAATGAAACTGTTGGGGGAAATAAATAATTTTTAAAAGAATATAATGAACGACTACTGAAGACCTAACAAGATCGTACTTTTTGTTCCACTCATCGGTGCTACAGTCTTATCCCATTTTGACATCACGTGCAACACTTCCATTGTTGTGATTGAGTTCTTTCATATTCCGTCACCTAACTCAAAAGATAACATTGGTGTGAGTGTCAGAGCATTCCTTTCTTCATCAACATCCCATCTCCAGAATACCAAAACAGATCCAACCTTCGCTATTCACATCCATTGTTGTGATGTATAGTTGATACCAGTGGGGGGTATCGTTTTTTTTTTTATTATTCCGCTCATCACAAAGAGGGGAGGCGACAGGAGGAGGAGGAGGGGGGAGAACATTGATAAAAAAAAACCCATACCTGCTCATCAATCGACCCAAAGAAGTTACTATCAGGAAGTATAGTCAGAGAGTACGGGTTGGCGAACAATGAAAGTTTCTTTCGGAGGAGAGACGTACCCGGTGATCCAAATGCTATTGATTTAATATTTAATAAAGATCCGACTATGTTAGCAATGCCTCCGTTGGTTCCATGACCCGTTAATATAATTCTACTGTTGGGGAACCGTGTTTGAACAGTATTGATATACTTGATGATTGGAGAGAAGTAGTGATTCGATCCTTTGTTGTCCAACGCTTCCTTCAATGATGATAACCCTGATATCCAATCTCTTTTCTGATCATCTGAAAACAGTTTTATAAAAGGAAACAAAGACGATAAAACGCTAAACAAGATACTGTCACCCCAAATGTCTATGTCCCTCATTAAATGTTTCCCAACAAGGTTTGATCGAATAGTAATCACATGAACATCTGCTCGGTGAACGTGAACCCAATTTATGAGACCTCCTTCAGCTTGAGGATTGTTCTTCTCACCAAGTTCTTCATTAAAGAAGAAGAATAAATTCGTAGTTGATGGCAGCAGTATAATCTGAGCATTGAAAATACTATCTCTCACTTCAGCATCCCATTTTCCAATCGAAGAAATATAACCGACATACGAAAGGTATGCCATGTCTGTAATAGTGAATCCGTTTCCTGCCTTGTCAGTAAAATCACCAAACTGCGCAGAACAAGCTGGATAATTATAAGTCTTTCGCGGTACAGTTCCCAAGTCCAGGATCGGAATTGCTTTTGGTTGCTTGTAGTACGATGCTGAAGCCAGCACTATTCCAGCTGAGACGATGCAAACTAAAAGAAACCAAAACAACACTCTTACCGACAGCTGTTGTTGAATCTTCCTCCTTGGATTGTTGTATCGATCTCCATAGACCTCTCCTCCATAGTACTCTGGTGTGAGTAACCAATGTCTGTTTCTCTTTTGAAGTAATTTAGATCTTGGCGATGGTGTCATAGGTGATGACGGTTCACCTGAACCATCTTGATTCCATCTAAGAAGAGCACTTAATATTTTAGATGCTGGAACCCAACTTGGTTGAGTATGAGAAGTTCTTCCTGTTTTAGTAGCAACTTTTCTAATGGCTGATTGAACTTTACTCATTGGAACCTTACCCTCATCTCTAGGGTTTGAATGCTCGAGGAGTTGAGTACATTTTTCAGTAACAGCTGAACTGAATACTAAAGGATCAACGTTGATCATTGGCTTTGCACGATGAGCAGCCAATAATCCTTGACTAAATATAATTAAAATAGCGAATATTATGAGAGTCGATGTCGAGATTTTCGCCGTCGCTACGATTCCAAATATTTCAAAACCGACGACGAGTGTCAACACCAACAGAGCTACCCTAGTAGCTAAATGATCATCTCTGAGGATTTCTCTAATTACCAGAAGTAATAAAAAGGACACCAGCACTGTGACAATCCATTTCAGTGGAAATTCCACTTCAGACGTACTAGTTAACCAATATAACATCATTATCGCTGCGTATGTCACTAAAAAAACAGCTAAATTACTCATAACCGTCTCCGCATCCAACGCAAGCTCTGCCATTAATAATTGATTCGAAGTAATCTTTTTCGGAGGTGTTCCATTTCTTTGAGATTCCGAATTATTTTTTCTATGTCGATAGAATTCACCGTATTTCGTCGCAAGTCCCAACGCCCAAGTGAAAATCATGATGAAGACATGAGTGCATAATCCAACTAAGGCACACCATTCACAGAAATATCCAGATATGGATATAATGCCTTGACCTTCAACAATTAGTTTTACCAAGGCGTAAATAAGAGGGACGGGTACCGTAAGAACAAACAGTGATATGAATATAAAAGACTTCGGGAACATCGAATTTACAGGAAGACCCCAAACGGTTGCTCTATAAACAGGTGGAAGGACATGAAGGAGGTGTGAAGGCACAGGGTTGACAGCATCAACGTGTTCTAGATTGTTCCATAATGTCTCATCTCCGTGGAGCATTGCTCTGTTTTTGAAGTGACCGTCTCTTGGGTCGTATCGTTTTTGCTTTTCCGGATTTTTTAACCATTTTTCAGACCAATTGTCGTCTCCATACCAAATCATGTCATCAACGTAAACCCATTGATAGACTGTCTTTGCTACTGTTGTTAAAGCCGGTCCGATAAAAAAGAATTGCGCAACCAGAATGCAAAAATACCCAACGGCATGCCAGTAGTCTGACACAACAGGAACGAATATCCTCCATGAAACCATTCCCATAAAGTGAATGAAATAAAGATATAATTGAACTGCTCCAGCAACAAGCCAAATTGTTAGATAAAATCTAAATCCTGGTGATAGAGAAGCGAGCTCAAAACCTTTAAAACAGTTTCTAGAATACAGATTATATAGTCTTCCAATACGAGCATTTTTTCGAAGCCAATCTTCTCGAGTCGTGTGAAGCAACGCGACTGACGACGCCGCAACAGACGGAATCGGAACAACGATGTCATCCCCATTCTGATGAATGTGTTCTTCATCAATGTGAATACCTTTTTCATCGTGAGTTGAAGTCGAGTTCGCTGCGAACACTGTTGATTCAGCACCTGCCATACCAGTTCCAGTTCGACTGCTAATCATATTTAGTAAGGGAGCGAGTTCAATCTCTCTTCGTGGATACTTTGTTCTAATCCTTTCTAAAAGGAAAGCATACAAATCGTTCCATTTCTCGTGATGAAAAAACCTAGTTGCTAAGACTTTTGCGATGTCTTTTGTAGTTGATTCGTCCTCACTGAATAACTCTCCGAGTGATAACTTTCTTAAAAACATGTGAATCCTTCGATAATCATCACTTCTTGATGCGTGTTCTTGAGCATTACTGCTGTACATATCAAGTAGTTGTTGAACTTTGTGAGGAGGAGGTGGGAATTCCATAGCTTCTTGCATCGAACGAACAACTGCCTCGCCGTTTAAAGGATTTTCGTTACACCAGATCGCAGCAACGTCAGTTTCAACCAATAGGTGTGGACCATATTCTTCCAGTAACTCTCTCACTCCTTGATATCCTTCCAAAAGCATTTTCTCTTCATAAAATAAGAGAAGGATGCCTTCAGCGTCGAGGAACTTTTCCATATTACCTCCAGCAATTATTTCATTTTCGACATGAGCTTCGAATCTATCTCGTGAAAGAGCGAATTTGGAACCCGCCAATTCGTTGTATTCATCCCAGTATCCATCATCCATATTTTTTTTTTTTTTCAAAAAAAAAAAAAAAAAAGGTCCCTATTATTGAAGTAGGATATTAACTTTGTTTGTGTCACGAAAAGCTAAATAACAAAATTAAAAAAGAAACTCAAGTAATAAATCAATACCACTGTTGAGGGGGAGAAGAACCTTAAATCACTAAAAACTAACAATAAACACAACTATTTTTCATTTTCAATTTTTTTTTTTTGTTTTTTGGTACAAGACAATACAGCCATAGCAAGTGTGAGAACAAATTGTTTGGAAAGAGAAAGGAGGGGAAAAGAAGGAGAGGGGGAAAAAATTAAATTGAAAACGACAGCGTTCAAAATTATTTTTTTAAATAACAAAACATAACTTCTTACGACCATCGAGTTCGTTGAATTGAAGAAGGAGACGCAGACTGCTGTCGATAAGTTCTCTGAGGTGAGGGATGTGGTTGTTGGTATTGAGCAGCAGGTTGTTGTCTATATTGCACAGGTTGGTTTTGTTGGTACTGAACAGGCTGTTGTTGGTATTGAAGAGGCTGCTGTTGGTATTGAACATGCTGCTGTTGATACTGAGGACTACTGTATTGCGGCGCAGATACCTCCTCCGATTGATGTCTCGGTCTCAGTGGACTGGTATGCGCGACAGTCTGCGATCGTGGGTTCCATACTCCTGCTGTTCCCTTTAATGTTGGTGTCGCTGAACACGCAAACCCTAAGTCCTGAACTGTACCTGTCGTGTTCATTTCACTTAGTAAAGCCTCATCTCTTAGAGTTCTCAGGCGAAGCATTTTAACAAATGCCTCGTTCACATCGTCTTCGGTGACATCAGCGTGGAGTGGGATGCTGAGCATTTGCTGAGCTAAGTTGTTAATCTTCCGATCTTTAGGATTATGAGGTGACTGTTGGTTTGGATAATTCTGTTCTATGAAAGTTTGTTGCTTTCTCTCTCTGTCGAGACTGATGGATTTGAGATATGAAATTTCTGTGTCAGTTCGAGACGCTGCCTCCGTCAGTCTGTTTAGACGAGTTTGAACATCGAGTCCACCAACAGCACGCAGATAAGAAGTACCTGAGGGTATATCTCTGTGAGGTGACTTGTCTTCCTGGTAGCTATAACCTTGTGGTTGGTACTGTTGGCGTTGTTGTTGTTGCTGCTGTTGCTGCTGCTGTTGTTGTTGCTGCTGCACAACAGCAGATCTCGGGCTTGCTTTCGAGCTTTTATTTCTATTAGAATTCCCTGTGTTACTAAATAGTGACCCAACAGCCTCATTAGTTAACTCTCCAAGGCGGTCTTGTAGTTGGTGGAGTTCCTCTGCTTTAGCTCGCAGAGTCATTCGTTCTCTCATGAACTCCCTGGCGTGAGCTTCCTTTTCAGCTTCTCGTTCGTCTCTCATTCGATCGATCTCATCAAGAAGTGACGCCCAACCAACACCTGACTTCAATGGAGGTAGAGACTTTGCTTTCGCTGCTACCGCTGCTGTTGCTGCTGCAGAGCTTCTGCGAGGGATTGGATCTTCTTTTGATACCAACGGTGGTTTTGATACCTCAACTTCAACAGAAGTATGACTGAAGTTATTAACTGAAGGTTGTGACATGTCTCTGGGGATTTCAGGAGACTTCACTGGCTCAACAATAGGTTTTACACTCACAGGCGCTGGTGTAGGAGGTGCCACTTGTACTTTCACTGGTGGTGCTACTTCTACAGCCTTAACTGGTGCAGGGGGTGGAGGCTCTACTTTTGGAACAACAACAGGAGGGGGGGGAGCAACCGCAACAGGAGGTGAGGTATCCTGAACTGGTTTAGGTTCCTCTGGTTTGGTACTACTTTTCTCCTCAACAGGCTGTGGAGGAGCAGGAGGAGGAGTTGGTGTTGGAGTTGGGGCTGGAGGTGGAGCTTTTTTTGCAGGCGCTTTTGGAGGTACCTTCGGAGCCTCTGAAGACTTTTTCGCTGCCGGTTTCTTGACAGCTCCACCAGGAGTGTTCGGAGGTGCCCCTTTCTTCTTCACATAAACATAAAACCCGTTCTTAACGCCATAGAATTCAAGTGTCTTAGTCCTCTCAAGCTTTACTCCCAGTTCCAGTACTGTTGGATCTTTCTCTTTGGCAGCGGCTTTCTGGTCGACGACTGTCCAGACGTCGAAAGTTTTCATTTTTAGTTTGTCTTTAACTTTTGCAGAGACATCAGCATACTTACCATTACCTATCACTGACCCAGCTTGTTTGTCTGCGAATGTTGTGGTATCAGAGAGGAACTTTATTAGCATTTTTGGTTTTTTTTTTTTTTTTGTGAAAACACTATTGTAGAAGAATGATCGATACAAAAACAACACATCGGATGGCTTCAGTTGCATACAGATTGAACCCTTGTTTTGAAATATAATATTGGTAGCTCCATACCACCACCTAGTAGTCGTTAATAATCCAACAAAAAAAACAAATCATAACTTTTAAACTGAACAAATATAAAGAATGAAGGTTGATTTTTTTCTTCACACCTCTTCTTTCATTGTGATTGACTTTTATTAGCCTCTTCTCTTATGAGAATGTCAGATATTTTATTCATTAATTCAGAGCATTGAGCAGCAGCGTCATTCGCTGCATCGATCGATCTTTCTATTTTAGTTACCTCTTGAAGCTCTGATTGCAATCTGTTCAAGTTCAAATTGCTCTGGGTTAATCTTTTCTCAATAGTTTCAAAATTCACTTTTATGTCCCTCATCGTCTGTATTGTTGTGTACGTACCAGTTAGAAGTTGGCTATTACTTTGCTTTGTAACAGTTTGAAATCCCGCAAGCAAATCAATCAGCTCTGAATGATCAATTTGTAATTCAGGAGGAACAGCAACCTTCTTATGTTCACCAGCTAATTTTCCTTGTATAATGGGATCAAGTTTTTCTATTGAATTTAACTTACTCATGATATTACCATCAGCAGAGTCTTCTGTGGGGTTAGGGGCGCTGTTTACCGTCATCATACGTTCCTGTGTGGTGATTATTTACAAGTTTCATTTTCCAATAATTGTATAACAGTGTACACATAGTAAGAGTGCAGCTACGTGAAGTCAGTACAGATCTTGGTTTGCGAATTGATAAATTAATCATTGTGATCATACGCCAGGTAAATATGATGTCATCATACAAAAACAGAATGGCGGGCACTGTTCATGTCTACACTTCGAGAAGCAGCAAACGTCACACGCTAATGAAGTTGAGGACTTCGAGGAGGACAAGAGAGGAGTCAGTACAGATCTTGGTTTGCGAATTGATAAGTTAATCATTATGATCATACGCCAGGTAAATATGATGTCATCATACGAAAACAGAATGGTGGGCACTGTTCATGTCTACACTTCGAGAAGCAGCAAACGTCACACGCTAATGAAGTTGAGGACTTCGAGGAGGACAAGAGAGGAGTCAGTACAGATCTTGGTTTGCGAATTGATAAATTAATCATTGTGATCATACGCCAGGTAAATATGATGTCATCATACAAAAACAGAATGGCGGGCACTGTTCATGTCTACACTTCGAGAAGCAGCAAACGTCACACGCTAATGAAGTTGAGGACTTCGAGGAGGACAAGAGAGGAGTCAGTACAGATCTTGGTTTGCGAATTGATAAGTTAATCATTGTGATCATACGCCAGGTAAATATGATGTCATCATACGAAAACAGAATGGTGGGCACTGTTCATGTCTACACTTCGAGAAGCAGTAAACGTCACACGCTAATGAAGTTGAGGACTTCGAGGAGGACAAGAGAGGAGTCAGTACAGATCTTGGTTTGCGAATTGATAAGTTAATCATTATGATCATACGCCAGGTAAATATGATGTCATCATACGAAAACAGAATGGCGGGCACTGTTCATGTCTACACTTCGAGAAGCAGCAAACGTCACACGCTAGTGAAGTTGAGGACTTCGAGGAGGGCAAGAGAGGAGTCAGTACAGATCTTGGTTTGCGAATTGATAAATTAATCATTGTGATCATACGCCAGGTAAATATGATGTCATCATACGAAAACAGAATGGCAGGCACTGTTCATGTCTACACTTCGAGAAGCAGCAAACGCCACACGCTAGTGAAGTTGAGGACTTCGAGGAGGGCAAGAGAGGAGTCAGTACAGATCTTGGTTTGCGAATTGATAAATTAATCATTGTGATCATACGCCAGGTAAATATGATGTCATCATACAAAAACAGAATGGCGGGCACTGTTCATGTCTACACTTCGAGAAGCAGCAAACGTCACACGCTAATGAAGTTGAGGACTTCGAGGAGGACAAGAGAGGAGTCAGTACAGATCTTGGTTTGCGAATTGATAAATTAATCATTGTGATCATACGCCAGGTAAATATGATGTCATTATACGAAAACAGAATGGTGGGCACTGTTCATGTCTACACTTCGAGAAGCAGCAAACGTCACACGCTAATGAAGTTGAGGACTTCGAGGAGGACAAGAGAGGAGTCAGTACAGATCTTGGTTTGCGAATTGATAAATTAATCATTGTGATCATACGCCAGGTAAATATGATGTCATCATACGAAAACAGAATGGCGGGCACTGTTCATGTCTACACTTCGAGAAGCAGCAAACGTCACACGCTAATGAAGTTGAGGACTTCGAGGAGGACAAGAGAGGAGTCAGTACAGATCTTGGTTTGCGAATTGATAAATTAATCATTGTGATCATACGCCAGGTAAATATGATGTCATCATACGAAAACAGAATGGTGGGCACTGTTCATGTCTACACTTCGAGAAGCAGTAAACGTCACACGCTAATGAAGTTGAGGACTTCGAGGAGGGCAAGAGAGGAGTCAGTACAGATCTTGGTTTGCGAATTGATAAGTTAATCATTGTGATCATACGCCAGGTAAATATGATGTCATCATACGAAAACAGAATGGTGGGCACTGTTCATGTCTACACTTCGAGAAGCAGCAAACGTCACACGCTAATGAAGTTGAGGACTTCGAGGAGGACAAGAGAGGAGTCAGTACAGATCTTGGTTTGCGAATTGATAAATTAATCATTGTGATCATACGCCAGGTAAATATGATGTCATCATACGAAAACAGAATGGTGGGCACTGTTCATGTCTACACTTCGAGAAGCAGTAAACGTCACACGCTAATGAAGTTGAGGACTTCGAGGAGGACAAGAGAGGAGTCAGTACAGATCTTGGTTTGCGAATTGATAAATTAATCATTGTGATCATACGCCAGGTAAATATGATGTCATCATACGAAAACAGAATGGCGGGCACTGTTCATGTCTACACTTCGAGAAGCAGCAAACGTCACACGCTAATGAAGTTGAGGACTTCGAGGAGGACAAGAGAGGAGTCAGTACAGATCTTGGTTTGCGAATTGATAAGTTAATCATTATGATCATACGCCAGGTAAATATGATGTCATCATACGAAAACAGAATGGTGGGCACTGTTCATGTCTACACTTCGAGAAGCAGCAAACGTC
The DNA here is from genome assembly GCA_964019425.1 of Flectonema sp. DT1601. Classification (NCBI taxonomy): domain Eukaryota; phylum Euglenozoa; class Diplonemea; order Diplonemida; family Diplonemidae; genus Flectonema; species Flectonema sp. DT1601. The sequence goes on from OZ025789.1 coordinate 294,022, forward strand.
ACACGCTAATGAAGTTGAGGACTTCGAGGAGGACAAGAGAGGAGTCAGTACAGATCTTGGTTTGCGAATTGATAAGTTAATCATTATGATCATACGCCAGGTAAATATGATGTCATCATACGAAAACAGAATGGTGGGCACTGTTCATGTCTACACTTCGAGAAGCAGTAAACGTCACACGCTAATGAAGTTGAGGACTTCGAGGAGGGCAAGAGAGGAGTCAGTACAGATCTTGGTTTGCGAATTGATAAGTTAATCATTGTGATCATACGCCAGGTAAATATGATGTCATCATACGAAAACAGAATGGTGGGCACTGTTCATGTCTACACTTCGAGAAGCAGCAAACGTCACACGCTAATGAAGTTGAGGACTTCGAGGAGGACAAGAGAGGAGTCAGTACAGATCTTGGTTTGCGAATTGATAAATTAATCATTGTGATCATACGCCAGGTAAATATGATGTCATCATACGAAAACAGAATGGCGGGCACTGTTCATGTCTACACTTCGAGAAGCAGCAAACGTCACACGCTAATGAAGTTGAGGACTTCGAGGAGGACAAGAGAGGAGTCAGTACAGATCTTGGTTTGCGAATTGATAAATTAATCATTGTGATCATACGCCAGGTAAATATGATGTCATTATACGAAAACAGAATGGTGGGCACTGTTCATGTCTACACTTCGAGAAGCAGTAAACGTCACACGCTAATGAAGTTGAGGACTTCGAGGAGGGCAAGAGAGGAGTCAGTACAGATCTTGGTTTGCGAATTGATAAGTTAATCATTGTGATCATACGCCAGGTAAATATGATGTCATCATACGAAAACAGAATGGTGGGCACTGTTCATGTCTACACTTCGAGAAGCAGTAAACGTCACACGCTAATGAAGTTGAGGACTTCGAGGAGGACAAGAGAGGAGTCAGTACAGATCTTGGTTTGCGAATTGATAAATTAATCATTGTGATCATACGCCAGGTAAATATGATGTCATCATACAAAAACAGAATGGCGGGCACTGTTCATGTCTACACTTCGAGAAGCAGCAAACGTCACACGCTAATGAAGTTGAGGACTTCGAGGAGGACAAGAGAGGAGTCAGTACAGATCTTGGTTTGCGAATTGATAAATTAATCATTGTGATCATACGCCAGGTAAATATGATGTCATCATACGAAAACAGAATGGTGGGCACTGTTCATGTCTACACTTCGAGAAGCAGTAAACGTCACACGCTAATGAAGTTGAGGACTTCGAGGAGGACAAGAGAGGAGTCAGTACAGATCTTGGTTTGCGAATTGATAAGTTAATCATTGTGATCATACGCCAGGTAAATATGATGTCATCATACGAAAACAGAATGGCGGGCACTGTTCATGTCTACACTTCGAGAAGCAGTAAACGTCACACGCTAATGAAGTTGAGGACTTCGAGGAGGGCAAGAGAGGAGTCAGTACAGATCTTGGTTTGCGAATTGATAAGTTAATCATTGTGATCATACGCCAGGTAAATATGATGTCATCATACGAAAACAGAATGGTGGGCACTGTTCATGTCTACACTTCGAGAAGCAGCAAACGTCACACGCTAATGAAGTTGAGGACTTCGAGGAGGACAAGAGAGGAGTCAGTACAGATCTTGGTTTGCGAATTGATAAATTAATCATTGTGATCATACGCCAGGTAAATATGATGTCATTATACGAAAACAGAATGGTGGGCACTGTTCATGTCTACACTTCGAGAAGCAGTAAACGTCACACGCTAATGAAGTTGAGGACTTCGAGGAGGGCAAGAGAGGAGTCAGTACAGATCTTGGTTTGCGAATTGATAAGTTAATCATTGTGATCATACGCCAGGTAAATATGATGTCATCATACGAAAACAGAATGGTGGGCACTGTTCATGTCTACACTTCGAGAAGCAGCAAACGTCACACGCTAATGAAGTTGAGGACTTCGAGGAGGACAAGAGAGGAGTCAGTACAGATCTTGGTTTGCGAATTGATAAATTAATCATTGTGATCATACGCCAGGTAAATATGATGTCATCATACACAAAAACGCTCAAAGAAGAATAAAAACGATACCTGTTCCTCTCTTAGCAACGCTTGGTAGTCGGCTGTAGACTCCGCATTGGACTGTTTACTCTGCTTGTCTCCCATGGTTGTGGATACCCTCCTTACAGAAAGTGATATTATTTTACAGAAAGATGTGATAAGATTGGCTGCTCATTCTTATTTGTTGTACTGGAAACAGGAACTGGTGTTAAGTTAGACTGTCGTTATGTGAAATAGGGAAAGGCAACTTACTACCCTACACGTTTACCTTTCTTTTATTTAATTTTTTTTTTTTTGAATTTTTTTTTTCATCTTCACACACACTCACGCCTGAGGATGCTTATGCGGACACAACGCAGGCACCACCAGCAGCCTTCAACTTCTTCTCAGCGATTCTGGAGATGAAACGAGCCTTCACGATGAGTGGCTTGGTAACGAAACCCTTACCCAACAACTTGAATACTCCCTTCGAGGTCAGGTCAACGACTGGTACCTTCTTTCCGGTAGCGGCCTTGGTGTCAGCCTCGGAAACCATCGCGGAGAGCTGGTTAACGTTGCAAGTTGGCTTCACCATTGGGTTCTTCTTGTAGTGGAAGTGTCTCATACCAACCTTACCAAAGTATCCCGGATGGTACTTGTCAAACCAGATACGGTGATGGTGCTGACCTCCGGCGTTACCTCTTCCGGAAGGATGCTTTCTGTGCTTTCCTACACGACCGTGACCCGCACTGACGTGTCCTCTCTTCTTACGGTTCTTGCGGAGTGCGGTGGTCATGTTGAAGAGGAAACTGTGGAAGGGGGGTGAAACATTGACAATTTAAAAACAGTAACATTTGGTATTAAAAACAAAATTAATATCAAGTTAATCAAGGAAACGTAAAAGAGAAAATTATATATTTTATCCAATTGACCAGAAGACGAACTTACACTTAAACAAAAGTTAAAATAAAGTAATTATATTCGATCGAGGGGACAAGAATTTCTAACTTAAGACTTTTGTTAAATTGGTGGAAGAGAATGTTTGTTTGTTTTTTGTATTCCCCGCTGCTTAGGATTTCTTTTGTTGGTAATGTGCATGTTAAGGTAAGCGAGTGTTTTTTTTTGCCCTAGTCAACACTTTCGGGTATTAGTCTTTTTTTTTTTTTTTTTTTTTTTTTTTCGCAAGCAGATCGACTTTTCGTCGGTATCTCTGACCTCTTTTTAGGCTTTTTCTCTATACCTTTTTTTTTTTTTGTACCTATAAACCCATTGTTCGGTAGAAAGAGAATTGTGGCAGCGTAACTACCTATTCCTTTATTAGGATTTTCTACCGGTTGCGCACAAACAAAATAAAAGTGTGAGTGAGTAAGTAAAAAGTGAAGTTTGCCGATTCTTTTTTTTTTTGGTAATTTTAAGGTAAGCCTCTCAAAACACTTTCAGTCAGTTACTTTTTTTTTTTTTTTTTTTCCATCACCTCTCCACATTCAACTGCAACCTACAATTTGTTAAGAAAGTCAATAATGTTATTGTATTCACGTTCACGGTAAGTAGCTGAAATGTTTATTGTTTCTACCGATTGGGAAATATGTCTTTCTATTGTACGATATTCAGCTTCAAGTGAGTTATACCATTCTTCAACGTCTTTAGCTGATTCTCTTGTACTGAACGCGTCTAATGCTCCGCAGTAGTGTTCCAATTGAGAAGGAGCACCTTCACATTTTTTAAATAAATTTCTGTAATTCGATTTGATGAAATCGTAATACTGTGTTAAACCATATCTACGAGCGACAGAATTCAAGATGTAAGAGGAGTCTTGCTGCTTTACCTCATTTGATATTCCGTACTGAAGGGCAGCATCAATGAGTTTTGGTGATTTGGTGCAACCCAAAGCACGTAGAGTTCGAAGCTTTTCAGAAGCGTCTGTTGTTTTTTCGTATTGTGATTTCATTTGATTCCAAGTATCCTCATCTCCGTATTTGATGATGGCACCATACCCAGACGAACGATAGTCCGCTGGCATATCAGAGTCGTTACCGCTGTTGCAGTATTTTTTAAAGCAATTTGTGAGAAAATCCAAGCAAGTTTTTTCACCACATGACGCAAGAACTCCAACTATCTGACCCCTGCTTTGCTTTACTCTGTCAGAGTCAGATTCTCCGTGAGTCAGTCCAATCTTATTAAGAATAGGTTTGTAAACAGAAATTTTGTAGTCATCGAGTTTTGCAGAAGCTTCGGATGAACTTTTCACGGTGTGAGAAATATCATAAAACAATCCCAACATTCCTGATATGACACTGCTATCAGAAGAGAAGTTGAATGCGGGTGCTAATTCCAACACACTCGTAGCTGAGATTAATCCTTTACTTGAAAATGCAGCGACGTCATTTAGTAGACCTCCGATATCCATGTTTGGCAACTCACCAGATTTCATTGAGGAAGCGATTGACGAAAGCATTGATTCATCGTATAACACTCTACATAATGCTGTCTGACCCATGTTTAGTTTGATAAAAGGAGCCTTTGGATCGACTGATAATTTGTATTCTTCTTCAGCAGGTAGGAGAACCACCTTATCAGGAGCATCACTGATGATCATGGGTAGAATCCACAGGTGGTTCTTAGCTGACGGGTCATCCTTAGCTAAGAATCTTTGTTGCTTTACGATAACCGTATCAGGTGTTGGCCTTGAACATGATAAGAATGGATAACCCTGAACAGCTGTCCAATCGTTCATAATGTCTTTAACAGGTTTGCCTGATGCTTTTGAGAGAGCGTTCCAAAGATCAATAGTCGTTGCATTTCCATACTTGTGTTGTTCCATGTATGATTGCATTGCAGTTTTAAAAGCATCGAACCCAATCCATGTGACGCACATTCTCATTAAAGCACAACCTTTAGCATAACTAATACCATCAAATATTTCATCAATTTCCTGAGCTAAAGACACGTCAACTTCAACAGGATGTGAGTTCACCAATGCGTCAAGAGTCAAGGCACTGTCGTAATCTTGGGCTACGAAATCAGACCATAGTTCCCATTCTGGACTAAGGACGTCTGATACAAAGTATTCTAAATATGTCGCAAACGACTCATTCAGCCATAATTCCTTCCACCACTGCATAGTAACAAGATTACCAAACCACTGATGAGCAAGTTCATGGGCTACCACTAACGTTACAAGTGACTTGGTACTCGTACTGCTTGATTCGGTACACAGAAGCGCTACTTCTCGGTAGGTTACAAGTCCCCAATTCTCCATCGCCATTGTTGGGAAATCCGGAATTGCAATTAAGTCGCACTTATTTAACGGATAATCAATCTTAAAGAACTCCTCATACCACATGAGAGACTTTACTGTTGTGTCGAGAGCAAGTTGACCTTCCTTTTCCTTTCCAGCAAAGGCATAAATTCTACACCTGCACGGCTCTTTGCTGATGTGCCTTTCGTAGCTGGCTTCAATGTATGAAAAGTTTCCAACCACAAATGCCAGAAGATAAGATGACATTTTTGGTGTTTTTGCGAAATTGATAAGAACTTTGTTGTCGGGAAGCTCTTCTTTAGAAATCTCACCCATGTTCGACAACGCATCGTACTCAGATGAAATGACCATACTGATGTCAAAGGTGGCCTTTAATTCTGGTTCATCCCAACACGGTAATATTCTTCTGGCGTCAGTTGGTTCGCATTGGGTCGTTGCTAACCATTTCTTATTACCGTTTTCATCAACGTAGTTTGATCTGTAAAAACCTTTTAAATTGTCAGTGAGTTCACCTTTGTATTTCAAACAAATCTGTAATTCATTGCCAATTTCAACATTTTTTGATAATTTCAACGTCAATCGTTCATCCTTATCGTTGCATAACAAGTCTGATTTCGAAATTACTTCCGAAGTGTTGTTTGTCTTGTTCTGAATAACAGCATCGTCAGTGTACACCAAACCAAGAGAATTCATCACAATTTCACTGCATGATGCGACTACAGAAATATCGATGATTACATTTCCAGTGAAAACAAAATTATCTAAATCAGTATTTACTTTTAAATTATAGTTGCTAACCTTCACTGTGTTAGGTAGGATAAATCTATCCTGTGTCAAAGACATGGTTGTGTTGTTGTTTTTTTTAAATACGAGTAAACCTGAAAAGTAAAAGGAAATATTTATATAATTATGTTTCACAAGATCATCTCCATGTTATAACATGGACCAACAAACCTCTTCCCCACAAGAAGTAATCAATTCACAAAAGACAAAAAGGAAATAAAAAGAACTGGAGAGAGGGGGGATTTTTTTTTTTAAAAAAAAAACTTCTTCTTTTTCTTCTTTTTTTTCCCCCGTTCTTCGTAACTTTTTTTTTTTTTCCTCCTTTACTAAATTGATAACTATTAACTTGTTCCCGCCCGACAGGAGTACTTTGTGTGCTTATGCGGACACAACGCAGGCACCACCAGCAGCCTTCAACTTCTTCTCAGCGATTCTGGAGATGAAACGAGCCTTCACGATGAGTGGCTTGGTAACGAAACCCTTACCCAACAACTTGAATACTCCCTTCGAGGTCAGGTCAACGACTGGTACCTTCTTTCCGGTAGCGGCCTTGGTGTCAGCCTCGGAAACCATCGCGGAGAGCTGGTTAACGTTGCAAGTTGGCTTCACCATTGGGTTCTTCTTGTAGTGGAAGTGTCTCATACCAACCTTACCAAAGTATCCCGGATGGTACTTGTCAAACCAGATACGGTGATGGTGCTGACCTCCGGCGTTACCTCTTCCGGAAGGATGCTTTCTGTGCTTTCCTACACGACCGTGACCAGCACTGACGTGTCCTCTCTTCTTACGGTTCTTGCGGAGTGCGGTGGTCATGTTGTGATGATATCTAAGTGGAAGAAGGGAAGATAAAGTACAACATCATTAATAACATTATTATTATCTACATCGATTGATGTACTTTAGTGAACTGCTCACATTTGAACCCTCTCTCGTGGCCGCTAGTCAGATGCAATAAATCTCTAACCGATTAGAGTCACTCCCACGGAACGGAAGGACACACCTCGGTGTTGTTTTTGCACGATGCAAGCAGAACGTCTCTCCCTTCATCAAACTGTGTCAAAGGCAGAGAATGTTTTGTTAGTATATCTGCAGGAAAAGTAAATAATTAAAAAAAGAAAAAAGAACGTTCAGAACTGAAGTAATATCACCTCGTGTCGTAACTAACAACAACTACGTGGGGTGGTGGAGACGGGTCGAACACTTGAGTAACACGTTTCAATTTGATTGCTCTGTTAGAAACTAACCTGGAGCTGTTTTCTTTGTCTTCTTTTTTATAATTGAGGGCCGTGTGCCCAACATGACTTGATCGAAATTTTAATTGCCGCGGGTGCTTATGCGGACACAACGCAGGCACCACCAGCAGCCTTCAACTTCTTCTCAGCGATTCTGGAGATGAAACGAGCCTTCACGATGAGTGGCTTGGTAACGAAACCCTTACCCAACAACTTGAATACTCCCTTCGAGGTCAGGTCAACGACTGGTACCTTCTTTCCGGTAGCGGCCTTGGTGTCAGCCTCGGAAACCATCGCGGAGAGCTGGTTAACGTTGCAAGTTGGCTTCACCATTGGGTTCTTCTTGTAGTGGAAGTGTCTCATACCAACCTTACCAAAGTATCCCGGATGGTACTTGTCAAACCAGATACGGTGATGGTGCTGACCTCCGGCGTTACCTCTTCCGGAAGGATGCTTTCTGTGCTTTCCTACACGACCGTGACCAGCACTGACGTGTCCTCTCTTCTTACGGTTCTTGCGGAGTGCGGTGGTCATTTTGTGATGGTCTGAAAGGACGGGAGGGAAGTAATAATAAAGTTTCCTAATTAGGAAGTTGAAATATCAAACGAGAATCCATCAGCCAACAACAAACATTACTAATCTGGTAAAAAATAATTATAATAACTCCACGAGAAGCACTGAATTACTATTTCTACACACAGTACTTTGTTCACAACGTAACGTAAGAAATCATCATACAAATATTCTTCTTCTTTCTTTTTTGTTTTGTTTTTTTTTTTTGTGGTTTTTTTTTTTTTTTTTTTCCTTCTTCACATCTCTTCTCCAAAACTACACTATCACGAGGGGGTATAATTATTTTGAACTTGTAATTACCAACTGCAATGTATCAAATCATAACGATAGCGTAACATACGTTAAAAGACACAATGACTAAGGTGTTCACAGGGGGGTTGACTGTTTGAAATCAATGCCTACAATATTAATATATTGTATCAAGGCTAACTATTATAAACATTTACCACGGGGAGGGGCATTTTTTTTAGGGAAAAAAAAAATAAGCAAATTAGGGGGTTAAGACATAAAAAAAGAAGAAGAAGGAAAATTCTCCGTTGTTCCCCCGAACAACTTTTATTTTTTCTAGCCACTCAAAAAGATTTTCTAAAATACTTTTGTACCAAGGTGGATTGCTGAGGATATTGAGGTGGCAGTAATTCTGTCCCTTCTTTCTTTCCTGTCACCGGGACAAAAAACTTCGTCCCGAGTTTTTTTTTTTACTTTCCATTCAACACACACATCTACGAATTCATGGTAATGAGTTGATTGAAAGCCAATAACACAAACAGTCAAGTGATAACTTGAGAATTGATAATGTAATCTGCTTTCTGAACTTCCACTGAGTACGAGTTGAATACTCCGATAACCAGGCTGCGGTCTGTAACTCGCAAGTGTATTGACCTTGAAGTTCAATTTGAATGACGTGTAAGAGGACAACAGTTCTCCGTCATTTCGTTTCCAATTTAGTGAGGCAGAATGAAAAAAAAAAAAAAGAGTTGTTCAGAAACAGCGAATATTTTTTTTTTTTAAGTGCAGGCAACGGAGGAAAAGAAAAAAGTTAAGGTGACAGGCAACGGAGAGGAAAAAAAATGCTTTTTTTTGATGTAGGCAACGGAGAAAGTCCAAAAAAAAAAAAAAAAAAAAAAATGAAAAAATGATCAGCAGCGAAGATGACAAAAAAGCAGGTGCAAAGGCAAAAATAAGTATAAAAGGCTAGACGTGGATTACATAAGGTTACAGTGCGACCAAGTAACCGAAAGATTAAAAAAAAAAAACTTGTTCCAAATCTGAAAAGCAGTGAAGATATGATATTTTCCGTTACCCAGATCACTAGTGTACAAGAAAAGCAGAATCTGACTTTTCCCTGAAGTGCTTCCTCTTCGTGATTTTCCTGACGATGTAGACAAAAATATTGAACGAATTTAGTTAAAACGCGCACAGCCCCATGGACAATCTTATAAGTATTTTTAGAATTTTCATTCCGAAACTGTCATTTTAAGGCCACTAACCAAGTTAGTTAAACACAGACTCACAATGTTACTTGTGGACAAACCAATACTGAAGGACAAGAAAACGAATTGAAAACTCTCTTTTCTTTTTTTTTTTTTCTTTCTCTGTTCTCCCCCCCCCCATCCATAATTATTCCCAAACACGTATTTATATCAACAAAGAACCCGAATATTCGGATCTTCTTTTTTTTTTTTTTTTTTTTTGTTCCTTCGTTTTTGTTTTTTTTTTTTTCCTCGCTTAACTCTCTTAGACTGCAATGGTTATTCCGTATTCTGAAGTTCTCTGTTAACCATGTGCTGTTGTTTAGCCATTTTTTTTATAGGTGTTTTTGGACAGTAGAACACCTCTCAAATAACAAGAAAAGAATCTCAATTTTTTTTTTTTATTTTTTTTTTTATTTTGGGAATATAATAAACGGAAAATGCCTACAACGGATAGAATGAAGATAGAAAAAAAAAAAAATACAGTGCTCAAGTTCGATTCCGATCGGTGTCATTTTTTTTTTTCTTTTTTTTTTTTCTGACAATCTGGGATTTTCGGATAGCAGTATGTTTTAAAAATTAGATCGAAACAGAGAATGATTAGCATTGGTCAAGGATGACTCTCATTAATTGAGAAAATATCACCTTTTTTTTTTTTTTTTTTTTTTGATCATGCCTCCTCTGCGTCAACAGGAGTGGCGGGTTCGGTTGTTCCATCGCTTTTTACATCATCTTCAACGCCATTGCTAAGTGGTTGAATATTTAATTGGTATTCCCCAACTCTCGTGAAGAAAGTTCGAGCGGCTTTTCGAGTTGCTGGATCATCAGCCTTGTCGATGAGGTTGAGCAGACTTTGATAAAACAAAGGAAGTGTTGAACAGAATTCACTTTTTGGTAATCCTGAGATAATATAAACAGCAGACGTGATGAGTTGAGGACGATGGTTTGAATGAGATGAGAAGACGTTTGAAATCAAGTTGTAAAGTCTTGGTCGAGCAGTAGAAACATGTTTTCCATCTTCGATATTCAGCTTTGATAATGTTGATAGGTGAACAGAGATACTTTCTTCAGCAGCAACAACATCTCTCTCGCATGTTACAAAAGAAAAACTATCAAGCATTGCATTTAATATTTCTTCATCCCAAAGGTGTGAGAATCTTCTAACGACCAATCCCTGGACCTGAATTAACTTTTGTAATCTGATTGAGATGGTTTTTCCTTGAGTCCCAATCTTTTCAAATGCTAAATGAATTTTTAATGCCACCGTCTTCCAGTCGTCATTTGAAAACTTGCTTGAAGACTCACTCTCAATCTCTCTTTTCTTTTCTTCTCCAAAGATCAAAGCGTAAAAATCACCTCTATCTGCATCAGCATTGTGGTTACAAATCAAGTCAACGAGAGAGACTAATCCGTGATCGAAGACTCCTTGAGGGGTGTCTTGCTTAAAACAATTCGTAACAACCGTCAACACATCCGCAAGATGTGGTTGCAAAGCAGAATAGTACTGCGAGAATAAGTCAACTGTATACGTGAGTCCAACCTTCACTATGAGTGAGCTTTTTTTCAATTCTGATTCTGCGCAGAGAGGTTCATCATTGGCAGTACATGAGACAGGAGTGACATCACAAAGAGCATTATCGAATATCGGAAACACTGCTCCAGAAAGAATAATTTTCCACATCGCAACTGAAAAGAGCTTTCCATGTTTTTTAAGCACCTCAAACAAACCGTTTAAAGCGGAGAGTCTAACCTCAACATCAGAATGCATAGTAGCATCAGTACTTAGCCCTGTAAAGACAGGAAACCAAACCTTTAATGCCTGATGATCACTACTGCAAACGACATCTGTTTGTGGAACTACAAAAATTCTTTCTTCTTTTGCAGGTGTTTCCGTACTACTATTGGCTGATGCATTGCAACCAACTGGTAGACCCTCAACTAAATAGTCAGCGCAGGTAGTTAGCTGACTTATCGCTTGAATAGCAATGTTTTTACATAATAAATTGCAAGCAAAGGCGGTGAGAGTGTTAACGCCGTCGATGAACGCATCTGCTGCGATCACCATTGAGAATATATTTTGTATGATATGACTGACTACGTCGTAGGCTAATACAACAATCTGTTCGGTCTGATCAGCAGCTGCCAGTGTTAGAACGGTGTAGATTGCTTTCCAACCTGACTTTATTTGAGGTGCTTTACCGTGAACCATTTGAGTGACACATCTGACGATAAGCTCTTTTATAATGATTGATTTCGTTCCTTGAAAAATCTGTTCAAATGGTTTTAAAAAATCTCTTTGAAAATTATAATTCGCTAATTCTCTTTTTTCCAAAAATTTCGTAGCGAGTTGCCTGAGTGAGTCGATTCCAAACATAGAAACACTTAAGTTTTCGTTGGTTCCAATTCTGCAGAAATGCTTCGTAATGTGACCCCAAAGTTGACCCCAAACAAATCGAAAACGTCCCATATTTATATCAGCAACTTCGATTAGTTTTTGTAAAGAGAACATTCGAGGTGGTGAAGAATGCTCAATTTCTTCCATTGAAACTTCACAAAGATGTTTAACAAAGTAAACGATCGCTTCGGAAGAAAGTTCTGCCGTAGATGAGTAGATTCTAGAAATGGCCACATCGTCAATTTGATTTGCGACAGTCAGTGAATTAATAACTTCAAGTTGACGAAGCCTTGTTCGATCATCTTTGTGTCCTTTGTGGTTGGATGCTCTGTCTGTTTCTGCCAAAAATGCGAAATCAGGTTTCGCACCTGCACCCAAAAGCTGTAATTTCTCTAACTGAGAAATACACCTGAGAGCTGCATACCAGGATGATCGAAGACGGTCGCCTTCAGTGGTCGCAATCTCAATTAAAACTTTTATTGATTTAATATTTTTGTGTTCTATTTCACGGTAGTTATTCAAAAATGTTAATTTAGACAAAGCAGATACGAATGCGTCTCTCTGAACGTCCAAGAAAAACAGGCAACTAATGTGAATTCCCCTTGTGAACCCCTCAAGACAAAGATCTATAATTGCTTGTTGTTGGCTGTCACACTGTTCAAGTAAAACTGAGAAGGCTGGTAACATAGTTTCCCAACCCCTTTCGAACATAGGACGGACGTTTCCTAGTTTGGAAGCGTGAAAGAATTGGTTGCATCTTTCATCATTCTTACCAATTAATCCTTTTGTCTTTTGTAACATCGCTTTACTCTCAGTTAGATAGTTTGCTGCACGTTTTTTATCATCGCTTGCGAATGCATCTGCGAGGTTGTCAAGTACTCCCGATCTCTTTTTATCTTTTTTATCTGCCGCTCCACCCAATTCATCTTCCTTGTCACCAGCTTCTAATGTGAACGGGGTCCCTGTAACTCTATCGTATATTGAAGAGAGGACCTCATCAGCAAGGGATTTCCCTTCATCGATCCCCTGGTTGTTTCGCATAAACTCTTCTTTTGTCATCTTATCTTTGATGTGCGCTGAATGCGCATCAGTGTGAAGCATAATTATAGAAAATGATAATACATAGGCGGTACTGGCATTTGGAAATTTTTGTTGATTTGCTTTAGTGAAACACTCTGCGAACTTTTCCATTGTGTTATCAATCACGGAGGCTTCTCCGTTAATTTTAAAAGCTCCTAAGAATAGTCTGACGGCTTCATCGATCTCTAGATCCTTGAAATTAAATGACTCAACAAAATGAGACAAGACTTCTTGATTAAACGGCTTGATCACTCCTAAGTACTCTCCGATTGCTATTTTTGATAATCCGATGGTTTCACGAAAGAATATAGCTGTTTGGTTTGCGTCCTTTTCGACTACTTTATTAGTCCAAAATAATTCCATTCCCTTTTTAGGATTCTTTTTAAATTCAGTCATGAACACTCTCATTTCCTTTTTATAGGCTAAGGCTTTTTCAACTTCGTCATCGTCGTCTTCTGTTGGGTGATCTGCAACCTGATCAGAGTGAAAATTAGTTTCTTCATCACCAATATCAGAGGATTTAATTTGAGGGGTCGTTGCTGTTTCTTCAAATTTTTCAGTCCAAACAACAATTGATCGAGTGATAGTAACCAGAGCTCGGAGAGCATGAAGTCTCATGTCCTGTTCTTGTTTGAGAGTTTCAGTTCCACTCGCAGAAACTCTTGCTTTTAATATTCTACTCAGATTATTGACAATAACTTCAAAAATATTTATTGATTCTAAGTCACAGTCATAGTTGACAAATATATCAACCAGAGTCTGAGGAGTGTCGCACAATTTATAAATCACGTGGATCACCAGCATCTTCTGACTATAGCTGCTGTTGTTCGACTCCAGTATAACAAAGAAAACGTTGGTGAAAAACACTCCAATTTCACGTTTTAAATGTTCTTTGAAATTTTGAATTAAAGCAAGAAAGATATGTAAAGAAATTTTAAAGACAGAAGTCATAGACGACACGCAGTTTTGAAGTAATGACAAGCAAAGGTTTCGTTTGACAACTCTGATGAAGTTTTCCGACGATTGAAATGCAGGACCTGCTTTCGATAACAAATTATAAAGTAGTTCCAGTGATAAAACCTTCGACTTTAGTTCAATCGACTCTTCCTGAGCAGAGTCAGGAACCTGTTTATCTGATAATTTACAAAACGACCAAAACAGTAAATAAGCATCCTTATGAAATCTACTTGGAAACGATAATTTCTCTGCAATGAGTGAATCATCGATACCCCCGTGGAGAGGAGCTGCTTTTGATTTTCCTGAAGTTGATGAACCAGTAGTCGATGTGGGTTGTTTGCCGGCTGTTGTTGCGATCCGTTCTGCCAATGCCGTGTTGAAATCGAAACTTTCTTTTTTTGTTTCCAACGACAAATCCTCATCTTTATGACTTTGAGTTGATGTTATATCATCATCAATAGCCTTACATGAGTTTGAAACAGCCTGATCAACAACGACGTTAACAACTTCTCTTATCCAAGTTTCGTCATTCTCATCCGGCTGAACCAATTCTGACGAAGACAAACTCTTTGTTGGTGGGGTGAGACCAACAGGGGTACTCGTCAAGGAATTGTTACCTAATTTTTGAGATAGAATTCGAGGTAAGCTAGGAGTGTCTGGAGGTGATGGTGATACAACTTTATGAACTGACTCCATCCTCTGAAATACAATATTAATCATGTGTTTCAAAGATGCTTTTGCTGTTGTTTGATTAGTCACGTTAGTCGCAAGTATATAAATATTATACGTGTTTCTGACTGCCATTTTAAGTGTGCTGCCATGAACATCACACCCTGGAGATGATACTGCTGTCAACAATGCTTTTATAATTTGCAACTGAATACCATCGTGGATAAAATTTGAACTGACGTCGGAGATTGCTGAGACTACTTGGCTGATTAAAAGTTGAGATTCGTCATCAGGAGTATTGTTTTTTGATTTATCCAATCGTTCCTTGACGTGTTTCATCCACGACTCCGATCCATTTAATTTCGGAGGAGTCCAAACCATATCACCCGATATGCATGAATACTCCATTAGTTTTTGTAAGCATCCGAGGGCAATTTCGATAATCTTACAGGCCCTCGATTCAACAGCTAATCTTAGTGGTACGAAGCTCAAGCTTAACACGATTGAAGCATCAGTTTTATTATTTTCCGATCCTTTTAAGAATTTTAACACATAAGCAGATGATGCTTTTATTTGTGACCATTTTTTTTGACTTCCGCATTGCTGACTAACTTGCTCAAGAGCCCTGATGATGAACGTATTTCGAGTTTCGGTCGCACTCGGCATCTTGCGACTGCACTCGGTTCCTGGAAGGGTGGAAAAAAAATTGGGTTAAGAAAAACAAAAAAAAAAAAATAAACTTTTTAAAAAAAAACAGAAATACTATAAATAATAATAATGGTAATTATGAAGGAACATGAGGGTTTTTTTATTTTTTTTTTTTTAATGATGACAAAACAGAACTTAAAAAAGATTTTTTTTTATCTCGTTTTTACGAGCGAACGAGAATTGCAGCACCGTCAACGATAACACCCTTACTTTATTGGCTTCTTCCGTTGTGCACACACCCAGTAGTGTGCATTCAGACACTGACCAACAAGGCTAGATAAGGACAGTGATAGTGATAATTAATTTCCGAGCAGGTTATCCATTTCCCTGTTCAGTCAGGATTACTCTCTGTGATCAATAAACGTGTAAGGGTTTCGTAATGAATGTTGATTTAGTATTTTGGACATTAAACCTTTTATTGGGGAGACACCTTTGGACACTCAGGGTTCGACACTCTGAAACCTCCCTTGTTAAGCTCTTGTTCTGATTCTGGTAGAATCCTTTGAGCTTTGAGTTCCTTTATAAAAGTGACGACAGGTGGGTAAGCCGTTATGTTTCGAATAGCGAACTCAGCCCATTCTCTTAGACCAGCATTCTCCTCATCGATAACAGTTGATGATAAGATGTACGGAACGAATCCTGTTTCTAACATGGTAGCTGTTACGTTTCGATTTTCATAAGTTGCATTTGCTATAACTCTCATTAGGTGAGTTCGGTAGCCTTCACCGTATCGGGCGAGTTCGATTTCACGTGGGATGGTTGCCATCTGTGAGATGATACCGATGATTCCCTCGTCTAGAAAGAATTGTTGAATTTGATTTGTCGTCACGGCACAACAGCACAATGCTAACGACTCAGCTAAGATGGTTAACGAGTAGTAAACAACATCAGCATCAGAGACGTCATCAGGAGATCCTCTCAAAGGAGGTACGGCTTCACTTCGATATTGGGAATTCTTAGTGTGAACATACGACAGAATCTTACTTGAAAACCTGCAAGTGTTCATTAGTACTTTAGTTTTGAAAGCAACTCGTAATTCTGGTGTTGGTGAGCCAGTTCTGACACATGCTTCCCATCCGTCTTGAAGCTCTCTCTGATCAGTCATGAATTCTACCTCACTACTTCTTAACTTCTCACAATACCTCGCATAGCATCTTAACGAATCGATGTGAATAGTTATTGTTTGTAGCGTTGCTTCTTCATTTTGTGATGTGCCTTTACTGCAAGTCCATGCATGTTCTCGTGCTGTTAACCAATCACCCATTTTTTTATTTATTTTTTACTATTTAACTTAGCAGTGTAATGAAAAATACGAAAATCGGAGGGTTCAAAGCAACCTTTGACTGTCGGCCTGAAGACAGACTAAGGTCATCATTTTTGTTGAGCAACATAACTGTGAAAAATTAAATAAAATAAAATGAAAATGAAATAACAAAACATTCCCTTTTTTTTCAGTTTAATTTAATGTATTAGAAGGGTTTCCTTAACTCACAAGAACCCACAACAACAGAAATAATGAACCGGAAGGGAAAAAAAAAAATAGAGAGAAAAAAAAAGAGATGATTAATTTAGATTAACCCGACTGGAAGATCTACACAACGATTTCCTAAGAAATATCACAAAAAAAAAAAAAAGAATTTAAAAAAAGAAAAATGGAGAGATTAAGTGATATGGTTTCTGGTTAAAAAATTATTAAAAAAAAAAAAAAAAAAAAAAGTTCGCAACATACATACCCCTTTACCCAACCCCCTTCGGTGAAGAATGTGAGAAGCGGCCTGTATGTCTTTATAGAAGAAACCTTAGCGAGTCCAGAACTGATGACTACTGGGTCCGGGAAATCCGCACCAACAGAGGTTTAAAAAAAAACGGTGATAAAACATTTCCCCATGAATCATCTGATGTATTTTTTTTTCCCCTAAAGTCAAGTAAGTGAGAATCCTTGTTGAAACCCACGGGGGGGTTAACTGTTCGAGTTTGTACGTAAAATACAAATGTTTTGTATCATAAACAACATAACGATAATTTAACATTAGTTCTGAGATACAGTGACTAAAGGTAATGTTGAAACCCACGGGGGGGGTGAAACGTTGTAAAAAAAACAGTAACAACTTTAAGTATTAAAAAATAAAAATGATATTAAAAGTACTTGACTGAAAAAAAAAACGTTTGTACCGTTAATCAAAGAAAGAATTACGTTTAGAAAAAAGAAAACATAAAAAGAGAAAACTATATTTTTTTTGTATTACTGACCAGAAGACGTTGTCGAATCTGGTAATTCGGGGACAACATACTTAACTGTAGCCAACGAACACCAGGTGTCAATGTAGAAACAGTAATTACCAAAGTAATTGACAAATTGACAGAATGAATTAAACTTCACTTTTAGAATAGCAACCAAAAGTAAAGATTTAATCGGGCTAAGAAACTTTTAAAAAAATCCTTTTACTTCGGACCAATTCCCCTTACCCAGCTGAAGAAAGCAAGGGGAGAGACTGCAGGGTCAGGCCAGTCCTACTCATCGCGTTTGACCTTCTAAAAGAGAGAGACATACATGGTTGCATCCCTCTATATAAAATATCAGTGAACGAGAGATACCAACAATGAGTGAAAGGTCAAAAAGTTAGTATCGTGGATTTTCACAAATAAACAAAAAAAAAAAAAAAAAAAAAAAAAAAAAAAAAAAAAATCAAAAAAGAATCGGCAAACTTCACTTTTTTACTTAACTCACACACTAGCTTTTGTGCGCAGCCCGGTACAAAATCCTAATAAAGGAATAGGTTAGTTACGCTGCCGCAATTCTCTTTCTACCAAACAATAGGTTTTTGTAAGTAAAAAAAAATATATAAATAAAAAAAAGGGAAAACCTCTAATTCAACAAAAATAGTTTGCGAAATCGCCAACTCCCTACAAAAAAAAGTTGTCCACCAGGACTCGAACTTGACCCAAAATTTTGGCTTGCGGCGGGTTTTTTGTTTTTTAGCCTACCAAGCTGGGAAGAGTGCAAGCCCCCAACCCCCCCCAAGGGGGGGAGCCCCTAATAAAAGCCCGCCTGTTCCGTACAAAGTCCAACCTGAAAAAACAAATTTGCAACTGATGACTCTCTTAAGGTAGCCAAATGCCTCGTCTTCTAATTAAAGACGCGCATGAATGGACCAATGAGATTCCTTCTGTCCCTACCTACTATCTGGCGAACAGCAGTCAAGGGAACGGACTTGAAACTGTCAGCGGGGAAAGAAGACCCTGTTGAGTTTGACTCTAGTCGGGTGTAGTTATAGGTGGGAGGTTTACCAACTCTTATCGTCGCTTTACTTATCCAATGATGGGGGAACGGCAGCTGCCTCTTCGGAGGTTAGGGTCCTTTCGGACTCGTAGCTTTTCCGATTCCAGCAACGGGCTTCGGCTCGTGACCCCTCGTTTGGAGACACCAGTCAGGTGGGGAGTTTGGCTGGGAGGAGGGCCACATTGACGAAGGCTTCTAAGTCACGAACCTAAATCGATGATGAGGATCGCTAAGCCACATTTCTAAAGGTCAAGCTTTTACTAACGTGAGAATTTCTGTTCTCGATGGTCAGAATGTGTCTGACAAAAATTACCTAATTTGGAATGCTGCTTGAAGTCTGGTGAATTTTGGTTGGAGGTCTTAGTCTCACTGGTGAACTGCACAGTAACATTTTAAAGTGATCGATCACACGGGAGGGGTCTTGGTGATTTATTGCAACGGGAATATGTCTCAACTCGACCAGTGGGTGATCAATCCGCCATTTGACTACGTTTTGGTCACATTTTCCGTCATTACGAAAAAGAAAAAAAAGGATGTCACGGGGTTCGAACCCGAGACCTCCGGGTCATGATCCGGCGGTCATAACCAATAAACCACCGGAGCTCCGAAAATTCTGAAAATTTTCCCGTCATGTTGGGTTGTTTCGAGCGGTTAAAATTTTTGTGATGAGTTGGCGATTTCGCAAACTATTTTTGTGGAATTAGGGGTTTTCCCTAAAAAAAATAATAAAATATAGTACTATTATTATAAAGGGAGGGATGTTCGATTGTTGTAAAAAGTACAACTATGTTTGTATCATAAAAAACATAAAGATAATGTTAGTTTTTTAGATACAGTGACTAAGGGTGATGCAAAAAAAAAAAAAAAAAAAAAAAAGAGGGAGGGGAATATTAAATAAAGGAAATCAAAAAAGAAAAGTTTTCCAAACAAATCTTTGTTATGGAATTTCGTTGTTTTTCAGGAGCCTTAATTTGATAACTCGTCCCTTTTTAGTAAACTCCGGGGACTTCATTTTAAACATGTAGCAAAATATTTATATTATATAAAACTGATGATATGTACCATGAAAGAAAATTAAAAAAAAAAAAAAAAAAAAAAAAAAAAAAAACTCCCCGGAACAGTATCTAGGATCGTTCAGCATTATATTGAATTGAGGGCTTACCGAAAAGCTTGATGCAGAACATTGCCGTATCACTCAGCAACGAAATGAAAAATGTAATTCAAAATCTGTGCCGGACCGCGTATATATCTCCCTCAACGCAACATAAGTAGTCGTCGATACTGAAGTTCATTTAAGAAGCCTTTTTTTTGTTTTTTTTTTTCTTTTTTTTCTGATGGAATCAATTCATACTATTCGTCAGATATTATTTTTTGAAACTGAAGGTTTCTTCGCAACACTTCGCCTATTTATTTTACTTCAGTAGGACATTGCAATTAAGTATCTCTCATTTTATCTAACTAACTAAAACTAAAAATTATAGTTCATAACAGAAGGGAAAAAAGTGCAGATAGAAGTAATTAATTTTTTTTTTTTCTTCATTTTCGATACACAGGAAAACAACCGAGAGACAAGTCAGTATTAAGGTCATCACTGCTTCTAACGTGTGATTGTCACACGTCATACCCTTTAGGTATTATGAAGGAAGATACCAATCTGGAATGAGCAAGTCAAAACAGAGAGACAAGTTAGTTTTTAGTTCTCAACTGCTCCGAACCAACACTATCAATAATAGCAGCCGGTCAGCAAGTAGTGTAAATATTTAAAAAAAAAAAAATGGGTTTTTTCTACTCGGGGGAAGGTTGTAGTCATCATTTCACAAAACGATTAAGTCATTCTGTTTAAGGTCAGACTACGGTCGTGGTGGTTTGCATGGTTGAATTTTTTTATAATCCCGTGAAGGTCTAACTGGTGTCGAGTACCAAAGCCATTCTTCACGACAAGTTATATTCCATTGCATTGCAGCTATGGGATCGTTGAAAGTTATGTTTTCCTTCATTTTAGATGCCCAAGGAGCTCTATTCAAAATCTCTTGTATCAAAGGAAAACCATGTCGAAGTCCCCTCTTACTGATAACACTCGCTCTGAATGCATGGGCTGATTTTGATGTTCCAGAGTAGAAGATCTTATTCCCGTTTGTGTGCCAGAATAATGGCTTTTTAAGGGAGATACGATTAACTAAGGTGTCAGCCATGCATAAGTCTCCCCATGCCATCCACATAGTTTGAGCAATTGCAGCAGTGTTATCCAATGCAATGTGTTGTTGAAGGTTTGTTATTTTTGATAATGCTCCTCCTATGAGAGCTTGGTCATCGAGTCTGGTTGTTTCGTTAGAATACTCGACGGCTATCCATTTTAACAATCCTTTGAAAAACCATCTCGCGATCCCCAACCTTCCCATCCAGATTCCAGTGTTAGTATACGGGTATGGTTTAGTAGTATCGAACATCTGATCACCACAGCCTTTATTTGGTAGGGTTCGAATAAAACAGGTAGATTCAGCTGAGAACATCATCGATCTTTTCTTGGTCGTTTCCCATTCTAAGAATCTCTGAATTAGTTCTTGTTTACTTGATGCTGTAAGATACGTATCTCCACCATCCATGTAGAACACAATAGAGTCATCACTCCCTTCGATTGAGTTTAACCAGCTGTGTGCTTGGGGTATTTTCTTCCATACTTGGTTCCATCCGCCTGCTAAGAATCCCGACCAAGAAGTGTTTCCACTCCATCCCAATACGTCAATTTCAATACCGCTAAGCTTCGCTGATGAAAGAGTCGCACAGTAATGTTGATGTGGTTTCGTAAGACAGGTGTAGCCTCGGATACTCTTTGTTATTGATTTCTTAATCGAAGGTGGCTGACCCCAAAATTTTTCATATTTCTCAGCAGCAGACGGCTCGTTACCCTGCCACAGATTAACAACTTCTTCTTCTGAGTACGTCGCTCCCTTTTTTGAAATTGCTTTTGGTTGGTGTGCGTTGTCACTCACTGATGGTATTGGAGCATGTGGTGGTACCAACAATGGCGGCGGAGGAGCACCTGTTTCAATTCTAATTAGTTCAGATTTCTCATTTATTTCATTGATTTGAACACTAATATGGAATGGTGGAGGATCCTTCTCAGCCCATCCGAACACGGCCAACAGCGCTAGCGATGCAACAATCAACGCGATGGCTTGTACTGAAGAACTCATATTTAGTTTATGATTGGGAAGAAGAAGAAAAAACACCAACAACAACAAACAACAAAAAAGTTGTGTGGAAGCTTTTTTTCCCTGAAGGGGACAAGAATGAGTGAATAGCAGTAGTGGTATCTCCAATGACTACGTAATGACCTTACGCTGAATGAATCGTTGAATGATGTCTGTTTTTTTGTGATGCACCTGATGAAAGAAAAAGAATGTCTAAAACACACAAACAAAAGAAAAAAAAGAAGAAAAAAAGAACGAATACGATATAGATTACCCATTCAAGAATCAACAATGCGAGACTTAATCAGCTGTCTCTCAATACGAAAGACAGTTAAGGATAAAAAAAGAAAAAAAAATTTAAATGCCGGGAAGAAACCACACAGCTAGTACAGTTATTTTACTTTTCTTTGTCTGCTAGAATTCCATCTGAGAAAACTGGTAGTCCTTTAAAATTGTAAGCCGAGTACAAGTTGCCTCCTGACGGGTGTTCTGTGGGTAGTCCGAAAACGTTGCGCTCCAAAATAAAACAAGACTCTACTCCACCCGCGTCAGGCGCATCTCTTGTCTTAGCCCTAGCATGCCACGTTGGAACATTGTCACCAGCCCGGTGGACCAAGTTGTAATTATTTGTAAAATTTGCATATTACCACCTCATTACTCACCACCGGTGAGTAATGAGCTCTACTATCAGAATGTCAAAGGCGATCACGATGCAACATGAAGTTTAAAAAGAAACCCGGGAGACCAACAACCAGTCGATTTAATCGAGTCAAAGGGACACTGGAACGCGTAGATTCTAGATAGTCCGTACTTTATCAAAGAGAATTGCCAAGAGCCGGTATACCGATCGGAATATATCATTGACTTCTCTCCTTATTAAGATTAGTGTGTAACCATTGTCCCAACAACAGCTATGGATTGTCCTCTTTTGGGTTCTACGAAACGTTAGTACTATTATTTTATCATTTAGAAAAAGTTGGATAAGAAAATAAAAAAATAAAAATATAAAAAGACAAGCAGTTTCCTATCATCTAGGGGTAACAGAATACGTTGATTCAAAAGCATTTAAGTTTTATACTATTTTGTCCCTTTCAGGCCTTCAGCAGTAAGATTCTTCTTTGCAGTCAAACAAAAAAAAAAAAACCAAATCAGAAATTCGTGTAAGAACAACAAATAAATAATAATGGTCGCGTTGAGTTTTCGGTGCTAAAAATTTCTAAAAAAAAAAAAAAAGGGTTCTTCGGACCAAATGTTAATTAGAAATATAGCGCATTGAACTAAAATGTATGGTAAAAGAGAATAAAAATAAGTAGTTGAGTTGGTTATTAAAATACAGAACCAATAACGAGGGATTTGGGTAGTCAGCATCAGTAAGGACCCAATCACGAAGATTGGGCTAGTCGGTTGAAAAACAACTAAAGAAAATAAAAGAGAACTGATCTGAGCAAAAACAAAACAAAAAAAAAAAAATAATTTTTTCGTTCTTTATAATACGACCATATGTTGCTATGCCCACACGAAGAAAATATGGATCGTTCATCATCGATTGTCCAAAACTTTTATAATTGTGCTGTGGGCTAACCGAGCGACACACAGCCATATCACTCAGAAAGAAATGAAAACAAAAAGCAATTTTGGCACACCAGTACAGATTGTTGAATAGCATCAACTGAAGAGACGTGTTTTGATTTATAGAAATATTAGAAAAGAAAAGAGAAAAAAAAATGAACCGGGCACCTCACTAAATAATTCTCACGCTTTTGTTTTTGCACGCAACCGGAAACAAGCCTATAAAGTAAAGGGTGTTAACATTACGCTGCCACATTTTCGCTCGTAAAAACATGTCTTCGAGATGAAAAAAAAAAAAGTTACAGTTTTAACAAATTCATTAAACCATAAAAATAAATAAGAAACAAGATGAACTAAAAAAACATTAATACAAAATGAGCATCTTCTCTAGAATACTAAAGTCCACAAGAGGTCAAACATCATCCGAGGGAAATGTAGCTGTACAAAGATCGTTGTCTCAGTAGACATTTCTATAACAAATGGTGAGTATCCGTATCTCTTTTATAATAGAAGAGATTTGGTTGATCTCGTGCATTAGTTACTCTCATATATATATCAAATGAATTAAAAAAAAAGAGAGAAAGAAAAAAAATGGAGGAGGAAATCTTAATCAGGCTAACCGTTATTATCGAAGCATCATTGATAATTTTTTTTTTTTTTTTTTGAAAAAAAAAAAGAGAGTTAAAATGTAAAATATAACAACAACGGGGGGGGGGCATCTCCCGATACTTCAATTTTTGGACAAAGATTAAAGGAACAACTACTCCCCCGTCTGACCAAGTTCTGCCAATAACAGTGATACTGAAAAAATATAATTGAGCCTTTGATTTTTTTTTTTTTTTTGCAAAAAACAAACTGATGACTACGAGGGGTCTGGGTAGCCCGCATCAGGAAGGACCCAATCGCGAAGATTGTAGTTTCATAGTATTGGCTGGAAGTGATCGACTTCCAGCCTCCACCTTGCCCAGAGGCTAACAGGTTGTAAACAACTAAAGGAAATAAAAGAGAAATGATCTGGGAGTGGGGGGAAGGTGAAAAAAATAAAAAATCCTCTTTCTTTCATATACATCTTTCTTTATAATACGACCATATGTGCCATATGCCCACACTCCACGAAAGAAAATAGAAAGCCCCGGAACAGTACCGAGGATCGTTCACCCCCAGTTGTCCAAAGCATTACAATTGTACTGCGGGCTTACCGAAAAGCTTTAGAAATGTACTACTAAAAATTGGGCAGCACATAGCCATATCACTCAGCAAGAAATGAAAACCAAAAGGATCAGGCAAGATGACAGTCAGTTTAAGGTCATAACTGCGCCGGACCTTTGATCTAGTTCGGTAATTCCTGAGGGGGTGAAGTATAATGGGGTTAAAGAATCACTTGCATAGGGCTTGGCGCTAGTCGGAAATCAGAATTCAGTGACGCAATTAGAGAAAAGGAAAAGGGAGAAAAACACAGAGGGGAAAACGGAGAGCAAAATCGTGAGCTGCGATCTATCGGGTCAATCACATTTCCTTCCATACAAAAAAGTGTGGATGCAAAAAGTTCTGGGGCGGCATTCAACCAGCGCACCACTCACATAGATTTGAGTCTAAATAGAAAAAGAAATCACTGATACATTTATATTATTAAATAATTAGGTGACGCGAGTTGTTAAAATACAGAACTGATGACTACTAGGGGTCTGGGTAGCCCGTAGTGGTAAGGATCCAATCACGAAGATTGTAGTTTTATTGCTTCGGTTGGAAATGATCGGTCTTTGGTGACCATCCCAAGAGACTTGTCACCACCAGATCCCCACAATAGCTTGCACAACAATTCCTTTTCGGATTCAGGCTTGGGCATGTGCCGAGTGATATGTTAGTTAGATATGCTTAAGTTCAGCAACCCTCACCTTGCCCAGAGGCTAACAGGTTGAAAACAACCAACGAAAACAAAAAGAGAAATGACTCGGGAGTTGCAATTGATACTTTATTATCAAGGCTCAATAGAACAACAAATCTCCCAAACTAAAGGAATGGGTGTGAAACTTTGTAAGACTCTATTAAAAGCGAGTAAAAACTATTCAGATAAAGTCTTATATACATTTTGTTGATCGCAGACAGTATTACTGTCACACGGGGAAAATATATAACATGTCAGATATGATTCTGAATAGTTTCTTTCTCCGACTTTGCTGGTGCAACAAGAAAACAAAATTAAGTTAGTATTAAAGGTTATCAGTCAAAAGAAGGGGAGAGGGCGGGAAAATTCAATCGAATGCAAAAGTTCGTAGGTACAACAAACAAATAATGGTCGGTTTCGGGCTAAAATTAAAAAATCTTTCTTCGGACCATAAAACAAAATTGAGTTGGATAGTTATCAAGTCCATCAGACCACCGAGTATCGGTTAGGTAGACACTCAAAGAGTACCGGGTGGTTCTTCTGAAGGTCCCCAATACTGCGGTAGTAGGAAGAACCTAATCCCGGGGGGGATTATTTTGTTAGATTTATCAGCACAGGGCATACTAGATCAGGAGATCTAGAAACACTTTGCTTCCACCTTGTCCGGTATACATCAGTATAAAATTGAAAACACATCAAACAAATAATAGTTGAGAAAATATTTGAGTTCCTAAACCCAGTTTTAGTTAGAACAAATTTTCTTTTTTTAAAATGGTTGCCCTCATATAAGACATTGTTTAGTTTTGAGAATGGTAATAATAAATAAAAATAAAAGACCCCAAAACATCATTGTCTTACAGATGCAAGATGGAGAACGCTCCACGGCAAATGCTACAACAAGCAACTGATGCCGTCAGAGAAAGGAAGAAAGGGAGAGAAACCAACTGCTCAGACACAAACATTCTTTTTTTCCCGTCCAGCATGTATGCAATTGAAGCAACAAATACCATCTTTTCGCATAACTCCATCTCAGTGGACTTCTACAAAAACAGCTGTACTGGTGCGAGCCTCTGTGTTTGTCGCTGAATAGTGAAACAGTGATAAGATTAAGTACTCAATGAGAGCAACTAGACTTTTCAATTTTAATTTTTTTTTTCCTCCTCTTTTTTTTTAAAAATCTGGGAAGTAAACACATGTTAGTACAGTTATTATACTTTTATTTTATCTGTTTGGAATTCAGGTAGTCTTTTAAAAGTGTAAGCCAAGTACAAGTTGCCTCCTGTCGTTTGTTTTGTGGGTCAGAAAATAACATCACCACTCTAAACAATTACGACTCCACTCCACTCACGTCAGGCACATTTCATTTGAAATATTGTTGGTTAACTCATCACCCATCAGACGACAGCTATTCACGTTCAAATAATCTTGTTGCGTGTTTTTTTAATCTATTTTTTTTTTTTTTCAGATTCCTCAAATCAGGTACAACGACGTCGCGATATCCATTACAGCTTTATGCCTATCGGTATACTGATGAACCAGAGCGTATGGTGTTCCTGATCCGTTCACTACCTCATTATTGATTACTTTAAGATGACCGTAATTCCCGTGAAAGGCACACGCCTCTGAATGATCAACTGTTACAGAATTTATCATTGAAGAGTTTGCATAGTGAAGTAGGTAATTATGAGTTGCCTGGTCAAGGGATGCTTTTATTTTTGATATTGAACAAGTCATAAGTGATTGAGTGGATAGCTGTTCCACTTGAAGAGTTGTGTATCTCAAAATTCCCAAAGCAGTTCCAAGAACAACTCCAGCACAGCTAACTGTTTTCTTTTTTAAATTATTATAAATGTCACCTGGATAACACCGAAGCCAATTTTTGTTATAAAAGTCCATTTTTCGAGTAACTTCATATGTGAATATAACCGTCGGTGTTTTCAGACCTGCCGGCAACCCACATCCTAAAAACGGATCTCTCTGAACCATTACGTCCGTACTGTCACTAATTATGACCCGATCAATATTATGTAAATTAGCAGCAATGTATCTTTTGTATAGTAAGAATCTAAAGTTATTCGGAGCATTTCCGATTAAGTCTAAATCTGCCCAATCCATCCCCTTGAACTCAATTTCGATCTGAACCTCAATCAGAGAAATATCACTTATGTATGGAGATATGAGTTTACTGTTTTCAAAGTATTCTTTGGTTCTACGATCAATGAAGATTACTAGTCTAAATAATTTTCCTTTTGGTTTATATTTAAACATTGAAATAATGTATATTTCAACCCAATGTAGATTTGGTGGATCTCTTTTTTTATAAAATTGTTTTGAAACATAGACGCATGTCATAGCTAAATCATATTTCTCACCCTTAGTGACAGTAGTAGTAATTGGGTTGGTCACATTTATGTTGACTTTGATTGAGTTGTTGTTGAAGTCGTCTTCAATAACTTTGATCATGACCACCTTCACGATAATAATGAGCACAATTATAATCAATATAGCTGTTGTTGCGCGAGAGTTCATCGTTTTATTGTTATTTTTTTTTTTTTTTTTTTTTGGTTGACTTCTCTCCCCTTTTCACTCCTTTAAAAAATGATATTAACCATAACAGTTATGTGAGAGTTTTAACGAGGAGTCTGGGTAGCTTACTTCAGTTATGATCAGATAAGAAGACAAGGATAGCAGGTTGAAAACAACTAAGAGAGAACATTCATCAAATACTGTAGGAGAGAGAAAAGAAAAACTAATTAAGTGAAGTAATTTTAATAAAAATAAAAATACCAGCTTCATCGAATCAACTTCAGCCTTTTGATAGTAACCGTAATTATAAATATCACGGTGTATAAAAAGATTTGGAGTATAACAACTTTGGATATAAAAAAGATGGTGGATTCTCGGAAAAAAAAATTGGTGGATTTTTATAGTAACTATTTAGGTTTCGAGAGTAACTTAAATATACCTCTGAATCATTGTCAGTTAGTCTAGTCTGGTGGTTATTTAATTTGATTGGGTCTGTGTTAAAAATAGAAGGCATTATAATCACATCTAATCATAATCTCGTAAATGGCAATCATTGTTTGTTGTGATCTTTATTTTAAAAAAAAAAGAATAAATCAGCCAAACTCATAATTTCATATTGTGAAACCTCTCAAAGTTTTTTACTTGAAAAAAACTTTACGGCAGCGCCTGTCTCGGAGTTTAGTTTAGTTGAGGGAGTCCAACGAGGTGCGCGCGAGAAACAACAAAAAAAAAAAAAAATAATAAATAAAATAACAGATCAAAACCATCGGAAATTTCGCCAACAGAATTTCGGAGAATGAAAAAAAAAAAAAAAAAAAAAAAAAAGGGGGAGGCAACTTGATACTATGATTAAATATAAAGCAACTGAGGAGGGGGATTGGACGGAAAGGAAAAAATACGATCTATGGTATCACAAAGAAATAGACAGTTCTAATTTTTTTTTTAAAAATAAAATAATAAAAAATAATAATAAGCAGCAAAGAGAACAACACTCAACAAAGAGTTCAACCTGATGTCATTTAAATGTACTTCCTTTGCGGATCTCACTTTCGCAACTACTGAAACACAAAAAAAAAAAAAAAAAATTCACTGATCGGCAGTGAGAGCCACCATCGTGTCGACCTGCCCAAAACTGGGCGGCGTTCGACAAAACAGATCGGCTCCAGGAAAGGTAGTTGCAATCCAACAGTCAGACTCTTCTCTCGTGTCAGTGTCAAATTGCTAACTTTGGTACACGTAAATAAAAAGATTTCTTCCCTCACCTCTCAGGAAATCCTTTTACGCTAGATACGCTCTAATCTTTTCAATTTGAGAAAGAATTTGAGACTTCGCAGTTCCACCCGTTGCATTACGACGCTCAACAGAGTGCTCGTAACTCCAAACTGATGAGACGTCGGGTTCGAACTTGTCGCAAATTTGTTGTAATTCAGAAAGAGGGATTTTGTCTAACGGAGTCTTCGTGTCAGTTGATAACCTGACAATGCAACCAACGATGTGGTGAGTTTCACGAAACGGAATTCCCTTCTTAACTAAGTAGTCAGCGAGGTCAGTAGCCAACAAGTCAGGTGACAATGCTTTCTTTAACGCCTCAGGATTTACAGTCATAGTCGAAATCACTCCGTTTAATACCCTGAGGCAGAGTTTGACAGTGTCGGCTGTGTCGAACATTCCTTCCTTATCCTCTTGTAAATCTTTATTGTATGTTGAAGGTAGTCCCTTCATACACATTAAAAGTGATTGAAGTGCTCCAATTACTCTGCCACTCTTACCTCGCAAGAGTTCAGTAGAGTCAGGATTCTTCTTTTGTGGCATCAATGAAGATCCAGTGCTGTATTGGTCAGATAGAGTGACGAAATTAAACTCAGCAGTGCAGTAGATGCAAAAGTCTTCTGAAATACGAGAAATGTGAATCATCAACATAGAACAATCGAATAAAAACTGCGCAATGAAATCTCTGTCTGAAGTGCTATCCAACGAGTTCCAAGTCGCTCCGCCTTCAAAACCCAATTCCTTCGCTAAGAATTCTCTGTCTACTCCAAAAGGGTTGCCAGCCAATGCTGATGACCCTAACGGACAAAGACCAAGTCCAAGTGGATTTTTTTGTAAATTTTTTAATCTGTCAAAATCTCTAACCCATGAACTCGCATGACTAAGTAACCAATGAGACCACCTGATAGGTTGAGCACGTTGTAAATGAGTGTATCCAGGTAGGATGAGTGAAATGTCTTGTTCAGCTTTCTCAACTGTCGTGTTAATTAATGTTGAAAGCAACGATAGGATCTCGTCAAGTTCATCAGTCAACCATAATCTAACATCAACTGCTACTTGGTCATTTCGAGATCTCCCCGTGTGGAGTTTACCAGCGATTTCTTTTCCAATTAAATCAGATAACTCTCTTTCATTAGCAGTGTGAATATCTTCATCCCCATATTGAATTTCAAATTTGCCGTCAATCCATTTCTTTTCAACTTCTTTAAGTCCTTCTTCGATAGCCTTTTGTTCAGCTTCAGTAATTAATTCCATTTTTACTAATGCTTTTGAGTATGCGATGCTTCCCTTTACATCATGTGAGTAAAGTCTTTGGTCGTAAGGTATTGAATCATTGAATTTCTTCATTGTCGTGTCAACTCCTTCAGAGAATCTCCCTCCGTTTTTAAATAAACCTCCTCGTTCAGTCATTTTTTTTTTTAGAGTTTGTTCAAAGCTGTGGGATGTAAAAAATTTCTTTGAAAAAAAAAATTTTTTTTCTTTCAAAAACGAAGCAGTTATTCAAGTATGCAGTCGTCCTGTAGGTATTCCCTAAAGTCAGCTACTGGAGTACCTGATTGATGTACTGAGTAGGATCCTGTTACAAAAAAAAAACACTTATAAATAAGAGTTGTCACCGAGGGAAAAAAAAATTTTTTTCGCTCGAAAGGCAAAAAACGACCACAAAAAACAACGGGTAAGCATATAAATTGGGGAAGAAGAAGAAAAATGAAAAGGAAAAAAAAAAAGGGGGGGGGAGGGAGGGATGTAAATGAAGGGAAGAGACGAGAATATAAGAACGCGAACAAATAAAGAAAAAGGGGAAGGAAAGGACGGGAAAGAGGGGACAAGAGTTTTTTTTTTTGTTTTATTTTTTTTTTTTCTTTTTTTTTTTTTTCCGACCCAATATTCCTGCAGTTCAATTCCGAAGTTCACAAGTGCTTTCCTACACACACGCCCTCTGTGTAAATGAAAAGAAGAAAAAAAAAACTTTTCCACTTTAATCTTAAATCTTTACAAATCGTATTGACATCTATTTGTGGCATTCAAAAATGTAGAAACCAAAAAAAAAAAAAAAATCAAAATCAAAATCAAAATCAATTTTTATTTTTATTTTTATTTTTTGCTGTGTAAGTGTTTATCGAAGGAAACCCGTCTCACCGAACCCCACGATCATAATGCAATATGAATGAATGAATGAATTAGCAGCCATTTCCAGATAGGATTGCATATCGAAAGGTAAGAGGACGAGAGAGCTACGATAAACAAAAAAAAAAAAAAAAAAAACTTTTTTTTTGCCTTCATAAAAATGTTGTCAAAAATAAAAAAAAGGGGGATGAAAAAAAAAAGGGGGGGAGGAAAATTGACATCCTTTTGATAAAAATCTCGATAGAAGGATTCAAAAAAAAAGAAAAGGTGAGCGAGAAGAGAGAGACGACATCCGAATCTTACTAATTACTAGTTTTTTTGGTTTGTTTTCGTTTTTTTTTTTTTTGAATCTAACATTTAATATTCAAAACCTCTGAAAAATCTCATTCGGCACCACATGTACTAAGGCACTAAGTAGACATACGAAAATAATTTTTTTTTTTTCCCCACGTTTTTAGAGAAACCTCCGCAATGAAAAATAACAACGAAGGGTGGGAATATATTTAAAAAAAGAAAAGAACGAAAAACAATCTGATCGCATAACGATGAGAAAAGGGAAAACAAAAAAAAAAAAAATGTTGAAACAAAAAAAAAGGATGGTGATGGGGATGGTGATTTCATTTTTTTTTTTATTTTTTTTTTTTATGTTTTGTGAAAGAATTTAAGTATCCATATTCAAGAGAAAAGAAATGAAAAAAAAAAAAACATACGCGGTTTTCAGAATCCAAGAATCCAGAGCAGGAATATATATTTCTGACCACACTCTTTAAAATTTAAAACTCAGCTATTCGAGTTTTCGATTATATTATTTTTTGTACCTACGAAAACCCATTGTTTTTGGTAGAAAGAGAATTGTGTCAGCGTAACTAACCTATATTCTTTTATTGGGATTTTGCTCCGATAGCACACAAACAAAATAAAAGCGTGAATAAAAAAGTAAAAGGTTTGCTGATTTTTTTTTTTTTTTTTTTTTTTTTTTGTTCTGTTCCGAATACTTCATTTCACAAACATAATGGACGTATACTATGATGGAGGGGTTAGAGAAAAAGAGAGGGATTTTGAGGGAAAATAATAATGACTGACATACTTATACAAAAATAACTCTCTGTAAGAAAAATAAAACACAAAAATATAACAAATAGAAAAGACCCCCTCTTTTGATTATTTAAATCAAATAGTCACCGTAAGGGGGTAACCCGCACCAGTAGAGGACCCAATCACGGGGATTGTATATATGTCCAACACCAGTATGGGGAAAATAAATGAATGAATAAAGCTTGTCCCTGATTATTTAAGTCAAAGAGTCACCGCAAGAGAGTAACCCGCACCAGAAGAGGACCCAACCACGGAGATTGTATGTATGTCCAATAAACCAGTTTGGGGAAAATGAATGAATGAATGAAAAAATGAATAAGCTTGCCTGATTTTTTAAATCAGATAGTTACCGCAAGAGAGTAACCCGCACCAGAAGAGGACCCAATCACGGGGATTGTATATATGTCCAATACACCAGTTTGGGGAAAATAAATAAATGAATAAGCCTGTCCCTGATTATTTAAATCAAATAGTCACCGCAAGAGAGTAACCCGCACCAGAAGAGGACCCAACCACGGGGATTGTATGTATGTCCAACAAACTGGTTTGGGGAAAATGAATGAACGAAAAAACGAATAAGCTTGTCCCTGATTATTTAAATCAAATAGTTACCGCAAGAGAGTAACCCGCACCAGAAGAGGACCCAATCACGGGGATTGTATTTCTGTCCAACAGACCAGTTTGGGAAAAATAAATAAATGAATAAATGAATAAGCTTGTCCATGATTATTTAAAAGGGAGTAACCCGCACCAGTAGAGGACCCAATCACGGGGATTGTATTTCTGTCCAACACCAGTATGGGGAAAATAAATGAATGAATGAATAAATGAATGAAGCCTGTCCCTGATTATTTAAATAAATAGTCACCGCAAGAGAGTAACCCGCACCAGTAGAGGACCCAATCACGGAGATTGTATATATGTCCGACACCAGTTTAGAAAAAATAAATAAAACAAAGCATGTCTGATAGGAAAATAGAGACGGTACCACATTGCTTCATGATATAGTCGCATGCGTCCCATGCTACGAAAATGAAAAAAAAAAAAAAAAAAAAAAAAACAGAATTCAAAGGGAATATATAAAAAAAGAGCAACACGAATCACTAATCTGCAGGGAATAGAATAAAAAGAAAAAAATATAATAATAATTAAAAAAAAGTTCCAAATGAGACAGTTAGTTTTTAAATCTTAACTGCTCCGGACCAGAACTTTTTTTTTTTTTTTTTTTTGTATGTTGCATCGAATAAATAGTATCGATTCATATAAAAGCATTTGTTTGTTTGATTAGTTTTTTGTTAGTTATTTAATCCAACGTTACTGTGAGTGCTCCAGGAGGGTAATTCACAGCAACAGAGGACCCAATCCGCAACTGTTTTCGAAAGACTCAACATGGATTGTTGAATTAGTCATTAGCTTCAACCGAAGGGATGTAATGTAACTTATAAAATTGGTCATCGCACACAGGCAATACTGTTTACAAAATAACGGTTCTTAGTCCAAAATGGTTTTTCTTCTTTTTCGACTTTTTGTCTGTGCAAAAAAAAAAAAAAAAAAAAAAAAAAAAATCTGGTTTTTTTTTTCATGAGAAAAAACCTCTCTAAGAACCCTTGTCAACATTCTTTACCTTGAAAAAAAATTTTGAATGAATGAATAAAATATAATGAAAAAAAAAAAAAAAGAGAAAAGAGAAATAAATCCAATTATTCTATTTACGGCTAGTGACAAGCGTTAGAATAAAAAAGGAAACGTTATAAAAGAATAATGAAGGGGGTATGAAGGGGGGGAAAACCGCGAAATCCCAACAACAAAGAAACTCTAAAATAAATGTAAATTACATTGCATAGTGCCCATCACAACTCTACAGAGCCATGGAGCAGCAGCAACGTAAGTAGACAATCTTCTTAGAATTATTATGGTATAGGTCAGGCCGTCGGGGCATCCTAAACACAGCATGTCATTGTCAGATTTCTACTTTGCCCGATTGTAGGCAGGAGTGGCTGGCTGATGTAGAATTCTTCAAAAATCAACCTTCAAAGGAACAAAATTCTTTTTTTTTTAGACTTTTTTTTCAGGATGGGGCACACCATAAATGTTTTTGCTTAAAAGTTAGCTGTTTCGGACTTTTTTTTTTTTTTGCTACAAAAAAAAAAAAAAAAGAAGAAGAAAATACAAAATACAAATTTTCAGTTTCAGTGCCCTCTGTAAAGAATTAATTCACAACGTTGTGAAAATTTGTTTTTATTTTCCCTCCCACCCCCCTTTCCGGTGATATGACGGTACCAGAAGAGAGGCAGAGGTCTGTCAGGGACAACAACAACAACATTATGAAACGTTAAGAAAACCGATTTGAGCGCAGTACCATCCTTTTCACAAAAGGACAAGAGAAAAGGAAAGTTGCTCTCAGCTAAAAAAAAAAAAAAAAAAAAAGTAACAGTCACTCGCAATGTAGGGAAAAAACCAAACAAAAAAAAAAAAAAAAAAAAAAAAAAAAAAAATTCCCTTCTCAAATAAGTAGACAGTTCGTCATTGACAATGACGCAATGTGGCTGTTAAATCCCTTTTCCAATCTTACATACAACCCCCAGGTAAGCCCAAAAAATAATAAAACCGAAGGAAGTACAGAACCACAACTCCACAAACCATCACTTTCCTAGAAAAGTTAGTCTTAGGCTATACTAGCAAGGGGGCAATACAAACAAATAAACAATCAAATCAAGTACGTAAGGACATCAAACAAAAAAATGATATTCGGTTTCGAGTTCAGATTAAAAAAAGTATCTTTCTACGTAGAAAAACAGTAATAAACTTTTACTATGACTTCGGAGGGGTCTGAGTAACCCTCACCAGTTAGAGAACCCAATCACGAAAATTGGGTTTTTTTTTTTTTTTTTTTTTTTTTATAGCTACGGCTGGAAGGACTAATTCCCAGGTGTTCATCTTGCCTAGATACTAACAGGTTTTATAAAACAAATAAATAAAATGATGTTGGGGAGGTAACTTGATACTAATATTAAATGGAAAGCAACTTGAAACTGGCAAAAACGAGAATGTTCGGCCAAACCTGGTTGCAATATAAGAAGGGGAGGGGGAAAATGGTAGAGATGAGTGGTAGTAAACATTTTTTTTTTAATTCCAATATGTACCACAAAAAAAAAAAAATAAAAAATAAAAAAATAATATAAAAACATTGACCACGATCACCCCTAACCGTCCCAAGCTAAAAAACTGTTAAGGGGCTTACCGAAGGTTTCGTGTAGGAAGCACCACAAATTTGGGCAACACGAATAGCTATACCAATCCTTAAGGAACAGAACCTCATATATAAAGAGACAAGTCAGTTTTAGGTCTTAACTGCTCCGGACCAAAAGGGTATGTCAGGTTTTGAATAATAAGAAAGCAGCCTGCAGTTAAAAAAACCACAGTCTTATGTAGATAACATGTATCAAAGGTCTACAACGTGGGGTAATAGTTCGGCAATGTAGAGAAAACAGTAATAAACTTTAAAATACTAATATAAGTAATAAATAAAGGTTAAACTGAGAAGAAATGACAGCTTTCATTTTTTATTTTTTTAGAATAATATTAGATTAAAAGACACAAATGGATTGCACTCGTACGAAACTGAAATAATGCTTATGAATCATTGTCGAATCTGGTAGTGGGACAAACAAATCAAAGTGGAGTATGAGGGGGGAAACTTCAAACAATGTAAAAAAAAAACAGTAACAACCTTTAGGTATTAATACAAAAATTAATATCAAAAAAGTGTATTTTTTTGACTGAAAAAAATATATTTACATCATGGAGGGAGGGAATTTTTTTTTTTTTTCCTTTTTTTTTTTTCCCTTCTGACATCGACATTCATAAATGATATTTCAAAAAAAAAAAAAAAAAAGGGTGGGAAAAAAGGAGAGGTATGGAGAATAAGACACAGTTCAGTGCAGACATAAGAATCACCTTCACTGCATCTTTTTTTTTTTTTTTTTTTTTAATATAAAATGAAACAAACAGACCAGCAAAGAGACACTATATACAAAAAATAATATAAACTGAGGATCTCACACAACTGTTTTTATAGATGTTTTTCAGTGTCACTTTTCATTTCGTTTATTATTTATTTCTTGAAGTCAGAGCACTTAAAAACCAACAGGATCAGCCATGCGATACTGCACAGCCGTAAGACTCCCTCCGGGTAAGTGTTAAGGTCGTTGTTAAATAATAAACACCTCGTGAAGAAACAAAACAAAGTAATAACAATCATAAAAATAATATTTAAAAAAAAAAAAAAAAAAAAAGACAGTTTTGTGGACAATGCGTCGTTTACAATGCATGTTTTTTTTTTTTTGTTTTTTTTTTTTTGTTTTTCTTTTCCATCATCTTAAACAACACTAATGGAAACAAACAATAAAAATAAATAATTATGTGGAGAGAGTCTGTTAATAAATGAATAAGTAAAGAAAACATGACTTTGCATATGAGGGGGTTTGCCTCAAAAAAAGATGCTGCTCGAAATGTAAATGGGGGAAAAAAAAAAGAAAAAAAAAAGATAGTCACGGATTCACGCTGTTGGAAAAGAGCGTAACAATACTGTTGCTCATTTCCTTGAAGCTGAGCAAATTAGAGAATTCAGCTGACTTTTTTTTTTTTTTTTTTTTTTTTTGAATCCCACTCTCGTGTCAACATGACACCAATCACATAAAATTTTTTCTTTGAAGAGTGTCATCTTTTTTTTTTTTTTTTTTTTTTGATTTTGTAATTAACAACAAAAAAAAAAAAAAAAAAAAAAATCAGAAAAGGAGAAAAGGAGAAAAGGAGAAAAAGGAGAAAGGGGATAAAGAAATTAAGGACTCTCTCCTTTTTTTTTTTTTTTTTCTTGCCAGACTTCCATCAGCAAGGCCATGCAGCTAAACTTCCTCTACGCAAAGCCACTCCTGAGGCCTAACTACATCACTGTCCATTAGAGTGTGTTGTGATGTTGTGTAGCAGCTTCCACTTGAGCGTTCTTCAGATTTTTTTTTTTTTTTTTTTTTTTGGGATTTCCACATGGCACTTTTCAAGAGTTTTTTTTTTTTAGGCCAAAAAAAAATCCCCATAAGAAAAAATACACTATTATATTTTTTGGTTGATTTTCATTGACTTTTTCTAGACCTGATCTTGTCAGAAAACAGCTTCGTAGCACAACCAAATATCGTTATCATATCCACAATGTATTCCGTGTGACAAAGTCGCATAAAATGCAACCTTTTTGCCACATGGAAGAAAAAAAAAAAAAAAAAAAAAAAAGGCTACAGTAGGTTAATATTCGTGCCATTAACTTTACCTTTAGCGTCATTACTGTGAGAAGAAAACAAACAAAAAAAAAAAAAAATAAATAATGATAATAATGATAATAATGATAATAATGATAATAAAAAATCAGCCCTCTAAAATCAGTGAGATTCGAAGAGAAATAATTTTTAAAAAAAAAAAAAATGTTCACCAAAGATATCACTGCATTATTTCTACATTCCCTATTCTGTCATATTTGTGTTAAAGTCTTAACAACAGGGGGGGAAGACTGTTTGATTAGGTTCATACGAATATAAATCTTAACCACAGGGGGGTTAGATTGGTGCAAAAAAAAAAAAAATGTATTTTGGTGCCACAATAATTTTTTTTGACAATCAAGATAATAATCCAAATTGAATTTCTCAAAGATGATAAGATTACAGGGTGATCGCCAGAGAAAATTTAAAAAAAAAAAAACATCTGAATTTTTTTTTAAAAAAAAAAAAAGAAGAAGAAGTAGTAGTAGTAGAAGAAGAAGAATAATCAAAAAAAAAAAAAAAAAAAAGGAGTATACGAGAGAAGAGGGGTGATACAACACTAACTATTTTCTCATCATCAGTTATGGTGTAAAAAAAAGTTAGTCAGTCAACTACCGAGACTGAATCACCCCCCTAGTGTCAACAACCCTGGTAGTGTAGCCATTTCCAATTGTTCGAGTACAGAGTGATGTGGGGGGGGTGGCGAGGGATTTGTAAAATACAACCGTACTGTATCAATAACATAAACGACTTGTTCAACGATACAACATCTTTAGCGATAATCTCAGCTTGCTGAAGTAACTATTTAGGTTTTGAGAATAATTCATAAACCTCTTTATAAGTTATGGTGTAGAAGTAAGTCAGTCAACTACCGAGATTGAATCGCCCGAAGTGAAGGGAGAGGAAGAGGTGAGAGAGAGATAAAAAAAATAAAATAAAATAAAAAGCAATATCGAAAAATACGAAAATCGGAAACTACCTACCCCAACACAACAAACAGGGGTTTCACTTTTGAAGTGCAAAAAAAAACTTTCCCAAGGCGTTTTCGAGGTCGTGTGTTTAAAACAAAAAACAAAAAAAAGCGTCAACACAACTGGGAAGGGTCGAATTCAGGGAGAGAAAAGGGGAATAGTAGAAGGGAAGAGAGATGACAAGTAACGTAAAAGGAAAACAAAAAAAAAAAAGGTATTTCTCAAACCCAACAAAGTTGGAGAACAGACATCCTCAACCATTCTTCACAGGTAAGGCTGATGTTGCATTAGAGGAGCCTTCGCGTACACAAAACCTGCCTCAATACAAAGAGACTGAGGAGTGATGCTGCTGTCACTGTTGTTGTTTGTTTGTTTTTGTTTTTTTTTAAATCCCATTAGAAAAAATAAAAACATACGTAAATGGAGTGGTTGGTAAACTATCAGCTGAACTGTGGGTATCATTTACACAAGAGTGTTCCTGTTTTGATTGTTTTTTTATCACTTATTACAACAAAGATAATCAATTTCAAATAAATAATTTAAAAAAAAAAAGAAAAATACAAACCTTTTGAATTCTCAAGTTCGCTAATTCTACTTCAGCAGCGGCAGCCTGAGCTCGAAGTCTTGAGGCCATCTGTTCAGCATAGACTAGTTTATTATCGATAGTAACTGGTTGATGCACTACCACGTGGGGTGCCCAGATATCTTGTGCAGTTCCTTCTGTTCTTAGAACAATTGGTCCAGTTGGGACTTGAATAACTGTTGGAGGAGGAGGAGGGGAGATATCACTGGTTGAGGGGCTAGGTGCCAACCGATTGTGACCTGATCCCTTCATTCCTTCATGAACATATTTACAAGAGTCTCCTCTGTTGCATGTTCCTGCAGCCCAGTCTCTACATGTCGGTGTACCTCTTCGTGGTCCAGTTCCAACATGAGCAAATTTACAACGATCACCTCGATTGCATTTTCCAGCTGAGAAGTCTTTACAAGAAATTAAACTTTTCGTTTCTTTTCCATCGTCTTTCTTCTCAATCAGCGGTGATGGTCCGATGTGAGCGAATCCACATGCAACTCCTCTGTTACAGAAACCTCTCGCCCAATGTCTGCAAACATCAAATTTTCTTCCTTTGTCATCACTTATTGATTGGTGTGGAAGCTGAGATATTTGCATTCCCTTTTCCAGTTCTATGATCTCATCGGGCTGTAGTACAAGTGACCCCGTCAAATCATTTGCAACGATTAAAGAAGCAGCACACACAGGACTCTGAGTAACTGCCGTCATTGGTTGTTTCTTAGGTGTTTGTTTGTTTGTTCCTTTTTTTTTTCTTTTTTTTTTTTTTTTTTCTTTTTTTTTTTCCTTTTTGTAGATTTCTTCCTTTCTAAGTAGCTGGGTGAGAGAGATGAATAATTTAATTTTTTTTAACATGGATTGCAAAAAAAACTATCCAAAAAAAAAAAAAAAAAAAAAAAAAAAAAAAGTAACACAACCAAAAATCTTAGAAAAGAGCAGGAGAACAAAACTACCAAATACTAACTCATAAACTAAACAGTTATAATACATCACTAATTCATCACTTTTTTTTTTTTTTTTTTCTTTGAGGTAGCCCTCTGCCATCTAATATTATGGTGGAAACCATTGGTAGAGGGGGGAAGAAGAAAAGGGAAAAAAAATATCATGTAATTATTCACGAGAGTTGTCCTTTGCCTTTCCATGCAAGTATTGTTTGAATATTATTGCTGACGAGATCAGCGTAACCTGTGTCACCTGCCTTACTCCATTGGAGATTGCTTTCAGCTACGCCAACTTTTATACGACATTGTTGAATTTTTTGTTGATCTCCAAGAATATGATAAACTTTGTAACTCTCCTTATAATAATGGACCGCTTTGGTGTGTTCTGATAAAGTTGTGTACAGCTGACCTAACTGCTGACATGATCCAGCTATACCTGGAATATCGTCGTGTTCTTCAGCTATCTCTAGAGCACGTTTAAGTGATTGAACGGCTTCCTCATGTTGCTGAAGTCTTTCTTGAAGTGCTGCACATTCTCTAACTGCTTTTCCTTCCCTTCTGTCACTATTAAGTTGTTTTGATACGAGTAGAAATCTCTTTTGATATTCCAGTGCCTTATTCAAGTCTCCCAACAGCACAGTTATTCCTCCCAGTTTACTGTATGCTTCAGCTTCTGCTTCTTTATCTCCGTTGTTGCTGGCAGTGTGAACTGCCTTGTCGTAGTATTCCTTTGCCTCGTCGTAGAGCGCTTCTTTTTCAAGTTGCTCAGCATTTGACACGTAGACTCTTACAAGATTCTTATTAGCTTTTGATTTTAATTCCACTGTTCGAGATGCTTCAGCAATTCGAAGGAACGTTTCGTGGCATCGAACGGCTTCCTTCAAATTCCCTATTCTCTCATATGCGAGGCCTAGAACTTCAAATGCAGTTCCCTCAAGTTCCTTATCAGAGCTTAATTTCACACATTTCAAGGCAGTGTTGTGAAAGTTTATTGCTGTTGCTGTATCTCCACAGCTTTCGAAATAGTCTGCGAGTTCGATGTATCTGATTGTTGTTGTTGTTTTACTCAACACTTTTTTTGTGTTGTTTGTGGGGTTGGTATATCAAAAAACAGGAAATAAGTCATAATCATAAGATCGGTTTTCAGTCGGTACAACAAAAAACATACTTATCATAAACATCTGAAAATTTTGATTTTCTTTTACTTTCTTCCGCCTCTGCGAGTATTTCAGCAATCCAGGGAAGTTTATCTTTCGAAACTGAAAACATCTCACCCGCCAACTGATCAATACAAACAGGTTCTCTGTGAGAGAGTCTATATAAATCAATGAAGGAGTTCACACATCCTCTCATTAGAATATCAACACACAGTTTTGTTGCTGGATTTTCATCCATTTTTTTTTTTTTTTTTTTTGTGTAGCTTACCTTTTTTTTGTGTTTGTTTGAAAAAAAAAATAAATAAATAAATAAATAAATAGTAGTGAGTTTTTCCATAGAGGATGATCATTGGACATCATTTCCAAACAGTCTGTTCGTTTAGTTTTTTTGTTGAACTATTTGTGCCTGCTTTTTAAAAATAATAATCAATAATAAAAAAATAACTTCTTTTCCTCGAAACCAAAGAGACTGGATGTGCCATGGTACTATCCACGCTTTGGCAAGTTGAGTGGTCTCAACTCTGAAACTAACTGTCAGGTTTGAGAATAAGAGAAAAAAGGTGAGCTAGAAAATAAAAGAAATGAAGAAGAAAAAGAGAGGGGAGGTAAATTAATCTGTCCTCGAGTGACAAATAAAAAAAAACGTTTTTTTTTTTTTTTTTTTTCTTCCTTCTTACTTCTTGAATGATGAAAACACACCCTTTGGTTTAATTTAATAAATTTCTATGCCTCCATTATAGGCGTATATTTCCTTTTTCTTTTTTTTTCTTTTTTTTTTTTTTGGGAGGCGTTGCAACATTTGCTTTCGATCCTTCTGGGAGGAACCTTCACGCGTATAAATAAAAGTTCGTAGTTCTCCAGCTTTGCATTCTTGGAACGGTAAATTACAATAACCATTTTTTTTTTTTGTTTTTCCCTCAGAACTCACAAGATAAAAAATTTTTCGCATGCATCCGGAGTCTCCGAAATTATTAAAACTAGACGCTCGTTCAAACATAAGAAACATTGCTGCAAGCAGGAGTACCTGCACTGCTCATGTACCTTTCTTATGATTGAATATTTAGTGTTTCTGACCAACAGAAGAGGTAGCAGTACCGAATAAATAAAACAAATCAAGCAATAATGGTTACAAGATCTGTCCTACTTATATCTGTAATGCAAGTTCTTCTTTTAATATTACTTTAAAGATTAGATGAAAAGTTCCTTATAAAAAAACCTAATTCTATAAACAGCGATATATTCAAAAAAAGAAAAAAAAAAAAGAAAAGAAAAGAAAAAAAAAAAACTCAGGGTAAGGAATAAACCTGTGGCCAGTATGGGTCTAAGTTAATCTTTCTTCTTTTTTTTTTTTTTTTTTTTTCTTTTTTTTTGAGGTGGACAGTAGTAATGTGACAGACAGTCTGCCGCATTTTTTTTTTTTTTTCCCCCATCAAGAGAGCAGTTCAGAAACAACAAATAGGCATACAAAAGGAGAACAAAATAAAAAAAGAGAGTCTGGGTGGTGACTGAAAGACGAAGCAGATGAGATAACAAACAAGTTTGAAGCAGCTATTTAGAAACAAAAAAAAAACCCAGCAGAGTAAAAACAGAAAATGAGAAGAAAAATAACCGACTAACGGGTTTCTGAGGGAAACAATTGTTGAAAATGAATATTATTGAGAGAACGGTTTTTTTTTTTTTTTTTTTTTAAATTTCTTCCTTTTTCTTTCAACGAATGAAGGTTTGGAAAGAACGAAAAATTCCCATTCAGATAGCCAGCATTATAATTCCGTTAATCGCAGACAGTAAAACCGAACCTCACATGGAGAAACAGACAAACACTCGAACATAATAAATAAGACGACTCGTAATCTAAATAGTTTTCTTCTCCAACTTCGTTGGTGTTAGAAGGGAAAGAAGAAGGGAATAGAAAAAGGGGAGCAAAATCAATACTACCAAGCTCAAGGGGGCTGAATGTTTGAATTTGTAAAATACAACTGTTTTGTATCGCGTAACAAACTCTTTAATTAATACCATATTATCAAGTCGGGGGGTTAACTGTTCGAGTTTGTACGTAAAATACAAATGTATTGTATCATAAACAACATAACGATAATTTAACATTAGTTCCGAGATACAGTGACTAAAGGTAATGTTAGTGTAGGTATACACTCTGCTCAAGGGGGGCAAAAAAAAAGAAAGTCAAAAGAAAACACGAACATCATTTTAACAAAACTCTCTAAAAAGAGAGATCTTTTATTTTTTCCCATTTTATTTATTTTTTTTTTTTAACATAGATGGAAGTGCCCTACAATTTGGAGGGCGTGTAGGGCGCTTGTAGGGCGCTTTTAATATAAATATTATTTTGGAGGGCGCTTTTTTTTTCCTTTTTTATTACTATAAGACAGCTAAATTGACGGGGACTTACACTGACGCACAAGTATTTTGACGCAGAAGCCAAAAAATTTTTTTTTGACATGCTTGGCAGTCTTTCGAA
Organism: Flectonema sp. DT1601; assembly: GCA_964019425.1. Lineage (NCBI taxonomy): Eukaryota > Euglenozoa > Diplonemea > Diplonemida > Diplonemidae > Flectonema > Flectonema sp. DT1601. Next base: position 337,553 of record OZ025789.1, read on the forward strand.
AAAGAGAAAAGGGTGTCACGGGGTTCGAACCTGAGACCTCCAGGTCATAGTTCGACGGTCAACAATGGCAAAAACAATGGACCACTCCTTGAGAGCTTCCGGAGCCTGCTGCAATCCCTGAAGCTGAAACTCATTTCAGTGGACGATGCATCCCAGATCTACAAGGAGCTGATTAGCCCGCAGAATGCACCAAGTCGAATATAGAGGGATTCGAGGAGGGAGAGTGCGTTCTTGCTAACCTGTTAATAGGCCGGTCTTCACGGTACCTTGTGAGAAAAAAAAGAAGTTTACTGGTGGCAAGTAAACTGATATCCCAGAGACGCATTTGATCGGGCGAACCGGAGAAAAGTCAAATAAGATGCGATTCGACCTCGCTGAGGGCAGGGGTGTGTCAAAATGAGCTCGGCATTATATTAAATTTAATTAAAAAAGCGCCCTACGCGCCCTCCAGCGCCCTATTTTGGCCCTATTTTGGCCCTACAATGGCCCTATTTTGGCCCTACAAATTTTTGTGGCTGATTTTCACCAAACGCCCTCCAAATTTGGAGGGCACTTCCATCTATGTTTTAAAATGGTTAAAAATATGAATCAAAGCGCGTGAAAAAATCGACAAAGTTAGAAAACAGTAACAATCATAGAATGAGAATATTATCCAGTTTTTTTTCCTTGACTCAAAGAAAAAAAAGAAGAAGAAAAAAGGAAAAAAATATATTTTGTAGTTGTTAATCAAAGAAAAGGTTCATTTAGAAAAAAAAGAAAAAGAAAGAGAAATAAATATATATTTTTTCGTCTTATTAACCAGTCTTATTAACCAGAAGACGTTATCGAATCAAGGAAGGGCAAAAAAAAAGAAGACGAAAAAAAGAAACAAGACTGAGAGAGGAAAATAACACATGCGCTGTCAACAACAACAAAAAAAAAAAAGACTACATAAGTTGAGTTTATATCCAAGAAATGTCAGGAAAATTTATGTTTACAAAAAACAATGTAATACAAAAGTAAGTAATAATTAATTATAATTACAGCAATTTTAGTGATTTTAGTGATTTTAGTAATTAACTTCAAATTTGTCAAAAATAATATCGACCTGGTCGTAAAAGTTATGAACTTAACCCAACAAAGAAAAAAAGAATTGGATTTATCTTCAACTATACAGAAAATAATAATATAACAACTGTTGATTTTTTTTGTTTGTGTCACGAAACCCCTGTGAACCGACTTAAACTGATAAAGCTAAAGGAAGTTTTACATGTGCTGCCCCCAACATTATTTTTTCGTTCTTACAATACTTGTTAAATGCAAAAGAAATCAACATGACAGACACAGTGCAGATTCTCCGACCCTCACGTTGAAAAAAAAAATTTTTAAAAGAAATGGACTCGGAAGAAATAAGTAAGTTGCATTTTCAATAATCCAAGTCAAACACCTTCTTTTTTTTTTTTTTTTTTTTTTTCCTGGAGAAAGCGATGCGGAAGAAAGAAAAAAAAAAAGAAAGACTAAGAAATATAGTCATCGGACATGAACAACGATATGAACCCATCGATAATCAAAAAAAAAAAAAAAAAAAAAAAAAAGACGGATCTTGTTTAAAAACCATTCAGATTAGCCGGATATTTCGTTGAACAGCAGAGGTCAACAAACAAGGGAAAATAAATCATGACCATAAGAAATAACAGCTTTTCAACCTAAGCAGTTTTTTTTTTTTTTTTCTCCAACCACGTTGGCACAAAAAAATAGGAGAGAGAGCCTATTTCTCGAATTGTTTCTTCGACAAATCGATAAAAATCTGTTCCAGACTCATCTGAGAAACCGAGTAGTACTTTATTGAGAGACGTGTTTTATTGTTTTCGATCACAGTAAAGATATCCGCAAGCTGCTCTGTTGGATTACAATTTACGGAAAAGGGAATTTGAATTTTATAATGATGTGCAACGTGTTCGTAAGTTTCAGGATGCATGTTGTTCTCTCTGAATACGGAAAGAGCTTTTTCCCTTGGTGAATTAACATCTGAAACGTCTTCTAGAGACACTTCTAAGAAATAACTGTTGCAGAACTTATCAGTGAGTGAGCTTAGTGTCCCTGTCGTTATCATCTCACCATCGATCATAATACCAATTCTTGTTCCAAGTTTCGCAGCTTCATCCATGTAATGTGTTGACAGTAGAATAGCTGGCAAGTCATAGTTTCCTTCTCCTTTCAGAAGGCCGGGTTTCAATGCTGACCATACTAAGTGTCTTGCAGCAGGATCCATTCCTGTTGTCACCTCATCGATTATCATTGCTTTTGGATAGCCAACCATTGCAATCGCTAAAGACAATCGTCGTTTATATCCTCCAGATAGATTCTTTGCCATTGTATTTTCATAACGTGTTAATCCCAGAATCGACATAATAGATTCAATGTGATTGAGTGTATCTTCTGAAGACAGATCTAATCCTCTGAGCTGAGAGTAGAATTTCATGTGATCCAGAACACTTAAATTCAAAAACAAGGAATCGAACTGGGGACAACTAGAAATCGCACATCCATCGTATAAATGGTTAATGACTCTGTCTTCAGATTTCGCAATGCGATTATCAAGAACGATTTCACCGTAATCAGGAGTGTACTCTCCTGTCAGCATCGATGTTGTTACTGTCTTCCCAGCTCCATTGGGTCCAAGAAGAACAAAAATTTCATTTTCTTTGATTCCAAAGCTGATTCCCTTAACTGCTCTTTTTAACGTAATTTTTCCTTTTTGTTCTTTTGACTCAACTTTGAAAGTCTTAACCAAATCTCTCGCGTTAATTCCACTACTTTGTTTCATGCTTCGAGACCTCTCTAATGAGATATCTGGTGAGGATGAGGTATCGATCGGCTGAATAGCACCATCAGCTATTTCTTCATCAGAAAGTTTCGTTCTACTTGGTCTGAAGTAACTTAAATTTCTTAATAAAAACCATTCAAAGGTTCCAACAATAATCATAAGTAACAGGGTAAACCAGACTCTGTTTTGCCAGTTCCACACATCACTCCATAATAGGTTCGAATCATTGTATGTGGGTGATGAATCGATAACTCCACCAAGGCCTCTTTGAAATGCAAACGGTGGAAAGAGAGACAGAAAATCACCAACCACCCTGATAGGATTTTTACTATCATCACCCACTAACTGTAAAGCGATTGACCATCCAGCATATGGAGCAGACATACCAGTCATGTACAGACCTGGAAACCAATTTTTTGCACTTTCAAAATTCGATTTCAGTAAAAACGAAAACAACAATCCCAACGGAGTAACTGCAAAAGCATAACCCAACAAAAGCAGTACCGTTCCAAGCCATCTTCCTCCATTACCAAATAAAACTGATTGAAACGCATTTCCTAAAATAATGATGACGATCATGAATGGAACATAAGTAGTGATACATTTGTATGTTGCTATTCCCAGGTATGATTGCCAATCACTGACTCCAGCAACTCTAAAAAGGTTAAATATATTACTACTTTTTAAGAGAAGGACGTCAAGAACAGATAAAACTAAACCCACGACACCAAAAGAGATCACAATGGGTAGAATGATGATATCAATCCGAAATCCACTGTCTTTATAAGGGAGTTGTGAGATGCTTACATTTACTCCTTCGAAACCATTTTTCCAAAACTCGTAATTTGAATAAATCATTTCAGATACCTGAAGAGCATAAGCAGATGCTTTATCATTATGTTGCAACGTTTGATTTTGAGCATAATACCCTCCAAAAACTGAAACTGTTTCGTTAAAATACGAACTGACATTCTGAAGAGTCGGAACAGGAAGTAAAGGATCAATAGAACGTCCAGCAAGATCACTAAAACCAAATAATCTCATCGGTGTGTCGACCAATTGAGGTGACACTACGACGTCATTTGGAGTCTTGATAACCGCTTCTGTGTTATTTATGAAAGAAACTGCTATGAATCCTCCCACCAAATAGATCAAAGGCATCACAATGTTGACGGCGATACTACCAGATTGCTTAGCAGCATTGCGTAACATGTAGGATTGAACTACTTTTATCTTTCTAAGAAAAGTTAATTTCTTCACAGCGGTTGGCGGATTCCAAATTCTTGAAAGTGTTTCTGATGATATCAAGGGTTCAATGGTAACAGATGCGTCAGGAGATTCGTCTGTTTCATCGTAGTCTTCTCTTCCTGTTGCTAAGAACACTTCTTCTAAAGTTGCTAATTTCAATGAGACATCAGTCGCACCCGAAGACGACAATTCATTTAGTATCGCTGGAAAATTCTTTTCTGATCCATGAGGAAGACACCACTCTTGCTCATTAATCCCTTCAGTTTCAACGGATTCAGCTGCCGGAATCGATTTTTTGACATTAATACACTTGGGAAGTTGGTAGTTAAGTCTGTATCCAGCTCCAAAATGATGTTTTAAAAATAAAGTACTTCCACAAGTCACAACCTTTCCTCTGTTAATTATGCATACTCTATCAGATAGGACGTCAGCTTCTTCCATGAAATGAGTTGTTAAGATAATGCTGCGACCTTTCTTTGCTTTTAGAATCATATCCCATACTTGTCTTCTATTGTACGGATCCATCCCTGCTGTTGGTTCGTCGAGGAAGATGGCTTCTGGACTTCCTAAACAGGCAATTGCGATGCTTACTTTTCTTTTCATACCTCCAGAAAAAGTTTTTAAAGGCTTATCAGCATCACCTGAAGAAGTGAATTTAACCTCATCGATCCGACGTTGAACTTCGTCATTAATCGCGTCTTTGTCAGACTGTCCAGCTCTCTTTGTAATATTTCCTTTTAATGACGCATACAGTGTGAGTACTTCTCTGCAGGTATCACCATCATTTAAAAGCAAATTATGCTGAGGACATACCCCAATGTGTTTTCTAATAGTGGCAACGTCTACTGTCGATCCCGATTTGAAGTTAAAACAAATATCACCAGAGTCTGATTGCAACTCTCCCGACATCAGTTTAATGCAAGTGGTTTTACCCGCACCGTTGTGACCAAGAAAACCGAAAACTTCATCTCTGCAAATCGTCATGTCCAAACCTTTTAATACATCAACAGTCTTTTGATGTTTAAAACACGTCGTTTTATTAAAAGACTTAAACAATCTTTTAACAGACAACAGAACATTTGCATTATTAGATAATGGCTCTACATGAGGTGAACCAGAAATTGCCTTGTCTCTTGATTGAATGAGTCCCATGTTTACATCACCTGAGTTGGTTCCCACTTTAGTAGTCTGCCTTGAATAGAATACGATTGCAGAGATCCAGAACATTATTCCACACAGCTGACCAATGTAAGAGGCGATCAGACCAGATGAGACGATGTCTGAAGGATGAACTCCAGTACCATAACCTTGATAGTCATAATTACCATAAACAGAACTGTAATGAATGATTCCAAAAAAAGGTGAAATTCCGGTGAGGATACCCAAAACGACATCAGGCAGTTCCGTTGCAAAAGCTAAAGCACCAACTGCAATACTCAGCAAAACACACATCCATGGAATTCCGTTAGCCAACTCTTCTTGTTTTACGAACTGAGCTAACAATGCACAAATACAATACATGTGAACAAGCATAAGATAATGTGATACGTAAACAAGACCCATATTCGACCTAGAGTACAGTCTGAATACGAAGGAGATCAGAGTCATTATTCCAGCTGTCAACAATCCGTTTGCTGACAAGAAAATGACCCAACTGAAAAGATACGATCTGAGATGGACTCCAATCAGTAGATAAGCTCTTACGACTTCTTTTAAATTTTCTTGAACAATTGGAAGGAAAGTGAACATCATCATCAAAGCACATGCCATGGCTATCAATGCCCCAGGACCGAATGATATCGCCCAGCTTGGTTTACTCGTATATTGAATCTCAGGGATCTCTTGAACCTGATAAATAGGAACAATTGGCGTGCCTGAAATGTCTAATAGAGCACCGTTTACTAAATGTTGAGTTCCTGCGAGCCATTTTCTGAAACTTCCTTGTGTGATATCCTTATCAGAGTTGTAGTAAATGGTGTAGCTTTGATTATTTTGAAGGAACAATGCTGCTCTGTCACTTGGGATGTCTATGTCATATATGCGAGTTTTGAATTCCGTAATGTTAGTCAAAGCAGACACACTCGTGTCTGAAATATTTTTTTGTAAACGAATTTGTACCTGAGATAGTAAACTTTGGTCACTTGATCCTAAAATGATCGATTCTGGAAGATCCCAATTTTCTCCATCATTCAAAAGTAATTTTCCACTACCCCCCTTTCCCTTTTCTGAATCATAGCCAACCATAAACCCAATTGTGTACATCATCATCATAAAAGCAACTCCGAATGTTCTTATGAACCAATATTTCTTCTTTGCAAGATCCCTTCGTACTAAATTTTTCACTAAAATTGCAACATGATCTGATTGCGAAGGTATCGATGTCCTGTTATCAACAGCAGAGCCGTATAATGATTCATCTAACCCACCTAGCTTCCCATCACTGGTTTCCATAGTCATGAGAACTGGGAAGATAATTAATAAACTAATTGTTAACCTTCACTTCACTTTACTTCACTTCAATCGTTCCTACCTCCAGATAGAAATGGTGAGGAATTACAGAATATGTTATTGAAAAGGGAAGCTGTTTTCCAAACACAACGTTGGAGGTGTTATTTTTTTTTTTTTTCTTTTTTTTTTGTCATGGAATCCCATCCAAGAGTTGTTACTTAATTTATTTATTTATTTTTCCTTCTTTTTTTAAAATCCTGGGATAGAAAACACACATGCTTGTTATCTTTTTTGTCAGCTGGAATTCCATCTGAGAAAAAACTGGAGGTACTTAAAAAAAACAAGTATTTTTTTTTTTTTTTTTTTTTACTTAGTTATTCAACCTGTACAAGAGACCGTTGATTAACTTAGCTTTTGATTTACGCTTTGCATTATTACGGTATCAGGTAAGTTTAAAGAAGAAGAAATCATCCGACATAAATATTTTTTTTCTTTTTTTTGGTCCAACATTATCACATTGTTTTATTTAATTTTTTTTTTTTTTTTGGCGATCGGTAAAATAAAAAGGGAGAGAAAAAAAAGACAAAAAAGAAAAAGAAAAAGAAAAAGTAAAATCCAACATGCTGTGGAATACTTACAAAATAGTAAGTTCTGAGGGGAAAACGAGGTTCTCACAACCCGCAAAAGTTCAACGAATTCGCGAGTTTGTTTTCCGCAAGAAGATTTTCCAGCCGCAAGAATATTTTCCAGCGAGTAGTTTTTTTTTGTTTTTTTTATTTCAAGTTCTTAAGAAAATGAAATTAATAATTTGAATGTTAATTGGTCAGCTGTTGCAAAAAAGGGAAAGCGTGGGAGGAATAGAACTGAAGTGATCTACCCAGATGGCTAGGAACTCAGAGATGGGGTTAGAAACCTCTCTCACGTACAATTCAAAAGAAAAACAACCAAAGAAATGTTTTCATGCAATCACTTTATAAATTACTGCAAAATGAATAATTCTCTCGAGAGGAAATATTCTCGTGAAACTGGAGATTTTTCCTCACAAGTATAATTCCTTTCATAGTATTGCAACTTAACTAACTACATGAACGAGGAAACCAACAGGTCAATCATTTTATTGAGCATTGATATCTTTCAAGATTGCAGTAGGTATCTTAAAGGTATTCTCGTCCTCACCCGAAAACTTCCAACACACTCGGCATATTTCTGGAAGGTCATACAGATCTACTTTCTCATTGGCTTCTTTCAACCGCCTGCTTTTCTCGGAAAGTACTTTTTCATTAGTTTCAAATTTGAATTCCAGTGTATCTGGACACTTTATTAAATAAAACGCTGTAGCAAGTTTTTGATTGTAGTAGATACTCTCTGTTTCCTCAACAGCGTTTGTAAGAGCCGACAAATGGTCCTTCTCTAGAAAGTATTCGAGCTCTTCTTTCATTTCTCGAATTGCAGTTTCTCTTGAGTTGTCGTCGTCGTCCCTCTCATAACGTCCTCCAGGGATGCTAAAGTAATCAATGCTAGCCGTTGGGTTAACGAATAGGAATTTATTGTCTTCCCTGTGGATTACAACTCGTGATTTTATTATAACTCGAATTTTAGAGTCTTCCTCACTGGTCTCCGAATCCTTTGCGTTAAGATCTTCGAATAAGTAGGGTCCATCGAAAACATCCGGATTTTTTTTTGCATACATCTCCCTCATTTTCATTTTTAGAATTGGTTGATTTGGGCTTTTGAGGATGTAATTGTATTCCGGTTGGCTCAGTTTATGGATTTTAAATTTGAATGAAGGCTGCTCTTGAAAGCTAAACTTTTCATCAAAGGACTCCATAAATGTATAGACCTCCTCAACATCCGCACTCTCAGGTATCCCAACAACAGCGAGGAAATTATCTGCTATTCTGACCACTTTAAAAGTGGGATCCCACTTTAACGGCTCTGTTGGAGTCAAATGTTTCAGCGTAACATTAAGTTTGGATGCGCCTGATTTAGTATCTCTAGCAAGAGACCACAAGGCATTTAATCCATAAGTAAAGCCAGTGTGTTCTACCTCAGATTCAGACTTAACAGCTTCAGGTACCTCTACACGGTGCAACATGTCTGGTAGTACCATGAGAAACGATTTAACTCTGATATGAGTCATTCCTGCTGCTCCCTGGCTCATGTTAGTTAGTATATTAAGCTATGGTGGGGAGTTATCAAAAAAAAATAATAAAGAGAAAACCTCCAATCCGAACACAAAAGCAACCACTCACCTTCTCATCACTGGTTTCCATAGTCATGAGAACTGGATAGATAATTAATAAATTAAATGTTAACCTTCACAGGCAGAAGCAAGTTCTGAACAGCCCAAGCTTTCCGAGATCCATAAGGAGGCACTTTGATGACTCTTAATAAAAAGTCTGTAACCTGCTGACAAAGCCTTAATTCCTTTCACTGATGTTCGGCTCAAACCATCTGCCTAAATATTTGAATTCCTTCACCATTGATAGATTCTGCATCTTTTCCCCGTTGATGGTGAGGTTAGGGTCAGTTGGAATTCCGCTTTCAAAGCTGTGAGCGACACATTTTCGCATTCCTTTGGTCCATTTCAGGAATTTCGCTAACAAGTTAAGAGCTCGTCTTGCTCCAGATTTTGAAGATATCTGAATTGAAGATGATCAGGAATAAGCTACAGCTTGTGAATCTGTAAGATTCTGTTTTTAAAGATCCAGATGTTGTTGATTATCCCTGTGGGGGGAAGAATTAACGTAAGATTCCCAATTCCATTAGGTACAGAATAAACATAAACAAGTGAGGGTGACAAATAGGTACATCAATACAGATGTGCAACAACTTTCTAAACTCCACACGGGAGGTACGCTTTAATTTTTTCATTTTTGTTGATAATTCTGTTGTGTCTGTCGTTCAGGTATTTCTTTAGACCCTCAGAATAGACCCTCAGGATTCGGGTATTGAATTAGAACAGTGTAGTGATTCTCTCCTACGCGAATTGCATTGCGAAGACTATCCCTGAAAAGGCAAGAACAAAAAAACTACTCGCACCGGAAGAAAACATACACAAAGAACACACATACAAGTACATCGCATCACTTGCTGAACCTCCATCGATCTGCTTCCATCGTTCTTTGACAAAAACAGGTAACGGGAAAAAAAAGCAAGACAAACCTGTTTTAATTGTATTGTAATTTTGGCATTGTCTTTAAAATAACACTTGTTCTTTCCCTGTTATTTGAGGCGATCGGCAGGGTGGAGGTGTTCACGATTTTTCACAATTTTTCACGATTTTTCACGATTTTTCACTTAATTTTTTGCTGTTTTCTGGTAAAGAGAAATAATAAATTTTCTTTTCTTTTGTTATCTGGATGAAGAAAATAGTGGGGTTACTGTACTAAGTGGGCAGCGGAAGTTCGTCACGTAAACGCAAAACTAAAAGGTGCCTAAGTGCACACGAACGACCAGTGGAATGGCCAATCATAAAAAGTAACAGGAGAGGAATAAAAAGACGATGACATCACTCTGTGTCTGAATCATCACAGTCAGCTTCCCCGTCTGAAGCCCAGTCGAGCTCGTCAACATCGTCAGACCCAACAACGTTGGTGATGTCTTTGTTGATGAAAAGCTGAGTTCTCATCCCCAAAGACTGGGTCGTCAGGCGTTTCCGGCGCTTGTTTGACAGAATAAGTTCCATGTTACTGAAACCGCTGTCTACCCCGGTCACAACCGGTGTGATGCTCGTGATCGTGAGCGCGCTCTTTTTCAGAGCGGGGTACGCCTCGTCCGAGTTCTTCCAGAACGAGAAACAGGAACCGCTGACTGCCGTACTCACGTCCGTGTCAGTAACCCAGGTACGGTACTCGGTAGCGGATGATTCATCGAAAATAGTTGGAAATGCTGAGAGCAGCATTTCAACCGAGGAGTCAACGTTTCCCTTCTTGAGCCTCGCAACTGCTGGGTGTAGGAGTCTCGCAGCAGTGTATATTGCTGCGTGGTCAGCCTCGTATGCCTGCTGCAGGGAACTGGCCAACTCAGGGCACTTCTCCTTCACCTTTGCGAGCACACCTGTCACACGGGAATGCAACATCTCAACGACTGACTTCCTGGTGAGATCTGCCACTTCATCGATGAAGTGTGCGATGGGCTCCAGAATTTCCTTTGCCTGTGCTGCTTCGTTCCACACCGCATCCCGTCTGTCATTCGCAGCCTTCCTTGCTTCCACCGTGGCATCGACTCCTGGCGAGAATATCCGCAAGAGTCCCTTCACGCTCTCGCAGGTGGTGCTCCCGAATCGTTCAGATTCTTGCTGGACGAATCCAACAATGCTGTGTCTCTTGAGGCAGAGATGGCTGAGCAACCTGAATTGGCTCGTCCACCTTGTCCCGCCTGACGACACCATTGCAGCTGGTGGTTCAGGTTTTCCTGCACTTCCTTGCCCAGCAAGCCGCAGTTCTCCGATGACGGACCCGATGTGGCTCTGGGTTGGTTCCGGCTTGTCGACTCTCCTCAGGACATCTGCGTAACGTGTCCAGACCTCAGCCAGACCATCTTCTACTTCAGACTGCGAGAAAAGGTCGAAGCTTTCCCGCAGGGCAAGCAGAGCTTCGATGACATCGCTGTCATGCCCAACCTGCTCCTTCTCCGCTGTCTTCTTTTGGAAGGCAAGGTACCTTCCTTCTCGTGTCGGGGCGTTGAACATCATGTTCTTGCAAAACATGAGAACAAGGCTGGTTTCGATAAAGTGGGAAGTAACGGACTGGGAGCTTTTGGCTCCTGCCCTGATGTAAACTTTCTTTTTATTTTTATTTTTTTTAACAGGCCCAAAGGGCGACAATAACTGATGCTGACCAAGGAATAATATTCAAATGAATTTTCGTTTCAAAGAAACGAACAGAATTAAGAGAGAGGCAGAGAAAAAAAAAATATATATATATCAGTCATTCCTTTTTTTTGCGAACAAAAAACACCTTTTTCTCACCGCCTGAGCAAGGTTACACGATATGTTACTTTTGCTCGATTTTTTATTTTTTGGAATCGGGGAGGGTGCGATCTGTAAAATTAGGCATAGGGATATACTTTTAAACATGGTAAGTGCTGCTAAAAAGAGATAAACGTCTCTTTGCAAAATTTCCTTGGTACTACTCAATGATAAATATTAATCCCAGACCTGGAATGGAAAGATCGAGAAAATCTGAGTAAAAAACACCCCTAATTTTTTTTTTTTTACTATTTTTTCCCCCTTCTCCCGCACTCAAGAGATATGCACCTTTTTACTAACAAATCAACCCTAGTAGCAATTATGTAAGGAAAATGTTGCATCTGTGGTGGTGATAATGATCATTAAGTATCAAAGTAGGTCCAAAAAGACAGGTAGTAACAATCTGCCTCACCGGCACATGCTTAGTACTCTTTAATATATTTTTGCTCGATTATTTTTTCTCTGGATCCCGCTGGGCCAGCAGTGTAAAATTAGACCCTTCGATTAATTTTTAGTTTTGGTACTTGTCCACGGCTGAGCTGATTTAGTAAACCGCAAAATCTCTTTTCTCAATTCGGGAGACAAGTATGTGATGCCAACCTCCCGATTTCGGACGGAAATGAACCCAACGATGCAGCGCATTAAAATGCCGCTTCGATCGAAATTTTTACAATTTTTTTTTGAAATTTTTTTTCAGTGTCCAGAATTTGTTCGCAAAAAAAAGGAATGACTGATATATAATATGAAGAGGAAATAATCAAACCTGAAAAAAAAAAAATAAATAATAAATAAACGTTATATGAAAAAGAAAAGAAGAAAAAAAAAAAAAAAAAAAAAAAGAAAAAAACCAGAAAAAGAAAGAGAAAATGAAAAGGTATAATATTTTTGTGGGGGTATGGGAGATAGCAGGGAGATGCTCTTTTTTTTTTTTTTTTTTTTAAATTTTTTATAATTTTTTTTTTTTTTAAAAAAAGGAAACAATCAGTTTAGCGTCTTGACCAGGACGGAAAATAGGAATTAATCGACATAGTCGATCGATAACAAAACAATGATAACATTGTTTATTCTTTTTATTTATTTTTTAAAGAAAAAACCAGTTTAGCGTCTTGACCAGGACGGAAAATAGAAAGTAATCGACATAGTCGATCGATAAAATAAACAATGATAACATTGTTTATTCTTTTTTTTTTTTTTTAAAAAAAAAACAGTCAGCTTAGCGTCCTGACCAGGACGGAAAATAAAAAGTGATCGACATAGTCGATCGATAAAAGTTAGTTAGAATATGAGTTTGTTATAAAAAAGTGCACTAAAATAAAATATAAAAAAGAAAAGTTATAAAAACACATTGTTCTGCTGTTCCATAATACAGTGTGGAATACGTAGTTTCAGGATGACTTCCGTACTGCACTGAATGACAACACGGAAAAAGAGATGTGTATGCAGCTAAGTTAGAAACATTTATTATAATGTAAAGTATTTACGTCAATCGCAGAGTGTATACCTACACTAACATTACCTTTGGTCATGTTAAATTATCGTTATGTTGTCTATGGTACAAAACATGTATTTTACGTACAAACTCGAACAGTTAACCCCCCTGAACAGTTGTTTGTGTTTAATCTCTTTAACATTATAATTATAATTTAGTATCCATTTATTTATTCAGTCTTAATTACACAATATGGACGATGATGGTCATTCCTTCATTTGTCTTGTTTAACTTCAGTTATATCCATTTTACTTTTTATTGTTTCCCATCTACTTTTTATTTTCTATTTGTTCTGGTCAGAAACCCCTGGGCAGCAAGAAGGAAAGTAGTTAAGTACTTCTGGGTGTTTGGCATCACCCCCCATAGTGAGCAAGTACAACAGGTAGCATTGGTAGTCTGTTGATCCTGAGTGATCCCAGCTACAGTTTTGTTTTTCTTTCTTTTTTTTAGAAGAAGATCAGGACTTCCAAGCACTGCTGGATAGTTGCTGAATGCAGGGCCTGCCTGTGGCATTATAATAACAGGCTAAGTCATTTGTAGTTCATAGTTTACCTTTGATTTTATAACTTCACATAGGTACTATGAACGATGAGAGATCCAGTGGGATCACTCAGGGTCTAGTAGAGACCACCAATGTTGTGCGTTGATAGGCAAGGTGACCAACCTTGACATTCTTTCTTTTCTCTCCTGTTGTGACAAACACAAAATACACACACAGCTTACAGTGTGTTCTTTGTGTATGTTTTCTTCAGGTGTGAGTAGTTTTTTTGTTCTTGCTCTTCAGGGAGGGCCTTAGCCAAAAGCTAACAGTCCAAATCTCACCTGGTAAATTCAACTCAGTCCTTGTCAGTTTTGGCATCAAACCTGTAATGGTTTAATCATTACAGGTTATTTACTGAAATATTTGTTCTAAAAGTTGCTAAGTATTTCTCACTTAGAAATTTTTTATTTTTTTATTTTCAGCTTAATTAGCTACAAATTGTTACTACTAAGTGTTTCTCACTTAGATTTTTTTTTTGCTTTTCAGCTCCTTAAAAGCTGCTAAGTGTTTCTGCTAAGTGTTTCTCACTTAGAATCTTATTGTTATGTTCGTTTTCTATCCCCTCTTCTATCCCTTTTGTTCAAAAAAAGCGATGAGAAATTTCTCTCATTCATGCTAAGATGCACTCTGAACTTTGATTTTTTGATCTGAGTGTGAGGGAATGACCTGTTAGTGCTTTTTGTTGAATTAGAGGTTTTCCCAAAAAAAAAAAAAAAAAAGAATAAACAATGTTATCATTGTTTTTTTCTATTGATCGACTATGTCGATTAATTTCTATTTTCCGTCCTGATCGCAAACCCGCAAACCCGCAAACCCATGATAACATTGTTTATTCTTTTTTTTTTTTTTTATATTCTTTTTATTTATTAAAAAAAGGGAAAACCCCTAATTCCACAAAAATAGTTTGCGAAATCGCCAACTCATCACAAAAAAAAAACGTCCCACCCCGATATGAATAAAAAGAGGGAAAGAACTTTTTATTTATTTATAAAATAAAAACTTTCTTTTATTTATTATTTATTTAGTCACATCCCCCCTGTCTTTCCACTTTATTTTTCTTCATTCTGAGCATTCTTGCCCTTCTTATTTTTTGATAGAGTAAACAAGTAAAAACAAGCGCAACTGTCCTGAGTCCGTTGGAGGACTTCCCCGGATAGGAATCTCAAGACACAGTTAATATAAAGCGAAGGATCAGTACAGGGACGGTGGCCAAAGACCACTGGGTTACCTACGAGCCATGAAGCTCTGCGGATGTCCTCAGAGAAATTAGGAGATGATTAAGGAGTGTGATAAGGGAGAATGATACTAATGAATTAGCAACTACCAATCAGTTAACAGTTTGATAAGCCTGTTCGTTGTTCCAAATGCCATAAGTAGCCGGCTAGGGCGTGAAGATTTCTCGTCGCAAACATTATTGAAAGATTTAGTTTGGTCTCGGAGATTCTCGCTTCCTGAATGTTTGATCTAATTGTTCCTTCTCTAATGCGGACCACGTCACCATCCTCGCAATCAAATATTAGATGTCTGGCAGTAGAGTCTGTTCTTTTGCAGAAGGGGCACTTTATCGGTAGTTCATTTACCCTGAGCAGGGGGTGAGAGCCCGTTCTGAACCTGGCTATCCTTATCTCTGATTCTCTCAGCATATCCTTGGGGTATCGAGCCGCTCTCAGGCCTCCGGTAGCATCAAGATACTGCCTAAGCATCACCCGTTTGATCGGTGGTTTCGCCCTTGTTGAACCCTCCATAATCTTACCAAACAGCTTTCTGTTAGCTTCCCTCGCTATCCTTGACTTGTGTGCGAAGAAGTCCATAGTCGTTGACACCGGCTTGCTCTTAACATCTTTTGAAATCTTTTTCGCCAGTTCATCTGCCTTGTCATGCGGTTCAATTCCCACGTGAGCTGGGATGAATTGAAGGTGTACGAATGAGTCTAATTTTCTTATCCCTTCTAGTATCGAGAGAGAGTTCAGCTTCCTCTGAGCCGCAATTCCACCACGCAGCTCATCCAGATTGGATTTAGAATCACTGAAGACTCTCGTGATTCCAGATCTGGGACCCAAGACAGAGGTTGCTTTTCCAAATTCACTTATTAACAGCTTCAGAGTTACCTGTTCAGCTTTATAACTACTTTCCGTTGCAACAAGTCTCGATGCCATGGTCCGTTCGCACGGCGTGATCTGCACTGCCGCTGTGCCTGCCGTGTAGTTGACAGGGTCGTGGGATCCGTCAACAAAAATGGACAAGGTACAAGGCCTAAGTTCGCTGCAGTACTCCTCGAACTTAGCCTTGTCCACTTCAGCAACACCAGTCTTCGAATGTCCATATCCGCAAGATATCTCCAGGTTCGGAACATCTATCCATGGCTCGATGCTGTCAGGCATGACAATCCCCTGTATCTCCATATTTCGGTCCTCGGCCGGTAAAGTTGAACTCCAAGTTCCACTAGCGATTCCCTTCGTAGAAGGAACCCAATCCAGTGACCGATACCTAAATAAGGCAATCCTGGCTTGCTTCTCAATCTGCAGTCTCATCGGGAGTATGTTCGCCTCCCACAGTAACGGAAGGGACCTTGTGTTGAAGCCGCAGCCGGTGATCTTTCTAGCTATCTTCCTCAGATTCAGGTCAATAGGTTTTAGCTGTTCATCTGTCAAGAAAGGTCCATAGCTCTCAAGCCCATACAGAATCCTTGAGAGGATGTATAAGTTCTTGATCATGTTCAGCGTTTTGAAATCAAAGTTGAATTGCTCCAACTTTCGAAGCAGTACAAGTCCCTTCCTCGTCTCATCCATTAGTTTATCCACTTGTGTACCATATGTAAGGTCATCGTCAATATGGACACCCAAGTACTTAACACTATCAACCATCGGCATGAGTACGGCAGTCAGCAACTTCACCCAGGTCGGATCCGGACCCACTGGCATCAGTTCTAGAAGTTCACTTGCCTTCGTAACCTCCGTGTCACCCAGCTTGAGGATCATCGCCCCATTTCCAAGTAATGGCCTACCTTCTTCATTTGACCGAATCATCCCAGCCAGTTCCTCCCTACTGATCCGAAAGAGGTTCTCTCCTGACGTTCTGGGGAATCCCAGTCTCCAATACATATTCCTAGGACAATCCACCGGCATCCCGCAGGTCTTCGAAACCGACAGTGCCATGTCATTATCTTTGCACCAACGATCTACTAACCCAAGGACTAATTGCGCCATCCGGTAAGTTACTTTAAAATCCTTATTCGAGACCACACAAGCTGTGTCGTCTGCGTAGAGTGCTGAAACACATCCAGTCTTCTCAAGTTTCTTAGCCAGGTCGTCGACATATATCAGATAAAGGAGAGGTCCAACAATCGACCCTTGCGGAACACCTTTCGTCACAGTTCTGTATGCGCTCAGATTGCCGAAACCTCTCATGTCTTAAAGGAAAAGAAATACCTAAAGCTAAGAGACTCGATCATCGCTAATGGCTTCGACTGTAACATTTTTACTATTGAAGTTGGCGTACGAGGAAACATCTGCATGGACCAGCTGAACATCTGGACACGTCACATCGGTTCACCTTTAGCACCAACAAAAGCTTTATTTTGTGAATGCACCAGAATCGCCAGACAGTGCTCATATGTTCTGTTCCAGACGAGGAACCTCCCCACGTGGCATTCAAGACCACTAATGCGCAGCATTAAAGAAGAACCTGCCACCGCAAGTTTTATAAAAGATGGTAAAGAAATCTTCCCTGTGGAAGAAGTC
This sequence comes from Flectonema sp. DT1601, assembly GCA_964019425.1. Lineage (NCBI taxonomy): Eukaryota > Euglenozoa > Diplonemea > Diplonemida > Diplonemidae > Flectonema > Flectonema sp. DT1601. Next base: position 354,797 of record OZ025789.1, read on the forward strand.
AAAATCCACAAAGTAACAAAACTGAAAACGATCGAAAAGCTCACCATTGAAAGATCGTGGCTTGAGAAATGTTTTATCTGGCAAACTTGTTACGCATCGGCTCTTTCTATTCTACTCATTGCCAATGGTTCTTCTTCCTCCCCGGCCCCTTCTTTTTTGTTAGATGAGGATGAGCTCACTGGACTCTCCTTGTCATTCTCTTCTATTTCTTCCATCTCTCTCCAGAATTCCCCACCTGAACTCATGTCAACGGGATCGCAAACACTTCCTGTTGATTTCGCTATAGTGATAAGAAGTCAATCTGACATGGGTTCCCAAACCCCCTTGTACAATAAAAAAGAAGGAAGATTAAGGCTGAAACTTTCCTTGAAATGCCAGATTTTAGAAAACGAACTAGAACAAATGAAAGAACGAATGTTTTATGTTTTATTTTTATTTTACTTTAATGCGATGTCAGCCTCCCTTGAGAATGACAAGCAGCTACTGAATGGATTGTCTATTGAGAACAAAACATCCAAACAACGGGCCGCCGAGAGTGTATCTCACAGCCCACTCCCTTTAAATCTATCCGCACCCCCATCTGTCTTTAACGTAGAAACGGAACAGAAAAAACGTGAACTATTGGAAAAAGAGAATCAACACCTGATCGCTGAATGTGATTTAGTGAAAAGTTCTCTTCTCTCATTAGTTCAAAGAACTAACTCTCTGGAGGAAAAAAGGACGAGCGAGCTGGCGCGACAATCACAAAGAGCGGACCACGCTGAAATGTTTTATTTCAACTTACAACAAAGGTTCATTCTATTAAACAATGAATTAGAATCTAAGTGTAGGGATGAAACTGGAACAAAAATTCAACTCTATTTGTCTCAACAAGAGGTCGCAACATTGCGTGCTGGCCCTCAACTGTCCCATTTTTCCCAACAATTTTCCCCAACACCCCCTTTTTTATTCGAATCAACGTCCACGGTAAAGAATTATCGACTCCCTCTCATCGCAACAACCTATTACTCCTGGACTCCCAAACCCCGTCTTTCCTTTTTTTTTAAACCTCATTCTCCATTGATCACGTTCCCTTCTGAACTGTCTCAAAGTAGACTACTGGTATCGTCTTCTGCTCAAACGGAACAAGAAAAAGACAGTGCGGCGACCTCATCGACGGAAGATTCACCTATTGCGAGGCAATGGTCCGAAGGTAGACTCGATTTACTGGACAACTACTGTCAAGCGGTAAGTGACTCTCTCCAGACAAATGAGAAAGTGGCGCTGCTCTCGGAAAAACTAGTGGAAGAGCAACGTCGATGCTCCGAGTTGAGCTATCAACAGAAGACTATCCATAAAGAACAACTGGATCATTCCATGTTGTTGATGGAGATGGCCAGTGAGCTCTCTGAGCAACTCTATTTGGCAAAAGACCAAAACAGAGCTCTCAAATTTCAGTTACAAACATGGGCAAATGGTTTTAACCCACCCGAAAAGGAAGCGCAAGAAGAAAATGAGACCCCAAAGCGTCCGAGGGAGCGCCTATCACAAAAAAAGCGAACTCCACCCTCAACGAATCCTCATGATCGCAGAAGAATCTTTTTAGATGACGATTGCTAAGTTCTAGTTTCTATTAGTATTAAATTATTTGTATTATTTTGTCGATATGTTTATGTCTGTCCGATCATAACGTCAATCAGATTAATTGTTAATTGTAATTGGTTTGAGCGCTTATCAAAAAAAAAAAAAAAGCGAACTCCAACCTCAACGAACTTTCATGATCGCAGAAGAATCTTTTTAGATGACGATTGCTAAGTTCTAGTTTCTATTAGTATTTATTTATTTGTATTATTTTGTCGATATGTTTATGTCCGTCAGATCATAACGTTAATCAGATTAATTGTCAACTGTTAATTGTAAATGGTCTAAACCCCAATCCAAGTTCCCAAGGCTTGGCATAGATTTGAGTGACGCCTTACTGGCCTCCTCATCCTCTATGAGTGGTGAGGGGGCCAGCAATGGTTTTTTTTTTTTTTGTCTTATTTCTTTTTTTCTTTTTCTTTGAATTTCGATAAAGTGGGAAGTAACGGACTGGGAGCTTTTGGCTCCTGCCCTATTCCCGATGTAAACTTTCTTTTTATTTTTTATTTTTTTTAACAGGCCCAAAGGGCGACAATGATGGTTGCTGACCAAGGAATAATATTCAAATGAATTTTCGTTTCAAAGAAACGAACAGAATTAAGAGAGAGGCAGAGAAAAAAAAGAAAAAAAAGAAAGAAAAGAAAAAAGAAAAAAAATATGAAGAGGAAATAATCAAACATGAAAAAAAAAAAAAAAAAATATATAAATAAAAAAACGTTGTATGAAAAAGGAAAAAAAAAAATAAAGACCAGAAAAGGAAAGAGAAAATGAAAAGGTATAATATTATTGTGGGGATATGAGGGATAGCAGGGAGATGCTCTTTTTTTTTTTTTTTTATTTTTTTTTTTTTTATTTATTATTTAAAAAAAAAGGAAACAATCAGTTTAGTGTCTCGATCAGGACGGAAAATAGAAATTAATCGACATAGTCGATCGATAGAAAAAAAAACAATGATAACATTGTTTATTCTTTTTTTTTTTTTTTTTTTTTTAAATCCTTTTAATTATTTTAAAGAAAAAACTTCCGTTTAGCGTCTTGACCAGGACAGAAAATAGAAAGTAATCGACATAGTCGATCGATAAAAAAAAAACAATGATAACATTGTTTATTCCTTTTTTTTTTTTTTTTTTTTTTTTTAACTTTTTATTTATTTCTTAAAGAAAAAACAATCAGTTTAGCGTCCTGACCAGGACGGAAAATAGAAAGTAATCGACATAGTCGATCGATAAAAAAAACAATGATAACATTGTTTATTCCTTTTTTTTTTTTTTTTTTTTTTTATCTTTTTATTTATTTTTTAAAGAAAAAACAATCAGTTTAGCGTCCTGACCAGGACGGAAAATAGAAATTAGTCGACAAAGTCGATCGATAAGAAACAATGATAACATTGTTTATTCATTTTTTTTTTTTTTTTTTTTTATATTCTTTTTATTAATTTTTAAAAAAAAAAAAAAAAAATCAGTTTAGCGTCTTGACCAGGACGGAAAGTAGACAGTAATCGACAAAGTCGATCGATAAAAAAAACAATGATAACATTGTTTATTTCTTTTTTTTTTTTTTTTTTTTTATATCTTTTATTTATTTTTTAAAAGAATAAACAATCAGTTTAGCGTCTTGACCAGGACGGAAAATAGAAATTAGTCGACAAAGTCGATCGATAAGAAACAATGATAACATTGTTTATTCATTTTTTTTTTTTTTTTTTTTATTCTTTTTATTTATTTTTTAAAGAAAAAAATAATCAGTTTAGCGTCTTGACCAGGACGGAAAATAGAAATTAGTCGACAAAGTCGATCGATAAAAAAAAACAATGGTAACATTGTTTATTCCTTTTTTTTTTTTTTTTTTTTTTTTTTTTATATCTTTTATTTATTTTTAAAGAAAAAACAATCAGTTTAGCGTCTTGACCAGGACGGAAAATAGAAATTAGTCGACAAAGTCGATCGATAAGAAACAATGATAACATTGTTTATTCTTTTTTTTTTATTTTTTTTTTTATATTCTTTTTATTTATTTTTTAAAGAAAAGAAAACGGAAAATAGAAATTAGTCGACAGAGTCGATCGATAAAAAAACAATGATAACATTGTTTATTCTTTTTTTTTTATTTTTTTTTTTATATTCTTTTTATTTATTTTTTAAAGAAAAGAAAACGGAAAATAGAAATTAGTCGACAGAGTCGATCGATAAAAAAACAATGATAACATTGTTTATTCTTTTTTTTTTTTTTTTTTTTTTATTCTTTTTATTTATTTTTAGAAAAACAATCAGTTTAGCGTCTTGACCAGGACGGAAAATAGAAATTAATCATAGTCGATCGATAAAAAAAAACAATGATAACATTGTTTATTCCCTTTTTTTTTTTTTTTTTTTTTTTTTTATTCTTTTTAATTTATTCCCTCATATCCCCACAATAATATTATACCTTTTCATTTTCTCTTTCCTTTTCTGGTCTTTTTTTTTTTCTTTTTTTTCCTTTTTCATACAACGTTTTTTATTTATATATATATATTTTTTCTTTTTTTTTTTTTTCATGTTTGATTATTTCCTCTTCATTTTTTTCTTTCTTTTCTTTTCTTTCTTTTTTTTTTTTTTTTTCTCTGCCTCTCTCTTAATTCTGTTCGTTTCTTTGAAACGAAAATTCATTTGAATATTATTCCTTGGTCAGCAACCATCATTGTCGCCCTTTGGGCCTGTTAAAAAAAAATAAAAATAAAAAGAAAGTTTACATCGGGAATAGGGCAGGAGCCAAAAGCTCCCAGTCCGTTACTTCCCACTTTATCGAAATTCTTTTTAGAAAAAACAATCAGTTTAGCGTCTTGACCAGGACGGAAAATAGAAATTAGTCGACAAAGCCGATCGATAAAAACAATGATAACATTGTTTATTCCTTTTTTTTTTTTTTTTTTTTTTTTTTTTTATATTTTTTTTTAATTTATTTTTAAAGAAGAAACAATCAATTTAGCGTCTTGACCAGGACGGAAAATAGAAAGTAATCGACATAGTCGATCGATAAAAAAACAATGATAACATTGTTTATTCTTTTTTTTTTTTTTTTTTTTAAATTCTTTTTTATTTATTTTTAAAGAAAAAAAAAAATAGAAATTAGTCGACAAGGTCGAACGATAAAAAAAAACAATGATAACATTGTTTAATCTTTTTTTTTTTATTTTTTTTTTATTTTTTTTTTATTTTTTTTTTTATATTCTTTTTTATTAATTTTGAAAAAAACAATCAGTTTAGCGTCTTGACCAGGACGGAAAATAGAAAGTAATCGACATAGTCGATCGATAAAAAAAACAATGATAACATTGTTTAATCTTTTTTTTTTATTTTTTTTTTTATATTCTTTTTTATTAATTTTGAAAAAAACAATCAGTTTAGCGTCTTGACCAGGACGGAAAATAGAAAGTAATCGACATAGTCGATCGATAAAAAAACAATGATAACATTGTTTATTCTTTTTTTTTTTTTTTTTAAATTCTTTTTATTTATTTTTTAAAGAAAAAAAAAAGAAAATAGAAATTAGTCGACAGAGTCGATCGATAAAAAAAACAATGATAACATTGTTTATTCTTTTTTTTTTTTTATTTTTTTTTTTTTTATATTCTTTTTTAATTTTGAAAAAAAAAAACAATCAGTTTAGCGTCTTGACCAGGACGGAAAATAGAAAGTGATCGACATAGTCGATCGATAAAAAAAAAAAAAAAAAAAATGATAACATTGTTTATTCTTTTTTTTTTTTTAAATTCTTTTTATTTATTTTTAAAGAAAAAAAACGGAAAATAGAAATTAGTCGACAAAGTCGAACGATAGAAAAAATAATGATAACATTGTTTATTCTTTTTTTTTTTTATTTTTTTTTTTATATTCTTTTTTATTAATTTTGAAAAAAAACAATCAGTTTAGCGTCTTGACCAGGACGGAAAATAGAAAGTAATCGACATAGTCGATCGATAAAAAAACAATGATAACATTGTTTAATCTTTTTTTTTTTTTTTTTTAAATTCTTTTTATTTATTTTTTAAAGAAAAAAAACGGAAAATAGAAATTAGTCGACAGAGTCGATCGATAAAAAAAAACAATGATAACATTGTTTGATCTTTTATAATTTTTTTTTTTATTTGTTTTATTTGTTTTTAAAAAAAAAAAAAACAAGCGGAATTGATCATAATGGGTGGTAGGGGTTGTTATAACTTCGTTTGAAAATTCTTCTTTTTTGATTTCTTTTTTTTTTTTTCTTTTTATAGGAGTTAAGATCACTTTCAGGAGACAACACATGAACAAGAGCAGCAAGCAGAGTTGACACTATCAATTCAAATTTGAAATACCGGGAATTAATTTACAAGGAGGTATCTCAAGTGACTTGGTATCTCTAGCGTGTCGGTATCTCTGGAGTGCTGGTATCTCGTATGTGCGTTGGTATCTCATGAGGGTGGGTGGTCTAGTGGTGCCGCGCCTAACAGCGCAATACAGCTTCACGTGGTCGGCCTGGGTTCAAACCCGCCCCGCCCCTCATTTCCATGGTGTCCAACTAGATTAAAGGACAAGTCTGGGATAATCCCTGCCAGAGGGGCGAGTATTCTACCATGGTTGAAATACTCTGGCAACTGATCTTCAATTTTATGTTGTTTGTTAGCTGCTGGTGTATCTTGATTATGTGTTGATACTTGCATTTTTTTTTATTTGTAATCTTCTATTACAATCCTCTTTCTGTTCTGGTCTGTTACCTCATTTGTCTTGTTTAACTTCAGTTATATCCATTTTACTTTTTATTGTTTCCCATCTACTTTTTATTTTCTATTAGTTCTGGTCAGAAACTCCTGGGCAGCAAGAAGGAAAGTAGTTAAGTACTTCTGGGTGTTTGGCATCACCCCCCATAGTGAGCAAGTACAACAGGTAGCATTGGTAGTCTGTTGATCCTGAGTGATCCCAGCTACAGTTTTGTTTTTCTTTCTTTTTTTTAGAAGAAGATCAGGACATCCAAGCACTGCTGGATAGTTGCTGAATGCAGGGCCTGCCTGTGGCATTATAATAACAGGCTAAGTCATTTGTAGTTCATAGTTTACCTTTGATTTTATAACTTCACACAGGGTACTATGAACGATGAGAGATCCAGTGGGATCACTCAGGGTCTAGTAGAGACCACCAATGTTGTGCGTTGATAGGCAAGGTGACCAACCTTGACATTCTTTCTTTTCTCTCCTGTTGTGACAAACACAAAATACACACACAGCTTACAGTGTGTTCTTTGTGTATGTTTTCTTCAGGTGTGAGTAGTTTTTCTGTTCTTGCTCTTCAGGGAGGGCCTTAGCCAAAAGCTAACTGTCCAAATCTCACCTGGTAATTCAACTCTGATACTCTAATATGAAATATTTTTGAACAAAATGTGATTATTAATTTAAAAAAAAAAAAAAAAAAAAAAAATGTAAATGAATAATAAAAAAAAAAAAAAAAAAAAACATGCCTTGGGAATACAACCAAAGCCCCAATTAATCGGTCCTTTCTTTTTTCCTTCTTGTCAAGTGATCGCTCCACTCGTCGATCACCAAAACCGATTGTATTTATATCTGTTCTTTTCTCAACGATCGGCTATACCGATCAATTTTTTTTAAAAATAATTGTTTTCTTCTTCTCGACGATCAGATCCAATTGATCGACCTTTTCTTTTTTTTCCTTTATTCCTTCCATCCCTCCCGCTCCCCTTATTTTAATAAAAACAAGATCAGCTCAGCTTGATCGTTAAACTTTTTTTATTTATTTTTTTTTTTTTTTTTTTATTTAAACTGATTGTATTTTTATCTGGTTATTTTTCTCAACGATCGGCTATGCCGATCGACCTTTAAAATAATTGTCTTCTTCTTCTCGACGACCAGATCCAATTGATCGACCTTTTCTTTTTTTTTCCTTTATTCCTTCCATCCCTCCCGCTCCCCTTATTTTAATAAAAACAAGATCAGCTCAGCTTGATCGTTATTTATTTATTTACTGTAAAGGGAAATATTCTCGCGGGGAAATATTCTTGCGGGGAAATATTCCCGCGGGGAAATATTCTCGCGGATTTGGAGACTTTTTTTCAAACTCGCGGGTTTTTCCCCACAAGAATATTTCCCTACCACAGAGGATTTTTGTGAAAGCCAGCCGTTGATCAAAAATCTAAGAAATCTGTGTGCTTCCATCGAGTGTCAGGTAGAACAGGGCATTATTCACCAATAAAAAACTACCATACTGCACAATAAAAATAATTTTTGCTGAAACTTTCCTTCATAGCACACATATTTTATTCACAAAAAAGAACCAAAAAAAATGGCTAGAAAAAAAGTATGCTTGCAGGGAAATATTCCCGCGGGGAAATATTCTCGCGGATTCAGAAAAAATAATAAAAACTCGCGGGTTTTTCCCCACAAGAATATTTCCCTTTACAGTATTTATTTTTTTTTTTTTTTGTTGGTCCTAGTCAAGACCTTAAACTGACTAATCGGTCTTAACTTTAACTAAGTGAATGAACCCTTTCCGTTTTCCTTTTCCCTTTATTACTCTCTATCTGGTCTGTTATGTCATAAATCTCATTTAATTTTATCATTCATTTTAATTTTCACTGTTTCCCATCTACATTTTATTTTCAAATAGTTCCGGTCTGTCTTTAATTTTAAATAAAACTGATCATGTTAACTCAATATTTTTTCTTATGTGCAAGAGATACCAACACGCAAGAGATACCAACGCACATACGAGATACCAGCACTTCCGAGATACCGACACAAAAGACTAGAGATACCCCTTCCAGGCTCGCGTTGCTCGCACACAATTTTTTTTTTTTAAATCTTTCTGAACAAACCTTATTTTTACAACCAAGTCACGTCTGTTTTTATTCCCTGTGTCTAGCTAGGTACCCGTCCAGGATACAATCTTTTTATTATTCATTTATTACTTTTCCGTCCCAACGGGACGACAAATGAAAAATGTCCTCCCTTAGCTGAAAATGCACACTGCACCCTGTTTTATCAAGTCATATCACAGAATGGACGAAGATAAGGTTATTCTTTATTTATTGTTTTTTGTTTTTCTGAAAGATAGTTATATTAATATGCTAGCACGAAAACGACGGCTAGGTTTATGATGATTGGATATGTGGCTTAGGTTATCTGTTTGTTTCATTTGGAAATATTTTATAAACCATTCACAACAGGTTTATCGAACTTGTATCTGCAATGTGTGCGACCCTGGGATGGAAATACAGGAATTTAGTTATATTAATAAGGTTATTGTTCATTACATTATTTTCAATAAAATAGAAATGTGAGAAGAACTACGGGATGGGGAATAACAGTGGTGAAAAAAGCATCAGCCGATTGCGGGTTTATAGTGCTTCTGTATGTATGTGGGGTGGGTGACTATTCTCCTTCGGCCTCTTGATGCCTTGGGTTCTTCCAGTGGTTGATCTTTGTTTCGCCTGCTGAGGCTTTCACCGCCAGCGCTTCCTTCTGTCGAAAATGGTAGCTCCTCGAGCGGCCACCCTGCAGGCTATCGAGACATCCCGAGCCGCAGCCTTTACCTCCTGCTGACGTTTCTCAACATCAGTTGCCGCTTCCCCTTCGTCGAAGAGCAGCCGCCACCTTCCGAGCAGACTCTGCCATTTGTTCCTTCTGCTGACGTTCCCTCAATAGGATCTCCACCTCCAATGGTTCCTTCCTTCGGGCTGGTGTGTGTGTGTGTTGTCGTACTCCCTCAGCTCACGTTCCTTTGCCATGACTGCCGAAGCTTGGGGCTTCAACGCTTCTCTTCGACGAAGGGTTGCTTCTCGAGCAGCCTTTCGAGCTGCTATCTGCAGTTCCTTCTGCTTTAGTAAGTTCACCTCCAAGGCTTCTTTCCTTTGAAGGGCACATTCTCGAGCCTCTATCTCCTTCAATCGCTTCTGCTCTGGCTCCTTCGCCATGACTGCGTGCCACCGCCGGCGTCTTGCTTCCAAGGTGTCCTTAACCATGATGTTGTTACTGCTGTGGAATTATATTTTAGATTTGAGTTTAATAATGTTATTCAAAACAGGTTAATACATAAACCCAAAAAAATGTGCCGCGTGATCGCGTATTGAACCCTCAGTCACAGGAATGCAAGAGCGATTAGTCGACGACCATATTATTATTATTTATTTATTTATTTATTTATTTATTTATTTATTTATTTATTTATTTATTTATTTATTTATTTATTTATTTATTTATTTATTTATTTATTTATTTATTTATTTATTTATTTATTTATTTATTTATTTATTTATTTATTTATTTATTTATTTATTTATTTATTTATTTATTTATTTATTTATTTATTTATTTATTTATTTATTTATTTATTTATTTATTTATTTATTTATTTATTTATTTATTTATTTATTTATTTATTGTGTGTTGCTATCCTAGGATGAAAATAAGGGTTTATTGTGCATTAACTTAATTTCCGTCCTGCTCAGTGTTCCAAAACGAAAATGTGAACTTCTGTATGTGCTAGTTTTGCGGGTGACTGTTGTTGTCTACTTCGGCCTCTTGATGCGCTGGGATTTTGCGGGGGGTGCTTTCCGCTTCATTGCAGCTGGCTTCTGGGACGAAGTTCCAGGCTTTTCTTTCGCTCACCGCCAGGGCTTCTTTTCGTCGAATGGCAGCTTCTCGAGCGGCCACCCTGCGGGCTATGGAAGCATCCCGAGCCGCAGCCTTTACCACCTGCTGACGTTTCTCAACATCAGTTGCCGCTTCCCTTCGTCGAAGAGCAGCCGCCACCTTCTGAGCAGACTCTGCCTTTTGTTCCTTCTGCTGACGTTCCCTCAACAGGATCTCCACCTCCAATGCTTCCTTCCTTCGGGCTGGCGTGTCGAACTCCTTCAGCTCACGTTCCTTCGCCATGACCGGCGGCGAAGCTTCCAACTTCAATGTTTCTCTTCGACGAAGGGTTGCTTCTCGAGCAGCCTTTCGGGCCGCTATCTCGAGTTCCTTCTGCTTGAGTAACTTCACCTCCAAGGCTTCTTTCCTTCGAAGGGCAGATTCTCGAGCCTCCACCTCCAGAGCCAGTGACCTCATTCGCTTCTGCTCTCGCTCCTTCGCCGTGACTGCATGCCACCGCTGGCGTCTTGCTTCCAAGGGGTCGTTAGCCGTCAGGCGGTATGTATCACGCAACCTGATGAGTGCTTCCTCTGGACTGCGGGACCGCAGGTTGACGTAATGCAGACCTAGTGCATGGATGATTTCCCCCAGCTGATTCCAAATGAAGATAGTTCCGTTGGTGTGGTGGGTTAGAAGAAATGAGAAATGGTCGTGAACCTCATTTTGGTCTTCCGTAAAGAAACACGACTCCGGGAAGAACCCTCCAACTCGTAGCCCGTCTTGCTGTAGTACGACGATTTTTATATGTAGCAGCACCGCGGCTGCGTCGATTGCCTCGTTCGTCAGCCAAGACCCGTCGGTTCGATATTGCTCGACCCAGGATGAGTCACTACCTGCGCGGACCATCTCTTCGCAGATCTGGTGTCGGAGGTCTCCATGGGAAGGGATATCCGCATTCGCATACCAGTGGACATCACGGAGCGCATTCTGTATGGCATATAGAAGGCAGTTACCGTCCGATCCTGTTCGCCGCATCTCGAGCCCAAAGAGATGCCACATGACGTAGGCGTATTCTTGTGATGGGTGAGTGAATGTTGGATCCAAACGGGTTGCTGAACCGAGGTAAGCCTGAGGATCGAAGGCAGGAAGTTCCATCCTCTTCCGTTTTCGAGCAACTTCTGAAGGCGCACGCGTCGAAGAAGAAGATGGATCCTTTTTTTGTGCCGCGATCTTGTGCCACACGGTGGACAGCGATTCGAGAGATGTTTTTACTCCGAAGAAAGGTTTCAAATTGATGTAGTGGGTGTGCAGGCCCCCTGCCGTTTCGCAACTCCACAGGAAGATGACCCTGGAACTCTGCAACAACAGCCATCTGAGTTCTTCATGCACGGTTCTCTGTGAAGCCCCCTCCTCCTCCTTCTTCTCTGGGAAGGTAACGATCTGACTGAGGCCGTCTTGTTTCAGCAGCACAATGTCTAACCGCAGGATTCTGGAAGCCGCGTCGACTGCTCGATCCGTGAGCCATGCTGATCTCCAACTGCTGTGTTCGGAATCCGATGATGATGATGATGATGATGATGATGATGATGGGCAACCGTCGTCACTTCTCTGCTGCTGCTCATCTAAGAGTTGTATCTGCTGACCGATATACTTGCGGAAGCTTTCCGGATCCGAAGTGATGGAAGCAGTATCCACAAACCACGCGGAATCACCGAGCGCAGTGCAGATGGCGGAATGCAGACAATCACAGTCAGCCTTGGTGTTTCCGAGGGCCAAGCCGAAGAGGCTTTGCAGCACATGGTCGTAGACATGCATCGGATACGACCGCTCGCTGTCGAGGCGCACTCCAGGAGCGAGGTATATCTCAGGGCTGAGCCACTTCGGCAGGCTAAGCCCCGCTGTCTGGTCGGGTTCGAAGGTGTCGGGTATTCTGGTCCACTCTTCAACTTGCTGTGAAACGCCGACGAACTGCTGCTCTTTGATGTTTTGTTGCTCTTCCACGACAGCGTCCGGGTCTTGCGGTGCGTCCGTCCACTCGTGGTACTCTTCGACCCCAGCTGGCCTTGCAACGTTGCCCCTTGCTGCCTTCGAAGCTTCTTCAGCGACTCTGCGGATCTCCGCTCGGGATCGCGGACTGAGGGGATGGCCGCGGATTGCCTGCTCGACGCTGCTAATGACGTTCAGCTGGACGGGATTCCTGAACGACTCCCTCTTAGCCGGCTGCGTTGCGACGCGAATATCAGCAGCGTGTCGGACGCGCGTAAATGCCACGTAGGCTTGTCCGTGTGCGAAGAACTCCGATTTCGTCAAGTCAAGCCCAAGACGATCAACGGTTTGCCCCTGGAGCTTATTCACTGTGAGGGCAAACGCATTACGCACGGGAAACTGAACACGCTCCATCTCGAAGGGGACTTTTCCTGGTTCCGGTGTCAGCTTGATCCTAGGGATCAGCACGAACTCCCTTGTCCTGCGGTCCTGGCAATAGAGTACTTTCCGGTGACAGCGGATGACCACCAGCCTCGACCCGTTGCAGATGCGTGCACCGCTTCCGGAGTAAATGTTCCGAGTGCAGATGATCGGAGAGTTCACCTTGAGCAGCAGCTTTTGGGGAGGCAGCCCTGCGGTGACTTGCGACATGTAGTCCTCGGTGGCCAAGTCAGGCGAGGCAGTCTCGGTGCAGCGATTGGCGGCGATGAATTCGAACACCCTGCCTGGGAAGGTATTGAGGCAAGCAGCGTTTAGCTCGTCGACGTCGCTGTTGAGTAGGGAGGCAATTGCAACGTTCTCGTCGATGATGCCTTCGTCCAGCTGGGGATACACGAAATTGATGAGGTCTTGCCGTACGTAGATGCGTTCTCCGGAGTTGCCAATCCTGCCGTACAATCGTGTCCAGCCGTTGATGTCACAATTAACACCCTTCCCGAGGCCCTGAGTCCACTTCAAGTAACCCTCATCCTGAATCCGCATGCTCTTTGTCAACTCCACCGCCTGAAACCCGTCACCACCCCAGAGATACGATGTATGAAGCGAAGCATTTAAAGCAGGCATGTCGCCATCTGCCCTCACAATCGGAAGTGTCTGCTGTAAGTCGGCGATGATAATCATGGGGCACCCTCCGAACCGCTTGTTCCACTTGTGTGAACGGATGCGACGCATGGTCCTGTCGAGCAACTCAAAATGGCGGCGGTCCGTCATTCCTGCTTCGTCCCATAAGATGCAACTGCACTCCTGCAGCGCCCTCCACTGCTTGCCGTATTCTGTGATGTTGAGCACCTGCAGTTGTTGGTTGTCGTTCGAATTTCGATAAAGTGGGAAGTAACGGACTGGGAGCTTTTGGCTCCTGCCCTATTCCCGATGTAAACTTTCTTTTTATTTTTATTTTTTTTTAACAGGCCCAAAGGGCGACAATGATGGTTGCTGACCAAGGAATAATATTCAAATGAATTTTCGTTTCAAAGAAACGAACAGAATTAAGAGAGAGGCAGAGAAAAAAAAAAAAAAAAAAGAAAGAAAAGAAAAGAAAGAAAAAAATGAAGAGGAAATAATCAAACATGAAAAAAAAAAAAAAAAAAAAATATATATATATAAATAAAAAACGTTGTATGAAAAAGGAAAAAAAAGAAAAAATAAAAGACCAGAAAAGGAAAGAGAAAATGAAAAGGTATAATATTATTGTGGGGATATGAGGGATAGCAGGGAGATGCTCTTTTTTTTTTTTTTTTTTTTTCTTATTTATTATTTAAAAAAAGGAAACAATCAGTTTAGCGTCTCGATCAGGACGGAAAATAGAAATTAATCGACATAGTCGATCGATAGAAAAAAAAAAACAGTGATAACATTGTTTATTCATTTTTTTTTTTTTTTTTTTTTTTTTTTTAAATCTTTTTAATTATTTTAAAGAAAAAACAATCAGTTTAGCGTCTTGATCAGGACGGAAAATAGTAAGTAATCGACATAGTCGATCGATAAAAAAAAACAATGATAACATTGTTTATTCCTTTTTTTTTTTTTTATTCTTTTTATTTATTTTTAAAGAAAAAACAATCAGTTTAGCGTCCTGACCAGGACGGAAAATAGAAAGTAATCGACATAGTCGATCGATAAAAAAAACAATGATAACATTGTTTATTCTTTTTTTTTTTTTAATTTAATTCTTTTTATTTATTTTTAAAAAGAAAAAAAAATGGAAAATAGAAATTAGTCAACAAAGTCGAACGATAAAAAAAACAATGATAACATTGTTTATTCTTTTTTTTTTTTTTTTTTTTTTATATTCTTTTTTATTAATTTTGAAAAAAAAAACAATCAGTTTAGCGTCTTGACCAGGACGGAAAATAGAAAGTAATCGACATAGTCGATCGATAAAAAAAACAATGATAACATTGTTTATTCTTTTTTTTTTTTTTTTTTTAAATTCTTTTTATTTATTTTTTAAAGAAAAAAAACGGAAAATAGAAATTAGTCGACAAAGTCGAACGATAAAAAAAAACAATGATAACATTGTTTATTCTTTTTTTTGTATTTTTTTATATTCTTTTTTATTAATTTTGAAAAAAAAAACAATCAGTTTAGCGTCTTGACCAGGACGGAAAATAGAAAGTAATCGACATAGTCGATCGATAAAAAAAACAATGATAACATTGTTTATTCTTTTTTTTTTTTTTTTTTTTTAAATTCTTTTTATTTATTTTTTAAAGAAAAAAAAACGGAAAATAGAAATTAGTCAACAAAGTCGAACGAAAAAAAAACAATGATAACATTGTTTATTCTTTTTTTTTTATTTTTTTTTTTTAATATTTTTTTTTATTTTGAAAAAAAAACAATCAGTTTAGCGTCTTGACCAGGACGGAAAATAGAAAGTAATCGACATAGTCGATCGATAAAAAAAACAATGATAACATTGTTTATTCTTTTTTTTGTATTTTTTATATTCTTTTTTTATTAATTTTGAAAAAAAAAAACAATCAGTTTAGCGTCTTGACCAGGACGGAAAATAGAAAGTGATCGACATAGTCGATCGATAAAAAAACAATGATAACATTGTTTATTCTTTTTTTTTTTTTTTTTTTTATTTTAAATTCTTTTTATTTATTTTTCAAAGAAAAAAAAACGGAAAATAGAAATTAGTCGACAAAGTCGAACGATAAAAAAAAACAATGATAACATTGTTTAATCTTTTTTTTTGTACTTTATTTATATTCTTTTTTATTAATTTTGAAAAAAAAACAATCAGTTTAGCGTCTTGACCAGGACGGAAAATAGAAAGTAATCGACATAGTCGATCGATAAAAAAAACAATGATAACATTGTTTATTCTTTTTTTTTATTTTTTAAAGAAAAAAAACGGAAAATAGAAATTAGTCGACAAAGTCGAACGATAAAAAAAACTGTGATAACATTGTTTATTCTTTTTTTTTTGTATTTTTTTTAATATTCTTTTTTATTAATTTTGAAAAAAAAAACAATCAGTTTAGCGTCTTGACCAGGACGGAAAATAGAAAGTGATCGACATAGTCGAACGATAAAAAAACAATGATAACATTGTTTAATCTTTTTTTTATTTTAAATTCTTTTTATTTATTTTTTAAAGAAAAAAAAAAAAAACGGAAAATAGAAATTAGTCGACAAAGTCGAACGATAAAAAAAACAATGATAACATTGTTTATTCTTTTTTTTTTTTTTTTTTTATATTCTTTTTTATCAATTTTGAAAAAAAAAAACAACCAGTTTAGCGTCTTGACCAGGACGGAAAATAGAAAGTGATCGACATAGTCGATCGATAAAAAAAACAATGATAACATTGTTTATTCTTTTTTTTTTATTTTAAATTCTTTTTATTAATTCTTTAAAGAAAAGAAACGGAAAATAGAAATTAGTCGACAAAGTCGAACGATAAAAAAAAACAATGATAACATTGTTTTTCCTTTTTTTTTTTTTTTTTTTTTATATTCTTTTTTATTAATTTTGAAAAAAAAACAATCAGTTTAGCGTCTTGACCAGGACGGAAAATAGAAAGTGATCGACATAGTCGATCGATAAAAAAACAATGATAACATTGTTTATTCTTTTTTTTTATTTTAAATTCTTTTTATTTATTCTTTAAAGAAAAGAAACGGAAAATAGAAATTAGTCGACAAAGTCGAACGATAAAAAAAAAAACAATGATAACATTGTTTATTCTTTTTTTTTTTTTTTTTTTTTATATTCTTTTTTATTAATTTTGAAAAAAAACAATCAGTTTAGCGTCTTGACCAGGACGGAAAATAGAAAGTGATCGACATAGTCGATCGACAAAAAAACAATGATAACATTGTTTATTCTTTTTTTTTATTTTAAATCCTTTTTATTTATTTTTTAAAGAAAAAAAACGGAAAATAGAAATTAGTCAACAAAGTCGAACAATAAAAAAAACAATGATAACATTGTTTATTCTTTTTTTTTTTTTTTTTTTTTTTATTCTTTTTTATTAATTTTGAAAAAAAAACAATCAGTTTAGCGTCTTGACCAGGACGGAAAATAGAAAGTGATCGACATAGTCGATCGATAAAAAAACAATGATAACATTGTTTATTCTTTTTTTTTTTATTTTAAATTCTTTTTATTTATTCTTTAAAGAAAAGAAACGGAAAATAGAAATTAGTCGACAAAGTCGAACGATAAAAAAAAACAATGATAACATTGTTTATTCTTTTTTTTTTTTTTTTTTTTATATTCTTTTTTATTAATTTTGAAAAAAAAACAATCAGTTTAGCGTCTTGACCAGGACGGAAAATAGAAAGTGATCGACATAGTCGATCGATAAAAAAACAATGATAACATTGTTTATTCTTTTTTTTTATTTTATATACTTTTTATTTATTTTTTAAAGAAAAAAAACGGAAAATAGAAATTAGTCAACAAAGTCGAACAATAAAAAAAAACAATGATAACATTGTTTATTCTTTTTTTTTTTTTTTTTTTTTTTTATATTCTTTTTTATTAATTTTGAAAAAAAAAAAACAATCAGTTTAGCGTCTTGACCAGGACGGAAAATAGAAAGTAATCGACATAGTCGATCGATAAAAAAACAATGATAACATTGTTTATTCTTTTTTTTATTTTAAATTCTTTTTATTTATTCTTTAAAGAAAAGAAACGGAAAATAGAAATTAGTCGACAAAGTCGAACGATAAAAAAAAACAATGATAACATTGTTTATTCTTTTTTTTTTTTTTTTTTATATTCTTTTTATTAATTTTTTAAAAAAAAAAAAAAACAATCAGTTTAGCGTCTTGACCAGGACGGAAAACTGGAAGTAATCGACATAGTCGATCGATAAAAAAAACAATGATAACATTGTTTCATCTTTTATATTTTTTAAATTTGAAGAAAAGAAAGAAGAAAAAAAAAAAAAAAAAACAAGCGGAATTGATCATAATGGGTGACAGGGGTTGATACAACTTCATTTGAAAATTCTTCTTTTTTAATTTCTTTTTTTTTGAAATTTTTTTTTTTTATTTAACAGGAGTTAAGATCACTTACATGAGTTAACACAACACAGATACGAGAGTAGCAAACTGAGGTAACACTACCAATTCAACAAAAAATAATCAGGATCGGACACAAGGAGGAGAGTTCATTCTACCTCTCACTGTCATTTCTGGTATCTTAAGTGTCTTGGTATCTCTTTTGTGTCGGTATCTCGGAAGTGCTGGTATCTCGTATGTGCGTTGGTATCTCTTGCGTGTTGGTATCTCTTGCACATAAGAAAAAATATTGAGTTAACATGATCAGTTTTATTTAAAATTAAAGACAGACCGGAACTATTTGAAAATAAAATGTAGATGGGAAACAGTGAAAATTAAAATGAATGATAAAATTAAATGAGATTTATGACATAACAGACCAGATAGAGAGTAATAAAGAGAAAAAGGAAAACGGAAAGGGTTCATTCACTTAGTTAAAGTTAAGACCGATTAGTCAGTTTAAGGTCTTGACTAGGACCAACAAAAAAAAAAAAAATAAATAAATAAATAAATAAATAACGATCAAGCAGAGCTGATCTTGTTTTTATTAAAATAAGGGGAGCGGGAGGGATGGAAGGAATAAAGGAAAGAAAAAGAAAAGGTCGATCAATTGGATCTGGTCGTCGAGAAGAAGAAGACAATTATTTTAAAGGTCGATCGGCATAGCCGATCATTGAGAAAAATAACCAGATATAAATACAATCAGTTTAAATAAAAAAAAAAATAAATAAATAAATAAAAAAAGTTTAACGATCAAGCTGAGCTGATCTTGTTTTTATTAAAATAAGGGGAGCGGGAGGGATGGAAGGAATAAAGGAAAAAAAAAGAAAAGGTCGATCAATTGGATCTGATCGTCGAGAAGAAGAAAACAATTATTTTTAAAAAAAATGATCGGTATAGCCGATCGTTGAGAAAAGAACAGATATAAATACAATCGGTTTTGGTGATCGACGAGTGGAGCGATCACTTGACAAGAGGGAAAAAAAGAAAGGACCGATTAATTGGGGCTTTGGTTGTATTCCCAAGGCATGTTTTTTTTTTTTTTTTTTTTTATTATTCATTTACATTTTTTTTTTTTTTTTTTTTTTTTTTAAATTAATAATCACATTTTGTTCAAAAATATTTCATATTAGAGTAAAAGAAAAAGAAAAAAAGAAATAAGAGAAAAAAAAAAAAAACCATTGCTGGCCCCCTCACCACTCATAGAGGATGAGGAGGCCAGTAAGGCGTCACTCAAATCTATGCCAAGCCTTGGGAACTTGGATTGGGGTTTAGACCATTTACAATTAACAGTTGACAATTAACCTGATTAACGTTATGATCTAACGGACATAAACATATCGACAAAATAATACAAATAAATAAATACTAATAGAAACTAGAACTTAGCAATCGTCATCTAAAAAGATTCTTCTGCGATCATGAAAGTTCGTTGAGGTTGGAGTTCGCTTTTTTTTTTTTTTGATAAGCGCTCAAACCAATTACAATTAACAATTAATCTGATTGACGTTATGATCGGACAGACATAAACATATCGACAAAATAATACAAATAATTTAATACTAATAGAAACTAGAACTTAGCAATCGTCATCTAAAAAGATTCTTCTGCGATCATGAGGATTCGTTGAGGGTGGAGTTCGCTTTTTTTGTGATAGGCGCTCCCTCGGACGCTTTGGGGTCTCATTTTCTTCTTGCGCTTCCTTTTCGGGTGGGTTAAAACCATTTGCCCATGTTTGTAACTGAAATTTGAGAGCTCTGTTTTGGTCTTTTGCCAAATAGAGTTGCTCAGAGAGCTCACTGGCCATCTCCATCAACGAAAAAATTCGATAGAGTGGGAAGTAACGGACTGGGAGCTTTTGGCTCCTGCCCTATTCCCGATGTAAACTTTCTTTTTATTTTTTTTTTTTTTTTAACAGGCCCAGAGGGCGACAATGACTGTTGCTGACCAAGGAATAATATTCAAATGAATTTTCGTTTCAAAGAAACGAACAGAATTAAGAGAGAGGCAGAGAAAAAAAAAAAAAAAAGAAAGAAAAGAAAAAAAAAAATATGAAGAGGAAATAATCAAACATGAAAAAAAAAAAAAAAAAAAAAAAAGACCAGAAAAGGAAAGAGAAAATGAAAAGGTATAATATTATTGTGGGGATATGAGGATAGCAGGGAGATGCTCTTTTTTTTTTTTTTTTTTTTTTTTTTTTTTATTTATTATTTAAAAAAAGGAAACAATCAGTTTAGCGTCTCGATCGGGACGGAAAATAGAAATTAATCGACATAGTCGATCGATAGAAAACAAAACAATGATAACATTGTTTATTCATTTTTTTTTTTTTTTTTTTTTTTTAAATCCTTTTAATTATTTTAAAGAAAAAACAATCAGTTTAGCGTCTTGACCAGGACGGAAAATAGAAAGTGATCGACATAGTCGATCGATAAAAAAACAATGATAACATTGTTTATTCTTTTTTTTTTTTTTTTTTTAAATTCTTATTATTTATTTTTTAAAGAAAAAAAAACGGAAAATAAAAATTAGTCGACAAAGTCGAACGATAAAAAAAAAAAAAAACAATGATAACATTGTTTATTCTTTTTTTTTTTTTTTTTTTTTTTTTATATTCTTTTTTATTAATTTTGAAAAAAAAAACAATCAGTTTAGCGTCTTGACCAGGACGGAAAATAGAAAGTAATCGACATAGTCGATCGATAAAAAAACAATGATAACATTGTTTAATCTTTTTTTTTTTAATTTTTTTTTATTTATTTTTTAAAGAAAAAAAAAACGGAAAATAGAAATTAGTCGACAAAGTCGAACGATAAAAAAACAATGATAACATTGTTTATTCTTTTTTTTTTATTTTTTTTATATTTTTTTTTTTAATTAATTTTGAAAAAAAAAACAATCAGTTTAGCGTCTTGACCAGGACGGAAAATAGAAAGCGATCGACATAGTCGATCGATAAGAAAACAATGATAACATTGTTTATTCTTTTTATTATTTTAAATTCTTTTTATTTATTTTTTAAAGAAAAAAAAACGGAAAATAGAAATTAGTCGACAAAGTCGAACGATAAAAAAAAACAATGATAACATTGTTTATTCTTTTTTTTGTATTTTTTTTATATTCTTTTTTATTAATTTTGAGAAAAAAAAAAAACAATCAGTTTAGCGTCTTGACCAGGACGGAAAATAGAAAGTGATCGACATAGTCGATCGATAAAAAAAAAAAAAAAAACAATGATAATATTGTTTATTCTTTTTTTTTTTTTTTTTTTTTAAATTCTTTTTATTTATTTTTAAAGAAAAAAAATGGAAAATAGAAAATAGTCAACAAAGTCGAACGATAAAAAAAAACAATGATAACATTGTTTATTCTATTTTTTTATTTTTTTTTTTTTTTTCTATTCTTTTTTATTAATTTTGAAAAAAAAAAAAACAATCAGTTTAGCGTCTTGACCAGGACGGAAAATAGAAAGTAATCGACATAGTCGATCGATAAAAAAAACAATGATAACATTGTTTATTCTTTTTTTTTTTTTTTTAAATTCTTTTTATTTATTTTTTAAAAAGAAAAAAAACGGAAAATAGAAATTAGTCAACAAAGTCGAACGATAAAAAAAAAAACAATGATAACATTGTTTATTCTTTTTTTTTTTTTATTTTTTTATATTCTTTTTTATTAATTTTGAAAAAAAAAAAACAATCAGTTTAGCGTCTTGACCAGGACGGAAAATAGAAAGTGATCGACATAGTCGATCGATAAAAAAAACAATGATAACATTGTTTATTCTTTTTTTTTTTATTTTTAAAGAAAAAAAACGGAAAATAGAAATTAGTCGACAAAGTCGAACGATAAAAAAAACAATGATAACATTGTTTATTCTTTTTTTTATTTTTTTTTTTATATTCTTTTTTATTAATTTTGAAAAAAAAACAATCAGTTTAGCGTCTTGACCAGGACGGAAAATAGAAAGTAATCGACATAGTCGATCGATAAAAAAAACAATGATAACATTGTTTATTCTTTTTTTTTATTTTAAATTCTTTTTATTTATTTTTTAAAGAAAAAAACGGAAAATAGAAATTAGTCGACAAAGTCGAACGATAAAAAAACAATGATAACATTGTTTATTCTTTTTTTTAAATTTTTTTATATTCTTTTTATTAATTTCGAAAAAAAAAACAATCAGTTTAGCGTCTTGACCAGGACGGAAAATAGAAAGTGATCGACATAGTCGATCGATAAAAAAACAATGATAACATTGTTTATTCTTTTTTTTTATTTTAAATTCTTTTTATTTATTTTTTTTTAAAGAAAAGAAACGGAAAATAGAAATTAGTCGACAAAGTCGAACGATAAAAAAACAATGATAACATTGTTTATTCTTTTTTTTTAATTTTTTTTATATTTTTTTTTTTTAATTAATTTTGAAAAAAAAACAATCAGTTTAGCGTCTTGACCAGGACGGAAAATAGAAAGTGATCGACATAGTCGATCGATAAAAAAACAATGATAACATTGTTTATTCTTTTTTTTTATTTTAAATTCTTTTTATTTATTTTTTAAAGAAAAGAAACGGAAAATAGAAATTAGTCGACAAAGTCGAACGATAAAAAAACAATGATAACATTGTTTATTCTTTTTTTTTTATTTTTATTTCTTTTTATTTATTAAAAAAAAAAACAATCAGTTTAGCGTCTTGACCAGGACGGAAAATAGAAAGTGATCGACATAGTCGATCGATAAAAAAACAATGATAACATTGTTTATTCTTTTTTTTTTTTTTTTTAAATTCTTTTTATTTATTTTTTAAAGAAAAGAAACGGAAAATAGAAATTAGTCGACAAAGTCGAACGATAAAAAAACAATGATAACATTGTTTATTCTTTTTTTTTAATTTTTTTATATTCTTTTTTATTAATTTCGAAAAAAAAACAATCAGTTTAGCGTCTTGACCAGGACGGAAAATAGAAAGTGATCGACATAGTCGATCGATAAAAAAACAATGATAACATTGTTTATTCTTTTTTTTTATTTTAAATTCTTTTTATTTATTTTTTAAAGAAAAGAAACGGAAAATAGAAATTAGTCGACAAAGTCGAACGATAAAAAAACAATGATAACATTGTTTATTCTTTTTTTTTTAATTTTTTTTTTTATATTCTTTTTTATTAATTTCGAAAAAAAACAATCAGTTTAGCGTCTTGACCAGGACGGAAAATAGAAAGTGATCGACATAGTCGATCGATAAAAAAACAATGATAACATTGTTTATTCTTTTTTTTTATTTTAAATTCTTTTTATTTATTTTTTAAAGAAAAGAAACGGAAAATAGAAATTAGTCGACAAAGTCGAACGATAAAAAAAACAATGATAACATTGTTTATTCTTTTTTTTTATTTTAAATTCTTTTTATTTATTTTTTAAAGAAAAGAAACGGAAAATAGAAATTAGTCGACAAAGTCGAACGATAAAAAAACAATGATAACATTGTTTATTCTTTTTTTTTATTTTAAATTCTTTTTATTTATTTTTTAAAGAAAAAAAAAACGGAAAATAGAAATTAGTCGACAAAGTCGAACGATAAAAAAAACAATTATAACATTGTTTATTCTTTTTTTTTATTTTATTTTTATAATCTTTTTTATTAATTTTGAAAAAAAAAAACAATCAGTTTAGCGTCTTGACCAGGACGGTAAATAGAAAGTAATCGACATAGTCGATCGATAAAAAAAACAATGATAACATTGTTTATTCTTTTTTTTTATTTTAAATTCTTTTTATTTATTTTTTAAAGAAAAGAAACGGAAAATAGAAATTAGTCGACAAAGTCGAACGATAAAAAAACAATGATAACATTGTTTATTCTTTTTTTTTTATTTTTTTTATATTTTTTTTTTTAATTAATTTTGAAAAAAAAAACAATCAGTTTAGCGTCTTGACCAGGACGGAAAATAGAAAGCGATCGACATAGTCGATCGATAAGAAAACAATGATAACATTGTTTATTCTTTTTATTATTTTAAATTCTTTTTATTTATTTTTTAAAGAAAAAAAAACGGAAAATAGAAATTAGTCGACAAAGTCGAACGATAAAAAAAAACAATGATAACATTGTTTATTCTTTTTTTTGTATTTTTTTTATATTCTTTTTTATTAATTTTGAGAAAAAAAAAAAACAATCAGTTTAGCGTCTTGACCAGGACGGAAAATAGAAAGTGATCGACATAGTCGATCGATAAAAAAAAAAAAAAAAACAATGATAATATTGTTTATTCTTTTTTTTTTTTTTTTTTTTTAAATTCTTTTTATTTATTTTTAAAGAAAAAAAATGGAAAATAGAAAATAGTCAACAAAGTCGAACGATAAAAAAAAACAATGATAACATTGTTTATTCTATTTTTTTATTTTTTTTTTTTTTTTCTATTCTTTTTTATTAATTTTGAAAAAAAAAAAAACAATCAGTTTAGCGTCTTGACCAGGACGGAAAATAGAAAGTAATCGACATAGTCGATCGATAAAAAAAACAATGATAACATTGTTTATTCTTTTTTTTTTTTTTTTAAATTCTTTTTATTTATTTTTTAAAAAGAAAAAAAACGGAAAATAGAAATTAGTCAACAAAGTCGAACGATAAAAAAAAAAACAATGATAACATTGTTTATTCTTTTTTTTTTTTTATTTTTTTATATTCTTTTTTATTAATTTTGAAAAAAAAAAAACAATCAGTTTAGCGTCTTGACCAGGACGGAAAATAGAAAGTGATCGACATAGTCGATCGATAAAAAAAACAATGATAACATTGTTTATTCTTTTTTTTTTTATTTTTAAAGAAAAAAAACGGAAAATAGAAATTAGTCGACAAAGTCGAACGATAAAAAAAACAATGATAACATTGTTTATTCTTTTTTTTATTTTTTTTTTTATATTCTTTTTTATTAATTTTGAAAAAAAAACAATCAGTTTAGCGTCTTGACCAGGACGGAAAATAGAAAGTAATCGACATAGTCGATCGATAAAAAAAACAATGATAACATTGTTTATTCTTTTTTTTTATTTTAAATTCTTTTTATTTATTTTTTAAAGAAAAAAACGGAAAATAGAAATTAGTCGACAAAGTCGAACGATAAAAAAAACAATGATAACATTGTTTATTCTTTTTTTTATTTTTTTTTTTATATTCTTTTTTATTAATTTTGAAAAAAAAACAATCAGTTTAGCGTCTTGACCAGGACGGAAAATAGAAAGTAATCGACATAGTCGATCGATAAAAAAAACAATGATAACATTGTTTATTCTTTTTTTTAAATTTTTTTATATTCTTTTTATTAATTTCGAAAAAAAAAACAATCAGTTTAGCGTCTTGACCAGGACGGAAAATAGAAAGTGATCGACATAGTCGATCGATAAAAAAACAATGATAACATTGTTTATTCTTTTTTTTTATTTTAAATTCTTTTTATTTATTTTTTTTTAAAGAAAAGAAACGGAAAATAGAAATTAGTCGACAAAGTCGAACGATAAAAAAACAATGATAACATTGTTTATTCTTTTTTTTTAATTTTTTTTATATTTTTTTTTTTAAATTAATTTTGAAAAAAAAACAATCAGTTTAGCGTCTTGACCAGGACGGAAAATAGAAAGTGATCGACATAGTCGATCGATAAAAAAACAATGATAACATTGTTTATTCTTTTTTTTTATTTTAAATTCTTTTTATTTATTTTTTAAAGAAAAGAAACGGAAAATAGAAATTAGTCGACAAAGTCGAACGATAAAAAAACAATGATAACATTGTTTATTCTTTTTTTTTTATTTTTATTTCTTTTTATTTATTAAAAAAAAAAACAATCAGTTTAGCGTCTTGACCAGGACGGAAAATAGAAAGTGATCGACATAGTCGATCGATAAAAAAACAATGATAACATTGTTTATTCTTTTTTTTTTTTTTTTTAAATTCTTTTTATTTATTTTTTAAAGAAAAGAAACGGAAAATAGAAATTAGTCGACAAAGTCGAACGATAAAAAAAACAATGATAACATTGTTTATTCTTTTTTTTATTTTTTTTTTTATATTCTTTTTTATTAATTTTGAAAAAAAAACAATCAGTTTAGCGTCTTGACCAGGACGGAAAATAGAAAGTAATCGACATAGTCGATCGATAAAAAAAACAATGATAACATTGTTTATTCTTTTTTTTAAATTTTTTTATATTCTTTTTATTAATTTCGAAAAAAAAAACAATCAGTTTAGCGTCTTGACCAGGACGGAAAATAGAAAGTGATCGACATAGTCGATCGATAAAAAAACAATGATAACATTGTTTATTCTTTTTTTTTATTTTAAATTCTTTTTATTTATTTTTTTTTAAAGAAAAGAAACGGAAAATAGAAATTAGTCGACAAAGTCGAACGATAAAAAAACAATGATAACATTGTTTATTCTTTTTTTTTAATTTTTTTTATATTTTTTTTTTTAAATTAATTTTGAAAAAAAAACAATCAGTTTAGCGTCTTGACCAGGACGGAAAATAGAAAGTGATCGACATAGTCGATCGATAAAAAAACAATGATAACATTGTTTATTCTTTTTTTTTATTTTAAATTCTTTTTATTTATTTTTTAAAGAAAAGAAACGGAAAATAGAAATTAGTCGACAAAGTCGAACGATAAAAAAACAATGATAACATTGTTTATTCTTTTTTTTTTATTTTTATTTCTTTTTATTTATTAAAAAAAAAAACAATCAGTTTAGCGTCTTGACCAGGACGGAAAATAGAAAGTGATCGACATAGTCGATCGATAAAAAAACAATGATAACATTGTTTATTCTTTTTTTTTTTTTTTTTAAATTCTTTTTATTTATTTTTTAAAGAAAAGAAACGGAAAATAGAAATTAGTCGACAAAGTCGAACGATAAAAAAACAATGATAACATTGTTTATTCTTTTTTTTTAATTTTTTTATATTCTTTTTTATTAATTTCGAAAAAAAAACAATCAGTTTAGCGTCTTGACCAGGACGGAAAATAGAAAGTGATCGACATAGTCGATCGATAAAAAAACAATGATAACATTGTTTATTCTTTTTTTTTATTTTAAATTCTTTTTATTTATTTTTTAAAGAAAAGAAACGGAAAATAGAAATTAGTCGACAAAGTCGAACGATAAAAAAACAATGATAACATTGTTTATTCTTTTTTTTTTAATTTTTTTTTTTATATTCTTTTTTATTAATTTCGAAAAAAAACAATCAGTTTAGCGTCTTGACCAGGACGGAAAATAGAAAGTGATCGACATAGTCGATCGATAAAAAAACAATGATAACATTGTTTATTCTTTTTTTTTATTTTAAATTCTTTTTATTTATTTTTTAAAGAAAAGAAACGGAAAATAGAAATTAGTCGACAAAGTCGAACGATAAAAAAAACAATGATAACATTGTTTATTCTTTTTTTTTATTTTAAATTCTTTTTATTTATTTTTTAAAGAAAAGAAACGGAAAATAGAAATTAGTCGACAAAGTCGAACGATAAAAAAACAATGATAACATTGTTTATTCTTTTTTTTTATTTTAAATTCTTTTTATTTATTTTTTAAAGAAAAAAAAAACGGAAAATAGAAATTAGTCGACAAAGTCGAACGATAAAAAAAACAATGATAACATTGTTTATTCTTTTTTTTTATTTTATTTTTATAATCTTTTTTATTAATTTTGAAAAAAAAAAACAATCAGTTTAGCGTCTTGACCAGGACGGTAAATAGAAAGTAATCGACATAGTCGATCGATAAAAAAAACAATGATAACATTGTTTATTCTTTTTTTTTATTTTAAATTCTTTTTATTTATTTTTTAAAGAAAAGAAACGGAAAATAGAAATTAGTCGACAAAGTCGAACGATAAAAAAACAATGATAACATTGTTTATTCTTTTTTTTTTTTTTTTTTTTATTTCTTTTTATTTATTAAAAAAAAAAACAATCAGTTTAGCGTCTTGACCAGGACGGAAAATAGAAAGTGATCGACATAGTCGATCGATAAAAAAAACAATGATAACATTGTTTATTCTTTTTTTTTATTTTAAATTCTTTTTATTTATTTTTTAAAGAAAAAAACTGAAAATAGAAATTAGTCGACAAAGTCGAACGATAAAAAAAACAATGATAACATTGTTTATTCTTTTTTTTTTTATTTTAAATTCTTTTTATTTATTTTTTTAACAGGAGTTAAGATCACTTACATGAGTTAACACAACACAGATACGAGAGTCGCAAACTGAGGTAACACTACCAATTCAACAAAAAATAATCAGGATCGGACACAAGGAGGAGAGTTCATTCTACCTCTCATTGTCCTTGCTGGTATCTTAAGTGTCTTGGTATCTCTTGTGTGTCGGTATCTCGGAAGTGCTGGTATCTCGTATGTGCGTTGGTATCTCTTGCGTGTTGGTATCTCTTGCACATAAAAAAAAAAAATATTGAGTTAACATGGTCAGTTTTATTTAACATTAGAGACAGACCGGAACTATTTGAAAATAAAATGTAGATGGGAAACAGTGAAAATTAAAATGAATGATAAAATTAAATGAGATTTATGACATAACAGACCAGATAGAGAGTAATAAAGGGAAAAGGAAAACGGGAAGGGTTCATTCACTTAGTTAAAGTTAAGACCGATTAGTCAGTTTAAGGTCTTGACTAGGACCAACAAAAAAAAAAAATAAATAAATAAATAAATAACGATCAAGCTGAGCTGATCTTGTTTTTATTAAAATAAGGGGAGCGGGAGGGATGGGAGGAATAAAGGAAAAAAAAGAAAAGGTCGATCAATTGGGTCTGATCGTCGAGAAGAAGAAGACAATTATTTTAAAGGTCGATCGGCATAGCCGATCGTTGAGAAAAAATAACCAGATATAAATACAATCAGTTTAAATTTAAAAAAAAAAAAAAAAGATTAACGATCAAGCTGAGCTGATCTTGTTTTTATTAAAATAAGGGGAGCGGGAGGGATGGAAGGAATAAAGGAAAAAAAAAAAAAGGTCGATCAATTGGATCTGATCGTCGAGAAGAAGAAAACAATTATTTTAAAAAAATGATCGGTATAGCCGATCGTTGAGAAAAGAACAGATATAAATACAATCGGTTTTGGTGATCGACGAGTGGAGCGATCACTTGACAAGAAGGAAAAAAAAGAAAGGACCGATTAATTGGGGCTTTGGTTGTATTCCCAAGGCATGTTTTTTTTTTTTTTTATTATTCATTTACATTATTTTTTTTTTTTTTTTTTTTAAATTAATAATCACATTTTGTTCAAAAATATTTCATATTAGAGTAAAAGAAAAAGAAAAAAAAAGAGATAAGAGAAAAAAAAAAAAACCATTGCTGGCCCCCTCACCACTCATAGAGGATGAGGAGGCCAGTAAGGCGTCACTCAAAAACTATGCCAAGCCTTGGGAACTTGGATTGGGGTTTAGACCATTTACAATTAACAATTAACAATTAATCTGATTAACGTTATGATCTGACGGACATAAACATATCGACAAAATATTACAAACAAAACGAACAATAAATAATAAATAAGCTAATAAACTAAATAAACAAAGTGATGTGAAAGTAAGGAAAAAGAATTACAAGGGGGTGGAGTCACCGTGAACGTCATCAGCAGAACATCTCCTTCGATTATAACGATATCTTGATGGAGGGGTCCGTTTTTTCAGAGTTGAACGCTCAGACTTTCTCGGCGGAGTTTCAATTTCCTCATGTTCTTCTGTGTCTGGCGGACTCAAACCTTCTGCCCATGAAGCTAATTGGAACTTCAGGGCCGCAATTTGAGACCGTGCCAAGGCGAGTTGAACATTTAAATCGCTCGCCAGTCCCGTTAACATCATGGATTGCTCAAGCTGCTCTGCGTGAGTTGTACACCGTTGGTGATTCAGCTCCGAGAGGCGAAGTTGGGCATCCAAAAGTTGTTCTGAGAGCTCTGCCGCTTTCTCGTTTGTTTCGAGAGAGTCATCTACTGCTCGACAGTAGTTCTCGAGTAAGTCAATCCTACCCTCGGACCATTGTCTCGCAATAGGTGTATTCTCTTTAACGGAGATAACGTGACTCTCTTGTCGTAAAATCTTGGTCGGCGTGCGGTCGAGAGCTTCACTCTGCGGCATTGTCGGAGGAATTGAGGCTAGAGGACAAAGAGGGGTGATATAATTAAGGGTAGGGATAGGGGGTTTAATAAGAGGAGTAAAAAGACTACTCGTAGTTGTAAAGAGCGAGAGGTAGTTCTTTGCTATCTTCATCATAGCAACAGATTCATACAAAATAGGGGATCGGGGGGAAACTTGTTGACTAAAGTGGGTCATGTGGGGACGTGCGGCACGCAAACTCTCGACCTCCTGTTGAGTATAGAAAAGTCTTATTTTACTTTCTCTTTCCTCATTACATTTGGTCTCCAATTCGTTCGACAGAAGAACAAACCTTTGATGGTAATTGAAAAGCGCCATTTCCGATAGGTCTGCTTTCTGAGTCAGATTTGCGAGCTCACGTTTCCTGTAATCTTCCACTAAGTCATATTGACGAACTAGTGCAGAAAGAGAAGTCTTCGATTCATCGCGTTCTACTGTTAACCGTTGAATTACTCCTTCCAGAAGTTCATATTCTTTTCTATCTTTTTCAATAATTAAAACAGGGGGCGCAGGAGGAAGTGAGGATGGATCCTGGTTGGTAGCTTTGATCTCAACAGGTAATCCGTTTAGTAACTGCTTGTCTTTCTCGAGGGAGGCTGACATCGCATTAAAGTAAAATAAAAATAGAACATAAAAAATTCGTTCTTTCATTTGTTCTAATTCGTTTTCTAAAATCTGGCATTTCAAGGAAAGTTTCAGCCTTAATCTTCCTTTTTTTTCTTTGTACAAGGGGGTTTGAGAACCAATGTCAGATTGACATCTTAACACCATAGCAAAATCAGTAGGGAGTGTTTGCGATCCCGTTGACGTGAGTTCAGGTGGGGGAGTCTGGAAAGAGATGGAAGAAATAGAAGAGAATGACAAGGAGAGTCCAGTGAGCTCATCCTCATCTAACAAAACAGAAGGGGCCGGGGAGGAAGAACCATTGGCAATAAGTAGAATAGAAAGAGCCGATGCGTAACAAGTTTGCCAGATAAAACATTTCTCAAGCCACGATCTTTCAATGGTGAGCTTTTCGATCGTTTTCAGTTTTGTTACTTTGTGGATTTTGACTTCTTCTACAGGGAAGATTTCTTTACCATCTTTTATAAAACTTGCAGTGGCAGGTTCTTCTTTAATGCTGCGCATTAGTGGTCTTGAATGCCACGTGGGGAGGTTCCTCGTCTGGAACAGAACATATGAGCACTGTCTGGACATGGAATGATCCAGTGAGTTGAATTTCCAGGTGAGATTTGGACTGTTAGCTTTTGGCTAAGGCCCTCCCTGAAGAGCAAGAACAAAAAAACTACTCACACCTGAAGAAAACATACACAAAGAACACACTGTAAGCTGTGTGTGTATTTTGTGTTTGTCACAACAGGAGAGAAAAGAAAGAATGTCAAGGTTGGTCACCTTGCCTATCAACGCACAACATTGGTGGTCTCTACTAGACCCTGAGTGATCCCACTGGATCTCTCATCGTTCATAGTACCCTGTGTGAAGTTATAAAATCAAAGGTAAACTATGAACTACAAATGACTTAGCCTGTTATTATAATGCCACAGGCAGGCCCTGCATTCAGCAACTATCCAGCAGTGCTTGGATGTCCTGATTTTCTTCTAAAAAAAAGAAAGAAAAACAAAACTGTAGCTGGGATCACTCAGGATCAACAGACTACCAATGCTACCTGTTGTACTTGCTCACTATGGGGGGTGATGCCAAACACCCAGAAGTACTAAACTGCTTTCCTTCTTGCTGCCCAGGAGTTTCTGACCAGAACTAATAGAAAATAAAAAGTAGATGGGAAACAATAAAAAGTAAAATGGATATAACTGAAGTTAAACAAGACAAATGAAGTAACAGACCAGAACAGAAAGAGGATTGTAATAGAAGATTACAAATAAAAAAATGCAAGTATCAACACATAATCAAGATACACCAGCAGCTAACAAACAACATAAAATTGAAGATCAGTTGCCAGAGTATTTCAACCATGGT
Source organism: Flectonema sp. DT1601 (assembly GCA_964019425.1). NCBI lineage: Eukaryota > Euglenozoa > Diplonemea > Diplonemida > Diplonemidae > Flectonema > Flectonema sp. DT1601. The sequence goes on from OZ025789.1 coordinate 386,668, forward strand.
AGAATACTCGCCCCTCTGGCAGGGATTATCCCAGACTTGTCCTTTAATTTAGTTGGACACCATGGCTTACAACCCTTCCAGAGGGAAGCACCATTATGACTTCTATTTTTTTTCTTCAAGAAAATCATAAGGTGGGAACAAAGAAAAATGCTAAGAGGAACCCCCTATTAACACCTAAGACATCTAAACTGCAGCCCAGCTTATGCCCAATGCACTAACAGGTCATTCCCTCACACTCAGATCAAAAAATCAAAGTTCAGAGTGCATCTTAGCGTGAATGAGAGAATTTCCTCCCGCTTATTTTGAACAAAAGGGATAGGAGAAGGGATAGAAAACGAACATAAAAATAAAATTCTAAGTGAGAAACACTTAGCAGAAACACTTAGCAGCTTTTAAGGAGCTGAAAAGCAAAAAAAAAATCTAAGTGAGAAACACTTAGTAGAAACAATTTGTAGCTAATTAAGCTGAAAATAAAAAAATAAAAAATTTCTAAGTGAGAAAAACTTAGCAACTTTTAGAACAAATATTTCAGTAAATAACCTGTAATGATTAAACCATTACAAGTTTGATGCCAAAACTGACAAGGACTGAGTTGAATTTCCAGGTGAGATTTGGACTGTTAGCTTTTGGCTAAGGCCCTCCCTGAAGAGCAAGAACAAAAAAACTACTCACACCTGAAGAAAACATACACAAAGAACACACTGTAAGCTGTGTGTGTATTTTGTGTTTGTCACAACAGGAGAGAAAAGAAAGAATGTCAAGGTTGGTCACCTTGCCTATCAACGCACAACATTGGTGGTCTCTACTAGACCCTGAGTGATCCCACTGGATCTCTCATCGTTCATAGTACCCTGTGTGAAGTTATAAAATCAAAGGTAAACTATGAACTACAAATGACTTAGCCTGTTATTATAATGCCACAGGCAGGCCCTGCATTCAGCAACTATCCAGCAGTGCTTGGATGTCCTGATTTTCTTCTAAAAAAAAGAAAGAAAAACAAAACTGTAGCTGGGATCACTCAGGATCAACAGACTACCAATGCTACCTGTTGTACTTGCTCACTATGGGGGGTGATGCCAAACACCCAGAAGTACTAAACTGCTTTCCTTCTTGCTGCCCAGGAGTTTCTGACCAGAACTAATAGAAAATAAAAAGTAGATGGGAAACAATAAAAAGTAAAATGGATATAACTGAAGTTAAACAAGACAAATGAAGTAACAGACCAGAACAGAAAGAGGATTGTAATAGAAGATTACAAATAAAAAAATGCAAGTATCAACACATAATCAAGATACACCAGCAGCTAACAAACAACATAAAATTGAAGATCAGTTGCCAGAGTATTTCAACCATGGTAGAATACTCGCCCCTCTGGCAGGGATTATCCCAGACTTGTCCTTTAATTTAGTTGGACACCATGGCTTACAACCCTTCCAGAGGGAAGCACCATTATGACTTCTATTTTTTTTCTTCAAGAAAATCATAAGGTGGGAACAAAGAAAAATGCTAAGAGGAACCCCCTATTAACACCTAAGACATCTAAACTGCAGCCCAGCTTATGCCCAATGCACTAACAGGTCATTCCCTCACACTCAGATCAAAAAATCAAAGTTCAGAGTGCATCTTAGCGTGAATGAGAGAATTTCCTCCCGCTTATTTTGAACAAAAGGGATAGGAGAAGGGATAGAAAACGAACATAAAAATAAAATTCTAAGTGAGAAACACTTAGCAGAAACACTTAGCAGCTTTTAAGGAGCTGAAAAGCAAAAAAAAAATCTAAGTGAGAAACACTTAGTAGAAACAATTTGTAGCTAATTAAGCTGAAAATAAAAAAATAAAAAATTTCTAAGTGAGAAAAACTTAGCAACTTTTAGAACAAATATTTCAGTAAATAACCTGTAATGATTAAACCATTACAAGTTTGATGCCAAAACTGACAAGGACTGAGTTGAATTTCCAGGTGAGATTTGGACTGTTAGCTTTTGGCTAAGGCCCTCCCTGAAGAGCAAGAACAAAAAAACTACTCACACCTGAAGAAAACATACACAAAGAACACACTGTAAGCTGTGTGTGTATTTTGTGTTTGTCACAACAGGAGAGAAAAGAAAGAATGTCAAGGTTGGTCACCTTGCCTATCAACGCACAACATTGGTGGTCTCTACTAGACCCTGAGTGATCCCACTGGATCTCTCATCGTTCATAGTACCCTGTGTGAAGTTATAAAATCAAAGGTAAACTATGAACTACAAATGACTTAGCCTGTTATTATAATGCCACAGGCAGGCCCTGCATTCAGCAACTATCCAGCAGTGCTTGGATGTCCTGATTTTCTTCTAAAAAAAAGAAAGAAAAACAAAACTGTAGCTGGGATCACTCAGGATCAACAGACTACCAATGCTACCTGTTGTACTTGCTCACTATGGGGGGTGATGCCAAACACCCAGAAGTACTAAACTGCTTTCCTTCTTGCTGCCCAGGAGTTTCTGACCAGAACTAATAGAAAATAAAAAGTAGATGGGAAACAATAAAAAGTAAAATGGATATAACTGAAGTTAAACAAGACAAATGAAGTAACAGACCAGAACAGAAAGAGGATTGTAATAGAAGATTACAAATAAAAAAATGCAAGTATCAACACATAATCAAGATACACCAGCAGCTAACAAACAACATAAAATTGAAGATCAGTTGCCAGAGTATTTCAACCATGGTAGAATACTCGCCCCTCTGGCAGGGATTATCCCAGACTTGTCCTTTAATTTAGTTGGACACCATGGCTTACAACCCTTCCAGAGGGAAGCACCATTATGACTTCTATTTTTTTTCTTCAAGAAAATCATAAGGTGGGAACAAAGAAAAATGCTAAGAGGAACCCCCTATTAACACCTAAGACATCTAAACTGCAGCCCAGCTTATGCCCAATGCACTAACAGGTCATTCCCTCACACTCAGATCAAAAAATCAAAGTTCAGAGTGCATCTTAGCGTGAATGAGAGAATTTCCTCCCGCTTATTTTGAACAAAAGGGATAGGAGAAGGGATAGAAAACGAACATAAAAATAAAATTCTAAGTGAGAAACACTTAGCAGAAACACTTAGCAGCTTTTAAGGAGCTGAAAAGCAAAAAAAAAATCTAAGTGAGAAACACTTAGTAGAAACAATTTGTAGCTAATTAAGCTGAAAATAAAAAAATAAAAAATTTCTAAGTGAGAAAAACTTAGCAACTTTTAGAACAAATATTTCAGTAAATAACCTGTAATGATTAAACCATTACAAGTTTGATGCCAAAACTGACAAGGACTGAGTTGAATTTCCAGGTGAGATTTGGACTGTTAGCTTTTGGCTAAGGCCCTCCCTGAAGAGCAAGAACAAAAAAACTACTCACACCTGAAGAAAACATACACAAAGAACACACTGTAAGCTGTGTGTGTATTTTGTGTTTGTCACAACAGGAGAGAAAAGAAAGAATGTCAAGGTTGGTCACCTTGCCTATCAACGCACAACATTGGTGGTCTCTACTAGACCCTGAGTGATCCCACTGGATCTCTCATCGTTCATAGTACCCTGTGTGAAGTTATAAAATCAAAGGTAAACTATGAACTACAAATGACTTAGCCTGTTATTATAATGCCACAGGCAGGCCCTGCATTCAGCAACTATCCAGCAGTGCTTGGATGTCCTGATTTTCTTCTAAAAAAAAGAAAGAAAAACAAAACTGTAGCTGGGATCACTCAGGATCAACAGACTACCAATGCTACCTGTTGTACTTGCTCTTGTTCTTTATGGATAGTCTTCTGTTGATAGCTCAACTCGGAGCATCGACGTTGCTCTTCCACTAGTTTTTCCGAGAGCAGCGCCACTTTCTCATTTGTCTGGAGAGAGTCACTTACCGCTTGACAGTAGTTGTCCAGTAAATCGAGTCTACCTTCGGACCATTGCCTCGCAATAGGTGAATCTTCCGTCGATGAGGTCGCCGCACTGTCTTTTTCTTGTTCCGTTTGAGCAGAAGACGATACCAGTAGTCTACTTTGAGACAGTTCAGAAGGGAACGTGATCAATGGAGAATGAGGTTTAAAAAAAAAGGAAAGACGGGGTTTGGGAGTCCAGGAGTAATAGGTTGTTGCGATGAGAGGGAGTCGATAATTCTTTACCGTGGACGTTGATTCGAATAAAAAAGGGGGTGTTGGGGAAAATTGTTGGGAAAAATGGGACAGTTGAGGGCCAGCACGCAATGTTGCGACCTCTTGTTGAGACAAATAGAGTTGAATTTTTGTTCCAGTTTCATCCCTACACTTAGATTCTAATTCATTGTTTAATAGAATGAACCTTTGTTGTAAGTTGAAATAAAACATTTCAGCGTGGTCCGCTCTTTGTGATTGTCGCGCCAGCTCGCTCGTCCTTTTTTCCTCCAGAGAGTTAGTTCTTTGAACTAATGAGAGAAGAGAACTTTTCACTAAATCACATTCAGCGATCAGGTGTTGATTCTCTTTTTCCAATAGTTCACGTTTTTTCTGTTCCGTTTCTACGTTAAAGACAGATGGGGGTGCGGATAGATTTAAAGGGAGTGGGCTGTGAGATACACTCTCGGCGGCCCGTTGTTTGGATGCTTTGTTCTCAATAGACAATCCATTCAGTAGCTGCTTGTCATTCTCAAGGGAGGCTGACATCGCATTAAAGTAAAATAAAAATAGAACATAAAACATTCGTTCTTTCATTTGTTCTAGTTCGTTTTCTAAAATCTGGCATTTCAAGGAAAGTTTCAGCCTTAATCTTCCTTCTTTTTTATTGTACAAGGGGGTTTGGGAACCCATGTCAGATTGACTTCTTATCACTATAGCGAAATCAGCAGGAAGTGTTTGCGATCCCGTTGACATGAGTTCAGGTGGGGAATTCTGGAGAGAGATGGAAGAAATAGAAGAGAATGACAAGGAGAGTCCAGTGAGCTCATCCTCATCTAACAAAAAAGAAGGGGCCGGGGAGGAAGAAGAACCATTGGCAATGAGTAGAATAGAAAGAGCCGATGCGTAACAAGTTTGCCAGATAAAACATTTCTCAAGCCACGATCTTTCAATGGTGAGCTTTTCGATCGTTTTCAGTTTTGTTACTTTGTGGATTTTGACTTCTTCCACAGGGAAGATTTCTTTACCATCTTTTATAAAACTTGCGGTGGCAGGTTCTTCTTTAATGCTGCGCATTAGTGGTCTTGAATGCCACGTGGGGAGGTTCCTCGTCTGGAACAGAACATATGAGCACTGTCTGGCGATTCTGGTGCATTCACAAAATAAAGCTTTTGTTGGTGCTAAAGGTGAACCGATGTGACGTGTCCAGATGTTCAGCTGGTCCATGCAGATGTTTCCTCGTACGCCAACTTCAATAGTAAAAATGTTACAGTCGAAGCCATTAGCGATGATCGAGTCTCTTAGCTTTAGGTATTTCTTTTCCTTTAAGACATGGGAGGTTTCGAAACGATCTTCATTTGGACACGTCAGCTCCAGAATCAGTGCTCTTTTCGCAAAAAAAGAATAAATAAAAATGTCTGGTCTTAGAGAGGACGAGACATGGCACACTTCAAGAGGAACAATTAGGCGGTTATCACCGACATCGTCGAGGATGACCCAATCATTCGCTAGTGAGAGTTCGCCTGTCTCTTTAGAAATTCTTTCTAGGGGTTTATTTTCCCCTGTTTTTAAAAAAGTTTGAGAGGGAGGCGGGAGGTTTTCTTTTCTTTTGTTGGCTTTTATTATCAACTCTTCCAAGAAGATAACAATGCGTTTTAGAACGCTGTCGTGACGCCACGTGAACCTCCCTTGTGTTAAAGAGACAGGACAGCCTGTTAAGACATGCCTGAGGGTAGGATTCACTTTGCCACACAAAACACAATTTTGGTCCACATTGGTGATGTTCCACCTCTTTAAATTATCTTGTGAGGGGAGGGTGTTTGTAACCGCTTTCAGTTGAAATGAGATATAGGCAGGATTTCCCTCCCTAAGTACCTTATTCCAGGTGAAGTCGTTTATCATACATTTAGACCACTCCTTCCACTGACCTTGGACTTGTAATTTATTCAAAGAGTTCAGTAGTTCATCTGTGGCTTCCACTTCAAAACGCTTAAGGAGATCGGGGCGAGTAGTACGTAGATCGCGCAATCGGTGACCAAGACCAGCTGATTGCTTCGCAAGAGAACGGTAAGAAAAAAACTTAATAAGGCGCTCCCACTCAGCAGAAGCTGAAAACTTTTTCGACCAATTGGACGATTTCTCCATAATAACATTGTAGACACCGTGCATGTCAGAGTCCTGTGAGGATCTGAGGATGTCTAGTTTAATTGATTGCGCTTGTTTATATAGCGTCTCAACTCTTTTGTGTCTGAGACCAACAGTGTTCTTTGAACCGGTAAAAAGGATGACTGTGTTCGCAGAGCGGACAAATCCCCACCATTTCTTCAAAAAAGGTTTAATAATTTTGTCCAATTTTTTGGCAAAAGGGAGAGATAAGTCATGGATCATCAAACTCCATGTTAACCTTGACAATAACAAGTGTTGGACAGACCAAGCCTTCTGAGACCCATATAGTGGCATGGCGTCGACTTTTTTTAAAAAATTCCTGGTAAAAGTGGTCAGGCGCTCTCGCAGTTTCTGTTCTTTGGCGTTCGGCTCAAACCAACGCCCGAGGTATTTGAACTCTCCAGCTTCCTGGAGATTCGTAATCGGAACATTGTTAATCTTCAGGTCCGGGTTAGCTGGTTTCCCTTGTACAAAGCTGTGGGCAATGCATTTCTGGGGTTTCGCTTTCATACCACGAGACCAGGAAAGAAACTGTTCGAGCGACTTGATTAGCAATTTTGCCCCCGCCTTTGATGACGTGGTAAGTTGTAAATCATCAGCAAAAGCTGCAACTAATAGTTGGAGGGATTTATTGTTAAACTCGTAGGCTTCCTGTTGATGAACTGCTAAGGAAAAGAGCAGTAGTTGGAATACCAAATTAAAAAGGGTTGGGGAGGAAACGCAGCCTTGAAAGACACCAACTTCAAAAGGGATAGTGGGCGTCAGGCCTTCTCCAACTCTGATTTGGACGCGCATGGAGGAATAATACCTTTTATAGAAACCGATTATTCTTTCGTGAATTCCGAAATATTTTAAAGCAAAGAAAATTAATTGATGTTTGACTGAGCCGAAAGCATCTGCCAAATCCACCCAGACAATTGTTAGGTTTTTCCGGAGAGCTTTCACTTCTTTAAAAATCTCTGAGGTGATCGTGGCATGTTCGATACATCCAGAGACACCTTTCCTAAAGCCTTTTTGAAAATTAAATTTAGAAAGAGTGTGGTTTGCGACGGCTTCCTGAATAACCGTATTAAAAATTTTCCCGTCGCAGTTGCCCACAGCTATCGGTCTCGTTTTCGAGATGTCTTTCCCATCGGAGTTGGGCTTTGGGAGCATTGTTACAAATGCTAAGCCCCAACTATCCGGATAGGCCTTGAGTTCGAAAGGACGATGGGGAGTCGGAAGCGCGAGTGAGCGGTTGTTCCAAGCTCGAGCAAGGTAGCGGCAATTCCCGTCGAAGCAACCGCAATCACACTCCGTGGTACACAGATTCCCTGTTCTCCGCGGGTACTCCTCGCCCAATTCAGGAAGCAGTTGGCAAGAAATGTTTTACCGGTTCCAGCTGGGGCCTGCACAAAGATGGTGTCACCTGCGCCGCCTCCCTCTGCCTTGCGAACCGCGTTCTGCAGCATCTCCAACGCCGCAGATTGGTCGCGGTTGCTGCTTCGGATGAGTACCGCACTCTTTTCGTAGGCAGAGTAGTATTCCTCGGCCTTCCTCCTAGCAAGCATGACCCCCATTGGGATGGACACTCCTCCGGTCGGCAGCGGCAGCGGAAGCTCTTCGTCGAGATTAACCATCGGCAACCCATCCTCGTTGCTGAGTAGCTGGTGGATGTCGAGAATGCACTCGCGCTCGCGCTCGGGTGGGATGAATCCAACACCGTGAACCTCCTCTTGCAGCTGCCGCTCCTGCGCGCTGAGACGCTCGTCGTAGCACATCTTGCCTCTGAATCGCTCCCAAGCGCCCTTGATGCAGTTGAGCATCCCGCAGCTGATCAGAACGGCGAAAAGGTACCGAACATACATCGAGGAGTAGCACTTCGCTGCTTCGAGCGCCGACTCCGCCTCCTTGTCGTCGAGAAAGAGCCCAAGTGCTGTCGCAGCAGCCAGCATCGTGTCGTGAACCACGCCGTCGACCGTCATGGCATCATCGAAGCTCTTCAGGCCTGGGCGCGCGTTGAGGATCAGCCGCAGGCAATACGCTTCGGTGTCACGGGGTGATACCCAAAAAATCCTGCCTATTTGAACGTCGGTCCAGCGCCTACCTGTTGTGTCCTTGCGCCGGAAGCGAGATTCTTCGCGTGAATACTCATATCCTTGGCGCAGCTTCCACTCACCCTTGACGTAGCTAAAATAGGTGGGGAAGTCGCGGTACAACAGGGTGCGACAACCGTCGGATTGGTTCTTGTCGTTGAAATTGAACCAAGCCAGCAGTGTGGTGCTTTTGGACGCGACCTTCTCGGCCAACTCATCCACGGTGTCGTCGCTGTTGAAGAAGATGGTCTCCTTCCCCTTGACGTGGATGTCAAGCCGTTTGACAGCTGGGACGTTGGAGTGTTGAGGCATGCTCAGAAGGCGGCCCGCAGCCTCGCAAGAACCCATGACCCTTGCATTCTGGTACTGGGTCACTTCGTCTTGCACTTCCCTCGCACCTTCCTGCTTCAAGACAAAGCTCAGTCCAGGCTCTGCCTTCGTAATGTACTTGAATAAGTACCCGACGCAGTCGCCCATGCCGTTGGTTAACTCGACGTTGATGTGAGTTTGGTACCTCATCATCAAGCCGGCGTTGTAGGGAACCACCCATTCGTTCCCCTGTCCTCTGTGAGTGGTGACGCCTGTCCGACGTCGGCGAATGGTCGAGAACCCGGACACACCTATGTGCGATATGTCCGTGAATGGTTTCGGGAAGTTGTTCTTGCAGTAGAGTTTCCCATCCTTCCCTTGCTTGTGGCACGGGCAGATCACGCCCTGGCGAGAGCAGTCGTTGTGCACCATCTTCGAAGCAATGAGGCTGTAGAGGGCTGGCTGCCTTACCGGGTCGGGTAGTTCGGCATGGACCACCGAGTCGATGTCCTCAGCTGCTGCTGGTGGATGCTTGTTCCAGGCGAGGAGGTGCATGTGCGGAAGTCCCCGCTGCTGATACTCGTAAACCCAGACAATGGCGTTGTTCTTGCCGAGAACCCCGCTTCGGATGTCTTCGCGCAGAGCACGTGCCTTGCCGTCCCAGACACGCATGATGAGCTCCGGTCGGTCGTTGGGTCTCTGGTTCAAAGCCTCCCCGCCTTCTCGCAAGATCTGCTGGATCTCCGGCCACTGGGTGTTGCATGTCATGGTGACGAAGAAGGTTGGTTTGCCGTATTTCGCCATGATCGCAAGCGCGTCTTCCCGCAGCTCTCTCTTCCCGCGGGGTCCGCCTTTGAACGAAACCGGAAGAATGATGCGTCGGTTTTCGATTGCGGTGGCTGCCTCATTCTGCTGCACCGCCTGCCTGACGTCGCTGGCCGCCGCCTTCCTGCTGTGCCGAGCTCCAAAGGGTGATCGATACCAGTTGAGACGCAGATGCTCTGCACGTGCCGCCATGTCCAGTATGTACACCTGGGTCAACTTGCCAAGGCGCAGGAGCATGTTCTTTCCAGTCCTGAGAGGCCGTTCAAACATGTGAAATCCACCGTACTCCGTGGCACTCACGAAGGAGCGCCTGCTGTTATCAGTGTTTTCGGCAGCATAATCGCCATTGTAATCTACCTCACGGCCAGCGTCGCTGTTGTTGTTTCGGGGACGAAATCTCCTGTACTTGCCTAAACCCCAACCGCAGTGGAAGACACGCACTGCATCTTCCTGACCACCACCGCTGGCCTTCCACTCCCAAGACGGGGTGGGAAAGATCACGGGGTAACTCAGAATCTCGTACAACGGATCTTTCTCATCAATGAACAGCTTCCGACTTCGTGGGGCGGGTACCGATGCCGAATCTCCAAAAAACAACGTGATCTTCCGATTGTCCCTCTTGATGGAGTCGTGGTCCAGGTCGAGGACGATCCTGATCTCGTCGAAGAACTCCTTCGAGGTGTGATCTTCTGCACGGGACGGCTGGTGGCGCTCAAGGTTTATGCTGATGGCTATATCTGTCGTTCTACGGTCCCCGTCCTGTTCCTTCGCCAGCGCTTTCTCAGCAGCATCGAGGCACTCTAGGAAGGGGTGCTGCCTGTTGCTGCTCCCTTTTCTGATGATGACTGCAAGGCGTTTTGCGAAGCCGTGCTCCGTCCCTAACTTGCGGATTTGCGAGTTTGCGTTGTCGAGGTCGCCAGCAATGTACCAGCTTTGTCTCGGGTTGGTTTTGTCAATCACGGGATCGGTGATGTGATGTGTCCTGCCCTGAATGGAAACTGACTGGGGACCTGTTGGCTTGGATAGGCAGCTGCGACGCATCAGCGGAACAGCGAATGACAACCTGCTGTTGACAATGTGCGAGACGCTGCGAAACTTTGATGTCTTCAACATGTCCTCGACTTCGGGGTGGATGGAGATAAGGTCAAGCTTCGAGGCAGTCCCTGCCGCGCAACACCGTGATGAAGGCTCATAGCAATAGCGCTCAGCCCCGCACCATTCGCACAAAGTGGGGTCAAGCTGCAGTGGGTTGTACCGAAAATGTGGCAGTTCCGAAATTGGTGTGGGGGATTCGTTCACTTCATCAAGCGTGATGCAACATGACCCATGCAACTTCCTTCTCCTTCGTCGGAATCTCCTAGGTCTCTTCCATCCTTCCTGGTCTCCCACTGCCAAGGCTGCCGTTCGTTCAACATCTATCTCCTTGTCCTGAATCTCCGATCGAACACAGCGCTCAAGGAGTCGCACCCTCTCAGGAATTAGCATCCCACAGATCTCAGCTGCTTCGCGCATTCTGAACACTTCCCTTGCACTGACAGCCATGTCGGCCTTTATCTGGGTGTTGAATCTTTCTTCCAACAGGCGACGTCCGATGGCAATCCACCAGCCAGTCAATGCACTGAACTTGGCAGCGATTCCTTGTTGCTGCCATGCACGTATTCCCTCCAGCGGGCGCACTGCTGTGGTGGTGGTGGTGGTGGTGGCTGGCGATGAAGTGTTCCTCCTTCTTGTCATCGAAGTGATGGCGACAACACCTGCAAGCAAGATGATTGTTGAAGCGGATGCTGTAGCTGAAAGACGGATGTGAGACTTGTACCGAACACCGTTGTTGCCATCGAATCGAAAGGGGTTCATGTAGCAGGCAAGTATGTGTTTACTAAGACCTCTTGGATCGAAGCTCCTTTCACAGTAACCACACTTCCTTTTACAGGCCTTTTCATGTTCTTCCAGGGCTACCAATGTTCTGAGTGGCGATCCACAGTTCTTGCAGTGATTCTGCTGACCGAACTGGTTGCGAAGTGCAAGGGAAGCAACACATGGAGCATGCCTGCCTGCGACGGTGTCAGCCACCGCATGTTGCATCTGCTTCAAGATAGCTTCAATTTGCGAAAGGTGTGCACCTGATTTGAGGACGGTATCCACAATCACAGTAAGCCTGCCGATAAGCGCAGCACAGACATTCTTATCATTGTTGTTGTTGTTCATTCCTCCGGGCAGTTGTTGCAGTAAGTGCCACCATTTTCTTGCCTGCTGGAGTCGGTACAGGCATCCAACATGCTGGTGTGCCTGGAGATGCAGGAGCTTATTGTGGTATGTTGGGAGCTGTGCTGATTCCTTTGTCGCATGCAACGCCAGAATAGCAGCTGCAAGAACTGCACATGGATACCCCATACTTGTGTCGTTCTTGGTGGTGGAGGTATAGTATAAAGGTTTCCATTCTGCTGTTCGTGCGTCAGCCTGGAAGGGATTCCCTGGACAGAATGCAATATGTTTAAAAAGTCGATTTCTCCCAAAGTACAAACCACAGAAACCACAGGTTCCACTGCACTCAGAAGCGTGCTTCTTTACATATTCAGCAGGGTTGTTGTTGTTGATTCTTATACCGTCCTGGTCAAGACGCTAAACTGATTGTTTTTTTTTTCAAAATTAATAAAAAGAATATAAAAAAAAAATAAAAAAAAAAGAATAAACAATGTTATCATTGTTTTTTTTTTTATTGTTCGACTTTGTTGACTAATTTCTATTTTCCGTTTTTTTTTTTTCTTTTTAAAAAATAAATAAAAAGAATTTAAAAAAAAAAAAAAAAAAAAAAGAATAAACAATGTTATCATTGTTTTTTTATCGATCGACTATGTCGATCACTTTCTATTTTCCGTCCTGGTCAAGACGCTAAACTGATTGTTTTTTCTTTAAAAAATAATTAAAAGGTTAAAAAAAAAAAAAAAAAAAAAGGAATAAACAATGTTATCATTGTTTTTTTTTTATCGATCGACTATGTCGATTACTTTCTATTTTCCGTCCTGGTCAAGACGCTAAACTGATTGTTTTTTCTTTAAAATAATTAAAAGGATTTAAAAAAAAAAAAAAAAAAAAAAAAAAAGAATAAACAATGTTATCATTTTTTTTTTTCTATCGATCGACTATGTCGATTAATTTCTATTTTCCGTCCTGATCGAGACGCTAAACTGATTGTTTCCTTTTTTTAAATAATAAAAAAAAAAAAAAAAAAGAGCATCTCCCTGCTATCCTCATATCCCCACAATAATATTATACCTTTTCATTTTCTCTTTCCTTTTCTGGTCTTTTTTTTTTCTTTTTTTCCTTTTTCATACAACGTTTTTTATTTATATTTTTTTTTTTTTTTTTTTTCATGTTTGATTATTTCCTCTTCATATTTTTCTTTTTCTATTCTTTCTTTTTTTTTTTTTTTTTTTTTTCTCTGCCTCTCTCTCAATTCTGTTCGTTTCTTTGAAACGAAAATTCATTTGAATATTATTCCTTGGTCAGCAACCATCATTGTCGCCCTTTGGGCCTGTTAAAAAAAATAAAAAATAAAAAGAAAGTTTACATCGGGAATAGGGCAGGAGCCAAAAGCTCCCAGTCCGTTACTTCCCACTTTATCGAAATTCCTCCTGGGTCCGTGAGCTGCAGCCCACAGTTTGTGCACTTGCCTTGCACAATGGAATCTTGGTACAATAGTCCATCATCGCTGCTGTCATCACTTCCAACCTCGAAGTCCGTCAATATTTCTTCTTGGAAGTCAAACACTGTTGCAACTGCAGTGGTAGTTGGTGTTACCCTACTGCCTCGTGCAAACTTGCTGGGTGGTTTTGGCAAGCTCCTACCAAAGTCGAAGTCCATCAATCTTGCCAGTGCAGGGGTCTGTTGTACACTTTGGACCCTGCTGCCTCGTGTAAACATGCTGGGTGGCTTTGGTGCACCCCTTGGCAAGTCCATCAACATTACTACTGGCTTGTTAGCTGGTTTGTCAGGCATTTTACTTATTATCACTGAAAAAAACAGGTTAATAAAACATTTTTGAATATCAACTTAATGTACAATGTAATAATAAAGTGTGCTACTGACTGATGTTCTGTCCTGTGCCAAAAAAAAAAAAAAAAAATGAAATTGAAAAAATGGAATTCAAAGATTTTTCTTTTACTTTTATTGGTTAGATGTGACAAAGTGGAAATAACTGCAACAAAACTTAACTATAACAAAAAGACAGCTTGGCACCTAAAATTTTCTCCACTCAGGAATTTATGAAGAGGTCAAGAGATAACAAAAAAAATTGAAAAAATAAAATTTTTCAGAAAATATTATAAAGGAAAATTTTTTTCTGAAGAATTTTTTTTTTAACCAAATTGGCAACCTTACACCTAAATTTCAAAACCATACCAAAAAAAAATTTTCATCACATTTTATACTTTAAGAAAATGGTTACCCATCTTTTCTAGACCTGCTTGGGCACAAAAATCCAGCATTTTTCCTTAGGCAAAATTTTTTCTTTGTGTTCAAAAAAAAAAAAAATGAAATTGCTGTAACAAAGGCAAATAACTGCAAAAGTGAAAGAATTAGAGTGAAAAAAAAAGATCTGTAGCAAAAAAATTGAAAAAATAAATTTTTCAGAAAATATTATAAAGGAAAATTTTTTTCTGAAGAATTTTTTTTTTACCAAATTGGCAACCATACACCCACAATTTCAAAACCATACCACTTACTAACAAAATTTGTACTCTTTTCCTTGCTGTTTTCTTCTTACTAATTTTCCTGGTTGAAAAACACAAAAAATATGCCGTAACAGGGAATTGAACCCGTGCCACGGCTACCGAATAGACTTAAGGTCGGTGACCATATCCACTCGGCTATGCAGGCCCTGGGATGTTCCATTTTTTATTCCATTTTTTATTTATTTAGTCACATCCCTCCCTGTCTTTCCACTTTATTTTTCTTCATTCTGAGCATTTTATAAACCATTCACAACAGGTTTATCGAACTTGTATCTGCAATGTGTGCGACCCTGGGATGGAAATATAGGAATTTGGTTATATTAATAAGGGAATGACCATCTTCATCCATTTTGTATTGTTAAACTAATTAAGACAAAATTAAGAATTGAACTGAGGTTATCGTTCATTACATTATTTTCAATAAAATAGAAATGTGAGAAGAACTACGGGATGGGGAATTTGGCGGAACGCAAGCCCCCCCCCCCTCTGCCGTATTACATTATACCCTGGTTTTGGTTTCCCAGGGCTCACGATTAATTCAAAATTGAATAACTCGATTCCGTACTGCACTGAATGACAACACGGAAAAAGAGATGTGTATGCAGCTAAGTTAGAAACATTTATTATAATGTAAAGTATTTACGTCAATCGCAGAGTGTATACCTGCACTAACATTACCTTTAGTCACTGTATCTCAGAACTAATGTTAAATTATCGTCTATGATACAAAACATTTGTATTTTACGTACAAACTCGAACAGTTAACCCCCCCCCAACCCCCCCAAGGGGGGGGAGCCACTAATAAAAGCCAACCTCTCCCGTACAAAGCCTGCCTGTCCCGTACAAAGTCCAACCTGAAAAACAAATTTGCTACTAATGGATGATTAAGCTGGGAAGAGTGCAAGCCCCCCCCCCAACCCCCCCCAAGGGGGGGGAGCCACTAATAAAAGCCAACCTCCCCCGTACAAAGTCTGGCTGTCCCGTACAAAGTCTAACTTGCGTTCCGCCAAGTTCTTGGCGGAACGCAAGCCCCCCCTCCAACCCCCCAAGGGGAGCCACTAATAAAAGCCAACCTCTCCCGTACAAAGCCTGCCTGTCCCGTACAAAGTCCAAGTTGAAAAACAAATTTGCTACTAATGGATGATTAAGCTGGGAAGAGTGCAAGCCCCCCCCCAAGTTTACTATTTGTGTAGGAAAGACCCCTTTACCCAAAAAAAAATGAAATCAAAGATTGCTTTTTCAGAATAGCGAGATGTAACAGAGTGGCAAATAACTGCAAAAGTGAAAGAATTTATTTATTAAAACCCAAATTGTCTAAACTGTAACAAAAAGACAGCTTGGCACCTAAAATTTATTAAAAAGGAAAAAATTATTTCAAAAAAAAAAATTTTGCTAAATTGGCAACCATACACCTAAATTTCAAAACCATACCAAAAAAAATTTTTCATCACATTTTATACTTTAAGAAAATGGTTACCCATCTTTTCTAGACCTGCCCGGGCGCAAAAATCCAGCATTTTTCCTTAGGCAAAATTTTTTCTTACATTTCTTACTTACTTCCTACTGAAGAAAATTGGCAGCTTAAATTTGCCCAGAAGTGCTACATAAGCATTGGTAGTGGAAAGGTGGCAAATAACTGCAAAAATGAATGGGATTATTTATTACAACCCAAATTGTCTAAACCATAACAAAAAGACAGCTTGGCACCAACTAAAATCTTCCTTCCACCTAGAATTTGTGAAGGCTTTTCAAGACCGATAGGTTGAGAGATAACCATAAAAAAGGTGTACCCATGTTTTTTTGGAGGTGAGTGGCGCAAAAAGCAGTAAAAAATAAAAAAAAAAAATTTCATGACAAAGGCAAAAGCAGCAATTTTCTTTCCACAAACGCATCAGACTGTCATTTGGTGGCGCCAACTTGCTACAGGTAAAACTCCACTTTTCTTTCCGCAATGTGCAACACCAGTCAACACTTACGTAGCATTTAGAACCAGACCTTCTTGCGGGAAGGCACAGAAGCCTCATTCCCAGTGTGTAATTAGGTGAGGCCTGGCCTGGGTACCTGGCCCAGGACTTGGTGGATTTCCTCAGAACCCAAAATATCCCCGATGCTGACAATTATATAGGAGAGATACCAAGACACTTAAGATACCAGCAAGGACAGTGAGAGGTAGAATGAACTCTCCTCCTTGTGTCCGATCCTGATTATTTTTTGTTGAATTGGTAGTGTTACCTCAGTTTGCTACTCTCGTATCTGTGTTGTGTTAACTCATGTAAGTGATCTTAACTCCTGTTAAATAAAAAAAAAATTTCAAAAAAAAAGAAATTAAAAAAGAAGAATTTTCAAATGAAGTTATATCAACCCCTGCCACCCATTATGATCAATTCCGCTTGTTTTTTTTTTTTTTTTTTCTTCTTTCTTTTCTTCAAATATAAAAAAAAAATTAAAAAATATAAAAGATGAAACAATGTTATCATTGTTTTTTTTATCGATCGACTATGTCGATTACTTCCAGTTTTCCGTCCTAGTCAAGACGCTAAACTGATTGTTTTTTTTTTTTTTTTAAAAAATTAATAAAAAGAATATAAAAAAAAAAAAAAAAAGAATAAACAATGTTATCATTGTTTTTTTTTATCGTTCGACTTTGTCGACTAATTTCTATTTTCCGTTTCTTTTCTTTAAAGAATAAATAAAAAGAATTTAAAATAAAAAAAAAGAATAAACAATGTTATCATTGTTTTTTTATCGATCGACTATGTCGATTACTTTCTATTTTCCGTCCTGGTCAAGACGCTAAACTGATTGTTTTTTTTTTTTTCAAAATTAATAAAAAAGAATATAAAAAAAAAAAAAAAAAAAAAGAATAAACAATGTTATCATTGTTTTTTTTTATTGTTCGACTTTGTTGACTAATTTCTATTTTCCGTTTTTTTTCTTTAAAAAATAAATAAAAAGAATTTAAAATAAAAAAAAGAATAAACAATGTTATCATTGTTTCTTTATCGATCGACTATGTTGATCACTTTCTATTTTCCGTCCTGGTCAAGACGCTAAACTGATTGTTTTTTGTTCAAAATTAATAAAAAAAAATATAAAAAAAAAAAAAAAAAAAAGAATAAACAATGTTATCATTGTTTTTTTTTTATCGTTCGACTTTGTCGACTAATTTCTATTTTCCGTTTCTTTTCTTTAAAGAATAAATAAAAAGAATTTAAAATAAAAAAAAAGAATAAACAATGTTATCATTGTTTTTTTATCGATCGACTATGTCGATCACTTTCTATTTTCCGTCCTGGTCAAGACGCTAAACTGATTGTTTTTTTTTCAAAATTAATAAAAAGAATATAAAAAAAAAAAAAAAAAAAAAAAGAATAAACAATGTTATCATTGTTTTTTTTTTATCGTTCGACTTTGTCGACTAATTTCTATTTTCCGTTTCTTTTCTTTAAAGAATAAATAAAAAGAATTTAAAATAAAAAAAAAGAATAAACAATGTTATCATTGTTTTTTTTATCGATCGACTATGCCGATCACTTTCTATTTTCCGTCCTGGTCAAGACGCTAAACTGATTGTTTTTTTTTTTCAAAATTAATAAAAAAGAATATAAAAAAAAAAAAAAAAAGGAAAAACAATGTTATCATTGTTTTTTTTTATCGTTCGACTTTGTCGACTAATTTCTATTTTCCGTTTTTTTTTTTCTTTAAAAAATAAATAAAAAGAATTTAAAATAAAAAAAAAGAATAAACAATGTTATCATTGTTTTTTTATCGATCGACTATGTCGATCACTTTCTATTTTCCGTCCTGGTCAAGACGCTAAACTGATTGTTTTTTTTTTTTCAAAATTAATAAAAAAGAATATTAAAAAAAAAAAAAAAAAGAATAAACAATGTTATCATTGTTTTTTTTTATCGTTCGACTTTGTCGACTAATTTCTATTTTCCGTTTTTTTTTTTCTTTAAAAAATAAATAAAAAGAATAAAAAAAAAAAAAAAAGGAATAAACAATGTTATCATTGTTTTTTTTTATCGATCGACTATGTCGATTACTTACTATTTTCCGTCCTGGTCAAGACGCTAAACTGATTGTTTTTTCTTTAAAATAATTAAAAGGATTTAAAAAAAAAAAAAAAAAAAAAAAAAAAAAGAATAAACAATGTTATCATTGTTTTTTTCTATCGATCGACTATGTCGATTAATTTCTATTTTCCGTCCTGATCGAGACGCTAAACTGATTGTTTCCTTTTTTTAAATAATAAATAAGAAAAAAAAAAAAAAAAAAAAAAAGAGCATCTCCCTGCTATCCCTCATATCCCCACAATAATATTATACCTTTTCATTTTCTCTTTCCTTTTCTGGTCTTTTTTTCTTTTTTTTCCTTTTTCATACAACGTTTTTTATTTATATATATATATATATATCAGTCATTCCTTTTTTTTGCGAACAAATTTTAGACATTGAAAAAGATTTTCAAAAAAAAATTGTAAAATTTTCGATCGAAGCGGCATTTTAATGCGCTGCATCATTGGGTTCATTTCCGTCCGAAATCGGGAGGTTGGCATCACATACTTGTCACCCGAATTGAGAAAAGAGATTTTGTGGTTTACTAAATCAGCTCAGCCGTGGACAAGTACCAAAACTAAAAATTAATCGAAGGGTCTAATTTTACACTGCCGGTCCAGCGGGATCCAGAGAAAAAATAATCGAGCAAAAATATATTAAAGAGTACTAAGCATGTGCCGGTGAGGCAGATTGTTACTACCTGTCTTTTTGGACCTACTTTGATACTTAATGATCATTATCACCACCACAGATGCAACATTTTCCTTACATAATTGCTACTAGGGTTGATTTGTTAGTAAAAAGGTGCATATCTCTTGAGTGCGGGAGAAGGGGGAAAAAATAGTGAAAAAAAAAAAATTAGGGGTGTTTTTTACTCAGATTTTCTCGATCTTTCCATTCCAGGTCTGGGATTAATATTTATCATTGAGTAGTACCAAGGAAATTTTGCAAAGAGACGTTTATCTCTTTTTAGCAGCACTTACCATGTTTAAAAGTATATCCCTATGCCTAATTTTACAGATCGCACCCTCCCCGATTCCAAAAAATAAAAAATCGAGCAAAAGTAACATATCGTGTAACCTTGCTCAGGCGGTGAGAAAATGGTGTTTTCTGTTCGCAAAAAAAAGGAATGACTGATATATTTTTTTTTTTTTTTTCATGTTTGATTATTTCCTCTTCAATTTTTTTTTTTCTTTTCTTTTCTTTTCTTTCTTTTTATTTTTTTTTTTTCTCTGCCTCTCTCTTAATTCTGTTCGTTTCTTTGAAACGAAAATTCATTTGAATATTATTCCTTGGTCAGCAACCATCATTGTCGCCCTTTGGGCCTGTTAAAAAAAAATAAAAATAAAAAGAAAGTTTACATCGGGAATAGGGCAGGAGCCAAAAGCTCCCAGTCCGTTACTTCCCACTTTATCGAAATTCAGCTTGACACTAACCTTTGCCTTCCTTCGCGTCAGAAAGTTAGCGACCCATCCGATGAATGGTGAAGGAATCCCCATCGCCACCATTTTAGCAATCAGTTTAACATGATTTATCCTATCAAAAGCCTCAGTGAAGTCGAAAGAGAGCAGTATCGAACTCTTACCACCTTTTCTCGCACCATGAAGCGCATTGACCAGCAGTGAGATTTGCTCGCAAGTATTCCTACCCCTTCTGAAACCTGCCTGGATGGAGGACAAGGCATTATTTGACGTCAACCAATACATTAGCCTGTCGTAAATTATCCGTTCAAGCATTTTGCCGACTACAGATGTCAACGTGATCGGCCTGTAGCTGGATAGCTTTTCTTTGGGTTTACCCGGTTTGTATACCGGTTTAATCATACCCTCTTTCCAAACTTTTGGTACCTTAGCCGCGAGCCAGGAGTCGTTAAACACCGATAAGAGAAATCTTCTACCGGTTGCGGAAAGGTTCTTGAGCATCGCCCCGTGGATTCCATCAGGACCAGGGGCCTTTCCCGCCTTTATTTTCTTGATTGCACGCTCAAGCTCAGACATTACTAGAGGTCCACAAACACCCACGTAATCATTCGGCTTCAGCTTAGGAGATTTCAATCGTTTCCTGACAGAGGTCTTCACGAATTGCTCAAGGAATTTAATAGGGAGTTGGTCCTCACTGAATTCAGGGATTTGAATCTCCTGACCCCCATCGGCATCCAGGTCTTTAATTTTCTTAAAAGCAAACGCAAATCCTTCACCCTGAGCCAATTTCTCGGCAACGAATTTTCCCTTCGCTTGTTTAGTCTCTGGAGTCGAAGCATTCCACATTCGCCTCCTCTTACCCTGGATCCTAAGCCGTCTTCGGATGTTTTTCTTCGCCACATGAAGCAGGATACGGTTAAATGTTGCTGCCCTGATACCCACCTTCGGCATACTGTTCACCTTGCTTAGTCGGTAGTCCAGATCGCATCGGAACGAAAGCCAATCAGCTGTATTGAAGTCCCAGACCGACTTTTTCGAGGCTTGGTTGTTCACCGTCTCCAGGAACGTATCAAAGACAGCAGCAAGTGGTAAGTGATCAGATCCATGTTCGGTACCATCACCAATAAGCCCGAAGTGTAACAATTGTAATTCCTCATGGTGGAGAATAACATCCGGCGAAGTACCGTGTCTCGGCAACGTTGCAAATCTCGGATCGTTTGCTATCAGGAGGTTATTCGATTGGCTCCAGCCCAGGAGTTGGCATCCCTTCGTGTCCGTTTTCTTCGACCAGAGTTTATGATGAGCGTTGAGGTCTCCAGCTATTATGAATCTTTCGTCACTCCTCAGAGGGAATAGATCGAAGTCTATCTTAGAGCTTGGTGGCGAGTATATATTGAGAATATTTACCTCATCATTGATTCTAACACCCAATGTCTCTACAAATCCTCTTGCCGCCGGGATACTAACTTCATAGCATGCGTGCTGAATACCTCTCTTTACCATAGTGATGATTCCACCACCTCTACCCGGTCTATCTCTTCTATACGTTATATAGTTCCAGTGGAAGAGAGGTTTTCGTACTGAGGTCTCCTGGAGGCATAATACGTCGGGACAATACTTGCTCAGGATGTAGCCAATGAACTCCTCCCTTCCATTAATTGTTCTGCAGTTCCAGCTTATGACTTTCAGCTCCGAGGAGGGTCCATCCTGCCGGCGTCTTGGTCCAGGGTTCCTTTCAACGTCACCAGCCATCAGTAGTAGACGCCTACGCGTTTCCGCCCAGTCCCGTCCATCATGTCACTTGCTCCCTACAAGTGTCATCAACAGGCGCTCAAGACGATCTAATCTCTCATCAACTGAATTCTTCTTTTGCTCCTCCTCCTTTGAGGGTTTATTCTTTTCCTTCTTAACCTGTTTCTGCTCGGCCAACTGTATCGGTGCCACCGTCGAATGAGTTGCCTTAGTCTTCAGCTCCACTTCCCCCCACAGACGGATTCCCTTCTTCTTACCATGGAAGGCTACGAATTCAGCACGCGTATACCATTTACCACCCGTGCCCTCCGATGGATCCCTTCGCTTCTCCGGCTTTTGCTCCCTCACCTTCGGGGTTGCCTTCACTGATTTAGCAGCTTCCTTTTTCCCTATCGATTCAGTGAGACAAAGCACACCATCAATGGTTACTGTTTCACCCTCCCTCACCGGACCACGCACTACCATCCATCTCATACCGCTTCGGACACCTTCCTTCATCTTCCTCACATTCCATCCTTCCCTCGAGATGAGGTACTTCACCGCGTCATCCGTCGGGGTACCTATAGGGATTCCAGATATCCTGGTCTCCGGTAGTTTGGCCGGTAGGTGGAGCTTCACTCTTGCAGCCTTCTCATGCCAGCAGTTCACCCTGATCCCTAAGCCATGCTCATTAAGAACAAGTCCCAGGCCTCCCTCAATCTCCTCCACTTTGTCCCTTGCCACGACCAGCACCAATGGTACCATCTGGATATCACTCACTTTTTTCACTAGAATTCACACATTTTCACACATTTTCACGGGATTTCACTACCAGAAAACAGCAAAAAATTAAGTGAAAAATCGTGAAAAATCGTGAAAAATCGTGAATTTTCGTGTAGCAAAGTGAAAAATCGTGAACACCTCCACCCTGCCGATCGCCTCATTAACACCATAGCAAAATCAGCAGGGAGTGTTTGCGATCCCGTTGACATGAGTTCAGGTGGGGGAGTCTGGAAAGAGATGGAAGAAATAGAAGAGAATGACAAGGAGAGTCCAGTGAGCTCATCCTCATCTAACAAAAAAGAAGGGGTCGGGGAGGAAGAACCATTGGCAATTAGTAGAATAGAAAGAGCCGATGTGTAACAAGTTTGCCAGATAAAACATTTCTCAAGCCACGATCTTTCAATGGTGAGCTTTTCGATCGTTTTCAGTTTTGTTACTTTGTGGATTTTGACTTCTTCCACAGGGAAGATTTCTTTACCATCTTTTATAAAACTTGCGGTGGCAGGTTCTTCTTTAATGCTGCGCATTAGTGGTCTTGAATGCCACGTGGGGAGGTTCCTCGTCTGGAACAGAACATATGAGCACTGTCTGGCGATTCTGGTGCATTCACAAAATAAAGCTTTTGTTGGTGCTAAAGGTGAACCGATGTGACGTGTCCAGATGTTCAGCTGGTCCATGCAGATGTTTCCTCGTACGCCAACTTCAATAGTAAAGATGTTACAGTCGAAGCCATTAGCGATGATCGAGTCTCTTAGCTTTAGGTATTTCTTTTCCTTTAAGACATGAGAGGTTTCGAAACGATCTTCATTTGGACACGTCAGCTCCAGAATCAGTGCTCTTTTCGCAAAAAAAGAATAAATAAAAATGTCTGGTCTTAGAGAGGACGAGACATGGCACACTTCAAGAGGAACAATTAGGCGGTTATCACCGACATCGTCGAGGATGACCCAATCATTCGCTAGTGAAAGTTCGCCTGTCTCTTTAGAAATTCTTTCTAGGGGTTTATTTTCCCCTGTTTTTAAAAAAGTTTGAGAGGGAGGCGGGAGGTTTTCTTTTCTTTTGTTGGCTTTTATTATCAACTCTTCCAAGAAGATAACAATGCGTTTTAGAACGCTGTCGTGACGCCACGTGAACCTCCCTTGTGTTAAAGAGACCAATGTTGTGCGTTGATAGGCAAGGTGACCAACCTTGACATTCTTTCTTTTCTCTCCTGTTGTGACAAACACAAAATACACACACAGCTTACAGTGTGTTCTTTGTGTATGTTTTCTTCAGGTGTGAGTAGTTTTTTTGTTCTTGCTCTTCAGGGAGGGCCTTAGCCAAAAGCTAACAGTCCGAATCTCACCTGGTAATTCAACTCAGGACAGCCTGTTAAGACATGCCTGAGGGTAGGATTCACTTTGCCACACAAAACACAATTTTGGTCCACATTGGTGATGTTCCACCTCTTTAAATTATCTTGTGAGGGGAGGGTGTTTGTAACCGCTTTCTATGCAACTTCCGAAAGTTGTCCTTGATAAATGTTTTCACAACGTTGTGAAAACAGTGTCCCAAACAGAACACCACAAGAACTGGAAGTCCGGAAACTCCCTTCACGTTGTACGTGGCCTTGTCCATCACCATGAACCGAAGGTTGGGGTACTTTGCGAGTACCTTCTTAACAACAGAGTTAATTACAAGGCTGTTGCAAGTTTCAGAATTCTCAATTCTGAAAAAGTCGAACCAGGTGTTGGTCGGTACCTCACGGCAACCGATCATCACCTCCTTGGTTCCAGAACCCCCATCCAGGGCAAATCCATGAGCTGCCCGTGTTCTCCTTTCGACTTCCTGCTGGTCGCGGCGGTGCACCTCCCGAAGTCTTCGCCCGATGCGAGCGTGTTTTCCGAACCTCGGATCGAACATCTTGCGAATCGCAGATGCCATCCAGGCTGCCTAACCGTCCGTCATCCCTGCGTAGAACGTTGCGGACGCAAAAACGAGCGACCGGTCAGCCTTCTTGCAAGTAAGAATCGACTCCCTTCCAGACTGGGTTGCTCTCTTTCCTTGCTTGTGGGACTCTGACTTGCTGTGTTGGACAAGAGATGAGTAGTCGCATCTCTCCCTCACAGAAAAGCAGCGGGAATCCCATATCACCTCGTCCGTCTTGTTGCAGCCTGCTACTTCTAAGAGGTCCCGCGCACCTTTATCCTGCAGGTCCTTCACCTCACATACGGAATACCCATTCGCGATACACCACTCCTTGTTTCTGTCAAAGACTGCCTTCGGTCCTTGCTTGCCGCGCTTTAACACCTGCTTGGTTTCTTCTTCACCCATTTCTTCCGTGAGTGACTTCGCATCCTTCGCCGTCGTACTCCGGTTCTTACCGCCCGCTGGGCGTCCTCTTTTCTTCGGCTATGTTGTTGGCGCTGCTACTGTTGGGCCTTCGTGCCTTTCGGGTGTCCTGGGTTGCTCCTCTTCCGTTTTGATCCGCTTCTCCCCAGACTGGATCTCTCATCGTTCATAGTACCTATGAAGTTATAAAATCAAAGGTAAACTATGAACTACAAATGACTTAGCCTGTTATTATAATGCCACAGGCAGGCCCTGCATTCAGCAACTATCCAGCAGTGCTTGGATGTCCTGATCTTCTTCTAAAAAAAGAAAGAAAAACAAAACTGTAGCTGGGATCACTCAGGATCAACAGACTACCAATGCTACCTGTTGTACTTGCTCACTATGGGGGGTGATGCCAAACACCCAGAAGTACTTAACTGCTTTCCTTCTTGCTGCCCAGGGGTTTCTGACGATTTCGAAAAGGTGGGAAGTAACGGACTGGGAGCTTTTGGTTCCTGCCCTATTCCCGATGTAAACTTTCTTTTTATTTTATTTTTTTAACAGGCCCAAAGGGCGACAATGACAGATGCTGACCGAGGAATAATATTCAAATGAATTTTCGTTTCAAAGAAACGAACAGAATTAAGAGAGAGGCAGAAAAAAAAAAGTAATATGAAGAGGAAATAATCAAACATGAAAAAAAAGTAAATAGATAAATAAGAATGACCATCATCGTCCATATTGTGTAATTAAGACTGAATAAATAAATGGATACTAAATTATAATTATAGTGTTAAAGAGATTAAACACAAACAACTGACGTCGGGGTAATGTTGCATCTTCGAGAGGTCGGTTACCCAAGACTTTGAAAAACACCGAGGCAAGAGGTGCAACAAGCCAGAAACAACAGGTACACCAATAGCGAACCTCAAGAAGAAACACCCAGGGTGGGAGGGTGGGAAATTCTTTTGTTTTAGAGAAATAACAAAAAGAGCAAAATTTGCTAAGGAAAGGAAGTAACATATTAGTTAAAAGTGTACCGATATAATATAACGTCTCAAACACAGCGCTAACCAGTGCAACGAGAGCCTTCCTATACTGTATGCACCTGGGAAAGAGAAGTATACTTAATTGAATGAACATGCAGTTAACAAGTCTGAGATCACTTAGAAGAATCTACACTGTGTTTGCGGGCCGTTTCGATTCGACGGGACACCGGCACCACCGCCAGGAATCTAAAATTCCATGTAGGTAATTTCACCAACACTGCGTTGAGAGAATAATATAAAAATCGCCGTTGGCGGGTATCGAACGATATCACCGACGGATACCATATCCTACTTTGCTAATCGGCTGTTCTCCTGCCGATTATTTTATTATTGATTGGTTGTTCTTGTTCAAATTAGCTCCTTTTCTTTGTCAGAATAAAAATGACGTACAAGGTAGTAATTAATGGCGAACTTGTCAGTACAAAGGAAACATTTGATGTATTAAACCCAGCTACTGAGTCAGCGACTGGAAAGGCCCCTCACTGCACTGAAGTGGAATGCGACGCTGCTGTGAAGGCGGCGCAGAAGGCGTTTCCGGGATGGAGGGATACAGATATAGCAAAGAGAAAACAATGCCTGGAATCGGCGATGGATGTCTTAAAGAAGAATTCAGATGTAATAGCAACATTGCTATGCCAGGAGCAAGGCAAGCCAAAAGGTGGTGAAAACGAGCAACGCGCATTCGTCGGGGCATCTGGTGAGATGGCCTTCTGCAATAGCATTGTTAATAGAGCTCTTTCTCTCTCTCCTTCAGATGATGTTACTTTGGATTCTGAAAATCATAAATGCACGGTTTACCGTAAACCAATTGGCGCAGTGGCTGGTCTGTATTTATTGTTTAATTTTATTTTTACGAACAATCCTTAAGCAAATTCTATTATTTTAAAAACTGAATGTTTCAGCAATGGCATCTTTGTACAACAACATAAACAGGTATCCTTCCATGGAACTACCCAGTTGCAATGTTCTTTATGAAGTTTGCACCTGCTGTTGTATTGGGGAACACGTTTGTAGCAAAGCCATCTCCGTTTACCCCGTTAGCAACGTTGAAAACGTGTGAATTAATCAGGGATTGTTTCCCTCCAGGTGTGTTGAATATTGTGACCTCAGCGGATGCGAAGTTTAGTTGTGGAGCTTTCCTAACATCCCATCCTGGAATCAGGAAAGTTTCATTTACGGGATCTCTTCCAACTGGAAAGGCAATTATGAAGAGCTGTGCAGATGATGTCAAACGACTTACTCTTGAGTTGGGGGGCAACGACGCTGCCATTGTCCGCAAGGACTGTGAGGTAAAAAAAGTTGCGGCAGGTGTATTCAAAGGGGCCTTCGCTAACACAGGTCAAGTCTGTGTGGCTATCAAGCGTTGCTATGTTCACTCGAGTATCCACGATGAGTTCGTGAAGGAAATATCTAGTCTCGCTTCTACAGCTAAGGTATTACATTTTATAGTTTTGAGTCTTTTGGGCAGTAATTCCTTTTGAACTAATCTGAACTGACGTAAATGTCCGGTAAAGTTAGATTAACACTACGACGAGGTTTCTATTTGGGATTGTGAATCTAATAGTTTTATAAATCTAAATAAAATCAGGTTGGAGATGGCATGGATCTTACCACCGACTACGGACCGTTGAACAACAAGATGCAATACGATAAGGTTCTCTCCTTTATTGAAGATGCTAAAAAGGATGGCGGGGTAATAGAGGCTGGTGGTAGAGCGATGGACAGAAAGGGATACTTTATCGAGCCAACTATTGTGAGTGGACTGAAGGAGGGGGCGAGGTTGGTTGATGACGAACAGTTTGGTCCAGTATTACCGATAATAAAGTTTGAAGATGATGATGATGCCATAACCCGCGCGAACAGCACAGTATTTGGACTTGGTGGTAGTGTGTGGTCAGCCGACGTTGCGAAAGCCAATGAAATGGCTTCTAGGCTTCAGTCTGGAACAGTTTGGGTTAACGAACATCTTGGCAACACGAATGGCGCCCCATTTGGAGGCTTCAAGCAATCCGGACTCGGCCGCGAGTGTGGTATGATTTTGCATTATTACCGATTGTGTTATCTTTGCCGAAACAGATATTTGTGTAACTTTATTAAGCGAACTTCCAAAACAAAATTCCGACAGGCACTGCTGACCTTGCAGTTTGGACTGAAACACAGTCAGCAAAACTAGCAAAGAATATATTTGACTTACCATCAGTTACTGATGGAGAAACCCCACGCGCCGTAGAGCCATTAGAAGAACGAGAGTATAAGATGTTGATTGGAGGGGAGTTAATTTCGGGTAAAGACACATTTGCAGTTGTAAACCCTGCCACTGGTGAACCGTTTGCGAATGCACCTCATTGCAATGAAGAAGACTGTAATAGGGCTATTTCAGCTGCGGAACAAGCATTTCCAAAGTGGGAAGCAACACCCATTGGTGAACGCCAAAAATGTCTTCAGGAAGCATTAGATATTTTAATTAAACACAAAGCTGAACTTGCTCTGCTTCTTTGTAAAGAACAGGGAAAGCCTGTAGGAGGTGAGACAAAGTCCAGAGAGGTTGTTGGTGCTCACGGAGAATGGGCCTTTACGTTCCCAATTATAAAGAAGTCTATTGATATGACGGAAACAACTGATTCCACCCTCGATGACGAAACCAGCACAGTGACAATCAAACGTAAACCTGTCGGAGTAGCTGTGGGAATCCTGCCTTGGAATTTTCCCGTAGCGATGTTCTTTCAGAAATTCTCACCAGCTGTCGTGCTGGGCAACACCTTTGTAGCGAAGCCTTCTCCGTTTACTCCCTTGACAACGCTGAGAATCTGTGAGTTAATTAAAGATTGTTTTCCACCTGGTGTATTGAATGTCGTGTCTTCAGACGATACAAAATTCAGAAGTGGTGCTTTCCTCACGAGCCACCCTTCCGTACGAAAGGTTTCGTTTACCGGATCGGTACCTACTGGAAAAGCAATTATGAAGGTCTGCGCGGAGGATATCAAACGTGTCACTCTTGAGATGGGAGGCAACGACGCTGCCATCATTAGAAAGGATTGCGATGTTAAGAAAATAGCATCTGGTGTTTTCAAAGGTGCCTTTAGAAACACAGGACAAGTCTGCATTGCCGTAAAACGAGTTTATTGTCACGCTGATATTTATGAGCCATTTGTTAGAGAGATCGCTGAGTGCGCTAAGAACGCAAAGGTATGTGTTTAAGTTTCGTGAGAGTCATTAGGAGAGGGGAACCCTACCTATCTTAAGCATCAATCTGTGATGTCGGAATCATTAATTACCGCAGTTTTGGGATCTTTTACAGGCTTTTTGTTTTCACCTAAACCAATCAGGTTGGAGATGGCATGGACCCTACAACCGACTACGGACCGTTGAACAACAAGATGCAATACGATAAGGTTCTCTCCTTTATTGAAGATGCTAAAAAGGATGGCGGGGTAATTGAGGCTGGTGGTAGAGCGATGGACAGAAAGGGATACTTTATCGAGCCAACTATTGTGAGTGGGCTGAAGGAGGGGGCGAGGTTGGTTGATGACGAACAGTTTGGTCCAGTATTACCGATAATAAAGTTTGAAGATGATGATGATGCCGTATTCCGCGCCAACAATACGACCTTTGGACTTGGTGGTAGTGTGTGGTCAGCTGACGTTGCGAAAGCCAATGAAATGGCTGAGAAGCTTGAAGCTGGTAGTGTTTGGGTTAACGAACACGGAGGCCTCGTAGCTGGCGCACCGTTTGGAGGCTTCAAGCATTCAGGCCTCGGACGAGAACGGGGTTCAGCTGACAAGGAAACCTGGACTGAGATTCAGACTCTTAAAACTGCAAAGTCTGCAACAGTCGCTTAAATTAACATCACCGTGAGTAAATTTATATTGTATGTATGACAAGATTCAAAAAGAATCTCATCGCTTAAAATAAACATTACTGTGAGTAAATTGATATATTGTATGTATGACAAGGTTCAAAAAGAATCTCTTCATCTGTACCCAATGTGCCCATTGAATTAAAGATACACCCTCAATATCTCTTTATTAACGACTCCCAAATGAGTTAAATTATGTATGAATTTCTTCAGAAATTATTGCCTTTGGCCGAAGCTAAGTTAACTACCAACGTCACTATCTTGACAGAGGTACTCTTTATGTAGTCGTGGCATCCTTTGAACTAACTTTGAACACCTCGTATGTCGAGTGGAGTAACATGTTTGTGAGTTTGCAACACTGACAGGTGTTGTGCAACACTTATAAGAGCAGCATCGAGGACAGACGACAGATGTCTTACAAATACGTTAGTTAGTTTTCTCGTTATCTTTTTTTTCTTTTTTTTTCTTCAGTAAGAAAATGGCAGCCCCGTGTGGTTTTGTATTTTGTTTTCTTATCCAGCTGATTGACACGAGCTGTCTCAAAACATTCTTTCTTCTCTCAGCCGTAAGATGGCAGCCCCACGAGGGCAGGCAAATATCACGTCAAAGGCTGACTTGAGTCTCGATTCTCAGGTCATTCTACCAGAGCCTTTTAAATGCTTAGCAGTTATTGGTGACAGTGTGTGGACAGGTGAGAAGAATGGATCAATTCTTGTTAGAAACAGTAGAACAGGAGATAAAATATCATTAGTTCACGAGGCCTTGAAAGGATATTGCAGCGCCTTGCAATTACTCGAAGGACAAAAACAGGTTTGGTGTGGATTCTCAGACGGATATCTTCGAGTGTATGACTCCGAGACGAAGATGAAATTAGCGGAATCGCATCCCCATTCTGGTTTTGTGTCTGCTGTTGTTTCAACAATAGATAAAGTATTTACTGGTGGTACTGACTGGAGAGTGTACCAATGGTGTTTGACTGACGGAACTCTTAACCAGCTAACAGTTTTCTCAGGACATAAGAATTCCGTAAAAAGTTTGTCTACTCACAGCAACCCAACTTTTAATCAATTGTACAGCGGTTCTGATGATTGTAGTATTCGAGTGTGGGACACTACCCTCCGTGGACAAGTCTCAACATGCAGTTCGGTCCTTTCTGGTCAGAATACACCAATTTTAGCCTTGTGTTCACCACAGACCATTAGTACTTTATGGTCTGGAGGGGAAGATGGTTCGATATGTGTTTGGGACCTTT
Organism: Flectonema sp. DT1601; assembly: GCA_964019425.1. Lineage (NCBI taxonomy): Eukaryota > Euglenozoa > Diplonemea > Diplonemida > Diplonemidae > Flectonema > Flectonema sp. DT1601. Next base: position 417,356 of record OZ025789.1, read on the forward strand.
CAGGAACAGTAGAGCAATATGGTTTGAAGCACAGACTCAAATCATTTCATTCTGTTGCAGTTGCGGAGATGATGAATTTACCAAATGGAAAATTATGGTCATGTGACAAACACGGTACGATCCTAATATGGAATCCGATGGAAGAGCATTTGGTTCAGAAGTTGTCTCCCTCTGATGGAGGTTCTTGGCAACGTAATGCTATTTTATGTGCTTCACCACTCCCAATTAGAGTTCAGTATCCAATTTGGACCTGTTCTGGAGATGGTGCTGTTCGCATCTGGGTATGCGAAGCTAACGACACTGAGAAAGCCGAACACGTGAAGTCGTTAGAATGTCATATCACCTTTTTAAAAAAGAGTGGAGTAGCAGAACTACAACGTGTTAAGGACATCTACGAGGAGGATATTTCAAAACTTAATGAGAGATTGACTGAAATGGCTTCGAAACTCTCTGAAAAGCAGCAAATTATTGAAAGCATACCAACTCAAATACAAAAAGTAAAACAAGCTTATGAAGAAGATATCGTACGGCAATTACCACCTCCCAGACCTCCAACCACACCAACTGCTGCGAGAACAATTCAATCTTCTACAGTAATGTCACCATGTCCTGGGTTACCTGCTGCGATACCTGCTCCGCAGCCAGCTCCAACTCCTCATGCGTTCTTACAAGAAGAAGACATCCGAAGTTTTCTTAAACGCAAAAAACAGGAGCTAACACGTGAACACCAAATGGTATTACAAGAAAAGGAAGTTCAATTATCTCACGCACTCGAAGCACTTACAACAAGTGAAGATCACCGAGAAGCTTTAGAAACAGAAATATCCACTTTGAAACTTACAATGGACACTGCAAATAAGCATCTCGAAGGGGTTCGACGAGCCGAAGAGGCCGAGGACCGAATGTTGATCCATGAGATAAAGGCATTACAAAATAATATTACTGAGTTGACAGTGAAGTGTGCCGACAGGGATAGCCTTCAGTTGCAGGTCAGCGCGCTGACTAACGAACTTGAGAAAGTTGTTCAAAATAGAATCTCAAATGAAATCCTATCTGAGAGGATTTCTGAACTGGAAGTAGTCCTCGAAATCGAAAAGACGGAAAACGAGAGGCAGGTCTTGGATCTCAACGGCAGACTACTCGAAACTGTTACACAATTTAACTCAGAGAGAGAAATGTTTCAAAGAAATGAAAAACACAATAACAACATCCTAAAGGAAACTTCTATTAAATTGGTGGACACCGAAACTCTACTCCTGAAAGAGAAGGATGCGGCTGATTTACTGCGCGCTGAGTTTGCAGCATCTCAAGATGCCGTGACTTCCCTCACCGTTGAAAGTGAAAGTATGAAAGGCCCCTGGCTACAGCTTCAAGAAGTGCTCAGTGCCAGTCAAGAAACGCTCGCGACAGTGCAGGGACAGTTTAAGAAAGACATTGCTTCTCTTGAGGTTGACTTACAATCTCGAAATATCGAAGTTGTCTCCCTTCGTAAAGCTCTTCTTGACAAAGAATCTCAACTAGCGGTATTAAACAATCCTAATCGACTATAAGTTTACTGCGATTGGTCTCCCTGATTCTGCGTAGTTTTTAGTTACCCTTTCCTGGTGAGGGTTACGAAGGTCTTTGCCAGTGAATGTTTTCGTTTTTTTAATTTAAAGAAATATTTGTTTACTACGTTTATTAGATTAGAAAAGTTTCTTCATTTTTTGTATCCGCGGGTTAGAATTTCAGTACAAACTTTTTATTCTTTCTTCTTCTTCTTCTTCATTTTCCTTTTTTTTTAAACAGAAAAACTTTTTTGACACAGCTTGAACCTGAGCATTAATGCTTCTCGAGTAACGGTATTTCTACTTATCGCAAATATTTGACTGTGTTTTTTTTTTTTTTTTTAAAGCCACTACTATTAATAAATCAGTTCCGATAATTGTATACAAATGGAGCTCAGTGACCGACTTAAGGAGGTAAAAGAATATTACTTTTCGAGAAAGTTAAAAGAAGTAGCGGCACTTCGTGAGAGTGGGAAGGATATCGTCTCATTGGCAATCGGTTCACCTGACCTGTCACCACATGAAAGTGTGTTACAAGCGTTGAGTAGCACTTCGAGAAGAAGTGATAGCCACGGATATCAACCTTACCATGGGATTGATGAGTTGAGAAGTGCTCTTTCACAATTTTATAAACAAACATACGGAGTGATCCTCTCATCGAAAACACAAATACTTCCACTAATGGGAAGCAAAGAAGGAATACTCCACTTGACGATGGCACTTTGTAATCCCACAGATGGTGTTCTTGTCCCCAACCCTGGCTACGCTGCTTATTCTTCAGTTGCTAAATTGCTTGGTGTGACTAGCTGTTTTTATAATTTAGTTGAAGGGAATAATTGGTTACCAAACATGGTTGAGATGCAGGAATTGTTGGATGGCTATAACAACGATAATAAAATTAAAAATGGAAGGATTAAAATACTGTGGGTCAACTACCCAAACATGCCGACTGGTGCTGCTGGAAGCGCAGCCGCTTTTGAAGAGTTAATCAAGTTCTCTGAACGCAATAATATTGTGTTAGTGAATGACAATCCTTATTCTCTTATCCTTCCAGAAGGTGACCCAATGTCAATCATGTCTAACACAACAAGTAATTCAGTTATCGAACTGAACTCCCTCAGTAAAAGTCATTGCATGGCTGGTTGGCGTGTAGGTTGCTTGGTATCAAATAACGAAAATTTAGTGAAGTCAACTTTACAAATAAAAAGTAATTTTGACAGTGGTATGTTCAAAGGTCTTCAAGTAGCTGCTGCGACAGCGCTCACAGAAGTTCCAAAATCGTTTTTCGATAGCGTGAATGCCGAGTACTTTTCACGTCGTCAGATTGTGTACGAAATTCTCTCAGCTATGAATTGCTCTTACTCCCGAAACCAAGTTGGGATGTTCGTTTGGGCCAAAGCACCTTCCACTTGGGATAGCATTGAAGATAAGTTAAACGACATTCTCCACAACGCTGGAGTATTTATCACACCGGGATCGGTATTTGGTACTAACGGTTCTCGCTACGTCAGAGCTTCTCTCTGCTGTCCAATTCCACGCTTGGAAGAGGGATTGAGGAGGATCCAAAAATATTTTGCACCCTCTTCCCTGTAGGAAAACGGCTTCCAAAAATTCTTGGTGCCAACAGCTCACAGATATTTCATCGGGTAAAATATAACAAAAAAAAAAAACCCAACAGCAAAAAAAGCCTAGACTTGAGACTTGAGACTGTGAATGTTTTTTTTTAATTTTTTATCATCGTTTATCTGTTTCGAGAAGCTGACATTTAAGATTATTTGAGACTCATGGGAGTTGTACCATATAAAGAAAACGTGATAACCGCCTTACGATGCAGATTTAGATATCGCGAAAGTGTAGAAAGTTTTTTTTTTGTTTCATCTCGTTGAGTCTTCTTCTGCAATAAAATTTTATTCATTCTACAGGTGTTTGTAATGGAGTTGATGTGGAATAGTTTGAGTAGTTTATATTATAAAACAGTTATGTCATTGTTATTATTTCACTTTTAAAAAAAGGACTTATAAAATGGAAACAAAGTCATCTCGGTCTGGGACTGGGAGCAGTGCGAGAATGGCGAGTGTGAGTGCTCCAGAATTAGTTAGAAACCATGAAGATAGTCCTCCTTCTCCACTCTTGCAGAAGAACTCTAAGGGAGCATCAAATAAAAGACCAAGCATTACTGGTGTCGTAGCGGCAACTGAGGCAATTGGTAGTGGAAGTGGCAATGGAGGAAGTAAATTCTATGCTGAGTATGCCGACAGAGTAGTAGCTCCAATCCCTCCAAAATCAAAAAGTGTTTTAGCTGCGGAGCTAATGAGTGAATTAAAAGCAAAACGACAGGAGGTTAAGACGCTTCAAAGTGCTAATCGAGTTCTTACAAAACGACTTCAAATTTCTGAAAAACAACTTGAGGAGATGGATAAAACGAAACACGATGCTGCCTTCATCGAAACAAAGAGAATCCTTATGTCCCTTCAGTCACATGAACAGGGAACACGCGAGGCATTGAAATGGGGATTCGAATCGGCTCTTCGCACATTTCACATGGGATTCCTACTTGATAAGCCTTATACTTTTGTTGTAACTCCTCCAACACAGGAACTTCAAGTTACTTCACCAGACCAAGCTACAAAGGTTGAGAAGTTAAAGTCTGACTTACAACAGGAAAGGCTTTCTAACAGAACTTTACAGCAATCTGTTGAACATGAGAAGGCAACACTACACGCTCAATATGAGATGAAGGTCTCTGAGCTTGAGACTGAAAATTTCAAACTGACGGTTCAAAAACGCCTTGACGACGTTGAATTAAATCAAAGCTGTCAGCGTCTTCTAGAAATTCGTCAAGAAGGGGAACGACACGTTGAAAAGATTGATGATCTTCATCTTCAAGTGAAGTATCTAAAAGAAAGATTAAGAGTTAGCAGAGTACCTGAGAATCCAGATGAGGAGGAAATCGCTCCTGTCAGGCAGGTGTGTGAATTGACTGCTCCACCGCCTGCTTCAAAGAAAGAAAAACGAGCAATTAGAAACTTACAAGTGTCATCTGATCTCCGCTCCCACACCGCTCCAGCAATCGCACCTCCAAGACCTAATGGGTTTAGTAATACTCAAGCTGCTCCTCGTTCATCCAGAAAGGTGGGTCGTTCCCCCGACAGAATATCGAGAAAGGTTTCTGCCTCACCTGGTTCTGGAGTATGTAATTATTCTTTATTTAGTTTTGTTGTTGTCGGATGAGTGATTACGTTATTAAAAATAAAAATAAAAAAAACAGGAACGCAGTCAGTCTTTCAGCGCCCTCCCTCCATCACGCAAACGTTCAGCCCTCGTTCAATTTATCGCCTCTGGTAGCCATAATGCTCCTGTTCCTCAAGCCAGACAAAGCGCTGCTTCGAGAATTCGTTACACTGCTGACCTCAACAAGAGATCCTCGTCGAGGAGTCCTCCTCCTAAGAAAACGTTTTCAGCTCCACCACCTCCAGCAGAGGAGTAGTATTTGTTGTTTATTTCGGTTCGTTTTTTTAGATGAGGCGACCAACTCAACTAAAAAAGATAAATTAAAAAACCCTCCCTGTTAGCCTTGATTTATTTATCCAAGGCCCCCCCCGTTGTACGTGTTGAATGAACAGATTTATCGTCCAAGAGGCAGATCTTTGACCTCCCCTAAGGCAATCGCTCCTTTTGTCTGTTTCTCTCCCTTTGAAAAGTAGTTGTCTGGCATCTGTTTTGAGACGCGTTCGGGAGACGTATTTTATCTTTCGATTCGTTGGTCGACATTATTTTGTTTTCTTTTTGTTATTTTATTTTATTTTATTTTTTTTTTGAGCAGCTCGTTCCCCTCCCACTGGGTTTGTGTTTTCTTTTTCTTTTCTCGATATTGGCAGCATTCATGGACAGGATCTGCCCGATTAGTTTTTTTTTTCTCAATGAGGCATATTTGTACCCCCTTTCAAGTGTGGGGAAATTATATTTACTGTTTCGTTCACCAAATTGTCAGCTTTGAATTAAAGGCCACCAGCGTGTCATCAGAGGTAGCTCTTCTTTTTTGGATTTTGGTAAAGAGCTATTTCCCATTGCTTTCCTTTGGTGGTAGGATCCTCTATACTTGTGCGAACATTTTTTTGTTTTGGCTGAGGTATGTGGAAATTGTTGTTCTCGCTGCTCTATTTTTTTTTTCTTCATTTCCGATGCAATTTTTTTTTATCCCCCATTGCTACCTTCATTTCTTTTGTTTCAGAAAGTTCCTTTTCTTTATATATTTTTATTTATTTATTTTTTTTTTTGGATATGAGGAAAAAAAAAAAAAAAACTTTAAATTCTGGTACAATAAATGAACAGGAATTTTATGTTTTTTTTTTTTTTTTTCTCCTCCTCCTCCATTTTTCTTCATTTTTTTTTAGTGGTTGTGATGGATACTTTATTTTCCCCTTTCTACTCCCCGACCTTAATTGGCATTTTTACTTGACATTCTTTAATTTGAATAGAATGGAAGTTGCTGTTGCTTTGTTGCTTCGCATAACATAAGGGAAGATACCTTAATTCAATGTCATCCTTTTTTTTTGGTTATTTTCCTCCAAAGTAAATCCCCATACCACTTCCCCCCTCAAATGCGAGAGCAGAAAGTACATGAAAAAAAAAAAAAAATAAATGAATAAAAAAAAAAAAAAAAAATACAAAACCACAATAAAGTCGTTAGCTTTTGGCAGAAGAAAAATAACAATGAGGAATGCAAAAGGATAAAAAAAAAAAAAAAAAAGGAGAAAACAATTCAACCAAACAAAGTTAACAGCAAATCTTTCCAGTAATAATTTATCTGGAGGATTATTTTCGTAGGTGGGTTTTTTTTTTTTTTTTTAAATTTTTTTTTTTTTATATTTGTGTTGAGTGATGATTACTTTCCCCCTCACAAAGCTTTAACACTGCGGGGTCTATTGGTTCTACCAAGTCAATTACGAGAAAAAAAAAAAAACACAATTTCTTTTTATTTTAAAATCCTTTTTTACATTCAGAATAATAAAAGATGAATACGACGTATAAAATCTACCGAAAGATAAGAATACCGAGAAGACAACAGCGTACCTCAGCAGGTATTCCTGATATTATTAAAGGTATAGTTCAGAATGAGGCAAGGCCAGGAGTTTGGATGAGAAATGTAGGAAAATCATTAGCTGTATCAGTAAATAAAGGAATCTTATGGGGAGGAGGTGTGGCTTTAGGATTGTGGGTCATGGTGTCGATGTTTAAAGATTCACTCAAAGCAGATACTGTGATTGAAACAACTGACTTAACGAAAAGGGTGATCACTAACGAAAGTGTTCGCGACAGTGCTCTTCAACTCTCACGTGAAGTTGTTTCTGAAGTTTTGTCAGATTCTGTCTTGTTGGGGACTTTGGAAGAGTTTCTTTTAAAACTTTCAGTCCACAGTGAGATCGAATCTATTTTAGCAAGTCTGCTTCGTCCGCAGTTCACAACAGATGCTAATATGCCACACACAAAGGGACTCGTTATATCAATTCTGAGTCATCCTTCTTCAACACTCGCAGTCAGTAATCTTGTTTGTGATTTAGTTAATCGGATTGAAGCTGATCCCGAACTCTTATCAAGAACTTCAACTTATTTAAGTGAGGCTTACTCACTCTCAATTACGAATGATTTTGTTCAAAAAACTGCTGGTGATGCTTTGGTAAATATCTTCTCTATAGCGTTGGGTTTGAAATCTCCTCCAAATGAAACAGAAGCTAATATTCAATCACTCAAAGATAAACAACAGAGGATTGTTGATGTGCTAAACGAAGCTGAGCAGGAATTGGCTGTTTTGAGAGCGAAGGTAGCTTCACTGGCATGAGACGATGCATCTCACCTGATTGTCACATATTTGTTGTTTACAATTTATAAGTTGAATTCCAATACATTTTCTTTGTTATATTTCAGTTTGTTTTCTTATTCACCTTACTAATTAACGTTATTGAATTACCCTACTGATGAGATCCTAAGAGGTTTCCAGTGTTTTATGGAACAACACTATCTTGCTTTTTAATTTTTTTTTTTTTTGTTTACAATAAACTCATATTACTAACGTGCTGTTGCACTGCTATTTCTTATTTAGTTTTCAGGTTTGTTGTTGTTCAATTTTTTTTTTTTTTTTTTTTTTGAACAAAGTGAGGAATTGTTCCTTAATATGCAGGAAGAAAAAAATATGACTTCCTACTTATGATTATTATTATTATTTTCTTCCATTACAGAAATGATGAAATGTTTGTTATTGCTACCGCTGCTTGCGTGTGTTCAGGCAACTCCTAACATCATATTTATACTCGCTGATGATTTAGGATGGAATGATATTCAACACCACGGCTCTCAACAGATTCCAAGTCCAGCGATTGATCAGCTCTGTGACTCAGGAGTTACCTTGAATAGATTCTACGCACAATCTGTCTGCTCACCAACTAGAGCCAGTCTAATGAGTGGAAGACACGTTATCCATTCAGGGGTTTATTCACCTTTTAGACAAGGATCAGCTTTGAGGATGAATGAAACATATAAAACACTTCCACAATACTTAAAGGACTATGGATACGATACTCATATGATTGGAAAATGGCATCTCGGACAAAATACTGAAAAAGTAATTCCAACCGGTCGCGGGTTTGATACCTACTTGGGATACTATTCTGGAGCTGAAGACTATGTGAGTCACGAAGTCTTTGGAGGATTTGATTTTTTTAATCAAACGGAACCAGCTTGGCAATTCAGCGGACAATACAGCACTAACATCTTCACTGACAGAGCTATTGACATTATCGATACGTATTCAGGTGGTGATCGCCGTCCATTCTTTATGTATTTGGCATATCAAAATGTTCATTGGCCTCTGGAGGTACCATCACACTATGAAAACAAATTTAAACACATTCACGACACTGAGAGAAGAGTAATTGCTGGGATGGTAACGATATTGGATGAAGGAATAAAGAATGTGACGGATGCTTTAAAGAGGAATGAAATATTTGATAATACGATGATTATTTTTCAATCAGACAACGGAGGTCCTACGAATCACACAGAGAATACCCAAAGTAATAATTATCCTTTACGAGGAGGTAAGAATACTCTCTGGGAAGGAGGTACCAGAGTTTCATCATGTCTGACTGGCCCTTTAGTTAAACAACACGCTGGTAAAACATACGAAGGTTACATGCACGTCACAGATTGGGTACCAACTCTCGTGGATATGATTGGAGGTCAACCTCCAACACTTGAAACAGGTGATGGAATGAGCATTTGGAATTCAATAAACAACTTCGAAGCATCTCCAAGAAATTGGATTCTGACCGAAGCACATCCAGACAACACAACTGAACATGGGAACTCTTTGATAGTCGATGATATGAAAATAATTCTGATTGGAGGTACCAATCCCGGCACAGAGAGAGGTTGGTATCCTCCTCCACAACAAGACGTTAACACAACACATTACAGCGTTAAGTGTTCAAGTCCTCCTACTAATTACTCAAAGTACTTCAATCAGTGTACAACTAATTACTGTTTGTTTAATGTGACAGCTGATCCTTGTGAGTTTCATGATTTGGCAGAACAGCATCCGGACATTGTCAGAAGTTTAGTTAAAAAGCTTCAAGTTTACAGAAATATTGCTGTTCCGCCAACAGCTCCTGTCGGTTGCACTCCAACTGTGAACACCACAACTGGTGCCTGGCAAACATGTGGGTAGTATTCGTGTACCATTTCTTTTTCTTCTTTCTTTTTTTTGGTCTTTTCGTGAGTGGTGGTTGTGCGTATCTTCGTATTTTTCTTTTTTAAAAAGTTGTCATTCTCGATGTCAAAAAAAAAAAAAAAAAAAAAAAACCATTAAGATTAGCCTTGTATTGATCACAGACAAAATCCTGTCGCACAGGGGGGAGGAAATAAGTCACAATCATAAGAAGTGACGGCTTTTTCAATCTGAATGGTTTATTCTCCGACTAAGTCGGTACAACGACAATAAAAAAAAAAAAAAAAAAAAAAAGAGAGAACCGAGTTGTTTGCATATTATGGTGAAAAGTGAGTAAATCTTTTTTTTATTTATTTTTTTTGTCAAAACCTATTATTGCTTTCTGATCTGTAATTTTAAAGGGTGATCTCAATTCTGGTTGTGTCATTTAAGATTAAAACGAAAAAAAATAAAATAAAAAAAGCATTTGCAGAAGTATTCTCCTTTTGTTATTTTTATTTTGTCTGGACATTAATTTTTCTTTTAAACTAACTGCGTTAAAGGAAAAGTTTCTGTCAGCATGCATCGCCATCCTTATATGTATTTGAGAAAGAAAGAAAGAAAAAAAAAAAAAAAGAATGAAAAAGTCATTTATTTCTTTTCTTACCTGAGCTTTACTACAAGGTTTCAGGTCCTTATTCTCATTATAATCTTAACAACCCTTCTAAAATAATGATTTCGTACAACCAGTTCATGTATGAAATTGTATATTTGTAAATTTTTTTTTCTTCTCTTTTTTGTCTCTTCAGTGAAAGATCCCTACCAGTCAGTTGAGTACTCGGTCGATCGATCCGTGAGGTGGCGGGGAAAAAAAAAAAAAAAAAAGGGATCGACTTATTGTAGTTTATAACTCGTGTTTGTTGTTAAGATAGTTTTTTAATGTTTTTTACATTCTAATCAACAGACTTAACGAGTAGCGCACACACTCTAATAGAGTGTTGTACTACTGGTTTTCAACAAAATAATGACTGATTGCAATGAAAGCATTTTGACAACAGGAACGACTGACTCGCATTCATACAGAACTAGATACCTGACGAAGGAATTAATAGAAAAATGTGGAGGTAGTGAAGATCTTGGGCAACTCGAATACCTTCAAATTAAACTACCTCAGGGAGAGAAGATAAAACGAATTGAAAATTTAGAATTAGTCCCTCGATTGGAGAAGTTGATAATTCAACATCAGAAGATACAGCGGATTGAGGGAATCGATAAGTTAATTAATTTAACATTTCTAAGTTTGAAGGGAAACAGCATCGAGTTTTTCGATTCAATTTCAACGACGGGTCACGTCGTCAATCCAAGAGAGCTAAAAGAGCTTCCTACGCTACCACAATTACAGCATTTGGATTTGTCAAAAAATTGCATTTCGATTTTGCCAAGTTCGCTTTCGAGATCGTTTCCTTCTCTGAAGCAGTTGTTGCTTTCTGACAATGTGATTTGTGATATAACGAAAATATCACCTCTCAGGGGATGTAAGAATTTGGAAATTTTAAACTTATCTCGTAACTCAATCGCGAGTAGTCAAGAACACTATCGTTCTTTTGTTGTTCATGCTGTTCCTTCTGTTAGTATGTTGGACGACATCGAAGTGGATGAGAGTGAAAGAATCAGCGCTAACACTCGATGGCACAGTGATGAACTGATTGTGAGAGATAATCAAATAAAGGAACTGAAAACAGAACTCAGATCAGTTCAAAAAGAAACGGAAACACTAAAACAATCAATCGACTCAAAGCAATCCGTAATAGAAGTTAATGAAACACTTATGAAGAAGAAGACTGCTGATAGTCATCGTGTTGATGTAAAGCTTTCAGACCTTCAAAAATTATCCGACAAAAGAGGTGATCAAATATCTGAATTACTAACAGACCTGATCCTCGTTAAAAGTACTCTCGGAGAGCTTTTACTAGAATTGGATAGTTGTGATATGGATTTCGTGGTCACTGATTCAGTCAAGGAAGTTATGTGTAAGGCTTCTCGCATTTCTTCTTCAGCTGATTCTCTACCATCAGGAAACGTCACAGAAAAAGTTCTAAGTCTTGAGCACACAATAGCACGTAGACATCAACACCTATTCTCATCTCCTGCTGAGCAAAAACAAGCTGCCGATACTGAAATTCAAGTTGCTACATTGGAAGCAAAATTACAACAGGCGAAGGCTACTGAAGATTCTCTTTTGGAAAAGATAAGACTGATGTCTCCAACAGATAATTCATTAATTGAACCACAATCACAAATAACTGAATTAAAACAAGAGAATCAAAAAGATGATAATAACGAGACTGATAGTCTTATTCAATCCCTCAAAGAGGAATTAGCAGCAGCCAACGACATCATAAAAACTCATGAAGACACGTCACTTCTTGAGAATGAAATAGCTCATTTAAATGAGCAATTGATACTTCAAGAGGAGGCTGCTAATAATGAGCTATCTACTGCAATGCAGGCATACGATGATAAAATAATCGATTTGGAAACTGACTTGACCTCTAAAACGAATGCGATCGACAAGTTGATTACAGATTTGGAATCTTCGAAAGCGAAGACGGCCAGTCTCGAATCCGCCATGTCGGAGTTGCAGACTGAATTGATTGTGATATCAGGAAGGAATCATGTATTAGAGCAAAATGAAACATCGATGGCACAACAGTTGGAAGACGCTAATATTTCATCAGCTGACAACACACATCAAGTTAGAAGGTTAGATCAGTTGTCAAACGATAACACACTTCTGGTTGAAGAAAATGATGCCCTTCGAAGACGAGTTGACGACTTCACAATTTCTGACGATTTCAATTCAGAAAAAATAGCCGACCTTCACGGAGGGATCTCTGAACTGAAGAATGAAAATGAAGAACTCCGAGTTCACTACAACAACGCGATTGAACGTTTGGAACAATCTGAACAACACTCCACGAGATTGGAATCATCTGAACATCAACTGATTGAATCACAACAAGAATGTCAGAGCGTAGTAAAGTTACTTGAAAATCGCGAAAACGAAAACCAGCGAATGAAATCGCAACTGCAGGAACTTCAAACAGAACATGAAAACCTCAAAGTCAACAGCAATCAGAAGCTGATGGATAAAATTGCGAATCTCGAAGATGAGATTGCCCGAAAAGAAGACAACGCGTCTGCTAAAATAACATCCCTGCAGGAGAACGTGTTATCTCTTACAAAAGATAAGTCTGAACACATCGTAGCAATTCAGACCATTGATGAACTGGAGAGTGAAAATAACTCTCTTCAGTCAACTGTTGATGATTTGCAGAACAGATTGGCGTCACGTCAAACACCTGACCGCTGCTCAAATTGTATCAATCTGATACGAGAACTTGGAGATCATCAAACAAATGAATCTCTTCATCAAATAGTAATCGACATTAGAAATGAGTTGTCGCGTTTTAAGAACGACAATATTAATCTTCGAGAACGTTTATCTGATGAAACTGTTCGCGTGACAATCCTGTCTGAGCAGAATGACAACTTAAAACAAGACAAGGCATCTCTTGAAAATAAACTGAAAAACAACACCGTTTTAGTGGCAGAACTTCGCAAACAGATTCGCTCACTCGAAGATCAGCTTTCTGACGGTCTGACAGGAGAAACATCCGTAGCTGAGGTAGTGATATTAAAGAGACAGATTCAACACTTGGAAGCTGAGAATAAGAAGTTATCAGATCAAAATAAAATGATGTTAGAAGAATTAGAAGCGACTCCAAACAGCGGAAGCTCATCGAGCGATGCTCAGGTAAAGTCAGCGAGGAAGAAGATAGCAGAACTACAATCAGACAACACGGCGTTACAACTTCAATTAAACGATCTGTACGACTCTGGAATTGTTCAATGCGACTCACCAGATTCAAATGCGTTGATGGCGAAGCTTTCAAAAGCAAAGACTTCAATTCAGTTGCTTCAATCAGAGAACAGTTCTCTCCATGGACAGCTTCGTGACCTACTCGGATCGACAAAGAAGAAAAGTGATCACCTAAATATGGAACACCAATTACAACAGGTTAAAAAGAAAGTAGCTACCCTCGATGAACAAAAAGAAATCCTTCGTGGCATCACCACCATTGAGAAGGAAAGAGCTTCCCTTCAGGAACAAGTTCAGATTCTTTTAGAAGAAGCGTTAGCTGGTCAGAATAATCAAATCGCTACACTTGAACATCGTCTTGAGGGTAGCGAGTGTACTTTGGAAGCACAGATTCAGTTTATCTTGAAAACAAACAGCGAGCAATTACAAAAGGCATTGGCTACTGTAACTCAACAGAAGCAAAAAATTGAACAACTCGAACAAGATGAGAACAACAACACCAACGACAACAGTGACCTGACACTGCAGCTGTCTACTCTGCGGGAGAAGTACTCAGAAGTATTGAGTACGAATGCTGACCTTGAAAATGAGATGGAAACACTAACACTTTTACAACAGAAATATAATTCTTCTCAAGTCAGAATTGAAGACCTTGAGAGTCAATTGACTGAAGCAAACGAACTCATTTCGCAGCTGAAATCGAAACTTCAAAAACACATTTCCGACACAACTGAAGTCAATGCGGATGTTTCTAACTTGACTTCACTTCGTCAGAAATACTCTGCTGCTGTTGGAACGATTTCTGAACTCGAAATTCAAATTGCGGAGTCTTCTCATTTACAACAAAAGTATACCTCTGCTCAGAGTCGTATCTCACTACTCGAGGAGGAGATCAAATCAAATGACCAACTGGTTACTCAGTTAACAATCCTCCGTCAGAAACACAGTAGTGGATTACTTCAAATAGCAGAGATGGAGGCAGAGCTTCAGGAGGCTGGTTTATTTCAACAGAAACACGTTGCTGCTCAAGTGAGAATCTCTCACCTCGAAGAGCAGCTTCAAGCATCGGAGTCTTTACGTCAGAAATACAACGTGGCCCTCACTCGAATTACTGAATTTGAAATACAACTTGAGGAGAGCTCAACACTACAGCAGAAGTGTGATTCTGCTCAGGCTAAACTTTCTCTTTTAGAAGAACAACGTCAAAGTGATGGAGAAGCTGCAGCAACACTTTCAGCAAACAGAGAGAAGTATTCTAACGCGTTATCTCAGATCGCTGAACTTGAAATTCAGATTCAAGAAAGTGATTCTCTGAAGCACAAGTACCAATCAGCTAAATCTAAGATAACGTCACTTGAGGACCGAGTGGGTTCTGCTGATGAAGCGTCGTCCCAGTTGTCTTTGTTGAGACAAAAACATAGCACTGCAATCTCAGAGATAAATGATCTCAAAATGCAATTGGAAGAAAGTTTTTTACTTCAGCAGAAATATTCTTCAGCACAGAAAAAGATTTCAATACTAGAAGAAAGATGCAACAGCAACGAAGAAGTATCAACTCAGTTTTCGGCCTTAAGACAAGACCACAACTCAGCACTCTCTAACATTACTGACTTAGAGATGAGATTAGATACTGCTGCAGGATTCCAACAGAAGTGTTCATCTGTACAGTCAATGCTTCAAGACCAGACTGTCACACTCGATGATACAATTTCTCAATTAGCTGCAGTTCGACAGAAGCACAGCAAATCAATGTCACGTGTTGTGGAATTAGAATCACAGTTGGAAGATCAGCTTTCTAAAATTGAAAATGAGAATACGGCAAACAGTCGCATCTCACTACTCGCAGAGCAAAAGGAAATCCTCGAAAATGAAAATAGCGATCTGCTATCTCAGGTAACGACATTGCGTCACAAGAACGCAGCTGAGAACAGTACTATTAGTGAGTTGGAACTGCAGGTTGAACAGCTACAAGCTCGTTGTACCTCATCACAAGGAAGACTATCGGTGTTGGTACAGCAAAATGAAACTCTTGAGAATGACGTATCAGAATCGTGTTCTCAACAGAACATATTTAGACAAAAGTTAACTGTTGCTACTAATGAAGTATCAGCTCTGCAACTTGAATTACTGAACTTAGAAAACAGTCATCGTCAGAAGACTGCAGTCCTTGAGGATGATCGTCGTGAGCTTGCGAACGAGCACTCGAAGTGCGCTGCAAAAATCTCAAATTTAGAAGACGAGCTTCGAACATTACAGCAACACGAATTATTATCAAACAATGAAAGCCTCGAAGATAAGAGCGACGAATTGATTCAACAGTTGTCACACTTAAGACAGAAACACGCTGCTGTCATGACTAAAGTCTTATTGCTTGAGGAGAAGAACACTTCTCTGATCTCACAAAATGAAAGTTCTCACAATATCGAGATTGATGTTTTAAAGGATCAGCTCCACAGTGAAATCGCCAACCGAATTCAAATTTCTAACGAACTTCATCAGCAACAGCAATCTAATTCTCTTGGTTCTGCTGCAGAAGTGGAAATAGAAATACTGAAAAAGAAACTTCACGAAGAAGTCGATTCTCGTGTTAAACTAACGGATGAAGTTTCACAACTAAATCATATTCACATCGAACAGAGTGGAAGTAATTCAAGTCAAGCTGTTGAAATTGAAATACTAAAAGAGAGACTTCGTGATGAGATTGCAACTCGTGTGAGAATTTCAAGTGAACTTCAAGAAGCTCAACGTCGACTGACAGATTCGACGGATTCAACAGCCGCAATGGAAGTCGAGGCGCTGAAACAGCAGCTGCAGTCAGAAGTTAATTTGCGAATCAAATTGACATCTGAAGTCTCACAACTAAATCAGCAACTTCAAGAGTCATCTCCATCTCAGACTGTTGAATTAGACTTGCTAAAGGAACAGTTACACAATGAGATCTCCATTCGATTAAAATTATCAAACGACCTTCAACAACTACAACAACAACACCACCAAACTAACTCAATCAGTTCTTTCAGTGACAGTGAAGTTGAATTGTTGAGACAACAACTTCACGAGTCTCATCAGTTGAATCGCAAGCTGGAAGAGTGTTCTAACTCTCCAACACAAGCCATTGAAGTAGAAGTGTTAAAGGAACAGTTAGAACAGGAGATATCACGTAGATTGAGACTTGCTAGTCAGGTGTCGGAATTACAGCATCAAATTAACCTATTAGAGTGTAAGTTGTCGAGTAGCTCTCCTCGTGAGGATCCAACACGACAGCTGGAATGGGGTGACGACCAGGGAGCTGAAATCACAGTTCTTGAACGTGAGTTACAATCACTTAGAAATCAATACGGTGATCTGTTAGACTCTCACGATTTGCTCAAACTAAAGTCAGATTCGCTATCTACTTCTGACTACTGTCAGTCACTTGAAAATGAAATCTTAAAATTGAAGACTCAAGTTTGTGAAGTCGCTGATGAAAATGAGTTTCTCAAATCAAAAATACAACACCTGCCTCCTTCAAGCACTCCATTTTCTATTTCAGTCTGCAGCGATTCCATTCCAGGGTCAACTCCTCGATTTCCAGGATCGGAAATTGAGATTTTAAATCTTCAAAAAAGACTTTCAACGGCAGAAGGTGAACTCTCCTCAAAGAGAGAAAAGGATTTACAGCTGTGTGATTTATCAACAAAATTGGCTGCTGCGAATATTGAAATCGGAAGACTGAGCGACTTAACTGACGGAATGAACCCGACGGGTGATCACGATTTTAAGAAAATTCAGAATAAATATTCCAGACTTCAATCTGACTATCAGGTCCTCAGTAATAAGAATGTTAGTTTGCAAGAAGCTATGTATGATTTGAATCAGTCGGCTGATCAGAATGAAGATGCTGAAATTGAATTGGAAATTCTTAAAAATAAAATAACTTCTTTGGAGTCTCAGAATCTTAATCTCACAAAGTCAGTAGCAGATCTGTCTAATCAGCTATCAAATAGCGATATCAAGTTTCAGAATATACAAGTAAAGTTAGATGACCAGACATCATTAACAACACAGACAGAGTTACTGAGAGAGAAAACTCGTTTATTAGAAACAGACAATCAACGGCTTGCTTATGAAGTTCAACAAAAACTGAGAGAACTCGATGAAAAAGAAACTGAGTGTGAAGCAAGTCAATCAGTCATTGAGAGACTGCAAGTAGCAATTCAACGTAGTGAACAGAGCAGTGAACGTAGTGAAAAGAATAGATTTGAGATTGATTCTGAGTTAGTTGTTTTGAAAGAGAGGGCTGAGACTGCGGAGTCAAAAGTTCAAACTTCTCAAAATAGAATTCTATCGTTGGAGTTGGCACTCCAAGAGAGTCAATCAAAGACCAAATCATTTAATGAAATAATTAAAACAATCGGAACTGATGGCACCCAAACAGTCCAATTAAATAAACTAATCTCACAAATGTCAGCAGCCTCCAGCAATGAGTCTGTCTTACAAACACAACTCGATACTATTACAAAACAATTGTTAACAATGCAAGGATCACCTTCAAAGATCGCAGTACTCGAATCCGAGATTGTTCGACTTCAGGAATTTGAATTAAAACTCTCAGGTCAGAATGCTCTCGCAGCAGATGAAATACTTCGTCTTGGCTCGGTTGTGGAGGGTTTGAAAACTGATAACAGCAACATGACTATTTCTATAAAACAATTGACATCTGAACTAAACATCAGCACATCTCGTAATAGTGTTTTACAGAGAGAAGTTGAATTATCACAACACATGGTGTGTACTGATTCTTCTCCATCAACAAACCAATTGACTGACATCTTATCAAATAACAAACTCCTTGAGACGGAAGTTATTCGTCTGCAGGAAGAACTCGAAGTCACGACGGCTAATCTTCAAAATGATATTTCAAAATTAGAAAGTCAATTAGAAACTACAAGAACTAACAACAACCTACTTGAAGCTGAGGTTAACCGCCTTCAGGATATTGAGAACAATAACAGCAACGTTAGTGATGGACAGCATCAGCTGTTGGCTGAAGCAAAAGTACTCCTGGAGTTGGAAGTAAAGAAACTTCGCGATGCGAACACACAATTAGTGTCAGGCTCAGAACAGCTATCTGAGAATGCTAAGAACACGAGTCAGCTTGCGTTGCAAAACTCTGAACTTCAACACGACAACGTTTCCCTTTCAACTGAAGTTAACAATTTACAAAATCAAATATCGAATCTGAAAGAGAAGATTGAAATCTCTAATTCTGACTACGAAGTTCTCCAAAACGAGTTGAAATTAGTACAAAAAACAGGAAGCGAACACCTGACACTTGTTAAACAAGAAAACCACTCTCTCACTTTGAAGATTTCTTCTCTTGAAGTTGAGCTGGAGTCCAAGAAGAACGCAGAGGGTGATCAAACTCCATCACCAACTTTCTTACAATTCGAATCGATGAAAACGATAATCGAAAAACTAAACACCGAATGCGATTCCCTAAAACAGGATAATAATTCTCTTCTCATTAAACTAAACTCATTGAATGAATTAAAAGAAGAGAATAAGTTTTTAAGATCACAAATTCAAATATTACAAGACGAAGTAGCTCGTTTAAAGAATCTCCTTGGCCAACGTGTAGACCAAAGCGACGTGGAATTGAAAGCTACGCTCCCACAACTTCACTTAAAGGATGATTTGGATTATCAAAATCGTAGAGAATCAGCTGCTGACGTAAGTGATTACAAAATGTTCACATTACAACATGTTGATGATAGCAGGCGAGGATCAGGATCTCGTATGTCGAGTGCTCAAAGTAGTCAAGACGGTACTAATAAAAGAATAGAACTTCTACACCAGGAAGTCTCTCGACTATCTGAACACATCAGAAGTACGAAACAAGTTCCAAGTTCACACGCAGTAACTACTGAGAGTGATATTAGTGGTGGGAAAACATCAATTAGACAGTGGGCTCAACACCAACAGGGAAGAACTCCTCTTCAGGAAGTTCTACCACTTGAGTTGAATTCCGATAAGAGTTCCACACACACAAAGAGACAGTCGTCTCAGCGTCATTCGTCACCACCTCCAAGGGCGGCTTCGTCTGTTGCGTCACAGCAGGCAGGTAGTCCAGGATATCACCCGCAGCTGTTTGAATTACATAGACAAGACTCTGCCTTGCCGAGACCAACTCTTGTCAATCGATCTTCAGAAAAGGATGACCATATTCTTGTTCCCAGAGCTTATCTTGAATCTGTTTATGAAAGCACTGATTTATCTCGCAAGATGTGGAAGCGAAAGGAACGCGAACTCGCCATAAGAGGACACTAAAGATGGCATCACTTTGAGTTGGTTCTGAATTGCCCTTTAAAATCCCAAAAAAAAAAAAAAAACTATTTTTATTTTCTTTCACTATTTTTTAAATTACTCCTTCGTAGTCAACTAACACCACAACTAAATCCTTTAGAGATAGAATTCCCCTTCCGATTGTGACCTCACTAGATTACTTTTTATCAAACAGACTAAGTGGTAGTAAAACGCTGCCCAATAGAGACAAAGAGAATGAAATGTTTTCTCATTTTTAAATTAGCTTCCTTGCTGTAACTGAGTTCATTTTATGTTTTTTTTTTTTTTTTTTTTTGTTTTTTTTTTTCCACCCTCCTGCCATTTTTCCTGCCAGTACCAAAAAAAAATGGGAAATTTAGTTATTTTTTCAAAAAAAAAAAAAAAAAAGTTAGAAAGCCAACAGACTTAGTAGAAAACTGCTTCCCATCTTCTTCCCTTTCTCTGGTATCTGAAGCGAGTGGTTTGGGATAACCTTGATTAGATAATTTAGTTTTTTTTATTTATTTTTATGATGACATCTTAAAAACAATATTTCAAGTAACAGGTACATCATGTAGTGAAAAAAAAAAAAAAAAAAAAAAATGAAATGTTCAATCTCTGTTTATGAATGCCACAAAAAAAAAAGAAATATTTATTTTTCACTCCAGCAAAACAACAGTCTTCTCCCTCCGTAATATGTGAAAAAAAAAAATATCAAAACAATAAATGGTATTTCTTTCACAATCGAACATTGAAGTTGGGAATTGGTACGGTTCACTCTGTCGAGGAATAAGTGAAAGGAATAAGAAAACGAGAATATTTAGTGAGGAATGGGTATTCAATCAACTTAATGAAGACGGGTTGCTAACAATCGAGAGCATGGCAAGCAGACCAGAATTGATTCAATGTTGTAGGTGTCTTCGAACGTATCGTACCCAAGATGGTGTCTCACTCATGTGTGGTCACGTTGATCACTGGCATTGCACAAGTTGTTTAGATACTTTGGTAACTCATTCAATAGAATTTTTGTTTAAACTGAATTTTTATTCCAGTGAAAAAGCAAAAGTACTCCTTCCGGGAATCGTACTTTGCAGCATCTGCACTCACCCATCGTTTTTATGCGCATCGATGAACAACGTCGTTGATGATGAGTGTCGTCCCTTTAGACTTGTTGAAAAAACAACTTTTTCTCTCGATGTTGATGCTACCAATGCAATGACATACTACGTTGAGTCGTTGTTTCAAAATGAAAGAAGAGCTTTTGCTGGGATGTTTGGTGAAGAGAATCTTCTCGTTGTTGACTTTAGAGGTGGTTGGTCATCAGATGAGAACACAAACTACCCGAAAGGTCGACGTTCAGTAAAATGTCCAAACGCTTCTTATCACTGGATATCAGATTGGTCGATTGAGAAGACTTCTCGTAAAGATAACCAAGGTTGGCAATACGCATTCAATTGGCCAGGCAGCGGTTCTTTTGATCGATTCTTTGCCCCTCGCTGGTGCAAAGACGGCAGCCCAACAAAATTTGTCCGAAGAAGAAAATGGTGCCGAACTCGAATTCGACTTTCTGAAGACGATCTCCTCCTCCTTGAAATGGTAAGACAACCCAGCAAATATTGGGAAATTATACTGAGCGAGCTTATTGAGGAATATGAGTAATATAAACCCCTCGTCTTCAAAAAAAAATTGCGATGATTCGTTTTTCTGATGGGTTCTGTGCTTTGATACGGCATCAATTTACCCCTCCTTTCTGCTTCACCTATCTTTTTATTCAATTTTTTTAGTGCTCAATTCGTCTTCACAATCAGTTATGTTCTGATAGCCGTGGGGAGCATTGTCTTTTTTATTTTTTTTTATTTTTTTTATTTATTAGTTTTGTTTTTCAACATCGAGTCTATGATATTATATTGCATTGTTTTTGTGTGTACCGTGGAGTGGCACTACGGATATGATAATATTTTTTTTCAAATTTTTTTTTTATTTTTTTTTTCTTCTCAGGCTACACACTTTGAAAAAACCGAATCTAAAAAAAAAAAAAAAAAAAAAAATGCCACACGCAGGTCTCTCAAAAGCAAAGGCAGAAGGCAGGCCAAGTAAAGCAGCTCCACTAGTTCGCGATCCAATCTGTAAGGGGAAGCCGGGATCGTTGGGAGAATTGTCTTGCGTGTCGAACATGTCAAACCACACTTTTAAATACAATATTAGCTTCCCTCAATGGGCACCTGATGGTAGACTTGATATATTTGGTAACCTCTGTGAAGCTGGTGATGAGTGTTTGTAAGAAATTCTATTTCCATCTTAACTATACCATTATGCGTTGTTATCTACTCCACTGGTCAAATATTGTAGCTTGAATTCCATTGCGCACAGCATGTTAATCAATTTACACTAAACACGACTGACTGTCATTGCAGTCTACCAGTTATATTAAAAAAAAAAAATTATTTAATTTGAACGAAACTTTTACACAGAAGTCATAACAAAAAAGAACGAACGCAACCTATAAAAATAACTAAAATAAAAGAAGATTTAAAAAAAAAACTAATTAGTAAGTGAATGTTTATAGCAAAAGTTGTCACGGTAATTATTAATTTTAGAATTCGACAGGAGAAACACTTTTGTGTTATGTATATGACATTGGATGACATTTATTACTCTGACTGAAAAAAAAAAAAAAAAAAAAAAAAAAATTACTTTTAACATTTCCAACCTAACAGTTTTACACCACTTATACACTTTTAAAATGCCACACGCAGGTCTCTCAAAAGCAAAGGCAGAAGGCAGGCCAAGTAAAGCAGCTCCACTAGTTCGCGATCCAATCTGTAAGGGGAAGCCGGGATCGTTGGGAGAATTGTCTTGCGTGTCGAACATGTCAAACCACACTTTTAAATACAATATTAGCTTCCCTCAATGGGCACCTGATGGTAGACTTGATATATTTGGTAACCTCTGTGAAGCTGGTGATGAGTGTTTGTAAGTAACGTAGCGTTATTTTAAAAAAAAAAAAAAAAAAACCTTTTACACACACAAAAAAAAAAAGAAAAGAAAAAAGTGAAGAAGAAAAAAAAGAGACGCAAAAAAAAAAAAAAAGAAAGTGGGATGGGGAGACTGTTTTTTTTGCATGGCTTTTCTATGTGACCTTATAGGGCAGAACAAATCTCTTTTTCCTACTCAATCTCTGTCTCAAACTCCTGTGCAACACGCACCGTTTCACGATGTGGTGCTTCGTTTTGTTTAATTATCGTCTCCAATTTATTTTTTGTTTACTTTCTACTCCTCTTTTCCCTTATTCTAATCTCCTCAGGTCACAGGTTGAGATAAAAATCTTTTTTCTTATTTCATGGAAATAGATCTGTTGTTTTGAACCTTATTTAATCATTAACAGGGCAACTCACTATGAAAGCCATCCTGTACTGAACTCTAATACTCTGATGTGTTCATTGTTATGACTTTTGAAAGAGAAACAATCAGTGAACCCATATCGAGCGATGCTTCAACAGCATTTTTGTCCTCGCCCTTCTTAAAATAACTTCTTCGTAAAAAAAAAAAAAACAGGAATACTCCCTCAACCAAAATATGGATATAAAAAAAAAAACAATCTGTACAACGATTATAATTTTATTGTTACTTATGACTTTACACTCAATGAGTCTTGACCACCACGATGTGTCAATTAAGGTTAGAACATTGAGAAAGAAACAATCAGTGAACCCATATATCAATACCATCAGACTGACTGGTTGTATAAATACGGATCTACTAATAAACGAATCGACAGCAGTGGTAACGATGCTTCAACAGCAAAATCAAGGAAGTGTTAGGAGTTTGATCGCGATGTCTGAAAAATGTAAAACTACGATGATCTTATTTGAAATTTTTGAAAATCCGATCACCCCAAACTATCGGCGACTACTACAACATTCCGGTTGGAAAATATGCACCGTCCGCCGACTTGGTCCTTCAAGAGACTCATACACGTTAATTAGAATGTGGGAACTAAATTTAAAAAGAATCTACTACATCTCACCTCAGTCACTAGTCATGACAAATATTAGTTCCATTTCAAACAGCTTACCGATTGATATAAAAACAATTGGGGCTGTGATGTCATATAATATAAAGAGTCGTAGTTGGAATAAAAATGAATTCTCTACTCAAAGTCTAGTCGTAAGTCCGAATCGAAGAGATGCACAGCTGCTAAGAAGGGAATTGTCTCTTTTTGGTAAGAGTGGTAGTCATAGTTTTCACACGGTCGTGAATAAAGTCTTTAAAAACAAATGGATCAACGTTGGTTTTGGAATGTGTGCTGACAGTTCATTGTCAAAGCTGAATAGGCCTTATTGGCAGGCCTTTCAAAGTAACATATTCATAATTTGTTTTACAAATCCACCATGGTTACCTCAAACCGAACTTCACGAGTTGTGGTCATCAAACAGCAGCAAGTTAAATAAAATTTCTAGATTTCCTCATTTATGGCAACGGACACCACAAGATTTGATTCACACCACGTCACCATTGACACAATACACGACTGATATTATGGAAAATGCAAATTTGTATATCGATCCTTTGCAATATAAAAAAAACAACGCGATGGCTATTCAGAATCCAATTTCTATGAAGATAGTAACAGCAGATAGAAGAATCGAACGAATAAAAAGAAAAATTGAAGATATTCAACATGACTGGTGCTCTGATGACGTCCCTACAGACCATGAGTGGGTAATCACCATTGGGATACCGACAACCGACACGGAGAATTCCCTTCAAAGACGTCTCCTTCAACGGGATACATGTTTTTCATCACCTGTTGTTTGGTCATCAACAAAAAAATTTTCACCACTAGTTTCAGTTTTAGTTAAATATATAATTTCAACATCAGAAATTGATAATTCGAATCCGTCAGCTTCAATGTTAACAGAAGCAGCTCTGACAAGGGATTTCATTCTTTTTAATATTGAGAGTGATACCAACCTCCCTAATCGTCAATTATCACAAAATATTTTATCATGTCGTAAGCTACTCGCATGGTTCAACTATGTAGCAGATACGTACAAGACTGATTATGTTGCGAAAGCTTCTGAAGACAGTTTTATAAACATTCCAAGGCTACTTTGGGAATTATATTCACTTCAGGTTCCAAGAATTCATTTCGGAAGACGTGACGACAGCGGCATTAAAGAAGAAATCTATTCAACAACCTCCTCTTTGGTGATATTCAGTTTCGATGTTGTCGATTGGTTTAGAGACAGCAGCATTGTAGAAACTCTGACAGACTTTTTTAATGAAAGTGTGCTTCCGTCACTTTGGTTACACATTGGGTCAGTACCCGTTAATAAGGTTTCACACTGTGGGATTTCTAAGTATTCACCTGGTTCTGTACCCAGTGACTTTATAGAGTCTGTTCAGGTAGCGAACATACCCCATGATGTTCCACAATTTTATTATAATTTAGTATCGCTGTATGCCAGTACTCCTATCACACCTCCGACAGAAGTCTGGTCATCACTTCCACTCCGATTTGGTGAAAATTTCTTTGCTATAAATAGAAAACTTTGTAAGGAACTTTCAATCAAATTGTTTGAGAAAATTCCTTTTATAACACAGCGTGGTTCGCGTGGGGGTTTTGGATTAAGAAAAACAACAGCTTCTCGCCTGAGTAGGATTTCAACTAACGGAACACTTCAAACAGCTGATGTTATTAATATAAGCAATAATAGTAATCAATTGACTGTCTTGAAGTTAAACAGCTCTGATAGCCATCCAACTAATGAACTTAAGGAAGATGTTAATCAAAATAAGACTTCTGTAGTCGAGAGTGAGGCCTCGACGGATGGAAGTAATCGGAGCTCGCTGTTCGTTGAAAATAACGAACTCTTTCAAAACAACACTCCAGACAGTCACATTGCTGAAGATATTCAACAAAACGATACCAATATTAGTTTATCTGATCACCTCACTTCGAATGAGGTCTCATTGGCTGAAGACGAGTCGTTTGTCGAGACGGAAAAGTTTATTCAAATCGATGATGTCCTTCCTCCGACTAATTCCACTCTCGTGGGACCACACAACGAAAGCAACTCAGAAATACCAACTAGTGATGTGTTACAGTCTGAATCTAATAAAGGAAGTCAGGGACCATCACAAACTGTTCACGTCTCTCACACGAGTGAGAATTCTACAACCGTCCGGACCAAACTTGCGAGTAACAAGTCGATAGCTGAAGCTGATGGAGAGTCGCATGTGGAGAGGGAAGTCACGCCGACTAATTCCACTCTCGTGAGACCACACAACGAAAGTAATTCAGAAATACCAACTAGTGATGTGTTGCAGTCTAAAGAATCATTACTCAGTGACAAGTCCATTCAGATTGTTAACGTTACTCACACTAGTGTGAATTATACTTCTATCCGACAAAGCGATATCGAACCTGCGAGTGACGTGTCGATGGCTGAAGTTAATGACAGCCAGAAGTCAATGATTGAAGAGGGTAGTGAACTCATTCAAAATAATAATTCCGACAGTCTGGTTGCGAATCTCCAAAGCCAACTTCTCGATGGAACTCCGACGGGTGACATGCAAAAGAACGAAACCAAAACTAATTCTGATCATCGCACTGCGAGTGACATGTTGATACCTGAAGCTGATGGAGAGTCATATGTCGAGAGGGAAGTCACGCCGACTAATTCCACTCTCGTGGGACCACGCAACGAAATTAATTTAAAAATACCAACTAGTGATGTGTTACAGTCTGAATCTAATAATGGAAGTCAGGGACCATCACAAACTGTTCACGTCTCTTACACGAGTGAGAATTCTACAACCGTCCATCAAAGGGATACCAAACCCGTGAGTGACATGTTGAGAGCTGAAGCTGATGGAGAGTCGCATGTGGAGAGGGAAGTCACGCCGACTAATTCCACTCTCGTGAGACCACACAACGAAAGTAATTCAGAAATACCAACTAGTGATGTGTTGCAGTCTAAAGAATCATTACTCAGTGACAAGTCCATTCAGATTGTTAACGTTACTCACACTAGTGTGAATTATACTGCCGTCCTTCCAAAATAATATCCGTCACACTCTCACACCTTTATTACATTCGTAGATTTTATAAAGACTTTTTTCTTAACGATTCTTAATCATAACAAAAATTAGAATCCTTTCTGTTATGACTTATGTGTTCTTCTCTTTTTTATTTTTCATCGTAGTTTACTTTGTCCTTATGGAGTTGTTTTGATGGTTTTTTTTTTCTTTTTCTTTTTTTTTTTTTTTCTTCCAGTAACTTTGTATTTACACTTTAAGAAATATTTATAATATAATACATACTTGTACCCCTTTAAAGGGGAATTAAAAATTAAAGCGGAAATAAAGGGCTTTTAATATTAAAGGGCTTTTAATTAATTCCCCTTTATTTTCCAATTTAATGAAATAAAGGGGAATTAAAGGGGATTTAATGAATTAAAGGGCCCTTTATTTTAAAATTAAAGGGGATTTAATTCCCCTTTAATTTGGAAAAATAAAAATAAAGGGCTTTTAATGGTTTTTAATTAAAAAAAAAATCCTCCACCAGGACTCGAACCTGCAGCCTAGCGAATGCAAATCCACAATCATACCAGTGGACAACCAGCGTCACTTAAAAAAGTTTTTTTTTAATTTTCTTTCCTATATTCTTATTGCAGGAATTATCCTTGCAAGGAATTTCTCCTCAAAAATCGTTATTTCACAAGATTCTTCTCCCACAAAAATAATTCCTGATCAAGGAAAAATTTTTACTGGGGGTTTCCTTTGGTGATCTGGTAAGGAATTATTATTGTGAGGATTTTTTTTTTTGGAAATTTTTTTTTCAGCAAAAATTCTTGAGTTCCTCACAAGAATTTCGGCACGAGGTATTAAGTTGCTCGACCTTCGCTGTTTTTTTCGATACGTGATTAGTCCGTTAGAGGACTGTCGGTGTGAAAGGAAAGAAAGTCGGAACGGTGGCCAAAGATTAGTGAGTTGACTGAGTTGGTCAGTTACCAGCATGGTAGCTAGCGGTTTCCTTATGATGTTAAATATCGTTATGATGATATAGTTGTATTTTACAAATCAAACTCAAACGCCCCCCTTCCTGGTGTTCGTCTTGGTGATTAATTCACAGTTGAATAACTCGATTCCGTACTGCACTGAATGACAACACGGAAAAAAGAGATGTGTATGCAGCTGAGAGGAATCGTAACTTCAAGTGCTTTTGCATTCTGAAGATTGCAATGGATGATATTTAAATCTGTCAGTGAGTATCAATTGGTGGGTAGACCACCGAAGTTACTGTGAACAAACCAGCGTGTCCAAAGCAGGCGTTCGTCTTGTATTTTACGTATAAAATCCAACAGTTAACCCCCTTCAAGTTTTCAAGACAATATAATTATTAATTAAATACTCATGGGTTTTATAAAAAACTGTTGCGGTTACATAAGCAAGTGGTGCTCAACTATGTTCACGTGGTATTTATTTATCTGCAGTCATTTACTACGCTGCCGCTGACAGTCAAGATTGTCAGAGAAATACCTGGTCAATTTGACTTGACATCATTTTTTCTCGCAATTTTAAAATAAAAACTTTCTCCTCTCTTTAGGCTATTACTACAAACTTTATTTTCAATCTCTCAAGACAAAAGCTTATGTGGGAACAATTAGACAGGAGCATGATATCCAAAAGTTACATGTCTGAAATCATGGAGAATACATTCTTTCGGAGTTGCTTTAACCAGTAGAATCAGATGCGTGGTCCGTTCCGGTAGGACTCCCTTCTTACGAATGTGTGGTGCCTCGTGTTAGCGCTTTGGATAGTAATAACCATTGGCGGCGACTATGCACGGGGTGGCCAGTGGGTTTAATGAGGTTGTTGTGTAATCCCCTTCCATGGCTCTGTTTCGGCATGCTGGAAAGCGAAGCTCTGAAGTTTACTTCAGGTTAGTCTTGTAAGCCTATCCTTCCGGTTCAGTTCTCGGCTTGGTTGATTCCCTCGATCGTCCCATCCAGGAGTTTGTGTGCATGGTGAGGCCCTCTGGAAACCCAGCCCAGCACAAGACACCAGGCTCACGGCGAAGATTGGACCCGAAAGTAACCTTGCGTTCTGTTCTGTTGGCAAGCTCTCTGGCTGAGTGCGTTCGAAGTGAGTGGAATTGCTAGTTTGTTGGGTTATGTTCGTAGCAGCTTCACGGTGACGGCGGCCTTACTGAGAATTATCCCTGGTTGTTACGTGTTGAAAGTCACAGGTTATAGCGTCAAAATAACACTCGCGTGGGTGGTTGCTCTCTTCGGAAAGCATAACTTCAGACCCGTCAATTCGCGGCGCTTATATCTACACACATTAATTAGTTGAACGAGTTCAAGTCACTTCCCTGCATAGCAGATCCGTGTCCTCTGTACTAACGCTATACTAAGTGTGACTGTGACTGATACACGTAATGGTTGGGTTCTTTAAGTACTCAGGACTGGTTGCTTGCTGATGTGAATGCTGACGTTCGAACTGCCCCGACTTTCGAGTAATTTCCTTTCCGACTTAGGATGACGCAGCGTGGTGGGTGCCTTGGGATTTAATAAATAAAGCGGAAATAAAGGGGCTTTCCCACCCCCCTTTATTCCGCTTATTTCCCCTTTATTTCCCCTTTATTTTGGAAAAAAAGGAAAAAAAGCCCTTTATTTGGATTAAAAGCCCTTTATTTCCCCTTTATTTTGGAATTACGGAAATTAAAGGGCATTAAAAGCCCTTTAATTTCCCCTTTATTTTGCCCCCTTTAAAGGGGTACAAGTATGATAATAGATAATAATAATTTGGTTTTATAACCTTACTTTTTATTAATATCATCTTTTTTTTTTTTTCAAAAAAAAAAAAAAAAACAGATGATACAAAAAAAAATAATAATGGTGTTGGTCTTTTTTTTATTTCATAGTTTCAAGTTACTTTTTATGTTTAATCACATTCATTGACACAAGCAATTTAATTAAATGCTTCGAATAGCATCGAAAAGATGGTGTACTGGAGCACCAACACGAGAACAATTACTCCGACTAAGTATAAAAGATTTAACGACACTAGCAAAGAAGAAACGATTATCGACTTCAGATTGTATAGAAAAATCTCACATAATAGATAAGATATTGGGACAGGATGGGAAACTTCAAGGTGGAACCAACGAGGTCAGGGAATACAAAGAAATCGGATTTTTCACAAAAAATGAAAAACAAATGCTGTCGGTACTATCAGGATTACTTCTGACATACGTCATTTATAGAATTTGGAAGATGATGGAAGACGATGAAGTTACAAAACTTCGAAAAGCAACTGAAAACGGAGACCTCATCGCAAAGAAAGAACTCGCAAAACGTCTATCAAGTGGTGATGGAACTCACTCTGATTCTGAGACAGCTTTTAAACTACTACTTGAATTAGCAGACGAGCAGAAAGACCCCTGGGCACAGTGTGAAGTTGGTGGTATGTATTGCAGAGGTCATGGAGTTGAAGCAAATATCCCAAACTGTTTTGAATACATGCTCTTGTCAGCTAAACAAGGAAATGTCAATGCGATGTATAACGTAGCTGATCTTTATAAGGACGGCATTGGAACTAATCGCGACCATGATAACGCATTAAAATGGAAAATGAACGCAATGGGTTCACAATCAACTGCTAAAGAACGATTAGAGGCTGGCTTAGCACCGATAATTTCTAAACCGGCTGACTGAAAGGGTTCACCAGATCAACTTATCAAGATGACCCATTACTATATTGTGGTTAGATTATGTTTGAATTTGGGACAAGGTTGGGAAAAAAAAAAAAAAAAATATCAAACTTCTTCCCTCCCCAGTCAGTTACATTAACATTAGGATTGTGACTGGAAGCGTTGATTTAATTATTTATGTGTATTGCCATTCCAGGATTAATATATTCTTTCAAAAGATCTTTACAACAACACGCACCCCCCTCTCCTCAAAAAAAAAAATATGATATCACTCAGCATGAGAACCACAGTGGTGATTGCGATTATCACAATCGTTATTGCTTTGTTATTGTCACCAGCGTTCCTTGTCCATGGAACACGAGGACTTTATTGCAACTTATTTCCGTTCGTATGCTCTCCAACTGTAATGGGAAGATGTCACAACGATTTCGAACTAACTCGAAAAGTATTCGAAGAAAACTTCGCAAAAAGAGGAGAAGTAGGAGCTGCTGTCGCAGTTTACTTTAGAGGAGAACTGGTTGTAGATATGTGGGGAGGTGATTGGGGTCAATTTAAAAAAGCAAAATTGAGATCCACAGCTGGGATAAATAGAATGATTATAGCAATGTTTATGGAGGAAGGTATCTTAAAACTAGAAGACAGCATCACTGACCTCCTTCCTATAAGAAGTAGTCAACATATTAAGCAAGATATCACTGTTGAGCATTTGCTTACAGAGCAGTTTACTTTAGAACAAAAAACTTCAGATAATAATCTTCGTGCGCCGTCATCGAAAACGCAATCTGTCACTCGGTGGGTTTTACGACTAAGAAACTCATCAGAGACGGCTGTTGCGAAATTCGGTTATTATCCTCAAATAGTTGATAGCATTCTGTCGGATATTATTAAGAATGTCGATCCAACTGGTAGAGACATTCCTCAAATATTTTCTGAAAAAATTGCACCGCTACTTCAACCAGACATCGGTGATGGAATCACATTCAATACTCTTGGTTCTGTACCTGATGATACACAATCACTTAATATGTTGTCTGTGTTGCTTCGTCTTTATGATAACACAACTGATTCTTGGGCTGGACCATTTCCTGTTCGTGATTTGTGGAGAAGTGTTCTGTTTGAAGGTAGAGTTGGATTCACAGAATACGTTCAAAGAACTTCAACGCCAATAAAAGAAATGTTGGACCTAACAGAAGACGTTCCGACATGTGAAGCGACAGCTAAGTCTCTTGCTAGGCTTTACTCAGCTGTTGCATGCGGTGATCCAGGATCGAAGACTGATATGGGATATAAGAGTGGTCATAGTTTCTACAAGTCTCGTCTGACTACAGATTGCATTGCTTTAAAACATTTAACTGGTCTTGATGATATTGGTAGAAACGTATCGAAATCAAGCTGTGGTTTTATAACCACATCTGAGGAAGAATCTTTATTCGGTCTTAAAGAAGCTCAGACTCATGGTCGCCGATGGATGCATTTCGCATGGTCAAATTTCGCTGGGTCATATGCAGCTGCTTCAGTTGGTCATGGTGTTTCAGTGGTGTACTTAACTAATAGAGAGGGTCCTTATGACAAAGACCCTCGTGTTAAAAATATTTTGGAAGCTGTTCGCGAGACGGTCTATTGGAAAGAGTTGGAGGAATTCACTGCTGGATTGAAGAAAAAGGGAATCACGACTGTTAAAAACTACGATGACTTACCTGCTGATGCTGAGGAAGTCGAACACCAGTGACGACTCCCTTTTATGTTTGATTTGATGTACGCAATCATTATGTTGGGAATTGGATGTCTAAAGGAATCTTGTTTTTTTTTAAATTTTTTTTTTTAAAATCGTTTTTTTAATTTATCTAAAAATAATAGTCACTTTTCCCCCCCGTCATCACAATAAACATAACTTCTACACCATGAATGATGATGAGACAGAATAGAGGTAAAGAGGTATATGGATTACTCTCGAAACCTAAATAGTTATTGTCAACTGAATCTAAAAACTAATGTTAAAATTATCTTTTTATGTTTTTTTAATGATACAAAAAAAAAAAAAACACAGATGTAATTTTTTTTTACAAAAAAAAAAAAAAAAAAATCGTCACATGAAAGTATGCGAAATCGGATTATTGTTGATCGCTGTTGCGGTAGCCGTGTTTTTAACTAAGTGGGAGTCTTTGGAATCGGAGTTGGAAAAGTTTTTCGTTAATATAAATGAGAGAGGAGATCCGATAGCTCTTCTTATAACAAAAGGAAGATTATATCCCAACAGATTCTACCTATTAAATAAAATTATTGATCGCAATGAGAGGGTTACATCATCACCACTGACGGCTATACACTACGCATCTATTCATAAAGAACATCAAATAATCAACCTCCTAATTCAGAAGGGATATCAACCAGATTCTGTGGTATCATCAAATGGGAGAATAGCTGGTGCGACTCCTCTTCATTTTACTTTATCGTCGTCAATGCAACAAGCGATTTCAATTGCGAGGGAATTGTTGAGGGGTGAGGGTGGTTCTTATTCGAATTTTAATATTGCTGAGGGTAGGAAATTAAGTTCTAAATTGAATTATTTGTATTCTGAAAACCGAAATGCGTCTGTCGTTGAGATGAAAGACGTCGTCGATGCGGTCAATGACTGGAATTACTTTTTCATAACATCATCAAAACTCATAACAAAAAAATCAATTTACGCAACGGAAGACTCTCTTCAGCGTACGGCAGCTCATTTTGCAGCATTATCAGGAAACACAGCAATCATAGATGAGATGATTAAGTATGATTCAGAAAATAAATTATTGAAAATCAAAGATAGGCTTGGACACACTATTGCGCATTATTTATCAATGAAAAAACATGAGGAATATAAGAAGTACGATTTAGGTTTGAAGGATATGCTAGGCCGAAGTGCTTCGCAAGTATTCGACATTTCAAAATTACGATCAAATCAAAAACGACAAATTAAGAATTTGAATACCTGGAATCCAGAACACATCCACATCAATGGTGATTGTGATATTGACTCAGTGGATGGTATTCCTTCACCTGATCGGTTCTTTGGTGACTACCTTTCTGTTGGAAAGCCCTTACTGATGCGTGGTGCTGCCCTAAACTGGGACATTCGAAAACATTGGAAAAAAAGTACAATCTTAAAAAGAAATTCTAACTTTATGGTAGAGGCGGGTTCGATTCCCTACGCTGGTCTTTTTGGTTTGGAATCGGAAAAGATTGAGATTGGAAAATTTATAAAAAATAACATGTCCGGGGGTGATGATGCTCACCGGTCTTACGTGTTTCACACTTTTGGATCTCCTGAAGAAGGTTTAACAGCACAAGTACCGAACCCTCCAAAGTTTCTAATGGGAATACCTCCAGCCCTTTTACGATCATCACCCGGTGAGCCGCCTTACAAGGGACAGTTCTATCTCGGAGCTAATGGAACTGGCGCTCCTGAACACGTCCATTCTGATGCGTGGAATGGTCTGGTTTATGGGGCTAAAAGCTGGTGGCTTTCTCCACCTCAACATTCGCATTTCTCATTGGAAGTCCCGTCTGCGGATTATAAGATCAGGAAAGGTCAATTATACTGTCAACAACTTGAGGGTGATATTTTATACGTCCCAGCTGACTGGGGACACTCGACTAGAAATGATGCAACTGCTGTGGGTGTGGCAGTCGAATTTCGCTTTGCTAGAAACTTTTTGTGAAATAAGAAAACACCCACTGGTGTGAATTATTATTAACATTCATGTCGCCAAATACCATCAGAAACTAATTAGACCCTTCTTTGTAGTAGTCATGTTGTGTTACCATTCATGTGGCGTGTTTGCCGTTTGACTGACTGCTATTATTTATTATGCTGACATTTTAGTACTGTGCTAAAAATGTCTCGATTATTCTTTTTTTTTTTTCCTGTAAAAAAAAAAAAAAATTGTTTTATTATTTCCGTACAGCATCTTCCCACCAAAAAATAATATGGCGACGCATCCCCCCAGTAGATGCCATACTCCGCGCCCTCTACCTCCTGAAATGTCTCGTTACAACAGTATTAGAACGGTCGGTCAAGGAAGTTTTGGAGCAGCTATATTAGTGACCAGAGGTGAAGAACAGTTTATTGCAAAAGAAATGACTATAGGAAAGATGAGTCCAGTTGAAAGGGAATCGGTCGACACGGAGGTGAAAATCTTAAGCGCGCTTGTTCACCCTAACATTATAAGATACGAAGAGTGTGTAGCAGCAGGACATGTATTATATATTATTATGGAGTTCGCTGATGGGGGTGATCTTTATCAGCGGGTTCAAAATTTAGAACGACCCATGTCAGAAGATGGAGTTTTGTATATTTTTGCACAAATTTGCTTAGCTGTCAGACATTTGCACAGCAGAAAGATTTTACACCGGGACTTGAAGACTCAAAATGTCTTCTTAACGAGGGATAATATAGTAAAGTTGGGTGATTTTGGGTTAGCTACTGCCCTCCGTCATACTTGGCAACAGGCGCATTCTCTCTGTGGAACTCCTCACTATTTCAGTCCAGAATTAGTAGCAGGACGTCCGTATAACAACAAAGCAGACATATGGTCGATGGGATGTATTCTTTATGAACTTCTCACTCAGAGATTCGCATTTTTAGGAAATACCCTTCAAGAGATTATGCATAGGATCCAGTGTGAACAGCCATCACCAATTCCACAACACTACAGTGATGGTTTACGTAGAATTCTAAGTAGAATGCTCTGTAAGGAACAAGCAATACGACCTAATATTGAAGCATTGATGAGAGCTAACATCCTGAAGTCAGCACTTCACAGAATTCACGCTGTGTTGGCAGGTGGTGGTGTTCCAAGCAGTGGTGGATCTCCTCAACTGGACCCGGGGATCCCGAGAGTTGAAAGTACGTCATCGTCTAATAGTATTCCAACAAAAACACCGATAGCTGTCGCGGAAGTGGTAGAAGACTTTGCTGTGGTTGGATCTCCTCAAACAAAAGAAGACGATTTAATGCGACTTGAAAATGAGATTCTCTTTGACCATCTTAGCGGGCAATGTAATGCATCTCGTGCAAACGGTGCACTCCTCGATGAAGTTACTCGCTCTTTAGAAAATGTTCGCGGTACTGATGACGAAGAAGACATCGTCGGTGGAGAAGAATTCGGCGACGAGTATCCTCTTGCGCAAACTAACCAGACTAATACGTCTACGCGAGACTCCAGTGATCCACTTGAAAACTCTCTTGAGGGAGAGGTATGGAATATTATTTTTTTGCATTTAACAAGTATTGTAAGAACGAAAAAGAATGTTGGCAGCACACGTAAACCTCCTTTAGCTTTATCAGTTTAAGTCGGTTCACGGTTTCGTGCACAAACAAAAAACTCACAAAATGTCGAAAGTAGATATCCCACAAGATTTCGACTGGTCAACTGTCGAGGTGCCTGAGATCCCGGAAGGGGCGCATCCGTCAGCGACAGACCAATGTTGTGTGTTTCCGTTATGCGGAAAAATACATACGGACGGCACGAACTGTCACCGATGCGGTGAAATGGGCGAGACGGAATGTCTCAAGTCCCGTTTAGGCAACGACGAAGTCACCCAAGCCAGGTGGTTGCCTGAGGCATCCCAGGAATGGGTGTGTCCTCCATGTGGGTTTGTGCTCCGGAATGGAGCCCCATATGCAATGCTCGTACCGGAAGGGCGACATTTTAACGCAACGATGCCAGTTGCGGAAACAGTTAAGGAATTAACTGTAGTGGAGCGGGTGACGATGGATCCACGTAGGGTCGTCACTTGGGTGGAAAACCTAAAAACCCCGTCTGGCCTGAATTACGTGTTTGCAGGTTTGCAACAGCGTTACGGCACAGTCAACGGAAAAGCAATCCCGGAGACTGCTGTCGAGGGCGGGGGGGCAGTGTCGCACGAAATGCGGCACTTGCTGAGAATGATTGACGGCCTGCTACCGGTCTCCAACAGCTCAGGGCACGTCAGGCAGACGTTGCAAGTGGCGGTGGACCGCATGGAAGATCTGCTGTTCTCGACGAGGAACAGAAAGATGACCGGCGCCTATGAGGGGTACCTCAAGACGTACGGATACGGGGAGTATACGGAGCGACTAATTGGCCTCGCGATGAAGGAGACGATGAGAACCGCGCTCCCGGGACAAACCCACGAGGGTGACCAAATGAGCGGTGGCGACCGTAAACGTCATTTTTCCGGGAAGGGAGCTGGAGGAAATTTTTCCGGGAAGGGAGCTGGAGGAAAGAGGAAGTATTGAATGGAGGAAAAACCACACGATGTGTGGGGGCCTGTTCCGGAAGGGACGCAAGGCAAAAAGCGGATCGGAAGACCGCCGAAAAAATCACTTGCCATAGTGAACTCGGAGAAACTCGAGGAACTCGAGAGTCAGCTGGACCTGACACTGACCGGTTGTTTCGCCGAATCGACACAAGCATCGATAAGATCGGTAATGCGAAATTGGATCCCCTTCGATGCAACCATATGTGCGATAAAACCGGATATGCCGCCGACGCGGAGTTTCCTCCTGTGGCTACAGGCAAAGATCAACTTGGGAGAGTTGCAACCACAGTCGGCGAACCAATACTTGGCAAGTTTTCGCTCGGCTGCAATTCCGCCCACAGCTGCATTCCGGAAGGCCATGACAAGGTCAACAGACGAAAATCAGCGAAGGGAGGGAATGCTGACGAAAATACGCACCAAGGAAGAGATCACGGAAGTAATCCGTCGACAGGAAGGGATGTATGTAGCGGTGTTGGCCACACAATGGTCTCTGGCGGCGAGATTTATCGACCTGATGCTACTGAGGAGACGGGACATCCGGGAAGTCAGGAACGGTTACCTAATTGGCTTGGTCGGGGGGAAGACCGACAAAACGAGACGAGGTCAATGGATTCTGGTAGCAAAAAATGGCTCTTTATTCCGCGTGGTGTTGCAATGGTTGGCAACAACGAATGGCGAAATGGTATTCACGGGTTTGAACCGATCGGGATACAACAGATGGCTGGAAAGACATCTCGACACCACGAGCCACTACATACGTCACAGTGCACTCACGTATGTCGCGTTGGAGTCGTCGGAACGGGACGCTCAGGCGATGGCGCGGCATGCATCAGGGACGTCAACCCAGTTCTACATACCGCCGGAGACTTGGACCTCGACTCGGAATACGATAAAAGCGGCCGCACTACTGCAGTGAAAGCTATCCATGACAGACCTTTTTGGGCTTCAAAATTGGAAGCAGGATTCCGCATGTACGACTACGCGGAAGGATGGCTAACGGGGATAACTGGAACACGTTGTCCGCGAACATGTTATGACGGAACCATATCTGGAATAAGAATGGAACCGGTAAACATGGAACTGCTAGTGGGAAGCTATCCGAACCTGAGAACAAACATGAGATGGATTGCAGATCCGAACTTTGTCATCCAAGTGATTAACAATTCGCCACAAGAAGACGAATCTGGGATAGGCGCAAAGAATGTCCAATTAAAACCTCATACCGAACGCATGCTTGAGCTTGGTTTCGCCGAACCATCTCCTAGATCGACGACGAATAGATTCATGCACTCTGCTTTTCTCATACCGAAAAGTACACCTGGACAATTACGTTTCATCCTAAATTGTAAGACTATTAATGAGTTAACAGCTTATACCTCGTTACCGCCATGCAGGCTACCGTCTTACGAAACGATAGTGGAAACCTTGCTACCACGTAGGTACGCTTGCGAGTTTGACTTTACATCGTATTTCTTTCAATTCCCGATTCCTGAAAGAATTAGACCGTTGTTCTCTTTTCGAGTAGACAAGAAGATCTACCGGATGACACGTCTACCGATGGGGTACAGAGGTGCACCTCAATTAGCCCAGGCTGTTCTTCTGAATCTGATCGAAGATGCAATAGATGGGAGGGATGTGTCCGGCATTGGGTGGATTGACAATGCCATCTTTGCGGCGGATGATATACAGGTTCTACAATCGGTTAGAGATAGATTCCGAACTCTATGTCTGAAATATTCAATTACGATAGGCGCGGTCACAGAACCCAACACATACATAATCACATTAGGAATAGAAGCTGACTTGACGAGGAAATGTTGGAAACTAAAGGAAAAATGGGTCAAAGCGGTCGCTGAACCAGGGAAAATGATCTTGGACTCACGCGTGAACCTACGACGTAGTTACTGGAAGATTTCGGGAATCATTTTGTGGAGACGTCATGCGCTAAGATTACGTCTACACGAGGCGACAGAACTCCTGATGGGAATGTCTGAACTGATGCAGGAAGGCGACCCGAAATCTAAGGTTTTCTGGAACACAGCAGTAAAAATCTCAGAGGAGTACATGAACTCTCTTAGGCTCGAGTTCAGGGAGCTTGTGAAGAACGAATGGGTGCGGTGGAATAAGCGTAGCTATGAAACAGAAATGACTTTCGTATCTGATGCAAGTACAAAAGCCTGGGCATTTGTAGTGGGAAACTCTTATCGGAGAGGACGCTTCCCGCGCGATATAGTGAACATGGGGATTTTCGAAAAGGAATTTTTCGCAGTAGTCAAGGCCATTGAATATGTAGTGACAGAGTTAAAACTGCAGAGTTGCAGGGTGACGGGACATGTAGACAACAAGGGAGTTATCGGTTCGTTGCACCGTGGCTATTCTCTACAACAAAATGTACAACCCATGTTACGGACTATTCATCGACTGTTGGACAGGTCTAGTTCAGTTCTGCACGTCGAGTACGTGGCGAGCGAGGACAATATTGCTGACAAGCACACTAGACTGGAAGATGAAGCATACTAAGAAATGATACACAAGAAGAACGAACACCGCATCGCATCGGTTTATTATCTCATAAAAGACCGTTATTCTCCCAACTTTGATAGATACCATATCAAACTAGACACGACGGCCACGAACAATCCACTGGAAAGGGGTCCGGTTTCGTGCACAAACAAAAAATCACAGTGTTATATCATTATTTTCTGTATAGTTGAAGTTAAAGCCAATTCTTTTTTGCATTTAACAAGTATTGTAAGAACGAAAAAGAATGTTGGCAGCACACGTAAACCTCCTTTAGCTTTATCAGTTTAAGTCGGTTCACGGTTTCGTGCACAAACAAAACGGTTTCGTGCACAAACAAAAAATCACAGTGTTATATCATTATTTTCTGTATAGTTGAAGTTAAAGCCAATTCTTTTTTATCTACTGTTCTGTATATTTGTCTGAGTGGTTGTAATAACACAAATAACAGATCGAAGGACTCATTGAAGAATTCCATCGCCTTGATCAGGCAATTAGAGAAAGTTAGTAGCCGTTGCCAAAATGCATCCTATCAAAGACACTGAAGTGGGGGCCTTTCCCGCGACGCAAAAAAAAAAAAAAAAAAAAAAAAAAAAAAAAAGTTTTTCAACAATTCATAACTTACTGCACGATAATAATTATTTTGCTTATTATCGAAAGCCTCCTCTCCAATGAGAATAAAATAATTCTTTTTTTTTTTCTTTTTTTTTTTTTTGTCTTTTTTTTACCTACAAACATATTATTCAGTTGAATGATACTCGTAGACATTCCTTTATTAGGATTTTTGTATAAAATAAAAACAAGAGTGTGAGCAAGAATGGAAAAAAAAAAAAAAAAAAAATAGAAGTAGGTTGTGGATTTTCCTCGTTAACCATTAATCTGGTTACTTGAGTTCTACACGCGTTTTACGAATAGTTTTTCAAAAAAAAAAAAAAAAAAAAGCAAAAACAAGAGAAAAGATAAAAAAAAAACGGAACGGAGAGAGAGAATGATTATTTTTTTTATTGGTTCAATTTTCATTTTCATTTTCGTTTTCTTCCTACTTTTTTCCTTCACCTTTCTAAGACTCATTTACTTTGCTTGAGCACACGCGATTTATAACATCTTTCTGTACGAACAAAAAAAAAAAAAAGAAATAAATAAATAGGCTTTAACCGACTAAACAGAAAACCATGATAATAATAAAAAGGAAAAAAAAAAAAAGAAGAAAAAAAAAAGGACAGACAAACTCCTGTAAAGGATTGAATTTCTGTTTTAAGAATAAAAAAAGATAAAAAATTATTACTTTTTTTTATTGCAAGCCGATGGAGATTCTGCCTAACTTTACACATATAGGTTGATCTCGTAAGCGTCTTCCGCTCCATGTCACTCCCATTTTGGTTTGTTAAGTCAACGAAAGACTGTTTATTCTTATTTGTTGAGATAATTTTAAAAAAAAAAAAAAAAAAAAGGGAGGGAGGGAGAGAATTATTTTTTAAACAGTTAACCCTTCCCACCATACTGCGATTAACTGCTATCAAGACAAGGAAATTCGAATAATCGTTTACTCTTGCTTTCCTTATTTATGTTTATTATTATTATTTTTAAAGATAACAACCAGTCACTACCAATGAGCAAGGCAAGCGTGTTTGACAATGCCAGTCCGGACGAGTCGCCGTTTCCAAAGTTAAAACCTGTTGGGAAAAAAAGCATTACAAGTTCAGATGCGGGTGACGGTAAAGCTAAAGATATGGATTCAAGAAAAGGTTCAACAACATTGAAATCGGGGATGTTTGGAGAGTCAAAAACTTCAAAGCCTCCAACTCAAATGAAAAAACCAACTGAATCTCCAGCTTCTGGACTCCTCCCTGGTGGAAAACAAGTACCATCTTCACCTCTGACACCTGCACCAGTTAGACGAATAATACCAGAATTGAAGGGGGCTCGTGAGGAAACAGATGTTTTACCACCTGAAGAGAGATTAAAGATGCACAGAGAATCAATCGCAAACATGACTGAAGCTCCTCAAAGAATTGTACCTCAGTTAAAAGGAGAGAATGATGATCCTGATATCCTTCCTCCAGAGGAAAGGCGTAGACTGGCTAGTATTCGCATGGCTGAGAGTAGTGGTGGAGGTGAGCGAGTCATTCCAAAGTTAGTCAGCGACAAGGATGATTTATCAATATTACCACCAGAAGAACGTCGTCGACTCGCAAGAGAGCAAGCTCAAATTCAAGATACTAGATCCCGTCAAGGAAGTATGATATCACAGGTATCAAAGCATTCTTCTGTAGGAGTTCCTTCTGCTGCAAGCAAACACAGTAGTAAGGCAGGCACCCCAATTCCAACACCTGTACAAATGCCACTAAGGTCACCAGCAATGTCAGTCAAATCACCGTTAGAACCGAGAACTCCTTTATTCTCTTCTGGTCCTACTGAATGTGAAAACTGTGCAACCAGACAACACCGAATCGATGATTTAGAAGGTCGAAACTACAATTTAGAGAGAGAGGTTCAAACTAGCGAAGAGAAGATTGCGTCTCTGACAAAAAAGGTTACCGCTGAGAAGGAATCTGCTGCAAAGGATAAGAAGAAATCGAAAGACGAGTTGGCAAGGAAAGATAAAAAGATTAAAACTCTTGAGCAGGACTTAAGGGACGCACAACGTCACGCAGCAAGAAGAGGAAGTGAAAGTTCAGCAGGTGGACAGATGGCTGAATTATTATCCCACAGAGATGCGACTATCGCAGAACTCCAGAGACAGATTGACGCTCAACAATTACAAATCGATTCAATGGATACTGTTGATGACTCACAGGCTCTGTCGGAAGTAGGTTCTGTCGAAGATGAAGTCGCCACACTAAACAGTCAGATCTGGGCCTTAGAAACAGCCTGTGAGTTCCGAATGCGTGAAATCACTCGTCTGAACGAAAACATGCAGGACTTCGTCTCTCGTGTTGAAAAGCTGGACAAAGAACTTGCCGAAGCCATGCGTCAGATTCTGGAAAAAGGCCACTCAACACAAAGAGAAGAAGAACAGGCTGTATTTGGTGGCCCCATTGAGGACGTTGTGACCGACTTTAAACAAAAACGTGCGGAAACGAAAACAAAGAAACGTCGCAGACCAAGAAAAGGTGCGCTCTCTCGTGAAAATGCCGAGCTACGTGACGAGTTGGCCTCTCTTCGTGAAGAGATGTCAACAATGAGAACTGCGATGGCATCTAAGAATCCGCAGCTGTTTGTTCAGTCGATGGCCAGACTAGGCGGTACTGCAGGAGGACATGTGGCAGGTGCTTCACAGAAGAATTGTTGTTTTACTGCGGCATTTATTGCTGCTGGTCAAGCTGAGGCTCAAATTGAAACCCTCAAAGGTCACTACAAGAGTGAACAAGATCGCTGTTCTCAACTCGAATCAATGCTTGATAAGGCTCGCAGTGCTATTGTTTCTTCAGCTGGTGTTGGTTATGAGAATGAAATTAAATTACAACAAGCGAAACGAGCACTTCAGTGCATTATTGACACTCCTGAAGATCCACAAAAATCAATTGCAGCCGTTCCAACAGGAGCAGCCGCATTAGTGAACATGCCTTCGACTGTTCAAATTGCTCACATGGCTTCGAATCATTCTTCTGTTTTTGAACGTCGCGAGAAATCTAATTGTATTCATGTCAGAAGCATATCTCCAGTAAGAAACGCTGCTTGGATTACAGCGCCTCCAAGACCAAGCACTGCTATATGGGAAACTAGGATTGGATAAGAATCGTTTCTTACAAACAGAGAACAAAAAAAAAACAAAAACAAAATAATAAATATGATAAAGCAAAGGAAACCATACTTCTGGAGGGGAGAAATACGTCTGTGGGGAAAAGTTCTTACGTCAAAAAAAAAAAACTTTCCTCCGTCGGAATATGAGTTCCTTTTATTTCTTGTATAAGCAGTGCCTGTGTTAAATATTAAAGAACTTGAGAGTCGCATCACTGTCTATTAGGTGTGACGCTCGCCTATTTTCCCTCCCACTTTTTTCATTTTTTTTTGAATCACGTCTTGTTTTTCTCTTCTTCTAACTAACTAACTTTGCTAACTAAACTTCTACTAGAACGAAGATGGTTTTCGACTGGGATTTTTTCAAACAAAACCAAGTCCATAACCATGGAAATAAATATACGCCTGTTAAACTGGTAACCTTGTTTCTTTTCTCCCTTTCTTTTTTGGAAGTTGTTACTCACAACTCTATTAGGTGCCTTCTTTCAAAAACTCAAAAATTGTATTCGGTTTCGTTTTTTTTTTTTCCCTCCCAGTTTGGATACTGTTTTCAAGTTTTCAGGCTGCAAACTCCTTTTCTTTCTTTATTTTGGTTCCTCCAAGCCGACTGGACAATAGTAAACTTTCATTCATGTTTCTTGAAAAGTAGCTATGTGTCGAGTCGCTTAGCACACTACGTTTGGTGTAGACGTGCCTTAGGTTCGACTGTGGTGATGAATTGTGTAAGCCACCTGCAAATGGCTTGACCTCCTTTGATTCAACCACAGTTGATTTATTCATCTTAAAGACATGTTTTATGA
This sequence comes from Flectonema sp. DT1601, assembly GCA_964019425.1. Lineage (NCBI taxonomy): Eukaryota > Euglenozoa > Diplonemea > Diplonemida > Diplonemidae > Flectonema > Flectonema sp. DT1601. The sequence continues at coordinate 460,860 of OZ025789.1, forward strand.
GCCAAAGAGAATTACGGCAGCGTACCATTAACAGCACACAAACAAAAACAAGGTGTAAACATTATCTGAGTGAGGTGCCGATTCTTATTTTATTTATTTATTTTTTTTTTGTCTCTCTCTTCCTTCAATTAATCAAAAGCAACAAGAAAAAAAAAAAAAAAAAGAATGTATCCAAGCCTTCCTTTCTCTACTTGTAGTTCTTCCTCCAAACGGAAGAAGAAAAAAATAATAAACAAAATCATCAAAAGTGGTCAACTACGTTATTGTTTCAGCAAGAAAAAAAAAAAGAAGAAAATCTGTCAAAGCATGAAACGTTCTTGTACAGTTCCTTAATTGGGAATGTATTTGAGGTTCGGTGTGTCGATCAGATATTTTATTTTTTTATTTGGAAAATAAACGTGTCAAAATCCCTTCCTGGAGTTTTGTTCATACCCCCCGCGAATGCGGGTTGATAATTGAAGTTACTGTGAACAATTTCGCATGACAAAGACGCATGCATCACCCTAAAATGGTAACCCTGCGTTTCATTGTGATTGGAAGTAGTACCTACACAATACGTTAGTAAGTTGCCCTCTTGTAGGTTGTTCTTTCCTTGTATTCGATTTTAGTTATTTCTTGTTGAAAGTCAAGTTATTGATTCCATGCATCTCATCCTTTATAGAATATCCTCTGGTAGTAGATTTACCTTCCTGCGTTAAATATGCGCGGTGTACTCCCTTTGTTTTTTTTTTTTTTTTTTTTTCCCCCCTACCTCCACTCAAAAAATAAATAAAACCCCCCTTCGAATCTAAGAATTGTATTTTCCCTCCTCTCAAAAGTAGTAGTATGGTGATAGCACAATGAAAAAATCTATTTTTTTTTTTTTAAAATTAAAATTCAAGGACGGATATGTAACTCTCTGCCTCAGGAGACGGGAATCGTTGTTTTTTATTTTAATTTGACAACACTTGCGGTCTAACTTAAACACCGTTCATTCCTATAATATAATCAGGTCTAACATGGCTGATATGGAGCCTACAAAGGCTGAAAGTATAGACCGAGAGAGCAGCGTCGCCGATGACGATGAAGGTACTGTCGCAATGCGTCAATGCATTACTAGACTGTCATCGGAATGTGCTCAGTTGAGAGGTGAGAATGAGAAATTAACATTGCAATTGAAAAGGATAAGTGGAGGAACTGAAATAGAAGAATTGGAATCACTTGAAGTGCTAAAAGAAGCAAAAGCAGCAACGGATGCGAGAGTCCAAGAGTTACAAGTACGACTAGACAGAACTTCTCAAAGAAGCGCGGATCTAGAATCTGACTTGAAAGCACATGTTCAACGAAACCAAAAACTAGCAACAGAGAACCAGCAATACCTCGCTGAGTCTCAAGAAGTTTCACAAAATTCACGAAACACGTCGTCGTTAGTAGAAACTTTAACCAACAGAAATAATGACTTAGAACGTGATGGGAAGGAATTATCAACAGCCAATGTCAATATAACTGAACAAGTCAAACGTCTTCAAAAAATCCTCGACGAAAAAGTAAGAGAATCGGCAACGGCAATAGTAGAGTTACGTAAGGAACGAGACTTCTTAAAAGAAGACAACAGCGAATTAAAATCTAAATCCACTTCATTGGCTGATAAACTCCGACAAGCCCAAGAAGACATTGAAACGGACGATGACCACATGCAACTTGAACTCGAAAAATTAAAAACTCAACTTCAAGTTTGTAAAGAAGAGCTCCAACGTTCTGAGGAACAAGTCAAAGATAACCTCAAACACAATGAAAATCAAAATCAAGAATTTTTAGTAATGAAAAATGTAATAAGTGACTACAAAAATTCAATAGATAATTTAAATAACAGCACAGCTGATGCGAGCAAACAAGCAAACGATGAAATTGAAAACCTAACCACAGCGAGGAATACTTCTGAAGCTGAGGTTGTTAGATTGAAATTACAATTGAATTCTTTACATCCTTTAATAAAAGCAGATGGAAGCGACGTACCTCCAGGGTCGTTTAGTTTCAGTGATGTGATTGATGTTCAAAAAGAACTTGTTGAGACTAAATCAAAACTTCAACAAATTCAACAATTCTACAAAAGAACTGTCGAATCAAAAGACTCAACCGATTTAGAAATCAACCAGCTTCGGTCTAGAATGGAACGACTATCCAGTGAAGTAATTGAGGGCCGTGCTGCTATCTCCCTTCTAACAACAGAACGTGATAATGCTGTCAATTGGTGTGATAAAAATAAAATAATAATCGAAAAATCAGAAGGACTTTCAAAAACAAACGAAGTATTATGTTATCAGCTACAAGTTTTATTACACGAAGTTGACAACGAGGTCGATGTAAGCGTACTAGACAGCCTTCAACAGCGTAACGTTGAACTAGAATCGACAATTTATACTGTAGAACAAGAACGTGATGTTGTTGAGAATAAAGTTCGTAGTGAACTTGAAAGTTTATACAGCAAGGAAGTCGCTGAATTCAATACTCATATTAACAACCTCCAAAACAGCTTAGCAATTGCTAACGAAAGGAGATGTTCAGCAGAAGAACAATCAAAACGACTTGTTGAGACGTTAGAATCGTGTAACGGTCATCGACAACTTCTTGTCAGCTCTGAAGATTCTCAGTCTGCAATGCCACAAACAAACAGTGAATCCAGATTGGATTCCAATGAAGCTGGTGGAGCAACTGCTGGTGAAAAACAACTCCTCCTCGATGACATTGCTGAACGTACTGAACAGATTGAAAGTTTAAAAGAAGAATTGTTAGAACTCCGAAGGCAGTGCGACACTATAGAAGCCGCAAGACAACATATTCAGGTTCTACACAGGTCTGCTGAATCAAATTGCAAGCACATCGAAATTGAAAAAAATATTTACAAAGATCAGTCTAATGAAGCTTCTCGACACAATGATGAAGTAATCGCTTTGTTGACTCAAGTTCAATCCCGACTCAAAACATCTGAACTCGATAGAACTTCCCTAGATGTACAGCTGAAGACTTGCAAGGAAGAAATCTCCCGACTAAGAACAGCTAATGAAAACCTTTCAAAAAGTAGTACTAAAATGTCGGACATTGTAACAAAGGTTGATGGCGTAAGAACTTTTATTTCTGATCACAATGCGACGATTGAACTTGAATTAAAGAAACAGCGTGACGAAGCTCGCCAAACTCTCTCTCAAAAAGAAGCAGAGTTACAGTCTTTGTCAAACAATCTTCGGGAACAGCGTACCAAGTACGACCAAGAGACTATGGAAATAACTGCAGAACTAGCAACAACTAAGAAACAGCTCACTGATTTGAAATCAATCGTCGATACTGAAAAAGAACAACACCGATTGCAATTACTGCGAAACAAGGAATTGGCAACGGAACTTGAGCGTTATGAGAGTGAAAGAAAACTTTTAAAACAATCTGATGTTGAAGGTGGTGCTGACTACTTACAGCTTCGTAGTAATGACGCAAGGCTTCATGAATTACAAATATCGTTGGATTCGGAGAAGAGTAAATCTAATTCACTTTCTGCTACTATTGGTAGTCTTCGTCAAGGAATGAAAACACTGGAGACCATGACATCGACAGCGCAAGCAGAACTCTCCGACAAGACATCACAAATAACAAAATGGAAGGATATCGCGGAATCTGCAGTCAAAGAACGCGACAATCAAAAAAGTTCACTCGAATCGAAAACTAAGGATCTAAATGAAAGAGAAGTCGTTATAGCTAAAAACGAACTGGAACAGCGAGAACACAATGAAAAGCTTCGCAATACAAACACGAATCTCCAAAAAGAACTCGATGACGGCGAAGCCAACAGAGTTAGTGCTCTTCAAAAATGCAAAGAAGCAGAAGACATAGCAGAAAAAATGAGAGAAAAATACGAAGAAGCGATCATCAGCAAGGGTGAGCTAACGAAGGCATTACAAAACGCTCAAGAACAGGATCCTCAGATAACTTATCAACGTGGATCTGAAAATGAACAAATTCAAAGACTTCAAGTGGAACTTGACAAGGTCCATCACATCATATCACTAGTTGAGCCAAGTGGAGAACTTAGGAACACTGACGCTATGGCGATAATTGACGCTACTCGCGCAGAAAATCGCAATCTCCAACAACGACTACGCGAAGAGACTATCAAAACTCGTGTCGTGACAATTCAAAATGATCAACTTCGTAAACAGGCGTTAATGGCAGCCTCAAGACCTGCTGATCCAAAACTTGAACGTAGAATTCAAAATCTAAAGGAAGATAAACACGATCGCAAAGTAGTATTAGAAAAGTATGTTATTTATATTTATATTTATATTCCACAAAGTAAGTTGACAGGAGGTTTCTTATCTTATTCTAAAACAGGACACAACTCGAACTTGAGGCAGCCAGAGCACAACTTTCAGACAGACAACCACTCACTAACGAAGTAGCAAGTCTCAAAGCAAAGCTTCAAGACCAGGCATCTAAGCTTCAGGAAAGTGAAAAGGGGTCAAGACAGCAGGCTATGACGAGCAAATTTGTATGTTAAGTCTTTTCTCTAAGTTAACAGAAAATAATAAAACACAAACCCATAAAATCAAACAGGCTCAGAACCAGGCGCAACTTTTAACTAAAGAATTAATGGCCAAGAAAACAGAGCTCACCACAAAAGACAAAGACATCACTGGTAAAAAGGAAGAAATTAAAAAACTTACAGAGACGACAACAACTTTGGTATGTAAGACATGACTCTCTTTTCATGTTGACAAGTAAATTCTAACCACACCAACACAGACATCAAAAACACAAGAACTTCAAGCTCAGCAAACTGAACAGGCAAAGGAAGCGATGCGTTTAAAACAACAAATATTAAAGTTACGTCAGGAACACTTACAATCTATGGGGAGAGCTAAGGTTGCTGAGGAAAAATTGGCAAAAAGAACGTTGGAAGCTGAACCAGTGCAGGCAATTAAAAGACCGAAGCCTCCGCAGGTTGCTCGGGTGGTACCTCCACTAGAGCAACCTGTAGTACAGATTACAGCTGCTCTTCAACCATCTGTCGTACCTCAAAATATTGAACCATTACTACCTATTCCTGGAACACCAGTTGCTGTTAGTAGTATTGAAACTCCTCCACCATTAACACCGGTTGCCGCTACCACAGCTAATCCATTTCAAGCTCAGTCTGAAAGTGATGTATGTCTTTATAATTATACTTAATGGCTGTCTTTTCATTCATTCCAATATTTTAAAATAAAATAAAAAACAGGCACCTCACAAGAATCCATTTGCTAGAAGAGCAGGCTGGTCAGAGTGAAAGCTTGAGAGAATCCAGACAGACGTTTCATCTAAGTCAGTCAGTTATCAGTGACACTGTGTTAAGGATATATAATAGTGTTGTGTTGAGCACACTATTGGTTTATTATTATGAGAATACATCATTTCGAAAGTGAGACACTGATCGACTTTGTGGATTTATATTCATTGGAATTATAGTTCTTTTGTTTTCTATTTTTTTTATTACGTTTGTTCTCGTTGTTTTTTGAATAATAATTAATCTAGAACTCAGCTTTGATGGAAAAAAAACCGAGAGCCGTGTTTTTTACTCGGCTAATCGAAAGGGGGTGGGGGAGGGAAAAAAAAAAAAAAAAAAAAAGAAAACATCTTTACAAACCTAAGCCCCCCTCCTCTGTCTACTTTATCAATAGTGTGGTAGAATACAGCTGTTGCACTACATCAGTCTGTAATTAGTTTCATCTAATTGTGATTATGATTGGGTAGCCGCTCAACAATATTAATTTTATTTATATTAATTCTAAAAATAGAAATCACCTACACATGTTTTCAAGGGGACAGATCCTTGGGTTTGGTACAGCCGTTGACATTAATGTTACCTTTGAAGATGCAGCAAATAGAAAAAGAGTTTTAGTACCGTTCTGGCATGGCAGTCCACAAGCTGCACAGGAAAAGGGTTTGCAAACTTTATACGTTTTTAATGATAAGGAGCCGATGAGTGGAGAGATAATTATAACGACGGCACCTGATGAGGTTGTTGAATATAACATGTTGAAAGTTGAGTTCATGGGTCAGATGAACACAGCTACAAGTGACCTCCGACAGACGATCGAATTTAACCAACAGATTCTAGAGATTGAAAAAGCAGCTCCAAACACAACCAATCAAATCGACTGTGTTAAAGTTGTGAATTATGCATTCCCAGCCCTAAGCAAACCTGCTGAGTCATACAACGGTTTGACTACTCAGATTCGTTACTTTTTGAGAGTCACAATTCACCGCGCATATGCCCCTGAAATTATTGAAGAACATGATATATGGGTTCAAAACCCAAGTCTTCCACCACCAGTTTCAAAGGGAATAAAAATGGAAGTTGGTTTAGAAAAATGTCTACACATAGAGTTCGAGTATGATAAGAAATCCTATCACCTTCAAGATCAGGTGAAGGGTAAAATCTTTTTCTTGACTGTACGAATTAGAATCAAATACATGGAATTGTCCTTATTAAAGCGTGAGACTCTGGGTATGAAATTTATCTTCGCGAAATGTCTTTTTTTCTACAAAACTTATTATACATAACACAGGAACCTACTTCGATAATGAAACGATCGCAAAATTTGAAGTAATGGACGGACATCCTGTACATGGAGAGACGATTCCTGTATGTTACTTTCTACTGCAGAATAACTTAAAATTTTTAAAAAAAAAATCTAAAACAAACAACAACAACCACAGGTACGAGTGTTCCTTGCGCCTTTTAAACTGACTCCAACTTATACAAAAGTATTAGATAAATTTAGCGTGAGATATTTCTTAAATCTTGTTCTCGTCGATGAGGAAGATAGGTTTGTAATTATTTATAAGTTGCTTTGAAGACTTCGTAACCTAAACACATAAAAACACTAACAGGAGATACTACAAACAACAAGAAATTGTATTGTGGCGAAAGGCTCCAACAACAGTTGTACGATCCCTTGAAGATGCCCCAGAAGGTGAGGAAGTCAGAGCGGAGGAAGGACTCAATCCAGTTGCTTCTGACAAGTGATTTTAACAGTTCTTTCACTTTTGGAGCTGGTTCCGACACACAAGCATCACCTTGTTTTGTGTGAACACTTATTTTTTAAGTGAAGAAAAAAAAGTTATTAGTTTTTCGACTGGTTGATCGTGAAGACGCTAACATGAATCAACAAAATATTTTTTTTGTTCTGATTTGGTTTAGATGACCAGGTGTTGTATTTCACTATCTTTGAGGCCAGTTCCATTAAACGACAAATTACATTTGAGGTAATTCACGCAGTGTTTTTGATAGAAAACAGACTACTACAAACACATCATTCTATTCGTCAGGTGTGACTACCCTTTTTTTTTTTTCCGACTTATTTTCTACGGCCGTAGCACTAAATTATATCATCAACAAAAAATATTCACTTTTTTTTTTTTTTGCAATTCTTGTTAATTCCTATTGGTTTTTTTTTTCCTTTTTATTCACAAACTGATACATTGTCGCACTTGTTTTGTTTACTTTCTGACTTGTTGATTTTTTGGGAAAACCACAAGCCGCAATTTTTTTAGGAAACAAAAAAAAGGTGGAAACAAATGTCAGGAGCATTTGAGGGAGAGTAATTAATGGTTTTTTTTTAATCAAATTAGGAAAAAAAAAATAAAAAAAAAAAAATAACAAAGTTGGCATTTATAGCCTGCCATCGTACGCTATCTGTTTTTCCAATTTTGTTGTTTTCTCTTGTTCGATGGACCTATTGTGCGTGTTAGTTGGTTTGTCCTGCCCCGGGCGACAGGAGCAGCATATGTTTTGCTCTCCGACAAGGCAAGCGAAGTACGATAAATGAAAACGATGAAAAAAAAAAAAAAAAAATTGAAAGAAAAAAAAAAAAAAAAGATTCGCTCAACAAGTGTCTACTACACACCAACAAAACTATAGTCGAAAGCTCGAATGGGCATTTCCAAAATCTTAGTTTAGTATCCTATCGTTGTTGGGGGTGATTCACAGGATGAAGTCGCCTTTCGTTTTGGACCACAGGAAAGGGGAAAAAAAAAAAAAAAAAAAAAACTACTTTGCTAACCTACATTTAATTATTTTTCACGTGTTTTTTCATTGTTCGAACAATCTCACTAACGGCGTGTCGTATTCTGCGTGCGGCATTTTTTTTGGACAAACTGATAAACGGCACATGTAGCTGATGGAGGATTTTGCGTTGAGTTTCAGCAACTACGCTTTTCACATTGAATTTCGTGCGATTTTTTTTTTCTTCTTTGTTGCCTTTGTTTTTGTCACTCTAACAGTCGTCTGTCTCAGTGAAACACTTCAGTAATCGGCATTCGCATCCACCAGATGGGAGGATCAGTTAAATGCTTTTTTTTTGATGTAGTCGTTCTTACATTTGATACCAGGCAGTTTATTCTTTTTGTTGTTATTTTGTTTTTCCCACACCTTCACATTTCCCTCCCCGATTTTAGTTGCTTAAAAAACGTGAGGAATCATATGACTGAGTCCTATTCAAAAAAAAAAAAAAAATATAAAAAAAAAAAAATCGAGTAATCGGCGGGATGGGAAGTTTCTTCTTGTCGGTTGTTTCCATCCAACTTGAGAGTCAGAACGCGATCGTTGATGTTTCCGAAGTTAAAATGGCGAGGACGGGATATTCCCCATGTTCTCAACAGCCATTAAAAAAAAAAATTATAACGCATTATTATTTTCTTTCGTTATGCTGTAAACTGTTTAGCCTTCCAAATGTGGTGGAATGAGACAAAAATGGTTAGCTGAAAGGAAAAAAATAAAAAAGAAAAAAATATAAGAAACTGAAAAAAATAAAAAAATAAAAAAGGAAAAAAACAAACCATGGGCACAACACCCGGTTACTTCTTCTTCGATTCGTTATCTTGTGGGGATATAAATACTGGTTTTACGTTATTATATTTTTATGATTTTCTCACACAGGATTCAAAAAAACAATGTGAGAGATGAGTAGATTAGTGAAATCCTCCTGATTGTGACTTGTGGTTTCTATTTTTTATATTTATTTTCCCTTCCCCTCAGCCCCTCAGGAAGACGACCGGGGCAACGGGCCACCGCCATTGGCGGTGGCATGCAATTTAATACTGAGCGTTCTACGCTAATAATATTTCTGTTGCTCTTGGTATGTTCTGGAGCAGAAGTGCAATGTCCTATTGAAGAAGGAAAGTGGGGGATCGCAAACAATGATGAGTGTTTTGTTGTACGGAATCCTTCAGAATGGGGATCGGAATGTGCATCTGGAAGACAGGTCACAATTGATAATCATCAAGACATTGCTTCACTTAAAGAACTACTCGTTCACGTACCTGGAAACAAGGCCTGGATAGGACTGGCAAGAGTAGGACCACATTCTACTTGGCTATGGCGTCCCTACGGAAAACAACTCGATGCCAAAGTAGTTCAACTCACACTACCAGTCAACTGGAGACTAATTGATTGGGGACAAGCTGCAGGCAACACTCATGAATGTGCTGCTGTTATGTACGTCCCAAACTCTCAATCACCTGTTTTAGTATCAGACGACTGTAATAATGAGTTACCATACATATGTAGAATTAATGTGTATGCAGCAGTATCAGAAAGTATCCACGTAACATCACCACCCAATACTATTGGTTTTACGTATGCTGATCTGAACACCAAACCAGAAACAGAAGTTATGATTAATGGACACATCCACTACAACATACCTACTCGACTACCAATCAACACATTGACAAGCTTAGCACTATTGACCGTCGCAAGTGGAAGTAGTGTTTTTTCCGTCAGGGTCATATCGGTGAAACGTCTTCCAGCGTTTCTTGTAATCTGGGGAGGGGCAGAAATAGTTATTTCTGATGTTGACATAACAAGAAAACACTTCTACGTAGTCGTAAAGGCGAATAACTTAATCAACTTCTATATCGATGGTGTGCTGGTTGGAACTGAAAACGATAATAATAAACCTGTTACTGGATTCGTACAGAACAATATTGCTGCTGTTCCTGCAACAACTTCAGTTCAGCTTTCCACCACATCGATGGATAGCAACGCAGTGAAAATTATGTCTGTTTGGCCGACAAAATTATTTTATCCAATCGACTCCAGTAGCAGTCTAACACCTCCTGTGACTTACTCGGTTTATGATGTGAATGAAACATTGACATCTTGTATGGCAATGTGTATCCAGCACACTGGTTGTCTATCAGTCTCGTACGTTGATACAACAAGAACGTGTCTTTTACACGCCGATTACATCACCCCGAGTAGTAGTCTCGTTAAACTATTAGAGGTTAATGAGTTGCCGCAGTCAAGATGGGTTTATCGTTTTAACAGAATTCCTGCAAGTTGGTGGATTGACGCACCTCAAAATCAAACATGTAATGATGTCGGACTGTCAAATATCACTTCGGATAACTGTCAAAAATCTCCCGGAGGGGGAATCGATGTTGATCGATGTTACTGCACCGCTAATTCCTTGTGTAGATGTGCAAGAAAAGCTGATTCATGGATGTACGGCTGTCCAAGTGTCATATCTCCAACGGCTAATGCTTGGGTACCTCTTTCTACGTGTGATCGTAGTAAATGGTGGTTTCTCATTTCAGTTCCTGAAGCAAATGAAATTATTCCTTCGATTGAAATCGATGACTCAAACAGTGGAGGTGGTCAACCTCAACTAATTTATACGATTTATATGTGTAAAAAGATTTACAGCAGAACAGCTACTGACATAATAGGCACCAGGTGTATGTTTATAGTTGAGTGTAGCAGCTCTACTAACAGTTCGACTGTGTGTGAATTGAACGTGTCAAAGATAAGTTATATAAAAATAGCTGTCAGATACGCATCAGCTACGAATGCAGTTCCGGTGGTGAGGTCGGTGAAGTTCCAGCACCCTTTTAACGACTCGGCCCCTAATTTGGAATCTCCTTCTGATTCTCCTATAGAAGTCGAAGAAATCACATTCTCTCCTACATCTGTAGCAGCAAAAATCTTGGCTGTGATTCTCGGAATGACTCTGTCGCTTTTAATCCTACTTGGCAATGGAGCATATGCTTGGAAGAAAAAACTTTGCGTTCCTGGAGCGGTTAAGCAGGAAGATTGTCCTGCGATTCCTCAGCAGGTTTGTTTTATTTTTCGTTTTTTTGAAAAAATAAAATTTCTTAAGTTTGTTACACAAATAAATAAACAACAACAGTCTACATTCGGATCAGGAATGGGAGCATCGACAACGACGCGAGTGGCTTTGCCGAATTCAATTGGCGACTCGAGTGTTGTTGTTAGAAAATCACAGTTTACGTCCTTTGCGCCAGATGGAGGTCAGAATTCACTAACGTCTTGCAGACCGAAGGAGCCTGCACTGAAAAGTATTAGTATGAGGGGAAAAGAGGAAGCGAGTGAAGCAAAATCCGCTCAACAAACAACACCTGCTGTGAAAACACAAGAAGTCCCTATCCTTTCTGTAACAGAGAGCACTACCATAGGTGAACTTAAAGCAAAGTCTTCCCAACCTGAAGAACAGTCAGCGGATCCAGACTCTGGTGATTTGAAAACATCTGCGACGGAATCACAAAATGAGCAACCTGAGGATGCGGCATCACCTGAGTCTCTTACTGTGGTCACAGATTCTCAACCATTGAAAAAAGAAGTTGAAGAAGGAAAATCAGTATCACCTACCGAAGTTAACAATACTCCTCACGTTGCGTTATCTGTTTCTGGAAGTGGATTGGACTTCACTATGGATGATTGATGATTTTATATAACAGTATTATGTAATTTCTAAAACTGTTTTATTTTTTTTGTTTTTTTTGTTATTATTTTTCGTTACACCAAAACTTGTTTATTCTTTCCTCTCCCGTGAGACGAGCAATTTCCTTTTTTTTTTTTAAAAAAAAAAGGAAATTATTGTCAAATCGGAATAATTTTCATATCAGTGGATTCCAACATATCGTTTTTTTTTATTGTGAGGATGACTTCCGTACTGCACTGAATGACAACACGGAAAAAGAGACATGTATGCAGATAAGTTAGAAACATTGATTATAATCTAGAGCAAGTACGTCAATTGCGGAGTGTTAGCCTGTATTAACATTTTTAGTCACTGTGTCATGAGTTCTGATACAATACAGAGATTTATATTCGTATGAACCTAATCAAACAGTCTTCCCCCCGTCAAAATCGGATTAGTTTTCATATCAATGGATACCAACATAACAGATTAAATTTTACTCTCGAAACCTAAATAGTTACTTTAAAAGGCTAAGTTAAGCATCACCATAGTCACTGTATGTTAAACCATCGTTAACGCGATACAAAACAGTTGTATTTTACAAATTCAAACATTCAATCCCCTGTGGACGAACTATTTTCGTAAAACAATTCTGCATAACATTAAAAAAAAAAAATTAAAAAAAAAAAAGAAGAAATTATCTACCAAATGATCATTTTTTTTTTTTTAGTTTTGTAAAAATCTTTGAGTCTTAGAAGGGATGAAGTACCCAATTTCGTTTTGCATCCTCTGCAATATAGATTAGAGGATAGCATGTATATTCCTCTCTCTAGCCTTTACGATGTTTCAATTTTTTCCCCCTTTTTTTTTTAATAGTCCAATGCAACATTAAGCTCTCCTCAGTCTTAGGTTTTGTTGTTTCTCTGAAATGATAAATACAAGTTTTAGCTGTTTTTTTTCTTTTTTTGAGATGATTTTTTTTTTATTTTAAATTTATTATTTATTATTATTTGTTTCGATTTGTTCGTTCTTGCTGCTCATGCTTGGCATAACGTAGTCTGTTTTTTTGGTTCGGTTGGTTAGCTGGTTATCGTCTTTGTGGATTATTACTTTAGAATATAAATTTTTATTAAAGAATGCAGAAATGCCGCGTACCTAAGAGATGACTTTTTTGACGTTGTTTTGTTTTCACCTACGGGTTAAAAAGTAATTTCACTTTTAACATTTTTTATTATTTCAGGTAATTAATAATGAGATGTATCGCCAAAGTAAATCAGAGTCACCTCCACCAAGTTCAGAACCAAGCCCACGTGGGATGATAGCTCGTGGTGTTGGAGTCAGAGAATCATTCCAAAGTGAGAACAACGACTTAGAAAGAAAACTGAAAGACTTGGAAGCTCGAAGAGGGATGACAAATAGCTTTGGAAGATTAGACTACGGTGATTACAGATATGTTTCTCCACCTGCTTCTCCACGGGCTTATAGTAGTTTACAGAAATCTTCACCTACTGGATCCCCTCGCGCAGTAAGACTGACTTCAGCAGCAAAACCATCGTCCGTAAAACCAACTTCGACTTCATCAAAACCCACTTCTGACGTATCATATATCCAGGAAATAGTACGAAGGGAAGTTGAAAGCGAAAGACGGCGACAGGAAGAGCTTCAAAAAGAAAAGTCGAAAGAAAATGAAGTCAGAAAGAAGGAACTCGACAAAAGGGAAGAAGTAATGATGAAACAGATCGAATCAGTTAAGGAAGACTTGGAGAAGAAACAAGAAGAAGCAAATGAAAAACTCTTATCAAAACAACTGGAAATATCTCAAACAGCTCCTGACAGAGATCTTATAGAGAGAGATCAATTCCAACGTGAGCGCAATGAGTTATCAAAACAACAACAACATGTTGCTGTCCTCCTTGAGCAACACGAAGCGGCAAAGGACTCAGATCGCTCTGAATTAGAAAAACAAAGAGAGCAATTAGCACTCCTTTTTGAACAACAACAAGCTCTCCAAACTACACAAGCTTCAGAAGCCTCCGACGAACAAAAACGCATCCAACACCACCTTGACCAGGAACGCCTCGAACTCGCCAAACAAAAGGAAGAAGTCGCTGAATTAATAAAAGCACACAAACAACAACTTCAAGAAGCGGACAAAAAACGAAGAAACGATGAAGAGGCCGAAGATAAGAGGAGAAAAGAGAGACAAACGAAAGAGGAAGAGGAAGCCGAGGTAAAGCGTAGACAGCAGGAGGAACTCAGAAGAAGAGAAGACCAAGAGGCTGAAATAACGCGCAGGAAGAGAACAGAAGAGCGGCAACAAAGAAATGAGGAGCGACACCGACACGAAACTAGTCGACGGGAGGATGAATCTGAACACCGAGAAAGGTCTCCAAGAGAAAATCAAAGAACCAACCATATTCGAAGAGAAGATGAGGATGAAGAACCGAATCAAAAGTTACGAAATATTGAAAACCGAGCTACTCGCAGAGGCTACCACAGTCATCAACGTCAACGAAGTAGTGAACAAATCCCGACTTTGGGGCAATTCGATCCGAGGGATGCCTCACCTGACTCAAATGGAGAATTGTCTCCCTCGGGTATCCGTCGTGAAAATAAGTCTCCGATATTGCGCAGCTCATCTCCTGGTCCTGAATTCCAAATAATTGAAACGTCTTTAACAATTCCTGTGAATAAGAATGTTATTAAAAAATTACCTGCCGCGGCTAAGATTCAGTTTCTGGATGCCTTGCGTCGGGATTTGTTACAAGTTTGTCACCACACGATCTCATTCGATGATATTCGTGTTGGGTCATTAACTCCTTCTGCTGATGGATTCATATCAGCGATTGTAGCAATTTCAGGTTTTGGAAAACATATTCGAAGTTCACTCAGCGTAGCATCAAGTCCAAGTATGAAGTACCCGAGTTGTTTAATGATTATGAATGTTCCGAGTAGATCTGTTAGCGGTCATAACTCTTTTAGTTCTGGACGTTCTAATTCAGAATCGTTCACTCCATTCGGTCATGATTTCTCACGACAAGAATATGGTGGAGCTGAAATAATTGATCGAGAAGCTGAGTCAACAATTGGAGGCATACTATCACCAACTGGAACCCGTGACACGTACAATATGTCTGGAGGAGGACAAGTCTATGAGCCGTCGATTGAGGAAATTGCGAATGCTTCAGTCTCAAGAATACATCCAAAAGAAAAATCTCCAATTATGATTCCTGTAAAACGACAGGTAGAATCACCCCAGCGATCAGTTAGGAATGTGGGTTTAGTCCCACTTGAGGTTAGAGGTTCAGCGAATTTTGTGTCTGAACCTCAGAGATTGCATTCCTCACCTCGAACATCTGGGCCTGGTGGTCCAGGTGGGATTGGTATCCCAGTCAGACATACTTCTCGGATTAGACACATGACTCCTCCATCACAACGAGTTCATAGTAGTAAAAGATCAAACTCTGGAACAAGAGGAACTCATCCCAATGATTTGAATAGAGTAATTCAGGGAACCACTCCTGCTAATTCAAGAAGTGTAAACATTCATGAAGACACTTATCACACGGTAGTCCAATCTCTTCATGAAGTTGATAGTCGACTGAATAGTTTAAGTCCGAGTGTTAGCAAAGTAAAACCAGAACCAATCTCAAAGAATAGCAGTAACAGTAGTGATGGTAATGAATGGGACAGTAATCATTTCATAAGACAACCTGAACCAACATCATCATATTCCTCTTCATCTTTTACTCCTCCTCCTGCTAAGAAGTATATTGTTGTTGGTCAACATGGTGTTCTTGTTCGAGTGGGATTTGATCTGAACTCATCACTTGCTATGTCAGAAGTCATTGAGAGAGGTACAGTTATTGCCGTGTCAGAGATTATTAACAATAGAGCTCTTATCACATTTCCTGTAACTGGATGGATATCAGTGACCAGTCAAGCAGGTGATCAATTCATAAAGGAATTATAAGTTAAGTTGCCCTCGAGTCTGCCTCATCGGACTTGCGCACTTGTCTTTTTTTTTTTCCTGAATGCTATTCTTTTTTGTGTTCAGGACTTTGCATCTCATTGTGTTTAGTTTTCTTTATTTGTTTTTGCTTGGGATTGCGTGACTCGAGGAGCCTTGTTGTTCTGAGGGTTTGAGCTTTATGGCCAGTTCCTATGGTTCGTCTCCTACCCACACCGTGGGAGGATGAAAAACTGTGTAAAATGACCTTGGTTCAGTATAGTTAGTTTTTTTTAGTTTTTCATTTTGTATGATTTTTTATGAAATGGTCACAAGAAAAAAAAAAAAAATACAAAAAAATGAATAAAATCAGTGTTCTGTAACTTCTTTTTTCTTTTTTCTTTTTCCATGATATTAATTTTATTTTTAATACCTAAAGTTGTTACTGTTTTTACAAAGTCAAAGTTTCACCCCTTCTTTTTCCTCATGACGTTATTCACGCAGTTTCACTTTTTGTTTTCCTTCTTTTCAATTAAGTTTTGTTGTTTGTTCCGCAACAGATCTGTGAGTAGGTAAAACCTGTTCACTTTTGTGTCGCCATCTTTTCCCCTCTGAGTGATGCACTTCAGATACTGTATTCTGTTATGTTTTTTTTATGAAAAAAAAAAAAAATGCGTGTATTTTCAAGCATTGCTGGCCTCTTCGATTATCGTAATCCCCAACGCAACAATCGTGTTGGGAGGAGACAGTTGTATACCGAAAACCTTGCCTCTTGCTGGTGTCCCCTATGGACTTTGTTCTACAACAAGCGTATCGAATGGTTTAAAAAAAAAAAAAAAAAAAAACGAAAAACCACTAAATATATTATAATAGAGCTTTTGTTCTCAATTCCACACGGTTGTTTTTGATTTAAAAAGAAATATCTCATTTATTTCAGAGTAATTGTTTTATAAAAAAAAAATGGAAGCACCTCGTCTAATACCGAAGAAGATTGAAATAGCCTTCCATGCTGGATTTATGATATGGCTCCTTCACAACCAATTACAAATAATGAGTCAAGTATCTTCCAGATTTAAACACCAGCTTCCACTATCTCGAGGAACAGATTTAACTGATACTCAATGGAGAGATTTCAGAGGAGGTTTACCGACGTTAAGCGGCGTTTTGATTCTTTTTACGTTGTTGTCTACGGCTCTCAGATCATTAAAAAATCCGAAGCTTCATTCATTATATTATTCTGTGTTCGGAATGGTTTTTATACTATACGTTCATGGAGCTTATGCGATTTTCACATTTGGTTTTTTAGCTGTTTTTTATGCAATTATAAAGTGTTGTTCTGGACTGAAGTATGGCAAGATGGTTGTCTGGGCAGTAGCGGTAGCACTTATGTTTTTTATTGATTATAATGGTGGTTGGTATAGACATCCTCCGATGTATAAATATTTTTTTAGATCTAATACGGGTGTATATCGATGGCATGTTGGCTGGAATATAATAACGCTTCGATTGATTAGTTTTGGTTGTGATTGTTGTGAGGCCTCGAGAGAAAAAACTGATTCAGAAAATCAATCAAAATCATCTCGTTGGCTTCAAAAACATCAGTCGGAATGCAGTAGCTGTCAAGATGATTCGCCATGCTATGCTTCCAGACAGAATCGACCTTTGGAAATTTCTGAATATTCTTTTGTTAATTACGTTGCTTTTATTTTATATCTACCAACATACATTGCTGGTCCTACTACGACATTCAACGCTTTCGTTTCTCACTTGCATAAGTCACAGCGTGAATACAACCTTCGCTACATTGCGTTCTACTTGTGGAGATTAATAATGTTGATTGGGTTATTGGAATATGGTCTTCAAAATTTTTACGTTTGGGCCATTGCTAAATCAGCACACGTACGAGATCAACTCTCTCCTTTAGAATTAGCTTTGTTAGGATTTTATTTGTTGAATGCATTATGGATTAAGTTCGCAATTATTTGGAGATTCGCTCGTTTTTTTGCGTTGCTTGACGGAGTTGAAGTACCTGAGAATATGACTCGCTGTATGAACAATAATTTCACGATCTCTGGCTTTTGGAGAAATTGGCATCGCTCTTTCAACAAATGGATCGTACGTTATATGTACATCCCTCTCGGAGGAAGAGATACCCAGCTGTTGAATGTCTTTCCGATATTCTTGTTTGTTTCTGTCTGGCATGACATGGAGCTCCACCTTCTCAAATGGGGATTGTTAATGGCTGTTTTCATCACTCCTGAAGTTCTTATTTCCAGGTACTTCTCAAGTCAAAAAGCTGCTTGGATCAGGTCGAAGTGGTATTTTCGTTATCTAAAAGCGATTTCTGGAACGTTCAACATCACGATATTAATGGTTGCGAACCTGGTTGGGTTTGGTGTTGGAAACGATACGTCTGACATCATCGAAAGCATTACATCACTTTGGTGGTTAATTCTATTAGGCTTCATTGAGTTCTTCAGCGCCACCTGTCTCATGATCGAAGTGAGAGAATGGGAAGCTATTCAAGAATCCGCAATCAAAAAGCTGTAATACGTATCGTAAAAAAGTATTAAAGTTGTCTCTTCTTACACAAAAGAGAACTACATATTAACTCATAAAGGAGATATGTTTTATTTTAATATGCATTTTGATGTTCTCAGCTGCTCACACAATTACTTTATTTAACAAAAAGCAGTCCACAAAGATGTTCAGGAGATCTGTCATTCGTTCATTTTGCACCTCAGCACAACCTTCACGTGGTCGAGTAGAGGTTCGAGAACATCGAAATGGAACCATAGCTGAGGTAATCCTCTGTAGGGGAGATAAATTAAACGTGATGGACAACACTTTCTTTGAAGAACTAAAAGTCGCATTTGATGAAATCTCAGACAATGAGAAGATGAGATGTGCTATTCTACACGCAGAAGGAAAACACTTCTGTGCTGGTTTGGATATGAAAGCCGCAGCAAAAATGTTTTTCGAAAACGTCTCTTTGTTGCAGAATGCTAAATTCGCGGGTGCGTCAGCACTCGGGATCGATTCATCGATCACAGAAAACGGACTTTCAGCGATGAGAAATCAAAAACTACACAAAATGATAAAGAAATGGCAATCTTCTATTTCATCTTTACAAAACTGTAGAGTACCCGTCATAACTGCTGTGCATGGAAAGTGTATTGGAGGTGGTGTTGACTTGGTAACGAGTTCTGATATTCGTTTATGCACATCTGATACCGTATTTAGTATTAAAGAAACAAAGGTAGCGATTGTCGCTGATTTAGGAACACTTCAAAGAATAACTTCCCTACTTGGTCAGGGAATTGTTAGAGAACTCGCCTTCACTGGTGATGATCTTCATTCTGATCGTGCTGAACGACTTGGTTTTGTAAACGATGTCTATGATACAAAGGAAACGTTGCTGAGCAAGTCATTTGTTTTAGCTGAAAAAATAGCATCCAACTCCCCTCTTGCTGTTCAAGGTACTAAGGAAGTACTCAATTCTCAACTCGTTCCATCAGTCGAAGCTGGTCTGCACAACGTCGCACTTCATAATGCTGCTTTTTTGAAGAGTGACGATTTACTTAGTGCTGTTCGTTCCTTCATGACGAAATCAGAAGGAAAATACAACGATTACGTAGTACCGGCTAAGGATGTATAATATATTTTTTTAACTTTTTTTGTGAGGGGAAATTAATTCTCGTGAAAATTGAGAAAAAAACAAACTTTTATATACAAACCCAACCAAGAAGATTTATTTCAGACAATGCGAGTGGAATGTTGTTGAGTCGTAACGTATTTCTAACAGCCTGCTATCTACACTCATTTAGAAAATTAAATATTAACAACCATTATCTTTTAAACAGGACTATACATATGATGTGTTGAAAAGAAGAGGTGGGTTGCATCTACTTCACTATTTAAGTTCACAAATGATTGATTCGTTGGACTCTGCGGGGCTCAGCTTCGATGACGCTCATAGTTGGCAGCCAATGGCTCCAACTGGGTTTGTAACAGTCGGTTTCACAGATATTTATGAAGGCGATTTACTTTGGAAAGATCACAGCGCATCGATGAAAGTAGCTGTAGCAGACATGTTGAAACTGATGAGAGAACAGTTAGTTGAAAATAATGGACATGAATGCAGACAAGAAGGAGGTGCGATGATGGTAGTCTTTGGAAGTGCGATCGACGCAGTGAATTGGGGTTCAAAAGTACAAACTAAAATGCTATCACTAACACATCCTCTAGATCCTATTCTACGACACCCATGTGCTAGTGTAATCCCAAGAACAGCTCAGGGTGATATAGAAGGCACTCATGGTAATGATCACACATACAGAGGTATTAGAGTTTGTATGGGATTTCATGCTGGAAAACCCTACTTCGAAACTGAAGAAGACGGAACAGTTCACTACTACGGTCCAACCATTCACGTTGCTGGACGAATAGCTTCATCAGCACAAGGAGGACAACTTCTAATATCACAACCGGTTTATAAGGAAATCGCTCCATTCTGTTGGCCTCAAGAAGAGAACCCACTTACATTCCCACTAGTGGTAAATCACAGAGGTTGGGTTGAGTTGAGGGGATTAGCAATAACCTCCCAGAGTATGCATCAGATATTCGAAGTAAGCCCATGGGCTCTCAAAGACCGACAATTCTCATCACTAGAAATAAAACACCGAGTCAAAGGAACCTTCGAATACATGGCTTCTTCTCGAAAAATGAGAGGAGAGAGTTGCTTAAAGGACGATGCTAATAATGTAAAGGCTTTGACGGCTCAGTTGAAAATGTTTTCAGAAGAAATAAAGATCATAAATGCGAATTTATCGGAAAAAGAAGAAATGATCTTCAAATTAAAGGATGAGATCAAGGAGTTATCACAAAACATAAATCAACTTGAGGACACAAAACAACAATCAGAATCCACAATTGGTGACCTTCGTTTGCAAATTGCTGAAACTAATGCTACTGCGGCCCTTCAAACCGGAACAAGCGAACAGCTGCTGTTACTTAAAATAAGCGACTTAGAAGAACAAATAATTTCATTAAAATCCATAAACACTCCGATTGGACAGGAATTAGCCATCACCTCACCTGATCCTTGTTGTTTTGTACTGTCTGGTTTACAAAAAGAAGTATCTAGCATTTATTCATCGATCCTACCTTCGGTACTACCAACTGCTCAAAATATTATAGTAAAATGGACTGATGGTGTTCCTCACCAACCTGACGTGTTGCTAACGGCTCACGTGTTCTTCGCATCACCGGAAGATGCTCTTCAGGGTGCTAAGACTATAAATGGTCAATCATTCTTAGGGTCAGAACCTCTCCAGTCTCGAACTTTTGGAGGGAATACAGAATTCTTAGAAGATTCAAACCAGTGTTTAAAGCCAACTCAACAACATTCACTTAAACTAAGTACAAAACTACTTCGTTGTGATGACAAGTTGAACCCTCGTACTTTGGTTGGTGTCAGTTTAATAAAAGTTCAGAATTTGAGAATGGGACAAATGTTAAATAAATTCATCGGATTTTGCAAATCATATCTCTCAGCTGCGAGTAGCTTTATGGAAATTACGGTCAAAGCAAATACGGCAAACTCATGTGATTCCGACGCTTCTGAACAAGACGATGAAGAAAAACTATTCCAACTTGACATCGATTCGAGAGAATGGATAAATACAACTTCAGAGTCAATCGGTAAGAGTTTTGGATCATCTTGTGCGTGGACTCCGATAGCAAGAGACGTATTGGTGTTGTTTGGAAGTGTTAAAAGATTTGTCAGCGCATCTTTAGAGATTATGAAAAGCAGCTCGTATCGTCAAGGCGATCAAAATATAAAAATCGACAACGTAGTCCCTATTCGTGACACCACTCGACCTGAACCCAAATCAAACGGCTCCATCTGTGAAACAATCGGATTGGTAACATCTCGTAGTAGAGCAATTCAGGTTGGATGTAGTTCGAAGTCAGTTTCTGTCCAGACAGAAAATTTTCGTTCATTCAAAATTCCCATAAGTGGTAACCCTCGCGGTCTTAGAAGAGGTACCACAATTCGTAAGAATCGCAAAGTTGCTTCTGTTCCTATATCTGGTTTATACTTATACCCCCCAGCACCCCCCATCAGTAAAAAAAAAAAACCCGACGTCGTCTCCCTCGCGACGCTACGGAAGCTTCAATTGCAGCAACGAATGGCAGACAGTCCTCGGGAACAACAATCTGAATCCGAAGACTCTGATTATGATGATGACGATAATGCATGTCTGTCATATAAACCTTTGGATCTAATGTCTGATTCTGTTTTTCGACTTCCACAAATAGTAGAATCGTAATTAATCTTCACAGAGCATTGCGTTTTTTTTTTTCTTTCTTCCTCATTCAAATTTATTTACACGAATTCATTTTTCTTTTTTCGTCTTGACTTTTTTATATCAATTTATTATCTCTCTTTACAGTTCTTTCGAAATGATCGGTGGAACTGAAGATGCGAGTCACACAGAGAAGGTGAGAGCTACTTTCGATGAGTTCGATTTAAAGCGCACCCGAGGATTTGGACTTGAAGAATGGATGACGATAATGCAAAGACTGAACATCGGATTTAATGTTGGAACAATGAGAGATATCTTTGATAAAGCGGATAGTAATCACGATGGAATCGTTTCTTACAATGAGTATCAACGTTTCGGAGAGGTGTACCCAACCCTACTTGATTCTTTGTATTACAGATCGAAAGACTTCTGGACGGATATTCATCAGCAAGAAAGCATAGACGCTGCTAGTAGTCAGGAAAAGATTCTCATTTCTCAAGAAGAACAAAGTCGATTACAACACATAGATGCTCAGAGAATAACTGATGAGCAAAATCACAGATTTCAATTACAAAATGAACGGGTTTTGAAAGAACAACAAACTGAAGAAGCTCTCCGGAGAGTTGTCGAAGCTGCACACGCAGACACAGAAGCATCACGATTAAACGTTAGAGATTGCGCTGCAGCGCATGCTGAGAGTAGAGGTAATGAAAGGATCCTACAAACACAACTAAATGATTCCAGACAAGCTGTTGACTTAGTAGCTTCAACACTAAAAGAAGCAGAAGCAGATGTCGGCAATATGGGAAATCAAATTATGGAACTCGAAAGACAACTAGCCGACAAGAAGTTATCACTCGATCACCTTCTACAGAATGCAGAACGGATACGAATGGAAATCAATCAGGTATCGTCTAATGAACAACTTGCTTGTTCAGCTGTACTTGAAGCCCAGCATGCTGTCAAGTTATCTGGAGACCGTTTATCTGGTGCAGAAGCAAATCTTGAATCAGCGATCACCCGAGAGCGTGATGCTAATGAACAAGTCTCAATGGCTTCTGCGGAACTCACTCGATGCGTATCTCAAAGAGATATCGAAGAACGAGAGTTACTCAGTGCTAAGGAACGAGAGAACTTATCAAAAGCAGCAGAAGATGAATCTACTTTAATGCTTCAAGATCACCTGAGAGTGATTAGCGCGATGGGTGCTCAGAATCTAGATTTTAATAACCAACGTAGAGAGGTAGAAACAGATGAAGCGCCTCTCCTCGAACAGGAAATTCAACTTCGTGAACAACGATCATCTCTTGAAAACAGAGAAGCACAATTACGCAATCACGCGACAACCTTTACAACTACTCGAAGATCACCATCTCCAACACTGAACAGGAGAGTCTTTCCAGCTAGCAGTACTTTAGCCACTGCTGGTTCAGCATCTGTAGCTCCGAGATTCCCTACCACGGCTATAAGAAACACTTCTCCACATCGACTACATCAAACCAACAATGACACCTTTCTAAGTAAAGCAATGTCTACTGCTCAAGCTTCTCCATATCATGCTTTCTCAACTTCTAAATATTCATCACCTCACAGAATGAGATGATACTATTATTGTAATATATCAGTTACGTGTCATCATATTAAGAGAGTAGAATCAATCGTGCAATTGGTGTTGAGGTTTTCATTATGATTCTTTTTTGTTGTTGTTGGAATAGAATGCCGGGGTTCGAATCTTGTAATGTTATATTATTAGACGAACGTTTTTTTTTATATTTTATTTTGTTTTTATATTTCACTCTATGATATCATCGAGCATCTCACTCTAACAGAGCCTTGTTTAACATTGGCGTGTTACGATTGACGAGATGCTGGTTGTCGTTTTTGTTGTTGTTTGTGAAATCTTTTTATATATCCAGAAACAAGTAGTAGTCATTTTTCGAAAGTCTTAAAAATCACCACAATTCACGTGTGTCTATAACGGATTGTTGTTATAATACAGTATTGTATTTTATAAAAAAAAAAAAAAAAAAAAAATTATACTCCCGGATATCTTTTTTTTTTTTTCTTTTCTTTGTTTATCTCGATTCGCTTGTCTCTTCCTAAGGCGGAAAAGTCGTTTTTGCTGTTGTCACCAGCGGAGAACTACAGAAAAAAAAACCCCATTACACAATGCCATCACAGGAGCTACTGTTTTCTGCAGTTTTTTTGATACTTTCTCAAATCTACAAGCGGCAGGTAAGGTGTAATTAGAAATTCTTATTGTTCTTGGTGTAGACGACTATTATATATTTCTTTTTTGTATTGTTTTCTATTGTATAGACGTTTGAGTTGTTTTTTTTTTTCCTTTTTTTTCTGAGCAAATATTGTATCCATTCCCTCAAAGCCTCCTGATCAGAAAAAAAATTATGAAAAAAAATTGTGAATGAGTGATTTAAAGAAATACATTATTTTCTAACACAGGTGTAAAGCAAAAAAAAGTGAAGTTTTGCCGATTCTTTTTTTTTCTCTGTTTGTTGTTTTTTTAAACAAAAAATTTTCTCATATGAAAAAAAAAAAAAAAAAAAACAAGTTCTTCAGAACTCCACAATTATAATGAACCACCACGACCACGCTACTCTAAATGAAAAGATAAGAGGTTCATATGAGCATATCAGTGGAGGTTTAGATGCTGGTAATGGAATATCAAAAGAAGGTTGGGTTCGATCACTCGACACCTTAAGAATCCGACTTCCATATCAGGGAATGGTCGACTCAATGTTTGAGCGTCTCGACATAAACGGAGACGGATTGATATCGTTCAGTGAATTTCAAAGATTCTCTGAATACTATCCTACTATGTTAGACAGTATATACTACAGGTGTAAGGATTATTTTACTGATATTCAACAGAAGAAACAAGTCGAAGAAGCTATTATCGTACGAGACGAATTAATAGAGAGAGAACGATCAGTTACAAAGACACTAGAAGAGGTTTTATTTCAGCGATCTGAACAAGAGCGTACAATCAGAGACATGGAACACGCATTCGAAGCAGCAAAGCTTCATGAGCAAGAAGCTATCGATAATGTTTCACTTGCTGAAGTCAGTGTAATCAGATCAGCTCAACATATTGATGAGGCCGGTCACGAATTACAAAGATCAGCAGAAGGAGAACAACATAGAATAGCCCTACACATAGAGTCTCAACAACGTGTTGAACAGTTTAAGGAGACTCTCATAGCTCATGACGGAGAAGTCGCTCTCGCTGATGAACACGTTCGTCAATTGGAACGTCTTCTTATCGAAGCAAAGAGAGAACTTGAAGCTCGAATTCTCTCACGTGAAGCAACTCACTCAGAACTTCTCAGTAGTCAAGGCAGAGAGCACAACGCTCATGGAGATGTTGTCGAAGCACAACTTGGAGTGCGAACTGCCAACGAGAAGCTCTCACATTCCCATGACGAAGCCGCGAGAATGAAAGAACTCGAAAACGATGCGGCTGCTAAAAGAGCAGCTGCAGCAGGTGAAGTTGGTAAAGTCTGCGCTCTGATTGAAAACGAACGACGAGATCTTTTGATCGTAATTGATGAAGAAGAACAACGTCGAATTGTTGCTGAGAATGCTCTCAACGCCATCAGAACTCAAGAGCAGGCTATCCACACACTGGAACAGAGAAACGTTGACTTCAATGTTCATCGAAAGGCAGTTGAACAACAGGAAACACCTCTCCTACATCAAGAAGCAACTCTTAGAGAACAACGAGCAACTTTAGAAAATAGAGAAGCCCGTCTACGAAATGAAGTCAGCACGTTTACTAACAGTAATGGCAGAACACCTGCTGAACGACTAGTCGTCCTCTCGCCATCCGCTGGTAGAGTTGACAGACTGGATGAATATTCTCATGGTATTGTGGCAAAACAACTTGACTATCGCTATCAATAAATATTATGTTATTCAACTTCGTGTTAGTTCGTTGCATAAGCACGATATACTAAAGTAGATCTCATGATCGCGAGCTGACATGAATACTGCAGCTGTGCTGCGTAATCTGATACATTTGTTTCTTTGATAAAAACGAAAAAATCAAAATCGTTTCCAACGTTTATTTAATATACAGTTCCATGTTTTGCTCCAGGAGCACCGGGAATGCCATCCTAGTGTAACGAGTAGGCAGCAAAGCATGTCGCGTTTTTTTCTTCTTTTTTTTTTTCTTTTTCGTTCTCATCGTAGGTTGTTATTATTGCTATCTCTTTCGTAATTCGGTGTTTATTGTATCTAATATCATAGATGGAAGTGCCCTACAATTTGGAGGGCGTGTAGGGCGCTTGTAGGGCGCTTTTACTATAAATATTATTTTGGAGGGCGCTTTTTTTTACCTTTTTTATTACTATAAGACAGCTAAATTGACGTCGACTTACACTGACGCACAAGTATTTTGACGCAGAAGCCAAAAAAAATTTTTGACATGCTTGGCAGTCTTTCGAAAAAGAGAAAAAAGGGTGTCACGGGGTTCGAACCCGAGACCTCCAGGTCATGGTTCGGAGGTCAACAATGGCAAAAACAATGGGCCACTCCTTGAGAGCTTCCGGAGCCTGCTGCAATCCCTGAAGCTGAAACTCATTTCAGTGGACGATGCATCCCAGATCTACAAGGAGCTGATTAGCCCGCAGAATGCACCGAGTCGAATATAGAGGGATTCGAGGAGGGAGAGAGTGCGTTCTTGCTAGCCTGTTAATAGGTCGGTCTTCACGGTACCTTGTGAGAAAAAAAAGAAGTTTACTGGTGGCAAGTAAACTGATATCCCAGAGACGCATTTGATCGGGCGAACCGGAGAAAAGTCAAATAAGATGCGATTCGACCCTCGCTGAGGGCAGGGGTGTGTCAAAATGAGCTCGGCATTATATTAAATTTAATTAAAAAAGCGCCCTACGCGCCCTCCAGCGCCCTATTTTGGCCCTATTTTGGCCCTACAATGGCCCTATTTTGGCCCTACAAATTTTTGTGGCTGATTTTCACCAGGCGCCCTCCAAATTTGGAGGGCACTTCCATCTATGTAATATAAAAAAAAAATAAAAAAAATAATAGCGTGTTTGACGCGTTTTCCCTTCCCCTGCATTGCTTACCTTTGATAGCTTCCTGTGGGGGTTTTTTTTTTAGATACTGGCTGTTGATCCCACTCAGCAACGAAGTTTCTTTTTTGGTGAAAAAAAAAAATATACCAAGTTTTTCCGAGTTGCTTTGCAGTTTATGGTTGTGTTTTTCGATGCGACGGCCGAAAAAGAAAAAAAAAAAAGAAAAAAAAAAACTTCCCCCAATTTGCTATGGCGTCTGTCTACACTGACGGTCGTAAAAAATTGGTTCTTAGAATTATTTTTAAATTTGTGAGAATGACTACCTAATTACATAGTTAAATTTCACGCAATTATACTTTTTTTTGTAATAATTTTTTTGTTTTTTTTGTTTTTCCTCTTTTCTCATAGAGAGATTCTTGTTGTTGTACCGGCACTCTTGTTTACACTTTGACAACAACATGTTTCATTATTTTCTTTTCCCCCACACAGGACCATTTAAGATGATAAGTTATATGTTGTTTTCCGTTGCTTTAATTATTCCTTGGTATCTAATCGACTGAAAAGTCACTCACTTCACATTTTAATAATAAAACAGTATTTCATAGCAACTCCACAATGGGAAAGGTTACCAAAAGTAAGAAGCGGGTTGAAGATAGTCACGACCCCTTAGACATTCAAATTAGAAAGACAAAAGAAGCAACACCAAGCGTTAAGAGAGCAATGAGAATGAGAAAGAAGAGAGGACAGGTGGAACTGACTGGAGAAGATACTTGTGGTCACGGAGAACTTGAAAATGATGATGATGGTTTCGCATTACCAAATAAAATGAGTACAATTATATTACAACAAGCAAGAGAGCAAAGAGAAGAAGAAAAAATGGATATTGACGAGGACGGTTCTGACGTCGAACTTGAATATGACGACGCCAGCAGTCAGGCAACTGAAACTCCATTCGATGAACCTGACCAGGACTTTGAAATCGATGAAGAAGAAGAAAAGCTCATGCAACAGTTTGCACCTCAATCATCAATGGCAACTCGTAACCTCGCTGATATTATTATGGCGAAGATTAGATCAAAAGAACGTGAAGCCGATGAAGTTGCTTCACGTCGTAGCGGATCCACCTGCACCGGAACTCAATTTGATCCTCGAATCGTTAAGGTTTACAAAACAGTTGGTAAGTTATTTAAGAGGTACACAACAGGTAAAATCCCAAAGGCTTTTAAAGTGTTGCCCAACCTTCAGGGATGGGAGGAATTGTTGTGGTTGACCTCCCCGCATGAGTGGTCTCCTCATGCTTTGTATGCAGCTACAAGATTATTCGCGCACGCTGCGAATGAAAAAATGGCTCAACGCTACTACAACACTATTCTATTGCCGAGTATCAGATCTGCTTTTAGAAGAAATGGGAAGCTTCACTCTCACATGTACGCATCATTGAGAAAAGCCATGTGGAAACCAGCAGCATTCAACAAAGGATTTCTTCTTCCTTTTACTGGTGAGTCTGACCTATCAATGAAAGAGGCTCTTATTGTTGCTTCATTAATGCAGAAATCATCAATGCCTAGACAGCATGCCGTTGTAGCGATTGCAAAAATGACTGAGCTTCCATACAACGGTTCGTCAAGCATTATCTTAAGGACGATGATTGACAAGAAGTACGACATGCCATATCAGGTTATAGATATGTTGGTTAAATACTTTCATCAATTTACTCGTGAATCTCGTGAACTACCGGTTTTATGGCATCAGTGTTTGTTGACTTTTGTTCAACGTTACAAGGAAACGATGTTGGAATCTCAGGTGTCTCTAATTAGAAAAACTGTAAACAAACACAATCACATGATGATTTCTTCAGAAGTACGTCGTGAGTTAATCCAGTTAGAAAATCATTGGAAGAAGGTATGTTTTTTTTATTTATTTTTTTTTTTTTTTATTTGTACCTACAAACCCATTGTTCGGTAGAAAGAGAACACAACACAAGCAAAACAAAATTATGAGTAAGAACGTAAAAAAGTGAAATTTTACCGTTTCCTTTTTTATCAACAACAACAAAACAACAACAACTCAGATTGGAGGACCACCTACCTCAGCCAATAGAATGCGACTAAGTACTGTTCACTAAGCAGTTAGAAATAATTAATTGTTTCTTGTGAATAGTTTTTGATGTAACGGAGAGTCGTTCAACGCCTATCCCAATGTTGGTATTTAAAGTCATCGATCTTCTATCTGAATCATTTATAAGTTCCCTCCCTCAATTAGTTGTTCTACATCAAAGGTGGTAGGTCTTTTTCGTATCAATGCTTATTCTTTTTTGAAATCGTTTCTTTTTGTTGAGATTTAAATCTATTTTTTCCACAGAATCATCTTTGTGATGTCTTCACGATTTTTTTGATAGATCTGATTAAAAAGGACCCGAAACTACGTCTTCTGTTACCTTCGATGTTGAGAAACTGAAAAAAATGAATATTTACATTCGGTTTACTTTCATGTTTCTTTATTTTGAGTTCGATCTTTTGTTTTGTAATCCTAATAATACATCACTTTCACCCCATCATCTCAAAGTAAATATAATCACGTCCATAACAATGGAGTGCAGAAAACTTTACGAAGTGCTGGGACTGGATACGTCCGCAACTGGGGAAGAAGTAAAGAAAAATTCTGATAAATTGAGAGCTTCGTTAGTAGCAAAGGAGGATATGTACAGGATACCGTTTGTTCAGGAAGCAAAGAGCGTCTTGAGTGATACCTCTTTACGAGTACTGTATCAAGAGCACCAAAGTGGATTCTTTTTAGCTGAAGAGCGGCTGGCTGATATGGATGACGGATGGCTACAAGAACTTCGCGCTGCAACTACAGAAGACGACTCATCGTCTGCTACCCCAGGAAGCAATCAAACTGATAAAAAAGGTTTACTTTTCGGTGCAATGGGTTGGCTAGGATATGGTAAAAAACCTGAATCCGGACCTGGTGAAAAGAGTTTAAAAGAAACCATAACTGACATCATATCGGAAATTGGTAAACAATTTGAAATCGCTGATAAAGAAGGAAATCTTTGTGATAATGCCATAGCCACTACGAATAATTTATTAAAAGAACTCGTTTCATACAGCGCAAAGGACCCTTTGATCGCGTCAGCGGTCATCAGTGAACTTGGAGTTGCTCTTCACATCGCTAAATTGATCAATAATCCAGCGAATAACATAGAGATGAAGGTTTGGTCTTCAGCTGTTTTAACTCTTCTCTCTATTCATGATCCAAACGTATTGCCTGCCGCAACTGATTCCAGTCCTGGTGTAGTAGAATTGTACTGCCAATATGTCGAGCTTAATAAAGGTTTTTTTCGAAACCTGGCTCTCAATTCTGACAAGGTAGATCTGAGTGAAGTTGAATACCATCGTTCAATTTACGCTAATATATTCTTAGTTCTCAGCAATGCTTCAATCGTAAAATCTTTTTGCCAATCTGTTGTCGATTGCAATGGGATTTCAATAATATGCGAGTACTTATTTCAAAGCACTCCGATGTTGTCGCATTCACAGATGAAGAATGTTTGTACTACTCTCTCAAAGTGTTTGACAAGCTGCTCAGACTCAAGGTCTCAATTTGCTTCCTACGTTGAAGGTATCATTTCACTGATCTCTGCTGCAGTTCAGAAACCTGTCAGTTTAGATATCGCCCTTAGTCTTTCAGAGTCTCTTCTCGCTGCATTCTCAGATGGAAGTCTGCCGGTGAGTGATTCACTGGTTAAGCTTTTATCATTTTGTTGTAATGCAAAGTACACAGACATCTCTTTAAATTTACATTCTGTCATGTTTGCTGCTGTTTCTCGATGTGATAATTCTGCTGGAGAGGAATTGAGAGGAGTTCTTAAGAAAAGGAAGAGCTGGGATCCTTTACTTGCTTGTTGTCTCAAACTAATTACAACTGGGTCATCCATAACTGAAATAGAATCAACGAGAGCTGCTGCTGTTGAAGTAAGTGAAAGCATACTATTAAAGTTTGCTCAACTTGGATTACTAACAGGAACAGAACAGGTCGGTAGAAAGTCAATGGCAGGGATACTTTTAGAAGATGGTTCATCTGAAGGGAAATTAATCCTTCTCAATACTGTGTTACAGAGTGGTGAATGCACTGAAGAGATCTTTTCACCCTTGGCACAGGCTGTTCTCGATAAGTTGACGTCGCTGTTATCACATCCGTCATTGTACGAACTCTCCCTTAAAATAGTACAAACAGTTGTGAGTAAATCAGCTTCGTTACAGGTCTCGTTAGTTAGTCACATTGTTCAGTTGATGAAATCACACGAATCGAATTGTGAAATTCTGACAACCGCTGCTGGTTGTCTACTGTCGCTGTCTGAGAAATTATCAACAGCTGATAAGCTTGGAAGCGAATCTCAAAAAATTCTAATAAATTTCTTGTTGGCGGAGTCATTTCCGGATGCGGCTCGATCCAAACTCTCTGACATGTTTGTTCAATTACTTTACCTTGATATCCCGTCTTTAGGGAATCTAAAAGAATCGCTACCAAGATTGCAATCATCAGAGTATGAATGTGTTCTAAAAGTGTACACCATAGTGAGTGAAAAATTGGCACCAAAACCGGTTGAACAAAAACCAAAGAAAGTACCAAAACCCTCAAAACTAAAGGAAAAAAGCTTTATCGACATTGAGAAGAGAGAAGCGAAAATGAGAGTTGCCATCGTTTCAGAAGAGTCTCAAGAGCGGAATCCAAGAGGACAAAAATTTGAAAATGAAAAGAAAAAGATTTTATTAAGACTGGCTCAACAGCAGCTCAAGAGCAAAGCTGAAGAGATGCGTTCACAGAAAGAGGCTGAACAACGATCAATTCAGAAGTTTAAAAAGAAGGTTGCTGCCTTAGAATGTACCGAGGAAGGTAAACGAGGACATATTCTAGTTGCGGCTTCAGAATGCTACGAAAAGCTATCAGTTCACGTTGAACACGGTATGAAGGTTGTCTTAAAGAGACTTCGTGAAGAAGAAAAACGTCGCGCGGAATCGAAGAAAAAGGAGGAAGTAGCCGCTGCTGAAAAAGAAGAAAGAGATAAATTGATTCAACAGCAAAAACAAAAAATTCAAAAACGTGAAGAAGAGAGGCAAACAGTCGTAATAACATCTGACGAAGACATCCTCGATGATGCTGGCGACGACCTTGATGACCTCCTCGCACTCGCATGCGCGGTTACGAAAACACGCTTATTACAAAGCAAAAGACGATACGCTCCTAAATCTGGAGGTACTCCCGCAACTCCTCCACTTGGTGACATCAAGGGAACCTACGTCCCTCCTGCTGAACGCCGGCGCCTTGAGGAGCGCGAACGCGAACTCGAGGAGCAACGTAAAAAGGAAGAAGCTCAACGCCTCGAAGAAGAGGAAGGAAGACGTCGAGTCCAAGAAGAGAAGGAAGCCGCTGAACACGCAGAGCAAGAGAGGCTCGAAGTTGAGAGGAGGGAGGAAGAAGCAGAACGGCGTAGAGAAGAAGAAGAAAAACAGCAACAGCAACAACAACAACAGCAACAACAGCAGCAACAACAACACCAACAGCAGCAGCAACAACTTCTTCATCAACAGCATCTCCAACAACAAATGCTATTTCAGCAACAACTAATGGGAGGAGGATTAGCTGGAGCCATACCAGGAATGCCTCGAATGGGAATAACTCCTATGATGGCTCCTCCTCCTGGACTGGGGCTCGATGGGAATGCCTTCGACGTTCTTCAGGCTCAGCGAATGATGCTTCATCAAGCGATGCAAGGACAGCCACCACAACAACCGCTGCAACAACCGCTGCAACAACCACTGCAACAGCAACTGCAACAGGCACTGCAGCAGCCTCTGCAACAGCCGCTCCAACAGCAACCACTACCTCCTCAACAACAAGAGCAACAGCCGCCACCGCCACCGCCACCACCACCACCACAGCAACAGCAGTCGCCTTTTCCATCACCTCCGGATGCTGCCAGTCAGCCACTTCTTCCTCAACTTCCACCTCTCACTCCTGAGCTCCTTAAGGTAGTCACAGCCTGGAAGACGGTTGTCCAAAGACTACTGGAAGTAATTGAGTATGTGATTTTATGTTTTTTTATTAAATGGGAATGGCTCTCCGTCTACGAGAGAGTAAAACCCTTGATTCCCCTGTACTCGTAGCGATGACCAAATATAAATTACACAACTACAACCACAGCATCCGACATGAAAGATTTCCTAATGGAGCAAACGACGCTCAGCAGCAGGAAGAAGAGCGTAGCGTATGTCTTTTATATAATCAGTTAGTGTCTACAGTCATTGAGTCAATAAAACAAAACCCTCACAGCTAAAGGTAATGTGGGAGCACCACTTTGCTTCAAAAAAACAGATTGAAGACCATCTTCCAGAGATGGTTGTTCAGAAGGTATGTGTTGAGAACTTTACTCTTCGTGTTTTAAACATAACAAAACTATCTAAACACAAAACAGTTGAGGGATCACTTTGATGGAATCATACCCCTGGCTGATAAGATCGCATTCGCTCCTGAAAATGACATCTATTCGAAGTTGAACTCTTTGAATTTCCCTCCTTCAACTTCTCCTCCACCTCAGGAAGATGGCTCGTGTCCATCACCTGCAGGTGATGACGAGGAACCTTTGAAGAGATATTACGCACAGGATCTTGAAGAAGATATATTAAACTCTCACCCACAAGATTCTCCAACAGAGTTAGAAGCACCAGCTGAAGGAATAAAGCAATCTGACGACACGCCTGACAGCCAAGACGGCATTCCAACTCCTCCAAAGCCTGATTCTGATGAGAATGAAGGCCAGCAGAGCATCCCTCCTCCCCAAAAGCTTCCAGCGAAGCAGACAATGCGACTTGCCGGACCTCCAAAGACTGAGAGACAAGGTTATAAAGGTGGTGAGAATAGAGTAGGAAAAGGTAACCGAGGAACCAATCACAATAGTGATGATGATGTTAATCAAAATCAAAACCGCCGAGGATCTAACAGAAATAATACAAGAGATGAAAAGGATGATAGAGAAGGTGATAAGCGGGTTGCGAAGAATCGAAAAGCACAGCCAGTCCCCAAAGAAGAAAAGCCTATTCCAGAGACCAAACCTAAAGAACTTGAGAGAGTTGATGTTACTAGTGAATCACTATTTCCTTCTCTGGGTGCCGCAGCTTCCTTAAAGAAAGCTGAAACCAGCGCAAAGGAAAAGGAAGCTCATGAAAAACACCAAAAACGCCTCCAAGAACAACGGTATGAGGCCGAACTCAAGGCTGAGAAAGAGGAAATGGATCACCTCCTCAGAATCGAAAAGAACCTGACTGACCCACAGAAGAAGCGTCTCGACATACTCCGCGCGAAAGAAGAACGAATCTTGCTTCGCAAGAAACAACAACAAGCAGAATTACAAGTGGGATTATACGCCAGCACACTACGAGGAACAGTTAGGGTTGAAGCAGGGAGAAAATCTGAAGCGCTGATAGCTCTTGAGCAGGAAGAAAAAGTTAGAAAGCAAAAGCAGGACAAGGAAGACCGCAAAGAAAAGGCGAAGGCTGTTGAGTTAAAGCGAAAGTCAGAGGAAGCAGACCGACGCAGAAAACAACAGGAGAAGGAGAAGCAACGCGGCGGAAACCGTAAGGGAGGAAACAATTGGGAAGAAGGCCGTGGCCGTGGAGGACGTAGAGGTGGACGTGGAGGTGGAGGTGGTCGTGGAGGTGACGATCATGAAGATGATGACTATAAAGGAAATCGCAATAATAAGTCGAGTGGAGGTAATAAAGGTAACCCTGAAGACGATAGCCGTCCAAACTTCGAGGGACGCAGTATGAGAGGCGGTAAGAAAGGCGGTAACTCCAACAACAACAACAACAACAACAACAACAACAACAACAACAACAACAACGCCGGCAACAACAGCAACAACAACATGCGCCACTCTCGCACCTAATTATAGAAAACTATCGAACA
Organism: Flectonema sp. DT1601; assembly: GCA_964019425.1. Lineage (NCBI taxonomy): Eukaryota > Euglenozoa > Diplonemea > Diplonemida > Diplonemidae > Flectonema > Flectonema sp. DT1601. The sequence goes on from OZ025789.1 coordinate 495,874, forward strand.
GTAGGTTATCATACGTAGACTACTCAAGGAGGCTTTATATTTTGCTATAATCGATTTATTTGGATCCTTAAAAAAAAAATTCCTTAAGACTTCCCGTCCTTCCCCTCTTTTTCTTTTTTATTGTCTTTTCTTGCACTATATAGTTCTCTGTTGCCCAGGCTGCAATTACCCTTTTTCGGTCTTAATTAGTTTTTCCTTAAGGCTAGCCAGCAATTCTCGCAACCAGTTCTGTTTGTTGAGTAGTTGTGTACTACGCAACTGTTATTAGGAATCCATCTCTAGTTTCGTTTGCCTGTTTTTATTTATTTCAGGTTGAGATGCTGGGATGATGTAAGTTGGTTAACGTGATTATTTTTTTTCTTTTTTCTCCCCCGTTCAAAATACCTTATCCTTATTGATTTTTCTCCCTGCTTTCACTTTCTTTCTAAAGCGCGAGTAGCGAACAAATTTGCTTTAACACTTTACAACGAGGTTTTTTTTTTCTTGTTTTTTTTCTTAAAAAAAAAAAGCAATAAAAAGGCCTCAATTTCAGCTCTTTGCTCGGTAATCTTTTTTTTTCTTTTTTTGAAAAAGAAAAAAAAAAAAAAAAAAAAAAAAAAAGGTGCAAAAAAAAAAAAAAAATTAAAAAGAGACGAAAAAAAAAAAAGAAAAATCCTTTTATAAGAACAAGACTAGGGAGAGAAGCAGTAACTCTCTCTCGTGTCTTCGTATCCAGCCTACGACGTCGGGCGACGATTCTTAATGACTCTTGTTCCACTTCTATTGTGGGTTGACCTCACGCTTCCTCGATTAAAACTAAAACTTAACTTAGTTCGCATCTCACAGACGACGGTGACGATTGAGAAGAAAAATGGAAAATTATATTATTTTTTTATATTTATTTTTTTTTAAACTTAAAACGGAAAAAAAAAGACAAAAAAAAAAAAATAAATAAAATAAAAAAATAAATTAAGTGAATGAAAAAGCAACAACAACAACAAAAAAAAAAAAAAAAAAATAAAAAAAACACACAAGAAATGTTTTAATATTAAGTGTTTTGGTTTGGTTTGTTTTTTATTATTTTTCTCACTCTCAGCAGCAGGAGTTCCACTCTCCCCGAACTTGTTTCACCTTGGCTTAGTATTCCTCACAGGCACAGCTGTTGTGACAAATAGCAAGAAAGACTCTCACGTTAGTATTATTATTATTTTTCCCACTGATCAACCGATACAATTATAGTGTCATTTCAATTCACTTAAAACAGAGTCTGGCCTGATGTAAATGTTGCACACCAACACTAGTAGAAGGAACCTCAAATCTGAGGGTGATGAAACGGAGTGGCCGTCTCTATATTTAACGGCGAAGAAAATCGCCTCAGCAAGTCTCCCGGAGATTCGAATGCATAAACACTATTCACATGGACACGGTGAAATCAAGAGAACTGCTTTATACGTGGTTGCAGTTCTTGTGATCGTCGTCTTGTACAACAGAACAGTACTGCGACCAACTGGAAAGGAAACACAAGTTAAAATAATTCGACAGGACACTATCTATGAACACATCCCTCAAATAACTGAGGAATCATTCCCTGTAAGATCTCAGGGGAATCCTCGAAAGTCTGGAAAAAAAAACATCGACATAGACCGACAATACAGTATTACACCTGTAAGACTACGGATGTGTTTAAATAACGATGCCGTGCTTGAGACGAATGTCACTGTGTGGTCAATGCCCAATCCGAAAGACAGTGGCAGCATCGATTCACTCGAGTTATTAATAAAAAGAGCAAAACAATTCTCAGACATTCCATTCTCAGCTTTCCTTATAGAACTCATTGAAGATGCGCTAAGCATAGATCACAAGCTCAGATTACAAAGCTCCGGATGGACTTTTTGTACCGTGAGAAGAATAGGATCTCCACGAGAGCAGTTCAACTTGGTTCAGCTTTGGAATGTTCCAGCTGAGACAGTCATTTACATAACTCCAAATGTTCATATTTCAGGGAGTATCTCTTCTTTACTCACTACTATTGTACCAGAAAAATCGAATATTGGTGCGACAATGGACTATGATGAATCGTCGTCGTCTTGGCGTAGTGGATTCAGTACGGGTGTTTTTGTCATTCATCCGAGTCAACGAGATTATGGAAAATTAAAATCTATGTTAAAATCTACGAAAATACAACACAAAAAGGGTGAAGGATTCTCAACGTTGGTTAATATGTTGTGGGTAGCGAGTTGGTATGAAATTGGTTTTCACTATGCCGCGAATACGGCACTTTTTAGAATTGAGCCTTTGTTTTGGAAAAGTCGAGCCTATGATTTTCGTATCATCCACTACACAGTAGAACTACCGTGGCAAGCAGAACTGTCAACAGAACCTAATAATTGGTGGAAAGAAGAGTTAGACAGCAATAACTTTGAATCATCACTTTATAGAAAACTATGGATGAATATGAAAGATGACGTTATCGGTACAGATACTGCTTTACCATTACAATATTTACCAGATACAACACCAGATCCGCTACCTCGTGACAATCATAAAGTAGCTTCAATTCCTTCAACACAGGATCAACAAACCCTTCGGATCTACACAGAAGATAGAAGGCCTGTTAGGATTAAACGTCGAATTATGGATATTCACAATGATGTTTTCCCTGACGATGCTCCCTTTGAAAAGCAATGGGTAATCACTTTAGGTATTCCTTCCATTGATACTGTCAAGGGTCAAATATTAAGGACGTTGCAAAGGCAATCATGTTTTGCTTATGAAACTGTTTGGGGATACAAGAAAAATAATGATGCGAAAATGGTAGTGAAATACCTATTGGCGTATCATCCAGAAAATAATTATACTATCAGCGAGAGGCTTATCACGGAAGCAAAGTCTACAAAAGATATTGTTTTTTTTGATTTGAGGGAGGGTCGACCGGCAGCTCCCGGAGAACAACTTTTCGAAAGAAAAGCGTTACCAGTCTTGGTGGGAATGAGTAGAAAGATTTATGCGTGGTTTGCATATGTTGCTGATAGGTTTAAAACAGATTACGCAATCAAGGGTGACGATGATGCTTTTTTTAGAGTAAATCTCTTGATTAATGAGTTGTCTTCGTATAGATTTCCAAAAGTTTATTTTGGAAGAGGACTTATCTATTCAAAATTAAAAGGTTCTTTTCGAACTGACGGTCCACTCGTTGCTTTAAGCTACGATCTGGTCGACTGGATTAGAGATTCAAAAATAGCAGAAGAATATACTGACTTTGCGTTTGAAGACGTCCTTCCAACGATTTGGATGTGGGAAGCAAATTTAAGAGCGAATAACATCAGCGATTGTAGAGTTCAGCAATTTAATCAAGACATTCGAAACTATAATTACAATGGAAGTATGCTCATTCACGGATTTAAGAGTAATCGACCTGAACAGTTTTTTGAATATCGAAGAAGGTACCCTGATAATCATGTTAAACCACTTAAAATTCAAGCCCAGCTTAGACTCGTAGATGGTGAATTTGTTCAGTTCAATGAGAGAGACAGATGTCCACAAGAAATGATCGACCGACTGCTTATGAGAAACAACGACTCTGATGTTGACTAATCGGGTTTACGAATTTCTTTTTACACTTTAATTACACACCTACATGTTAGTATCCTTTTTTTTTTTTTTTTTTTTTTGCTTCTGCAACGTGCCTAGTTTTCTTATTGATTATCTTTTTTGTACTTTCACTACTCTCCCTTTTTGTTTCTATGTCTATATCGAAGATGAGAGGAAATGGATAACTCTCCGAACCTGATAGTTACTTTAAGAGGTTACGTTAAGAATTACTATGTGTTGTTGTCGATTCCGATCAATTGAAATATTATTGACCTGAGATAGCTTTTTTTTTTTTTTTTTTTAAAAATAAACCCGAATTATTAACATTTTCCGAATACATCCGTCTTGGTTGTGACTTTTATCGAATGCTTTGTAATCTCCTTTTTTTTTATTTTTATTTTTTTTTTAGAGAAACACTTTGGGAGTTCAGATCAGAGTTCATCACTGAAAACAGCAAATCCAAAAATTAAAAAAAAAAAAAAAAAAAGGAGAGGGAAAAGCAGAAATTAAAGAAAGGGGAAAAAAAAAAAAAAAAAATTCTCTAAAATCCAAGGTGGTGTCTAAAACTATTATTTTTTCTTTTCTTTTCTTATTAAAGTCGTTCCTTGAAAAACATAAAATAATTGCAATCCAGTTGTAGAAATTCGTTTCATGAGTATCCACATCTGAAAATTATTTCCCCTCTATTTCAGGATACTCTAACAGCATAACTGATGGTACAGAAATTTTTTATTTTCTCTTTTTTCTAAAGGTAATTTTCTTTGATTAACAACTACAAATATTATTCAGTTAAGTACTTTTGATATTAATTTTGTTTTTAATACCCTAAAGTTGTTACTGTTTTTACATTGTCAAAGTTTCACCCCCTCTATTTCAGGATACTCTATTACCGAACAAGATCAAAGGCTCAATTATATTTCTTTTCTTCTTCCTCCAGCTGATCCACAAGACCAGTATTGTTTAGGTAAAAAGGAATGTTTGGATAAAAACAAACAGAAACTATCAAAATATTTTTGCATTACAAGGGTAATTCTTTTTCTTTTTAACAGTTATCGGTGGAAGGGAAACTTTAGTTTCATTTCAACAAAATTAGAACTGCGAATGACTTAATCACAAGGGTAGTGAGTGATGAGGTTACCGTCATTTGAAACTCGTAGTTCTAGTGACTGGCTAGTAGACATTGCGTCTTCTGTCGGCACCACTCCTTTAGTAGAAGTGAAACTTCAGCAATTTTAATGATCTCTTCTTTCAGTAGATTACTAAGAAAAAAAACAATGCAAGTTTTTGTGACGTGTCCGGATTTTGGACTCCCTGCGGTGTCAGTGACGGTTGGTGCTGATTCCGTTGTGAGCGACGTGTTGACGGCGGCGGCTGAGGAGTGGGACATCGATCCGGAGGAATTTGAACTGTCGTTTGCTGGTGACCCCCTTTTCGAAACGGAGCGGTTAGCAGATCGTGGAGTGGGGACAAACAGCGAGGTGGAAATGTGGAGGAAGCAATTTCGGATATTCGGTAAATGCTGGTTTGTTAATGATATAAAAAGAGAGAAGCTGCTTCTTTGGATGAGAGACCACATTACGGAGAATTTATATCTGGACACCACCTCATTCTCGGAGGATGGTCGTCTCGTTGTTGACCGTCTTTTGCTTCCTTCAGAAGCCAAACGGATTTCCTTCCGCCATTCAAATTCCAACAGCATGGTCATCTCACAGGTTACTTCTATTGGAGACGATTTCTTGTACAGGTGCTCACAAATCACTTCCCTTGACTTTTCAGGTCTCAGTGGTGTTACGAGTATTGGAAATAGTTTCTTGTATGATTGTTCAAGCATCACTTCCCTTGACTTTTCAGGTCTCGGTGGTGTTACGAGTATTGGAAATGATTTCTTGTATGATTGTTCAAGCATCACTTCCCTTGACTTTTCAGGTCTCTGTAGTGTTACGAGTACTGGAAATAGTTTCTTGTTTAATTGTTCAAGCATCACTTCCCTTGACTTTTCAGGTCTCAGTGGTGTTACGAGTATTGGAAATTATTTCTTGTATGATTGTTCAAGCATCACTTCTGTTGACCTTTCATGTTTTAGTGGTGTCACTAGTATTGGAGATAACTTTTTGTCTGAGTGCTCACAAATCACTTCCCTTGACTTTTCAGGTCTCAGTGGTGTTACGAGTATTGGAGATAATTTCTTGTTTAATTGTTCAAGCATCACTTCCCTTGATCTATCAGGTTTTGGTAATGTGAATGAAATTGGTAGTCTCTTCCTCCATTGCGATAGTGACTTCGCAAGTAAGTGCAACCTGGAATCTGTTCAGCTGCCTCAAAATAATGACGCTCTTCTTGAACTTCTCTCTGTAGAAACCGTGAATAAGTTTTTAAAGATTAGAAGAACGCCTGAACAGCAAACAGAAAAATGATTTTATAGTTTTATATTTCAGAATTCTTTGTGTAGTTTAAGTTAAAGCCAATTCCCTATTTTTTCGTTCTCCTTTTAACAATCATCAGTGGAAGAGTGAAGTAATGAACACGGTAAGATACTTGTGTCCCTTCTATTTCAATCCGTGTCGCTTTATTTCCTGTCGCTTTATTTTGACCTTCCTGCGCCAATCCCCTTTCCCTTTACGTCCTGTATCATCCCCGTATTTATTTGCCCTTTCTTTCCTCGTCTTCCTCGGCACAATTTCTTTCAATAGCAAAGAGAGTTTGCAAAGCCTATCCACAAAAGTCAAGAACAAATAACGTGTCAATTTATTTTGTTGTTTTTTGTTGAAGGGATGAACGTCAAAATTTCTGGAGAAGCTGACGGAATAACACCACAACCGTGAGAACTCTCATTTTTCCCCTCAAATTGTCAACTGCAAGTTGATTGAACGACAAAGGTCAAGAGAAGTGGTTTGTGAACACTTGGACAAAAGATTATTTCAAATAGGAACTTCTATCTCTCTGTTGATATTCGGAGCTCTGTTACTGGTGATTAACTTCGAGAGAGCAAAACAATTTTGTGTGTGTTCGTAAAGGGGTTTTCTGATTTCTGACTAACAACGCCAAGCCCTATGCAAAAGTGATTCTCTAACCCTATATTACCTCACCCCTCAGGAATTACCGAACAAGATCAAAGGCTCAATTATATTTCCTGTCAAGTACTTGATGCTAATGTTTTATATTGTCAAAGTTTCACTCCCAACAGACACGCATGAGTAATGTTGTTATACATAAAAAAGTATCCCATTCCCGCAGCTCTCTTTGGAACTTCTATCTCTCTGTTGATATGCGGAGCTCTGTTACTGGTGATTAACAACGTCGTTGAGAAACCTGGAAATCTAAAATTGAAAGCTTTATCAAAAAATGCAACAGCAAACGGTGCTGTTTGCCTAGACGGAACTACACCGGGATACTACTACAGAGAGAAGCTTGACAAGGATGTATGGCACATTCATTTTCAAGGTGGTGGATGGTGCTATAACGAGGAACATTGTTATCAGAGGTCATTTACCGATTTAGGGTCCTCAAAAAACTGGATTCCAAGAGCCAAGGGAGAAGGAATTTTAGACGAGGATTGCGAACACAATCCGGTTCTGTGTGATATTGGTTTAATTTTTCTTCCTTACTGTGACGGTACATCCTGGTCAGGCAATCAAAGCGACCCAATCACTCATAATGATAAAAAACTCTTTTTTAGAGGAGAAAAAATTCTAACAGAGACTTTAAAAGAGCTGCTTACATTGGGTCTGACAAGTGCCAAAATGATAATAATTTCTGGTAACAGTGCTGGTGGAACAGGTGCGGAATTACACGCAAATCGACTTAACGATTTTTTCCACGAAAACATACCTGAATTGAAAAAAATACTTGTCATATCATCATCTGGTTGGTTTGCTAATTTACCGAATTCTGACGGAAAACAAATAATTGCTGATCAGTATAAGAATTTGTACCACATGGCAAACTCTTATATATATCCCGGTGCCTGCACCATGACTGGTGAAGAGCAGTGGAAGTGTTTATTCCCTCAGTACTTATATCCAAATATAAATCCTTCTTACTTTCTTGTAGAGTCAAAAATAGACGCTTGGTCAGTCCAATGTATCCTCGCTGCCGATCAGACGGGATGTGCTCGGACATCACTGGGACAATGTTCTAGGGAGTTGTGGACTTGTACGAATGAACAAATTACAAAATTAAATAATTTCGGAAAAGATGTTGAAGAAACCATCACATCAAGTCATCGGATGTTCACCAGACCGGGTAATGGTGTTTTTCTTCACACTTGTGAAACTCATGGATTATTAGCACGTGACTACCTGAGTGTCATCTCTATAGGAGGTATTACTATGGATCAAGCTGTAGTAAATTGGATAAATAGTAATTGGAATGAAGTGTCTCCTGCGCAGAACACTGTCGATACTTGTGAATGGAACAATCAAACTACACCTCGTTATTGCAACCCATCATGCGGTCTTGACCATATCGTGAAGGATACGACTGTTGGCCATTATATTAGTTCGTTTTTTAGAAGATTCCCTCTGCTTGCATCGAGTGCTGTTTTAGCATCACTTAGTTTGATTATTTGCGTGTTTACGATAGCGAGGTTGTGTTGTTTTCCGAAGGGAAAAAAATCTGTTTTATTACAACTTAACAATGACAGCATGAAGGATTGTAATTCTGTTGATGAAGATGATGATTCAATAGATGAAAACACTGATGAGACTGACCGGATTGTTGTTTAATGAATCTATTTTTGAAGCTTCCTCGAACTCACTTACATTATTGTTTTTTAATTATGCTGATCGACTCTAAAATATTCATGTTGTGTACCTTGTGCAAACTTAACAGTCGGGTGGTAGTAGTAAACTTTATTTGACTTCTTTCTGTCTTCCAGTCAAAAAAGGTTTTTATGCAGTATCAAATTACTCCCTTCTCTAACTATTCAGAAAATGCATAATGTTTATCTATTTTTCCCTGCGCGCCGGTAATACTGTCTGCGATCAGCAAAAAAAAACATAAAGGCTTTTATCTGAATGGGTTTTTTTTTTTTTTTCTTTGTTATGTGTGTGTCATTATAATGACGATTACCTCACTTTTACTACGGAATGCATATCTCTAGAGCTGGCTTGGTATTTAAATAAATAAAAAAAATCATAGTAGGAACAAAAAGTCTAGTTCTCTTTTGTAATAAGTATAGTTCTGTTGATTTTTCTATAATTTTTTTTTTTTTTTTTTGAATTTTTTTTTGCTTCAAAATTATCGTAGTGCGTGTTTTTTTTTTAAAAAAAAAAAGTTAGAGCTACGGATCTCTGTATGACTAATTGTTTGGGATGTATTTTTTCGACCAAATCTAAGAAATCAGTTCTTTTGAAATAGACCAATTCATAAATCCGATTTATTAATTAACTGGGATGAAGTCCCTTAGAACTTACTGATGAAGGCCTAAAAGGGATGAGTAGTGTAGCTATACCTTCGATGTTGAGAAATTGAAGAAAATGAATATTTTTCGTTTACTTTCATGTTTCTTTATTTTGAGTTTGATCTTTATGTTATTATATTCTTATTTAAATTCCTTGCGTTCAATAGAATGTTTTCGGTTCCGACTGACACAGCAATTTACTATGCTACTGAACTTTCCGCTTCCGCTTCCCCTTTTTTTTTTTTTTTTTTTTTTGTACTGACGTAGTCGGAGAAGAAACTATTCAGATTGAAAGCCGATATTTCTTATGGTCATCATGATTTATTTTCCCCATGCGACAGGATTTTGTCTGCGTTCAATGAAATATAAGGCTAAACTGAGTGGTTTTTTTTTTTTTTTTTTTTGCACTTTTCATACTTTGTGGAGGAGAATTCCAAAATAAAGCGGAAATAAAGGTGCTTTAAACACTGTGTCCGTGTGGAAAAAAAAAAAAAAAAAAAAAAAGGAAAAGCAGACCTATTTTGTTGGAACGTTTGTGGCTAATTTAATGAATCTATTTTTTTTTTTTACAGGAGCGAGACGAGATGAAGTAATCGATTTGTCAGTTGTTATGGTCTCTCTCCCTTGTTTAGTTTTTTTAAAACGTTTATTAAATACCATTCACAATAAGGTGCTAACGACTGAATGGTGATTACCAATGGAGGTCCTGGTATTCGGAAATCCGCAACGAGAAAAGGTCGAGAAAGCACGGATGGAAGCAGCAGCGTAGGCGGAGGAAATAAAAGAGTACCTGCTCCCCCAAGTTTAAGTATTGTTCAAGAAGCAAGACGAAAAGATGTTGTTGGGAGTAGAGCAAAGAAAGACATAATCAGAAGTCGTAGTAGATCACCAGGTGACCTCACAAGAATACCTGCTGGACTTCTAAAGAGAAGCGTCACTCCACAAGTACATAAAAGAACTAGTAGTGTTACTCCTAACCAGCCAGGAAGGGTGAGTGTGAAGCCGAAAGTGTCACCTAGAAGTGCTTCTCCCATGGTTCCTCGCACTGAACTTCGAGGAGCTTCTGCTTCTCCATTATTCATAAGAGAACGAGGTGCTAACACTGGAACACCACATGCTGAAAGAGAGAAACTACTAAAGGAGGTTCATCAATTGAGAATGCATCTCGCTAAGGTTACAACAGAACGAGATCAGTTACGAACAGAAATATCAAGGACATCTCGAAGGAGAGGAAGCGACACTGCAACTAAAAATAAAACAACAAATGGAAAATGTTCCAGCGACCCCGCCCTATTAAAAGGGATTGACAAGGACATGCTTTCGAATTTTGGAATCGACTTCGAAGATCTTACAGTTGACAAAACTTCAGTATTAGGTAGTGGTGGGTTCGGAACAGTGTATCTGGGTGACTATCAGGCGACTGACGTTGCTGTTAAAATCCACAGAGCGGACAAAGAGTGGACTGAAGACGAACTAGACGTTTGGAAACGTGAAGTTAAAATAATGACTTTACTCAGGCATCCTAATATCCTTATGCTTCTCGGTGCAGTCTTTGAAAAAGAACGTCTCGCCATCATAACCGAATATTGTGATGAAGGGACCTTACAGCAGATGCTGTTTAGAAAATCAAGCAAACAAACACCTGTTACTTGGGAACGGAAATTACACTGGTTGATGCAGGTAGCCAAGGGAATGGCTTTCCTTCACTATAAAAGAATATTTCACAGAGATTTAAAATCAGCTAATGTATTTGTGACGGGTGATACGATGAAAATAGCCGACTTTGGTCTCAGTAAACTCGGTAAAGGTCACGATGAACGATTAGCCTCTTCCCTTCGAAGTGACAGTCGAAATGAGACTAGTATGATCCAGGTATGCTCTAAATCACTTTTATTATTATTATCACAAATAAAATAACAACAACAACAACTCTACTATACCAACAACAGGGGACATTCGCTTTCATGGCGCCTGAAGTATGGGCAGAAAAAGCTTACAGTGATGAATGTGACGTCTACAGTTTTGGAATCTTAATTGTATGTACAGATGATTTTTTTTTTATATATATATATGAGAGAAATATTTAAAAAATTTAAAACCTAAACCAGATTGAACTGCTCTCTCTTGATATTCCCTTCGAGCGTGATTTCGGAGATGATTGCAGCTGGCGTATTATGATGTACAGATCGAGACCTAAGATTTTAGCTGAGGTGGGGGGCCAACCAGTTCCACTCGGTGTACAAAAATTGATTGAAGTCTGCATCAGTGAGGTATTATTTATTATTTTCTTTCTTTTTTTTTTTTTGTTTATAATGTGTCGATTTTTAATTATGAATAAAAAACAATAATCAAACAGCCTGAGCAACGACCACCATTCACGAAGCTCGTTTCTTTAATAAATACTGAAATGGCTTACCGATATGCTCAGGATGTGTCACCATGGCCTGATAGTAAGTTTGATCCGTGGGTAGGCACAACCTGCAGTGAGTGGCCCTCCAACATACCTGATCCACTGAGCATCACAACCGAAGACTAGAACTTGACGGCGGTTGGATTACTGATATAAATCACTCTTGTTTTGAGCCAGTTACTTAAATCACTATTTTCGAGCATCTTATTTTCATATTATTTGCGCAATTTTTTTTTCTTTTTTTTTTTTTCTTTTTTTTTGTTTGTTCTCTACCTTTAGAGGTAGTAGTTGAGAATTAAATCACAACCCAATGTAACGTTTTTTTTTTTTTTTTTTTTTTTTTGTTGTCTGGAAAATCGATGGTGAAGCTTTGTGTGTGATCCGTTGGCCCAGAAGACGTAATAATTTGATGCGGAAGTGGAAGTGCTTACCAAAAATATTCAGTTGGATTCTTAATTTAAAATGACTCCTCTCAGAAGTGGAGAAGGACGGCACCCGTACCATTCTGCGTCTTTATTGATTTATAGACCTTCTATGGTATGAAAAATTGTTTTTATATTACTGTATCCCCGTTTTCCTCCCCTGACTCTTCATCTTGTATTTGTCATAGTAGTTGGGCCTTCCGAAAAAAAACCGCTTGCGTACCTCATCAGCACCAACCCGACGGGATTTGGAATATCCTGGCAGAGTTTTGTTATCCTTCCAATTCCCTGTCCAATTCCCTGTTTGTGTCAAACTCCTTTTTTTTTTCTTCTCGTTTGCTTTTTTTCTGGTCGGTTAAGAAAATACTCCCAAAAATTCCCTGTACCCTGTCTCTTCAGCTTTCTTGACTTACCATTCTGTCAACGAGAGTTGTATGAGAAAAAAAAAAAACCAAAAAAAAAAAAAAAAAACCAAGAACCGAGGAAAAATAATAAAAAAAAAAAAAACAAAACAAAATCCACTTTTAACAAAAATGCTGAATAGCCAGCCAGCTATAGTGATTTTTTAAACTCAAAGGTGAATTACGTTATTTTTTGAAAAGTTTTTTTTTTTTTTTTTTGTGAGTAAGTAACTTTTCAAGTTTTAATATTTGTTTTGTTTTCTTTCTTTAGTTCTAACCGATTGCACGAGTAGTAATAGTTTATTTCTGTTCTCAATTTTAATCTGATCCCCCCCCTCAGTAAAAGACATTACTTTTATGTTCAAAGCACGTCACTCCCAGTATCAAAATTTTACCCTCTCAGCAATACAAGGATAAAGAGACATGTACGCAGATAAGTTAGAAACATTGATTATATAGAAACATTGATTATAATCTAGAGCAAGTACGTCAATTGCAGAGTGTTAGCCTGTATTAACATTTTTAGTCACTGTGTCATGAGTTCTGATACAATACAGAGATTTATATTCGTATGAACCTAATCAAACAGTCTTCCCCCCCCCTCATTATCGTTATGTTGTTTATGATACAATACATTTGTATTTTACGTACAAAATCAAACAGTTAACCCCCCTCATTACTTTTATGTTCAAAGCACGTCACTCCCAGTATCAAAGTTTTACCCTCTCAGCAATACAAAGATAGTTGACATTCATTGTATGGAATGCAACTATTTTTAATCAAATATGCAATATACATTATATTAACTAGTCTCCTCACAGTAGAATATTATTATGCCTTACAAACTACTAATTGTTAGTCACAATTTTCGCAGAGAAGGTGCTCAACTGGTCGCTTCGACACTTGCGATTGAACTGACTAAAGTTGGATTCGACATTGAAATCATAGGACTCGGTGAAGGGATCTTATCTGATGAACTGACTAAGGAAGGGATCATGAACAGTGTGGTTACCATGAATGAAGCAGTTTTAAAGTGTACATCCGACTCATACAATCACATTCTAGTAAACACGATCATGATTCATAAGTTAGTAGCGTTAGTAACTTCATCTATTTCAACAACACCACTAACCTGGTTGATCCACGAATCAGATATTCACACTTTGATTAGTTCTGATAAATCAATAGCAGAAACACTTCAGAGTGGTGCTACCACTAAATGTTTTAAAGTTGCTTTTGTATGTCAATCAGCTGTTAGTGAGTATAAAACCTACCTGGATAACAATGGTGTTTCAACTCTAAATCTGACTTACATTCACAACGGAGTCAACGCAAACTACGTCAGGTCGTTTCTTTCTCATAGAAATGGTCTGCGATCTCAGATGAATTTTAGGTCAACAGATTTAGTATTAATTACTGCGGGAACTCCAAAACCCAGAAAAGGTCAACTTGGGATAGTTAAATTATTATCAAAATTGAAAAATCCTAATTTGAAACTTGTGATCGTAGGAATGGGAGGTCCTGATCAAGAATACGAAAATCTTATAAAATCAGAATCGAGTTTGATTTCTGAAAGCGTTGTCTTAGTAGACAGAGGACCAGCAGAACATGTGTACAAATATCTTTCAGCAGCTGATGTTTATGTGTGCAACAGTGTTATTGAATCTTTTCCACTTGCAATTTTAGAGGCAATGTCATTATCACTACCGGTAGTGTCGACGAATATTAACGGCATCCCTGAACAGGTATGTTCTGGTGCTCAAGGTATCTTATATGATAATGAGGAACAGTTTGAATCAGCTCTTCGCTCATTAACTGATGTAGTTGTGAGAGAAGAAATGGCGAAAGCAGCGAGTAAACGAATTGATGAGAAGTTTGACCTGAATAACATGACCACTAGTTGGAAAAATCTCTTGCAATTGGCATCCGCTGAATGATATTCTTGCTTGGAATAATTGCACAGAGGGCTTTTCGGCTGTTAACGTTGAATCTTTTTTTTTTTTTTTTTTTTTCCTTTCTTAAATTCACAGACACCGTTACAAGAGAACTGGTGGCAGTAGCTTATTACATGTTCTGTTGTCCCCCCACGATCGTTTTTTTTTTTTGTTGTTTTTTTTACACTAAATTGTGAAGTGATCTCGTTTTTCCATGATTTAAATTTCTTCTTCCCCATTCTATTCAGAAATCAATCACCTCTCATAGCACCCCACACATGTAGGATGCTGTCTAGGCTAAATGGGAAATTCAAGTCATCGTGATAGTGGTGAGCCCGCCGTTCGAGATAGACGAGATCAGTCAGCTGTGGTGTTGGGTCTTAGTAGTGGTGTGTTATTCTCATTGCAAGCATCGGCCTTAGCAGAGTTCGACACCGATGAGTTTATATTCGCATTGGGATTTCACGCTTTCATGGCATTGGCGTTTTTATTTGTTTTACTGTGGATATGGATTGATAAGGGTAGTCTACCTGTTTCAACGGGAAGATGGGTTTTTGGTTTAATATTCACGGCAATGCCATTTCCTTGGTGGCTTAGCAAACCGGGACTGGGTTTTCTTAGACCGGTATTTCATGGTCATCCGGCTGTTTTATCTGCATTCTTACTAATGGGTGGGTCTATTCATATGGAGGGCGCGCTGTTAACGGTATTTCACTTAATCATTACCCTGACGTGCGTGATCTATGACATTGCTAAGAGTGAGTGTCTCGTTGATGAGATAAGTTTGGGATTTTCTTGCACACAATTACACGTTCAATTTTTAATTGTCGTGGTGGCTGTAGATTCTTTGTGTCACATCACTCTTTTGATTTTATCAAAAAAATTACAACACGAGATCATGGTAGCTGACGTACTTGTAAGCAATTGTTTACCTGAAGCTGTTTCTGTTGATTTGAAACAGCAAATCTCAGATGCGGTGACCGAAGCTGCCAGTCATCGTTCACAGAAGGTAGTTAAAGATCATCTCAGAGAACAACCAGCTCTTATTGGTTTCTATGTGCAATCTCAAGTAGGTATTCATGAAGGAGTGAGCGTACTGTTTGCAGATATTGTTCATTTCACTCACGCTTCAGGAACTGTATCACCCCATGCGTTGGTGACTGTTTTACGTGACGTTTTTAAGGAACTCGATTGGCTTTGCATTTCCATGAATATCGAAAAAATCAAAACTGTTGGAGATGCCTACATGGCATGTGGTAACCTCTCCCGAGGACCTTCAAGCAAAGCTGCAATCTATCAAGGTGCGCATGCTGCCTTACAACTTGGTCGTTCAATATGCGAGCTTCAAGGATTTCGAATTGGAAGTGAACCAGTTCAATTCCGTGTCGGAATCCACACTGGGCCATTAGTTTCCGGAGTAATAGGATTGACTAAGTTCTCATTTGATGTTTGGGGAGACACTGTTAACATTGCTTCGAGGATGGAGACTTGTGGTCTTGCAGGTCGTGTTCAAGTCTCAAGTGAGACATATACTATAATAAATTCCCCTTCACTGTTCTCACACTCTCGTAGTATTTCCGTCAAGGGTAAGAGCAATCTAGTGGCTCACGTGCTTGATACTGTCCAAATTGGTAATGCTGAATGTATGTTTTATCCCACTGTGCACCCCCTGAGTAGTTTTTTTTACCAAACCACAAATCTCAATATTAAAATTCACGAAAATTCACGATTATTCACCATGTTTTTGGCAGTGAATTTTCGTGAATTTTCGTGAATTTTCGTGATAGGTAGTGACAACTCGTGACAAACCGTGAAGGATCGTGAAAATTCGTGAAACCACCCCTGTCGATCGCCTCATAGACATAGCAGTTCTCAATGACTTCGAATTGATTTCCATTTCTAATCTGATCTGTGCTACCAGCTGCGTGTCTGCTTTTTGTTTCCTTAAATTCTTGCTTTCTCCCATAAATCCAGTTTCGAAGAGTGATCTCATTAACACATCGTTCTCGGCTTTTATTTTTAGCCATTCAAGGGAGGGTCCCTTTGAAAGAGGGTGGCAGTGACAAACAGCCCAGAAAACTTCATTTTTACTGGGATTTTTACCCAGTAAGGTCAGTACGAGTTCAAATTCATTGTTCTGCAAAAATGACACCATCAGCTTTAGGATTTTCACCAGGTCTACACCACCTGTGCTCACTTCTATTCAGCACCTCTATTATGAAATTACTGTATAACTAAATCTAAACAGTCGCTCACTCTAGCGGTGGCACTAATACACCGACATCATCGCGATCATCACAGTCTACTGGAGGAGGAAGAGATACGTGGTGTCGTATGTGATAACATATTCATATCATGTGGATATTCTTTTTTATGAGCTACGTTTTTTTTGTCAAAAAAAAAAAAAAAAATCAGAAAAAACGGATATGCACAGATCATCTGACGTGTCCTCTTCGATAGCATCGACGTCTTCAATAAATTCCCCGAGTGCTAAGAGAAGTTTTATGAATAATCCTCTTGTTGTTGGACCAACATTCTTTCATCGGCTGAGTAATGCAAGTTCATTGCAGTCTGGTCAGAGTTCCTCAAACCTACTTGTCAGTAGCAGTCCTGTTATGATTTCTAGAGATCCTTTGGAACGCTCTCAACGACAATCATTATCACCGGTTGTGTTTTCAAATGAAAAAAAGAAGGAAAAAACAGCTGAAAAAGCAAAACAAAAATTAGAATGTCGTGTGTCATTTGGGGCAAGCCTTGCAGATGATTTCACACCAATGATGTCACCACGGATGCCTAGAATGCAGAACAGTGATGTTGAAGGGTGGCTGTTGAGTAATAGCTTAGTTAGTTTTATAGAAGTGTTCAAAGAACATAATTGGGATTCACTACGAACCGTATCAAGTTTGCAATCAGAGGACCTCGACCTGATGAATATCACGACAGCAGGTCATCGTAGAGCTATTCTTACTGCTGTTAGTGAGCTACGAGATTACTTATGCGCAAATCCGAACGCAATGACAGAAACGAGGGAGGATTTGATTGTTTCCTTTCCAGAGCCTGAGACGGCAGTTACATTGTTATCAGTAAGTTCTGATAACAATACTAGTCGCAGTCCTGATTCTAGAAAACAGTGGTCAGAAGGAACTGGTAATTTAAACGTATAAGACAGCATGCATATAGTGTAGTCTGTTTCTTATTGTATTTCATCACTGTGAGTATGTATCCATTCCGAAGAATTAGTTCTCTCTCATTAATTTTTTTTTAATTTTATTTTTTTTAAAAATATTTCATCAAGTACGGCTATAGGTGTTGCAGAATTTGTTTCGTCTCAGATCCCGCAAGGTTTTGTTATCCTTTGAGTATTCATAGCTCAAAGTTAGATGCCTAGAAGAACGAATAGCTTAGAAGAACAAAAAAAAAAAAAAAAAAAATTCTCAACTACCTTGCCAGGAGTTGAGAAGAGTTGCATTTAAAATTTTTAGAGAAGGTCGCACATTTTCTTTTTCCTTTTATATTTACACGTTGTGTGCTGACACTATTTGGCTAGTAAAGATTCCGCAAAATGCAAATGCCTTTCATGACTGTAAACTGCACTACCCTTCTGGACTTGTTTTGGGGAGTTTATATAAGACATTCGCATAGTACACAAAAATAAAAAAATAAGGTCACTTAATTCATTCGAGGTATGCTCTTCCTCTCTGTGATCCATCGGACCATCAACTGACCTTAGCTCTGATGCTTCAGCAAATAAAAATAAAATAATTATTCAGAGTTTTTCCGTGAGTTGGTTTTTTTTTTCTCTTTTTTCTCCTTCTTTTTCTTCTTCTTCTTCTTTTTTTTTTTTTTTTTTTTTTTTTTGTTGTTGTTTTTTTTTTTAATTTGATTATTATATTAATTTTCTCTAAAACAGTAAAAAAAAAAAAAAAAAAATCAAAAAAAAATAAATAAATGACAAGGATAATAACATTACTGATAAGTGTCTATGCCGTGTCATGTTCACCCTGCATGGATGTGTTTGGAGGGGAAGTTGATGTCACGATATTGTATAAAGAGAAAGAGACAGCTGCATGGTGGTCCAACGGAATAGTAAAAACAAACAAAGACGAATATAAAATAACAATTGATGATTCAACTGATGATGATGATTGTGCAATCACTATCGGAGAACAAACGTATCCAGTACAACTTACAAAAATTACATCAGGCTGGTTGGGTCTTTCAAAAACAACGAATTCCAACATTCAACTAGTGAGTACTCAACACTCAGTTGACATCTCCATTTCATACAAAGACGGAACAACTGCTCACATCACTGGTGAGAGATTGTATAACGGAAGGAAGAAATCTGTCAGCGGAGAGGGAATGAACATACAAAGCGTTGCGGTAGCGATAATGCTTTCATTTATAATGTTTCGAGTCATGGGTACTAAAAGTAGATAAAAAAAAAAGTAATGAGAGAATTGTAAGAACAAAACTACCTCCGGCATCAACACGTTCAGGCGATTTAATACATTCCGTCCACTAATTTACAGTTTTTTTTAAAAAAAAAAATAATAATAAAAACGAGATCGGGATATGGGTGTTGATTGTGTTTAATATTTTTAGTTAAGTTTTTCTTTTTTTTTTTTCCCGTTGACGCAGCGGATCGCTGAGGGCATTCTAAACTCACCATACTTTTATAACCCTTCTTTGCTAAATTATAACAGGTACACACACACATCCCCCAATATTTGTATTGCACATTGGTTTTAAGTTATGTCAATAATCTTTTCTACTGTCATTCCTTTCATTCATATCCAGGACTCCTCGCTTTCTGGAATGCTGCTGTGAAATGATTTTCGCAGCTGCTGTTTTTATTGCACTGATTCTCCCGATTATCTGTGGAGACATTCATATCATATTTTCAACTGAGTGCACGGATTACTTTGATTGGCAAAGTAATGCTTTACTGTGGTCAATAAAACGAACATACACGGAACACAGTCTAGCAATCCCAAAGGTTACACGATTAACTGCATGTGATGATGATAAGGTTAGTTGGGATGGCTTTGAAGAAGGTTGGGGAGGGTATTCCAGTTCTTTCAATCAGTTTGTACACCAAACATATAATAAAGGTGGTGGTGACTGTAGCAATAATGATCCTCAGTCGCAAGCTGACTGCAACAGTTTTGACATATACCCGGCGTATAATAAACCAGGATCTATCTTATCGTGGTTGGCTTCTGAGAATCCATCAGAAAAATATATCGTAACCCTTGACGCTGATCAAATTATTCGATTTCCGATAACAACGCAGTTAGTTGAGAGTCTTGGCGTATCAATTGGTATTGCCACATCAGCTCGATATGATTATTTAAACGCTCTTGATAAAAATATTTTTATGGGAGTCAAGGATCGAATGCTTAGAACTCACGACAAGCAACAACAAACAGAAATTGAATCTCGATTCTCAAAAGTAGGTGGATTCTTTATTCATACGCTTGAAGATTTAAAGAAATTATCACCGAACTGGTTGCACTACACTCGACAAGTGCGCTCTTCAAAAGACTCATGGTCTCACACGGGTGATATTTTTAACTGCAAGTCCGCACCAGCAGGTTGTACTGGACTGGAATGCAATTGTGAAAAGCCACCTTGGATAAGTGAAATGTATGGTTATGCTTTAGCAAGTGCTGAGGCTGGAATATCCCACAAGATAACGGACACTCTGATGGCGTATCCAGGGTATGATATTCCTGTTGATGCTCCATTTGGTCATCCAGCAGTAGTACACTACGGGCTGCTTTATGGTATTGAGTATCTGAATAAAACAATCAACGGAGATAAACAGTATTGGTGTTTTGATAAACATCGTTACTCTCAACGTGAATCACCAATGAAGTGTCCTGATAGTGATAGAGGAGGACATCGAGTTATATTTAATGAACCTCCACATCTGTCAGACATCGTACTGTCTTCCTCTTCAAAAGTTTCTTTTGAATGTGCCTGGACTATTGCAAATGCTACGATTGACTATCTGACGTCAAAGTGTTTCGGAATTGATTCTGATACTCCGTTGCTACGTCCTCTGAGTAGTCAAAGTAAGTGTTCTTGTAAGATGGTGAGTGGAGTCTTCTCGTGTGATGAATTGAAATCTAATAATAATAATGATAATCAAAGAACAACCTTTCAAACTGAGGATCCCGACGTTGAATGCACCGACGTTGATAAACGTCCTGGATATTGTTGTGATTGGTCTCGAAGTGGTGAATGTGAAACCAACAGAGGATACATGATTGTGAATTGTCGTCGTTCATGTGCTTTTTGCCTTTCAGCTCATTCCTGCCTCCCAGAACAGCGCAACACCACCAGCGGTAACAAGTCTGTATCTTGGGATTCTCGTAAAGTAAATTCTCGAGGATCATCTATCCCACCCAGTCGATTGTTAGTATGGATGTCTGCCTCCGGATGGATAGTCGCAGCCTTGATGTTTGCTCGTATTAAAAATATCATCTAAAACAGTTTTCATAACCAACTCAAAAAAGGGTAGTCTAAGTGTAGTAGTTGATTTTTTAATCTTATTATTATTCTCAATCACAGGGTTCCCTCAACAGGGGAGGAACAAAGACATTAACACAAAATGAGATGGATAACCACATTAATATTACTATTGGTATTGGTGTTGTCGGGAGGAGGTAATTTATTAGGAGGAAATATCGATTCTCATGAAGACAGAATTATTCTTACTGATTGGAGTACTTATTTAGTAAGACAACGGATGGAAGTTGAGCTTCCGATATTTAGAAATAATGAAGAGAGAAGAATCTTAGCAGCTGCTGAGGAATTCGCTATCCAGCAACGATATCGAGAAGCTTTGACGCAGTATTTGCGAGTTCGTTCATTAGCTCCAATTCCTAGTCTTCATTTTTTAGTTGGGATTACATGCGTCTATCTAGGAAGGTACCAACACGCTGAAGTAGCCCTTCGCAAAGCACAACACTTGTTAGAAAAAGATGACATTACAAAGGCTTCACCTGCAACAATTCGATTGTACTGCAGTACTTTGCTTCTCTTATCAAATCTCGCAGTACGAACTAACAATAAGTTGAATTCAAATATTGTAACTGCGTTAAATACATCAGCGACTCATACATCGTTATCAGTTACTCAGAGATCATTCTTATATTCTGGAATGGCTGTGTTGTTGCTTCATGAAGGAAGGTATAAACAGGCTGAGTCACCAGCACTCGCAGCACACATACTTGACGGAAACAATACGATTGCACTTCATGTTTTAGGTTTCGTAAATATGAAGCGATTTCTCTTTGCAAGGGCTCGAGATGTTTGTCATTTTATAATTTTTTTTTTTTTTTTTTTTTTTTTCCCCCATCCAAGGATTTAATAAGCAAAAAAAAAAAAAAAAAAAACAACAACAGTTTCTAAAGCAAGCAGTCACAGTTGAAGATTTACCGATGCATCATAAACTGTTAGTTAGATGTATTTGGGCGCAGTTTGAAGGTTTTGAGGTATGGAGATCGTTCTTTTATCAACCACATAATTACAACAACAACAACTAAACAATAACAACAACAGGGAGTCAGAGACAAAGATGGATCAACAGCGGCTTATTTAGATATGAGTAAGCAATATGAAAATAGTTCAATAGCTTCCATGTCATTAGTGCTCTCTTATGCGAATGGAAAGAAATGTTTTAGCGCATTAAAAGAATCTCATCGAACGTTAGAACTAATGCTATCAGAGAAAGGAGGAGTTGCTTACGATCCTAAAGACACTTTGTTCGTTGAATTGCTGTCTGTTAGATTTGTTTGTTTAATACTACATGGAGGATATGTGAATGCCATTAGAGAAATGATTCAATACACTGACATGAGACATCCGGTAACAGCAGCGACAGCAACAGTGTTATCGGTTTGCTTTATTATAATTCTTGTATTGTCGATAGTGTTTGGATGGGAAGGGTCCATAATCGGAACATTCGGCCTCGTCCTCTTAGTACTAAGAGGAGTGTTAACAATGTTGTTACTGTCAGCCATAAGCTCCACATACCAACTGATGATTGATGAGCCATTTCCAGTACCGGGAGCCTTAACTGTGTTGTAATTTATAATATTTTTATTTCTGTTTTGTTATTTATTTGATATCCGTTTTGTACACTGAGGAGTAGTTTGCTAAAGAAGAGATTTCTAAATTAACTGCTGAGAGCAAAAAAAAAAAAAAAAAAAAAAAAAAGGCGACCGACACATCATAACAAATTCTTATTGCAATATTTTTCTAAAAAAAAAAAATTATTATGCTATCTCGTCTTCACAGTAGGGGGGTCTATAAAATAAATAGAAAAAAAAAAATTACTTTTCATTTAAAAGACCGTCGTCACTCATTACTTTCCCCTCACAGTGGAGCTGGGTGACGTATTGATGTCGTAAGAAGGACATGCAACCTGTTTGGGGTAAGCAAGAAACCATCTATATCGGAGCTGGTAATGGCGTGATGATTGACGGAGGGCAAAGACCAAAATCAGCGACAAAGCAGAGAAAGAAAATTCGAAGATTTGAGAGCACGGCAGGACACGGAATCACATGCACGACTGATGGACTTGAGAAATGTGATCATTCTCAGACTTACTATACAAGTACTCATGAACATATGACTTGTGGTATTTATGATGGTCATGGTGGAGTAGAATGCGCAAAGTTTGCTTCTCAAGAATTGGGTGAGAACTTCTTATCAGAAATGATCTCAATGGAAGAATCACCCGATGATTTATCTTCGAAAAATGCTCAGAATCTGGCAGACTGCTCACGGAAGATTCATTCAGCTATTGACAAAGCGTTTTCTGAATCAGATCAAAGTGATGACAGCGGATGTACTGCTCTTACTCTTGCGGGGACAGATTCTCTTGTTTGGGTATCTGCTGTGGGTGATGTCCGCTGTGTATTGTGTCGTCGAGGTACAGCTCTACCCCTCACCTACGATCACACACCATTCGCACCCAGAGAACAAGCAAGAATATCTGCTGCTAGCGTATCTGCTGCATCAACGTACAAAATGAAGAAAGATGGCGATAAAACCAACAACACCGCGTCCAGATCATTTGGAGATTTCGCCCACAAACAAATAGAAGGTCTCGCTGACATTGAACAACCAGTAATATCAACACCGGACGTTACAGTTTTAGACTTATGCGACGATGATGAATTTATTGTTGTCGCATCTGCTATTATTTGGAAACATTTGAGCGAAGTACAAGTCGTAGAAGCAGTGAAATCAAGTCTTGAATGCGACGACGGTATTGAAAGAGTCGTATCGGATTTGTGTGATAAAGCCGTGAGTGCTATAGTTTCAAAAGACCAATGTAATCAAAGAAATATAAGTATAATAATATGGATTCCAAAGTTAAGCAACTCATCAGATGACACAATCAGTACCGTTCATACCACTAACACTGATCTACTATCTAAATGGAAAGCCTTAGTAGACAAAGGTCTTATACCTGATGGAATATATCGACCAATAACCAACGGAAAACATGGATCTTTTGGAAGAAAGAGTTTCATGAACAGTAAACACCAATCACCAATTGGCAGTCCCACTGGTAAATGTGCTCAACAGGTAGTCATAGAAATGAGTGACTTTAACACACCTGTTTATCAACGGCCTGTAGGATTAAACCGTGTTCCGCTACTGCTAGTGTTGTTTGTGTCGTGTTTGTGGCTTGTTTGGGAGGTGGTTAGAAACGCTTATTATTTAACAATTCCTCACGTGATGCTGGTTTCTACTTGTTTGTTTTTGATTATTAAAAGGAAAGAACTCTGCAACAACTCCCTACAGCTACCCATCGTATTTTGTGGAGTACTCTACGTGGTGTTATTGGATGCTTTGGGAGGGTTGTCATTTGATGGTTGGAGTCTAAGTGGAACAATCGTTATACTACTCGCAATGTTTAGTACTAAAGGAACTCCAATAGTATTCACGGGTATCTTTTTATCTTTATGGATAATAATAAGAACGTTAGAAGAGGGTAAACACGTTGGTTTATTTAATATATTGCCTACGGCTGAATTACCGTTTGATGCAGACGCTCGCAATTTCCCAAAAAAAGGTGGAGAATGGATCATCGGAGTGTTGCTTTCCCGTCTGGTCTCGGTATTATCCCTCACGACGTTGGCAGTTAATATAAACATTCTGAGTTCGAATGGACGAGATCGACTTGTCGCTGCGTTTAATTGTACTCAAGTCGTTTCAAATGCGATAATATCGAGAGACTACAGCGTCTTTGATCCCAAAGCTCTTGATGCTTTAATGATGTATTCAGACCCAACCGGTGGACTACGATCATCGTTACTGGGAATCTTAAAGAACTTAGCAACCAACAATATTAAAAAACATGAAAAAGGTGACGAATCGAGTCGTTGTCCAACAAGTGAAGCTCCATCAACATTGGAAGGATTATCGTCTGTTTATTCATGCGACATCGATTATGATTTATCGAGTCATTGGTTAAGTGCTAAGTGTAAAAATGTATCTATTACTTGTGCGAGGCTAGCTCATGAAACTGATTTCACTCAGATAGCGACATTCGTAGACATTGCGAACACCGCGATCACCGCTTCTGATGGTACTATATTATACCTTGGAGGATCTGTGATTACCATTTCATGGAATTCTCACAGTCCTGTTGCAAATCACGTTCATCAAGCACTGTCGTGTTGTATATCAATGCAAGCTCATTTACTGGGACTTAGCCAGTGTAATATTGCTCTTGTCACTGGACAGGTTAGCTGCGGCAGTCTAAATGACGGTTGTCAAGTAACAGTTGGTAAATGTATAACGTACGCCCAGCAATTGGCTATTCTTGCAAGGACGATACGAGCAAAAACAGTTCTGACTGATAAAGTGTATGAACAGGTCAGGTCTGTAATCTTTGCGAGACCCATAGATGCTGTTTCTGTTACAGCAAGTGATAAACCAGAATTAATTTATGAAGTTCAAGGTTCTCGCAATGACGCATCTCCTCCAAAAACCTGCAGTTTGATCTTCACTGAGGCATTCTCATCACTACATCAGCTGAAACTTGAACAAGCGAAATCTCAATTTTTAAAATGTTTGCAGTCATGTCCTCGTGACAACCAAGCAAAGCGTTTATTATCAATAACCGAGTGGCTAATGGAATCAGATTGTAGTTACCTACTTGATGAAAAACAATACAGTAGAAGACTGTATAGTGATGTTGAATTCTATTGTTTGGGTTTATCTGACGAAAAACATGATGAAAAAACTGAGTTAAAACTTGACTACGATCCTCTCGGTAAACGAGAATCACTTCAACACGATAAAGTACTTCGAAGGCAAATCAGAGATGCGGAAGCTGAAGCAAATGCTGAACAGTTAGAAGCATGGGGTATCGTTGCAGACAGTGGAAAAAAAGCAACCGCTGGATCGCAAAAGAAGGAGTTTGAAGTACCGACTAGATTCCAAGATCATAAAGGTCGGACCTGGTGCAGGGCTGGACGCTCATTAGGGAAAGGTGCTTTTGGAGAAGTTTGGTTGGGAATGGGCGCGGAGGGTTCCTTAGTCGCATTAAAGTCAATGCGGCTACCAACTTTTACAAATACAAATGAAAATCAAAATCTTTCAGCTGCTGCAAGAAGACGTTTAGCAAGAAAGGGAGGCGGAGGCGGAGGAGCTCGCACTGACTTGCAATTAATAGAAGACCTCCTCCGAGAAGTAGGACTAATGCACAAACTACGACACGAGAACATCGTATGTTGTTATCTTAACCTTCTCTCTTTATAACTTATTAAAGTTGTCAGTAGCTAATTTAATACAACACAGGTTTCTTACATGGCGTCTGCTGTAGTCGAAGGATACATAATGATTGTAATGGAATACCTCTCGGGTGGATCACTGCAAGATATGTTGACAAATTTTACGTCAGAAATACCAATTACTTGTATTCAGAGATACATGCAAGATATCTGTAGGGGTCTTGATTTTTTGTATGTTACTGTTTTTTTTTTGTACTTACAAACCCATTGTTCGGTAGAAAGTATTAGGCTTTTGTACCGGGTTGCGCACAAACAAAATAAAAGTGTGAGTGAGTAAGAAAGAAAAAGTGAAGTTTGCCGATTTTTTTTTTTTTTTTTTTTTTTTTTTTGTTGTGTCAAAAAAATAAAATAAAATAACAACCCAGACACTCACGGGATATAATTCACCGAGACATGAAGCCACACAATGTTCTACTACTGGTTGACGGGCAATGTAAGTTGGCAGACTTTGGAGCATCTGCAGGGCTATCCCAATTAGCGAAGACAAACCAAGGAGTCATCGGAACCCCACTCTACATGGCTCCAGAAGCATGTATTGGATCAGCGTGTAAAGCCTCAGACATCTGGGGTGTTGGTATCATCTTGTGTCAATTATTAACTGGAAATGTTCCTTACATTTTCGGAGAAAGAGATGCCTTTAATCCTCATACTTTCTTGTATAAACTTGGTAATTGTGAAGATTACAACCCGACTATACCGAAAGATCTTCCTGAAGAAGCAAGACGACTGGCTTCTTCCTGCCTTCGGAGATCAGCAGAAGACAGACCGACTGCTATTGAGTTGAGTAGTTTTGCGTTTATGTTAAGTTAACTTAATGCTATAAATAATTGAAATAACTCGATTACAGAGCGATATTTTGCAGAGTGTGTTTTACCTCAACTGTCATCGCTTAACTATCCAGATTCATCGTTTATTATTTTTTTAAAATTTTTTCTGTCAGATAAATCTTCCTCTCTAAGTGATAATTGACGTATTCAACAGTTGTAACGCTCTGGACTTCCCTAGAACGCTGTCGATATACAAGTACTTTGATTTCGTATAAATTAATAAATATATAAACCATGAATATGCTCAACAACGCTCTCCCCCTTATTTAGTTAGTTGCATCATGAGTAAACATTTATTTCTTTTGTTAACTCTGATGCACTCCCTTAGCAGTTTTTCTAAACTGCGATCGATGCTTTTGTTTTTGGTACTAAGTCAAAAAAAAAAAAGAAATCACCTTTTTCTAAATGAGATTTTATGCACTCGGTTCAGCTTCGAACAAAAGAGGAAAAAAAAAAAAAAAAAAACTATTTTTGTAACCTGTAGTAACATTTCAAAACATTAATTTTATTTAAATTTTATATAATTCATTAGGTTGGTTTAACTGAGGTTGCTATCTGGAGAACACTTCATCATTTTTGTAAGTTATCTCCTGGTTTCAAAATATCCTTTAAAAAAAAAAAAATAAGAATACAAAACTGATTAATTCAGTTCCTCTTATTCCCTTTTCATTTATAGTCCTCCCTTTTTTTCTTTTTTGCATATCGTTTTTTTTTTAAAGCGTGCACCTTTTCAGGTGTCGCTGATTCCTTTAATTGTCATTGTTGTGATGCATGCTAGAGATTTACACTCGCGGGTTTTAGTTTTTTTTTTTTTTTTTTTCCTTCTTTCTCCCTACCTCACACCCTGAGTTTCCTCTTTAAAAAAAAAAAAAAAAAGGAAAAAGAGATATTAAAATTTGTTCATCAGCAGCGTCTCTGCTGGAATTAACTTTTATATCAATCTGAGTTGTATTTCACCGCTGATGTATTGTGTTTGGTGTTTCGGATTATTTTTTTTAAATTCTTTCCTCAACAAGTCCGAACGGATTAATAAGATGCCGCAGCACCGCCTCGGCGGTGACCACCCCCAACCAGAATATGTTGTTAGTCCTAAGGAGGGTCGACTGATGTGGAAAGATGGGAAAGAAGCATCAGTTGGTATTGACGGCAATACCATTCTAGGAGCTGATGGTCGAGTCTTAGAAGGACCTGATGGAGTTCCTATAACCAGAGAATCAGTAAGGAATAATGAAGACAATATAATGGTAGCTGTATTCCCTAATAAACAATCAAAAGTCTTAACTAGACACGCAACAGGTTTAATGCAAGACGTTGATCACCAACTCTATACAATAAAAGGAAGAGTAGTCGCCTGTAACACTGCTCATGAAGCATTAACGTCATGGGATGGTAGGTATTGTGTCTATCATACTTTATCAGATGGTCAGCTAACAATACGACTAGAAGATGATACTATCGTAGCAAGGGAAGCTGATGGAGAGATTAGTACTTGGGGTGATGGACATGTTGTAGTAGTAGCACCAGATGGCAGAACTGTCTTGGATTCTACAGGAAAAGTCTTAACTCGAGACGGTCACACCGTCGAAGTCGATGCAAACGGATTTCTAACACAAACAGTTGGCAGTTACCAATCTCCGCAACATGTTCAAACACACCACGATCCTCAACCTCAGCACCCTTCACATCATCTCTCAACATCTCACGGTTTTGATGATCAAAATAGTCAACGCAGTGCACTTCTTAAAGAAGCTTTAAATAATGCAAATAATGAACTTCGGTTAATCAAGGAAGCCCTTGAACAATCTCAAAGAGAACTATTGAGTTCTAAACATGAAGGTACAGGTCCAGAACAGATCTTATTGTTGGAAACAAAGATTGGAGATTTAGAAGAAGAGAATCGTCGGAGACGATGGGAAACTGAAGACGTAATTCAAGAACTTCAAAGAGAACTGAGAGATGCATCTTATGAAGATGCCGCAACGTTGCAAAGGTTGAAATTAGCTGTCGAAGAGCAGGCAAGGAGAGTCCAGACTAGAGATGAGGAAATTCAATTACTGAAGAAGCAACTTGAGGCATCAGAAAAACGACGTTCAACTATTGAAAAAACCCTCCACACAACTCAGCAATCAGGTCAAGAAGACTACGCTCAACTAGCATCCTCACATCAATTACTCTCTAGAGATTATGCGATACTACGTGAACGTGCAGTTGAGCTTGAATCACAACACAATCAGTGTCTCTCTTCATTAGTACAGGAGCGTTCAGAAGGAGAATCACTTCGTATGCAACTAGAAACCAAACAGGCTTCCATATCTGAATTTGAAGCCATCGCTGAACAGCGACAAGCAGAATCAGATAATTACATCACAAGAGAAGTCGAGTCATTGCGGCATCAAATTCAACTTGAGAAAGAACGTCGTCAACGAGCAGAAAAAACAGTTCATGATCTCCAAGCACAGCATACTTCTCATACGGAAGAAGCTTATTCACAAGTTACAAAATTAGCACAAGAGAGAGATCAGTACAAGATGCAATATAATGATGAAGAATCGAGACATAGTAAAATAACTTGGGAGGGTGAGGCACTATCTAAAGAGAACGACAGACTGAAGGCACAACAAATCCGACACGATGAAACAACAAATAAACTACTTGAACAAAAGGGTACTTTAGAAGCTGAAGTGTCAAACCTCCGCGACACAATATCAGAAGAGAGAAAAAAGATTGCAGACATGCAAAAAGAAGTTCATGTTGAAAAGACTAACACTCTTACTGCGATCTCAGATTCGGAAGCTGCTCGAGCATCTGCAGAAGAAAGAAATAAAACTCTCACTCGTCAGATTACTGAATTCACAACTGAAGCATCTCGTCTTCGATCAGATGCAAAAAAGGCTGAAAAGACATACGAAAAGAGTCGCAGGGAGTTTAAGTCAAAGGAGAACAAAATAGAACTGGAGCTTCAGGAGCTTCGTAACACTGAAAAACAATTTCGAGTTGATCGCGAAGAGTTAGAAGAATGCCTGTCGAATATGAGTTCAAAACTCTCACTGATAACTGAAGAAAATAACTCTCTCGATTCAACTGTTGAGAAGCTAGAAAAGAAACTAAACAAAGCTGAACGAAGACGAGTTACGTTAGAAGCAAAAGCCCTCCGTCAAGAAGAGTCTTTGATAACACCAATTCAAATGGCTGGTGTGAGTAGAGAGAGAGATGATGCTATAATTACAGCTGAATCACTTGCGGTTAGAGTTAAGAAATTAATCGCAGAGCTTCAGGATAGGGAAGCCTTGATAGATGGGCTTAGATCTCAGACGGCAATACTTCATGAAGAAAAGCATGCTTTGTTAACAGAGAGAGAGATTCAGGCTTCTCATAGAGCGTCTGTTTCTGTATCTACGAAATACCAATCAGTACCTCCAACAACTCCGTTCTCACCTGCGCCACACACTCCTGCTCCGGCATCAGTTAGTCGGAAGTGTACTCGATGGACGTCACCATCTCGCTCTTCAACAGGAAGGCGGTCTGTTCCACATCCTTCAGAAGAAGTCTTAGCAACGGTAGTTGGTCTAGAGTATGCAAAGATGATAAAACACGATATTGCTCGCAATCATCCTCCGCTATCTCCACTACCTCGACTGTTTTAGTGTACTGAAGGAGAACCCATAAGTCTCCTGCCCTTTGCTATAGATTTCATAACAAATTTTTTTTATTTCTTTTGTATTATATTAGTCTACCCCCTGATAATCCCTTTCCCCCTTTTTGTACTCCTGTACCTTATGTTCTTATTATTTATTAGTAGTGTCGTTGGGTATATCACGCTTTTCTTATTGCAGGTTCGATTCCCGATGGTTGTATTTGTTGGTTTTGTATTCTTCGTATTGTGGTATTTTATGTTTTAATTGCTCTCAGTGAACTTCCTAATCACAAAAAAAAAAAATTAATTATCAAATTATGAGAAGGGTTTTTTCAAGAGTCGCACGTAGAGCTTACTGCACGGATTCATTTAAGCAACACCAGGCTGGGAATTATCAAGTTCCGGGAGGCACCTTAGAGAATCCATTGGCTCCGGAAGTCCTGCAGCAGCACATTGACTCTGAGAGAAAATGGAT
Organism: Flectonema sp. DT1601; assembly: GCA_964019425.1. Classification (NCBI taxonomy): domain Eukaryota; phylum Euglenozoa; class Diplonemea; order Diplonemida; family Diplonemidae; genus Flectonema; species Flectonema sp. DT1601. The sequence continues at coordinate 526,773 of OZ025789.1, forward strand.
GGAATTTTCAAACAAATTAGACGAAGCTAGAGAGACTGGTGAATCTGAATTAATTATCAAAACACTCAACTCTGGTATTGAACTTGCTGATGAATTGGGTGAAGAGTTAAGAAGACCTGGTTACGAAGCATCAATACATTTGGAGGCATCACAGCTTCATCTTGCTAACAATGAATTGAAAGAGTCTGCTGAGAGAAGTTTTCTTGCTGAAGGAGCATTTAATCTCGACAAGGATAAGGCAGGTCTCATGCGTGCGAAACTATTCACTGCCAATGTAGAAATTAAAGGAAATAACGCCTCAAAGGTTATGGAATCTCTGAAATCAATTCTAACCTGGTGTGAGGTTGACTCAAAGACTGGAACTCCAATCGAGCAGGACGCAGCAGACAAATTGATGCCACTTACCAAACTAGCACTTGCTGGTGCTCAAGTTCAGATGGGTGAATTTGACAGTGCTCGTGCTGTTCTCAGTGAGATCATCCCAGATTTTGCTACTTCTAAGTATGTTTTGTTTTATACTTTTTCAATATTGACCTGTCCGACTTTACAAAAAAAAAACACACACACAAAACACAACAGAGATATTGAAAACACCTGGGCCTGTTTAGTTGTAGCAGAACAATGTTTCCTTGGAATGGGTGACACCAGAGCTCTTAAAAACGCATTCGACAGACAGCGTAATTGGGCAAAACGTCACGACTTAGAAGATCGATTGGCAGAAGTTGAAAAGAAGATAGAAGCCCTGGGACAGAAAGAGGTAGCAGAGTAAATATCGAATGATAGAATTAGTTAGTTTATTCATGTAGAGTCACCGTAAAGGCTTATCACAAGGAAGTGGCCTCGTCACAGACATTTATATTGGGCCATGTTCCACTTAGAGAGAGTAGGCATTCGACCGATCAGTCCTGATGGAAATACAGTAGTGATCTGATAGTTTTCTCATTTAGTATTGTTAATTAAAAAAAAGAGTGATAATAATATTCTTATATTTACAGATGAGGGAAAGAATATGTATTTTTTTTTGGTTGATAAGAATCTTTTCATTCAGTCACACGACGGATGTTTAATATTTTTTTTTTCTTTCAGAACTATCTAAGAGAATGGAATCGAAGTTGAAACAGTTTATCTCTGAAGAAAACACACAAAACAATCTAACTGATGGAGTAATCACAAGAGGATGTGAAGCATCAGGAGTATACTTAGCTTTACAAGAACGACACCATCATAATTTGGATCTAACTCATGAGAATTGGGGTGAAGCTACCGAAGAACAAATGGGCTGCTGCAGTATAATAATAACTGGTGACAAGGGAGCTGGAAAAACAACATTCCTTTCAGGACTCTCATCAGGCAACAGTAAGATTCTCCAAGCCCTGAGATACGACAACGCGTCCTTTTATAATATTTGGTACGGTTCTAATGAGTGTGAAATAGATCTACTCAAAGCATCATTAAAAGACAGAGATTTACACTTCTATCAAACAGAATTGGCTCATGCGAGTATGACTATTCCTTTCAGTGAGTTTGCTCTCTTCATGGAAGATAATGAGTACACTGAACCATCTCAACCAATACCAATATTACCACATCCGCAACCTACTCATGTCTTGCTTCGTATTTTAGAGATAGGTGGAGATGCTCTTAACTTGTTGTCATCAAGTAAAGTAATCTGTGATGAAAAACAACAAATATACAATAGTATAAAAACACTACTTAGTGAACACCTATCATGCCAACCAAGCATTTGTTACTTTGTTTCTGATGACGTCTCAGCTGAAACCCGATTTGAAAAAATTCAAACTCTAAAAAAAACATCAAACACGACTTCTATATCGCTATTCACTAGATCGGATGAGGATCAGTGGTCTGGATTGGTGGAAGAATTTCGGAATTGTGGATTTGAAAGTATCAAAATATTTAACTTTGATCACCTAAACATCTCCAACCCTGACAATGTGATAATGAATAACGTTGGGATACTACGAACAATGAGACGAATACTAAACTCAAACGAGATGCTCGTTGGAGGAAATATGCTTGTTAAGGTTGCTGCTCCACAACTATTAGCGATTATATTCGATAGGCATGATGGTTCAATTTTAACGTCATCATCGTATAGCGATTTGTTACATGAATATCATGAGGACATTGAACATAGTGAAGTATACAGCAGGGGGGTATTGCCAAGGGTGGTTTTACCGCCCTCGTTTTTTGCCTTTGCGGAAGATCAGCTTGTTGATCTGCTGGTGTCAAAGTACAAAGTGTTACTACCATTGTCAGTATGTTATACTATTACAAAAGGATCTGATGTATTGTGGGTTCATTCTGCTTCTGAAGATGAAAAATCATATCACATTCCTCAATCAAAAACACTTTTATCAATCATCAATCATCAGTTAGCCCTCTTCTTACCAACGTCGTTAGATGAACCTTTTGTGGGGGTTTCTGTTGTAAAAGAATTAGTTTGTGAAGCTGTTGTTGATGGAACGCTGTTTTTTGATGTTTTTGTTGCTGCTCTCATGGCGGATGTTTCAGAAATTCAGGATGCTGATGGAAATACGATTCGTTTCAGTGTAGGGAAGTTAAGTTCATCTGTATCTAACAAATCAGGTTAACGTGTGTTCGTCATTTGATAATCCTATCTAACCTTTCTTATTAAGGCATACGTTCGATTGATATTTTTATGAGGGTAAAACAAACTATTTCAATTTTGAATTTCTTTTTTTTTTTTTTTTTTTTTAATTCCTCCGGACAGCAACAAAAGTCTAATAAGCAATATGCCGGCTATGCAATCCCCGACTGCTCGCTACACTGCGGGTTATCAGAATTTTGATTTGATCGGATGTACCAGAAAGAGTATTGACCGCGCCATTGATGAAAAGGGATTAAAAGTACTTCTACTTGACTCTGTGACTGAAGCAGTAGTGAGCATGACTTATTCTTTCAATGAAATGCTATCAAAGGATGTCTATTTAATCGATCAAATGTCAAACCCAAAAAGACAACGACAGGGACATCTGAAGGCGATTCTCTTCATTCAACCGACAGAACAGAACTGTGAATTCATTGAAAGGGAGCTCCGTGATCCAATGTACGGAGGGTATTATTTGTTTTTCACGAATATAGCTGAGAACCACATCTTGGAACGAATTGCCCAGGCCGACGACAGAGAGAGAGTGCAACAAGTTCACGAAGTGTATTCTGACTACCTACCAATACATCCTTATGCTTTCACATGCGACGTTAGAAAACCTCTTTTATTAGACTCTGAAATGGACGCGTCTCGTATATGTGATGTAATAGTTGGTGTCCTGCTATCAGTAAGGCGTGATCCGTGGATTAGATACCAAGAATCAAGTACTTCCTGTACTCGTCTTGCACAGGCAATCACAAAGAGAACTCAAAGTGATGCGTCGCTATTTGAGTTTAGGAGATCAACTGACTGCGTGTTACTTCTACTGGACAGAAGAGATGATATTATTACACCTCTGTTAACACAATGGACGTATGAAGCAATGGTTCATCAACATTATGGAATCACTCACCATAAAGCTCAAATTCCTGGAGAAGAACAAATGAATCTGATACCCCTATACGATCCATTTTGGATTGAAAATTTACATTCTAATTGGGGTGAAGTTTGTCAAAATGTAAAGAAATTTGTTGATACTTACAAATCAAAAACACATATGAAAGACGACACTACAAATTTAGAAGACATAAAAAAATTCATGGACAAAATGCCAGAACTGCGTAAAGAGAGCGTCAGCATCGGAAAACACGCGAATATCGCTGCGGATTTGGGAAGGATAATTAAAAGCAGAGAACTGATGACGATTTCTAGTTTAGAACAGGAGATTTCTTGTACCAGCAATCACAAAGAACACGTTGAAGCCCTCACTGAAATGCTTTCGGCGATGGAAACGAATCCACCTGACTGTTTATTACTCTTAGTCATCTATGCCATACGATGGGAAAAACATAAAGAAAATCAACTACCACGTCTAAAACAAATCCTCTGCGATTCAAAAGGTCTGTCTCAAACTTCTGTCACGAACACAATTGAAAACGCTCTTCGCTATGGTGGAGCCAAACAACGAAGCTCTGATTTATTTGATGAAGAAAAAAAGTTATCAAATATGCTGAGACAAGCAGTAAAAGGAATGCAAGAAGTTGAAAATATCTACACCCAGCATGAACCTTTGTTAAAAAAGACTCTTCTTTCAGTGTTCAAGAAGAAATTATCAACAGAGCTATTCCCGTATACTTCCACGAAGACTCCTCCAAATCCGAAAGATTTCAAACCAAAAGAAGTCATAGTCTTCATAGTCGGAGGGATGTCCTGCGAAGAAATGAAATGTGTCAAAGAATGTATGGATGAACTTAATAAAGAAGTAGCTACGGGAGGTTATAAAATTATATTAGGAGGGACAGATGTTCTCAGGAGTAGTGAAGTCATGGATGCATTGTCAAAATAAGATTTTAAAATTTTTTTGTTTCAAATTAATGGATATATCTGTTTCGCTCTGTTTGTGAGAGAATAGAGAAAAAATGAGTGTTTTTTACGTTCTGTTTTCCCCACCCCCATTTTTTTATTTTCGTTCTCCTCTATGCTCTTCCCCTTTAAATCTTTTTTTGCCAAGTGAAAACCCATAAGCTAACTTGTTTTTTTGAGTTTTTTTTTTTCTTTTTATTTGTCCTCGAACTCGCTTCATGATATTCTGTCCTCGCTTAGTTTAAAAAAAAAAAAAAAAATTCAATTTGGTTTTTTGTTGTTTTGGAAATATAAAAAAAAAAAAAAAAAAATTAGTTTTTTGTCATGAGATTACAATACAATACCTTACCTTAAAAACTCAACAGGAAGGTTCACTACATGAACGGCCCATCAGACGGTTGGGTCAGAGGAAGAGACTACCGAAGAGGAAATCGATTGGGTAGTGGTGGTTATGGTGTAGTCTTTGAGTGCATTAACATGAACCCAACCGTACGAAAAGAAGGAATAAAATTAAACAGAGGAGCGTTATTCGCTGAAAAGGTAGTAGAACTCGCTTGTGACAGAGGTTCCATCAACGAATTACGCAACGAAGTCGAGGTTTTATCATCTTTACAACACCCTCACATTGTTAGATACTACGGAAGTTACATATCAGGAAAAGAAAGATGTAGATTACATTTGTTTATGGAATACGTTCCAGGGGGTAGTCTACATGACATAGTAGTTCAGTTTGGTCGATTATCAGAAGCAGTAATTCAGACATACACAGAACAGATTCTTCAGGCACTTCAATACCTTCATAGTGAGGGTTATGTTCACAGAGATCTTAAAGCGTCGAATATTCTAATCAATACTTCTTCTGTTGTAAAAGTTGGTGATTTTGGAACTTGTCATCGAATGGAGAACCTTAGAAATCAAAATCATGAAATCGAACTATCTCAGGTGGGAACTCCATCGTTCTTCCCTCCAGAACGAATATTAGAGAAGAAGATTGGACCACAAACTGATATTTGGGCTTTGGGGTGCGTCATCTTAGAAATGATAAATGGATACAGACCTTTCCGACATGCTGAGAATGTCTACCAGGTCGGGTACAGACTATCATCTGGTGAGCTACCTTCTGAGGAAGTTCCAGGAACAGCTAGTAATGAACTGAGAAAGTTTGTAAAACTTTGTTGTGAAAGAGATTTAGATCGAAGACCGCTATCGAATACTTTACTCAATGATCAATTTATCAAAATGGAAATTGGAAGTGAGTCTACGAGTGATTTCGGATACGGATCAGACGGTACTGATGACAGAATGTCTTTAGAAATGACAGAAACGATGACCATCAGTACTCTAAATTACTACAACAGTACGATAGCTGCTACTTCAACAGCTGAATATGGACAACAACAAATTGTTCAGCAAGTTCCGCTTGTAGCTGCTGCTTCTCGTCAGCCAGCACATGGTCATAGAAGTGTTCGAAAAAGGAAATATATACCATCAATGCAAGCCTGTTTTAGCGGTTGTGCTATTGCAGCAGGTGCATCAGTGCTACAGTCAATAGGATACGCAAAGAACTTAATATCAAAGTATTCGACAACTCCAAAAGGGATGGCAGCGATATCTGACGGTGCTGTTAGTTTACAACATGGACACACTAGTCAAAGTGCTCTTATTAGGGGTTGTGTTTGGTTGGTTGGGATAACTACACCCCCGGCAGAGCTGACGACCTTTTTACAACGTGCTCGAGAACGACACTCTGAATATCATGAGCGTCATCATAATGGGAGTATGTTCTATTATTTTATGAGGAAGAAAGGTACAAAGTCATTTAGAAAGTTTATGATGTTTACTTTCTGTACTGCTCTTCTTACTCTTATGTACGAACTGGTTCTTCTCATTCGAGAGAAGAGGAAACTAATTCAGCAAGAGGGTGCGTACTCTCCACGTTGCCGACCAAGCGCAAATATTCGCATAATTCAGAGGTACTTGCGCTGTAAGACAGGTGGAAAGTTAACTGAGGGATAAGTTTTTTTTTTTTTTGTTGTGTGTTTTTTTTTTGTTCAGTTTTAAGCGATCTCATCGCTGTAGTATTGGTGACGGTCACTTGAGCAATATAATCGCCACCCCCTTTTCCTCTCAGAATGGTTGAACTTGATTTGTGATAGCGAGAGATGCTTCACTTTATTTTTCTTTTTTTGAGAACGATGTTGGAGCGCCCGTAAGAAATATGCTCTTTTTAAAAAAAAAAAGAAAATAGGCGTCTATTGGAAATGCCACCAAAAGGAGGGAAACACTCCTCGCTACGTACGTATTGGTTCTCTTCTCGCTTGTGATAAAATTTATCAGTCAGTTCAGATCTAGTTGATCTCTGGGGTTAAGCGTCTTGAAAGACGAATTGATCATCTCTCCCCTTTTTATGATTCTGTCTTGCCTCCTGAATTTGACCTTTTTCTTTTTTTTTTTTTTAAAAAAAGAAGGCTGCGTAAATGGCTAATACTCGTCTGGATTCCTGTCTTCCTCCGTCACCTTATTTACGGTGCAAATCAGAAATAATGTAATACACTCTGAAGAACGTAAATGACGGTTTTTTGTTGTCATCTGTAAAATATCAATACCACAATTTCAAAAAAAAAGAGACGTCTTTTTTACTGCTAATGTCAAGTCTTGTAGCCACCTTTCGAGGGTCTGTTGTCCTTACGTGTGCCTTAAAGCAAGAAAAAGAAAGGCAAATAAAAAAAAATAAATGAATAACTTGTTTTTTTGACTTCGCTCTCTACGTACGTACGAAAGAAAAATAAAAAAAACCGTTTCAGATTTGCCTTTTTTTTTCCTTGAACGCAGACAGAATCTGGTCGCAGGGAAAATAAATCATGACCATGAGAAGTAACTTCAAAAATGGTCTACTTCATGTTTTACTTTTTTACTTTGAGTGTGATACGAAATTACGAGCCTTTGGACATTCTTTTTAACAAATCAATTTTTTTAGTGTCAAGAATGGTCAAGTTCAGTCCATTACTTTCCTGAGATGTTCACAGTTTTCAACTTCATTGTCCCAATTAGTTTTGTTTTGTATTTGTTGCATCTTTACTGTTTAACGTACTACTGAGTTGGTATCACAATATTTTATCATTTTGTTCATACTGATAATTCAACATAATTTACTACTCAGTACCAACCACTAAAATGAAGGGCAAGGTAATTAGTTGGAACAAAGGAAGTGGATTTGGATTTGTACGTGGCCCAAGAGGAATTTCTGTCTACGTACATCACTCACTGATAGGTGGTGAGTTAGTCATTGGAGAAGATGTTGAGTTCGAGCATGAAGTTGTTCAAATTGACGGTCAAGAAAAAAACAGAGCAACCAAATGCTCAGGATATGGAGTAAGAAAAAGAGGTAAAGAAAAAGGTATCGTTGTGAGTTGGATGGGAAATTTTGGATTTATTGGAATTAACAAGAAGGATGTCACTGAATGTTTATTTGTTCATAAAAGAGTACTCGGTGACGAACTCCAACTATCACCTGGACAAACTGTTTATTTTGATATTGTTGACAAAAACGGACGGGAAGAAGCAACATCCTTATCTGGTCCTGGTGTCGTAAGAGAGTCTGAAGCCGTTAGAAACTTTTTTAAGGAAATCAGAGTAGACATCGATCAAGAGCTCCTCGATGAATTTCGTATTGTTGAGGATCTCATGGTCCACCCTCGCGAACTTAGCGACAAGGGCTTCAGTCGTGAAGCTGTTGCCCGTATAATGGATAAATGTGGTGAACTTAGAGAATTAAAAGCACAATACAAACACTCAAAAAAGAATAGTCGTCCTGAAAACTGTGCTCGTGTCTCTCGTTGGGACTTCATCCGCGGTTATGGATTTGTCTTTTTTGAAGACAAGAAGAAACGTTTGATGGTCCCAATGACTGCTCTTGGTTCAGAAGGAGGTCACTTGATTGAAGGAGAGGAAGTAATTGTTGTGTCACAAGACAAGGGTCGTGCGACTGAAGTAACTGGATTCGGAGTCAAGCCACGAGGCAAAGTCCGAGGTCTTGTAAAATCATGGAACGTCGGAGGGGGCTACGGTTGGGTCACCGCCGACGACACCTGCGTTGAGTCGCATTTTGCCCAGAGAGACCTTCCTATGGGTTGTGGTGTCTTCCCTGGTGAAATTATTTATTATGATGAAATTGTTAAGGATGAAAAATCTGGTAAAACTTCTGCTGTTAACATTACTGGTAGAGCACTCTGTCCACTTGAAGAGATTGATGAGATTTATTCAATAAAAAATAGGGGAATGCAACCTCCTATGAGAGGAGGCCGTGGTGGTTATGGCCCACCACAAGGAGGTAAGGGAGGATACTATGATGGTGGATATGACAGGGAACCTCCACAGCGTTCAGGGGGATACGACTACGGAAACCATTATGATCACTCTGACCATCGCGGACCTCCCCAACACCTCTCTGGTGGTCATAAGGGAGATAAGTACGGTCCCCCTCGTGGTGGACGTGGCGGCAAAGGCTTCCGCAACAACGATCGTAATCGTGATCGTTACTAGGAGAAGCTCTCGCTCTTCCCATCTCCTCACGGAAAAAAAAAAAGTTGTCTGGGGACCAGTTTGCGTGCCCCTTCCCCTAAACAAGAAAGTAAAAAAACAACAAAAAAAAAAAACGAACGAGTAACCTATTACGTACTTTGGATAATTGATTCTACGAAGAAAAAAAAAATAGTAACAAAAAAAAAAAAAAAGTTTCCCCCCCTTTTTGACAAGAGTTGGTGTTTCTAACATTTTTATAATGCTGCGCTAAAAAAAACCAAACAGCGAAGTATCGTGCAATATATTGCAGACATGTTACTCTTCCCACACAGTTGCTTGTGGATGAGAGGTGATAGTCTCGTATTTGCATGTGTTCCCACCCTAGAATGCCTTCAGAAGAGCCAACGTACAAGTAGAGCCTTGCGTGTTGGGTATTCGGTTGTCATTTTCTCATACCAGTAGGATTATGTATTTCATAAGTTGAACTTAAATTTTTTTAACAACAAGACCCTTTTTTTTTTCCTCTTTTATTTTATTAAAAGTCTTAACTTGCCTTTTTTTTTTTTTTTTTTTTTTTTTCCCTTCGATTTTTTCTGCACTTTTGTGTAGCAAAAGTGGAAGCATTACCCGAATATGATTTCTTTTGTGAGCCAGTTTTTTTCAGAGACATCGATCTTGTCTTTGTCTCTGCCTGCTGCTTTTGCATCGGGTGACGTAGTTTTAGTCCCATTCCAGGGATCTGTATTTTTCCAACTCTTTTTTTTCTTTCTTGGAAAAAAAAAAAAAAAAAAGTGTTTTCCTAACTTGATGATGGCTAAAGACACTTGTGATTTTTAAAAAAAAAAAAAAATAATAATAATATAATGCATTGATTAAAAAAATGGGGGAGGAAGAAAAAACAAACAAAAAAAAAAAAAAAAAAAAAAAAAAAGAGAGAGAGAACACAAAAATAAAACAAAAAACAAAAAAATGATAATATTGCATTTTTGCACCTTTAATTGGCACTGAGCCATTTTTCTTCCACTGATGTTTTTACTTCTCTTTTTAAAAATAAGCGTATTTTTTACGCGGATGACAAAAACGCTGCAATTTGAGGGTATTTCTCTCAATTCGTTTATGCAGAACCACTATAACAAAGTGCCACATAAGAATACTACCTTAAAAAAAAAAATAAAAAACAAAAAGAGGACACAATACAAAAGGGGAAGTGATGAAAGTGTGTGACCCTTAAGCATAACTGACATTTTCAATATTTATTAAAAAAAAATAAAATGTTTTTTTTTTTTTTATAATATAATTTTTTATTATTATTATTATTATTATTATGTTTTGGGTTTTTTTTTAATTGAAGCAAAATCACTAATCTCATTTTTTTTTTTTTTAAAGTTTCAGGAGAAGACATAAAACATGTAACAATCTCTAAAGCAGAGCCTAGGTATTGATTTCGTTTCTTTATTGTTATTTTTGTAAGCAACCCCAAATGTCAAATGGTTATTTTGGGGGTTCGCTAGCCTCTACACGACCGGGAAGTCCCCACATTTTATTACGAAGAGCCTTTGAAAGGGCGTTCAGGCGACCCGCTCCTGCAGGTGTTAGAATCGACGATGGTTGGGATGAGTTACAGACAAAGAAATTTAGTCCGAAAGGAAGTAATAAAAAAATAAATAAATCTCTGAGTCTCTCTCCCTCAAGGAATTATCAGAAGAATGACATAGCAAACGGAGACAATGACAGTGACATTAAGTTCTTAGGCCTCTCTTCTGCAGGAGCTGTTTCTCTAGATAGTAACTTCCTTACGCTAAGCAGCGATGATGGTCCAGATAGGTCAGTCTACACTGATTCCCTCAAACAGGGAGGTATCTTCGTTGATCATTCTACTATTCAAATAGATGGTGGGATCCGCTTTACAATGGCTTCTAAAGCACTTCGTAATTTCACTGAAACTTGTTCTAGACTCGGAATCGAACTTAATACGTCTTCTGAAAATGAAATCGTTAATCGCAATCACTCCAAACCCGTGTGGTTATCAAAAACCAATAAAGCTAATGAAGGTAGCCCATCACTCGATATAATAACGCAAGTTGCCGACATGATTGTCGAAGAGCTGGGGCGAGATCCTCAGGGATATATTCAGCCTCTACTGGCACAGATATCAAAGAAAATGCCGTTCGGGAAAGCAATCTACGTGGCATCAGAAGCAGGTGCATACAGTAGGAGTATTCAGCCATGTGAGAATACGGCTTCAGTGTCGCATTCGTACGGATTCTCGAAGGTGAGGACTCCACAGTCGCAAAACAATTCTTCTTCTTTTGTAACTCCTCAGCATCATCACGATGAAAGTCAATTAGTTCAACCGGTGTTCTCTTCTGCAATGCAATCTCCTCTCGGTAATCAACTTACTGATTACAGCGGTCAGCAGTCTGTAGCCGTAGTATCACCAACTCACGTAGGAAAGCAACCACTTCCTGCTGTACCGCCAGTACTGAGTCAGCCTGCTGGAGATGTGACGTCAGTGAGTCAGCTTCAAACACCTAATGATGGTAATAATATTATTCAAAATCAAGTTCTTCAGTCTCAAGATCACAGGAATATAAGACTTCCATTGCATATCCTATCACCTCAACAAGCTTCTCAACATCTTCAAACTTCTCCTTCACTTCTGCAGCGGCATGCGCAGCAAACATCTGTATTGCCACAGCAATTTAAAGAGAGCAGCTCACAGCAGACTCCTCAATCTCAGTCGCAAGTGCAACAGCAGTCTCAACGGCAACCCGAACAGCAACTGTTAAGTCCGGAACAGCACTTTCTGCTATCTGCCATTCAGCAACAGAATACAGTCACTCGTCAACAGTTAGAAGGACAGCAAGCAGTTCCATTGCAACAGGGTGTGGATTCTCTGCGACCACCAGAACAACAACAGCAGCAGCTACAGTATCAGCAACTGCAACAACAACACCAGCCACAACAACAACAACTGCAGCAGCAACCGCAGCCGCAGCTACTACTACTACAGCAGCAGCAGCAACAGCAACCACAACTACAGTCACAACCGCAACAAGATACTTCTCATATCCACTCTGAGCCAACTGTTAACAGCCAACAGCAATTGATGAAGAGTTCAGTGATTCAGCCAACACAACAGCCGCAGCTACTGCAGCAGCAACTACAGCCGCATCAACAGCAACAACAACAACCCCAGCTGCAACAGCAGCAACTACAGCATCAGCAACTGGAACAACAACAACTACAACAACCACAGCCGCAGCTACAACTACAGCAGCAACCACAGCCGCATCGACAGCAACAACAACTACAGCCACAACTACAGCAGCAACTGCAGCAGCAGCAACAACTACAACTTCAGTCACAACCGCAGCAAGGTACTCCTCAGCATATCCACTCTGAGCCAACTGTTGACAGCCAACAACAATTAATGAAGAATTCGGTGATTCAGCCAACACAACAGCCGCAGCCACAACTGCAGCAGCAACCACAGCCGCATCAACAACAACCACAACAACCACAGCTGCAACAACAACCACAGCTTCAACAACAACCACAGCTTCAACAGCAACCACAACTACAGTCACAACCGCAACAAGATACTTCTCATATGCACTCTGAGCCGGCTGTTAACAGCCAACAGCAATTGATGAAGAGTTCAGTGATTCAGCCAACACAACAGCCGCAGCAGCAACTACAGCCGCATCAACAGCGACAACAACAACCCCAGCTGCAACAGCAGCAACCCCAACCGCATCAACAGCAACCACAACTACAGTCACAACCGCAACAAGATACTTCTCATATCCACTCTGAGCCAACTGTTAACAGCCAACAGCAATTGATGAAGAGTTCAGTGATTCAGCCAACACAACTCTCGGGATTGACGGCTGAGCAACGTGTGCAGCCCATGTTTCAGCAGCCAACACACATGGTTGGAATTCCATCAGTTGTGCAATCAGATACTACACAACAACATCAACATCAAAGCTCTCAAAACATGTTGCAGACCTCGCAGCAAGTTCAGGGATCCCAAAATGTGGGGCCAAATAGCTCACAGCAAACACAGCAACCAGCGTTTGGTGTTGTTGTTTGCTCACAATCTGTTCCAGTGCAGCCTGTATCTGCAGCTCAAAATATACTCTCAGTGAACTCCTCATCTGTTGTGTTACAACAGCAGATGCCTGCAAACGAAAATATGCATTCTTCTCTCTCTCAACTACCCGCACAGCAGGTAGCTTCACAGCAACAACCACAGCAACAACTACAGCAACATGGCTTTGAGAAGCTAAGTGACCCTCCGCCTCAGAGTTTAGTGTCTGCTACTCCAGAGATTCAGAAAGCCGTAAATCAACAAGTGACTCCTGTTATCAAACAAGTAACTCCTCACCATGCGGATGTCATAACTCAAAGAGATCTCAATGGTGGGACTCAAATGAGTTCTTTAACTCTGCCTTCAAACGATCCTCATCATGGGACACAGATGACTGGAAATGTTCCTTCATCAGCATTTGAACAACCGAATGATAGAAATCGTCGTGCCAGTCTTGTCATAAGTACGACTAGTACTACAACACCAGTAAAGTCTCACGTCTCTGCTGATGTTCCACACGTAGTACCTCTTAAGAATGCTCCAAACAGAACTTTAGTTCCACTGCCACAACTGCCACCTGGTGTTGTAGAAGTCGACTTTTCAACACCAGATCACAATAACATTATCATATCTGAAGCTAAAGGTGTGCTGCAATTCACGGTATGTTCTTTCTTCATGTAAACTTTTTATTAGGGGACACAAACAAAAAAACGAAAAAAAAAAAAAAAAAAAACCAGATAAACGGAACTCAACCCGTTGGTCCAACAAAGGAAGTGATGTTCGACGGTTTGGGAAACCTTTGGGTGTGTTAAGAGTTACTTTGATTTTACACTTAATTTTGGGAATGCCATTGCAAAAAAAAACAAAAAAACAAAAAAACAAAAAAACAAAAAAACAAAAAAACAAAAAAACAAAAAAACAAAAAAACAAAAAAAAAACAATAGTTTCCTGACGTAGACAGCAATATACCCTTACCACATGAGTTAAAAGAAAAGCATCGAGTTTTGGGACATTTAGCGGGGCTCTGTAACAGTGTTCCGATTGTCGCCCATAACATAGCTAATGATGTAGAAGTAGATTATATAAACATAGCACTGTGGAGACAGAATATATCCCAATTGTTCGGTTTTAATACTGGAAAAGACGACCTAGAGCTACGTGAAGTAGCCAACGGTTCCCCAGCATCTTCGATAGGAATGAAAGTTCTCGTTGGATATCAGATCACTCACATAAATGGAACACCAATTACTACTAAACCGGAATTGCGAGTTGAAGTAGGTCAGGCTGGAAGACAGCTGTCTATAAGACTTGTGGTATGTAATTTTTTTTTTTTTTTTTTTCCCGCATGAACTGTAGTTATAATGGCCCAACGCAACGAATATAAAAAAAAAAAAAAAATCCGAACAGAAACCACAATGTGTTGTATGCACCCGTCGGGACAGAGGCGGAAGCTTTCGAAAATCTGGTTTTAAATGCAACGAATGCTTCGGCACGAAGAGCATAAAAAAGAAATAGCAAGCCGACAAGAGTATCTGCCAGCCCTATCAGCTTTTGACGGTAGCGTAGTGGACTACCGTAGTAGTGGTAGTGGACTACCGTAGTAGTGGTAGTGGACTACCGTGGCTGTAACGGGTTTCTTTAGTTTAATAATTGATGTGTTAATTATTCGTCCTGTTTTCTCTTTTTTTTTTTTTTTTTTGGTCGGTTTTGTAGTCACGTCCTGTTGCTTATGTGTAACTTCGTCTTTTTCTTAGTAAGGCATTTTCTGTTATTTACTTAGCGAAGAATTTTTATGCTCCTTTTTGCTAACATATTTTTTTTCAAGGAATTGTTGATTTTAAGCAAGTAATTTGTGGGTGAAACCTACACTCTGCCGTATTGCATTATAACCTGGTTTTGGTTTCCCAGGGCTCACGATTAATTCGAAATTGAATAACTCGATGCCGTACTGCACTGAATGACAACACGGAAAAAGAGATGTGTATGCAGCTAAGTTAGAAACATTTATTATAATGTAAAGTATTTACGTCAATCGCAGAGTGTATACCTACACTAACATTACCTTTAGTCACTGTATCTCAGAACTAATGTTAAATTATCGTTATGTTGTTTATGATACAATACATTTGTATTTTACGTACAAACTCGAACAGTTAACCCCCCCTTTTATTTTTACTTTCTTTCGGTTTACTGCAATTGTTCATTTTGAACATCGACGGCTTTAATGTCGTTGGGTATTTTATTTTATTATGATCACTCGTAGTTTCGACAGTAGCTTGTTGTCCCTGTTGGCTAATTTAATAATCTACTTATTGTGTTGTGTCGCAGTAATTAAGTTACCTGTAGTAGAGGTATTGACATTTTTTGTATTCTTGGCCATAACGCCGTTCTCCCCACTTGTAATAAATTTCTTTTTTTTTTTAAGGCACCTGCATTCTACTTTTTATCTTAACGAGTTCCCCTTAGATTAGTAGGTACCTGCTTGTATCCTTTTGTTGTGGATTTCAGTTTCCTGTACGTTCCTTAGTGAATTTTTTTTTTTTTTTTCGCAACTAAGTAATCACTTATTACAATTATTTTTTTTTATATCCTCAATCAGCCACCCAACAACATGTTTCGAAGACATTGCATAGCACTTTGTCAAAAGGGTGGTGACTCAATATATGGATTGATAGGAGAATGGGGATACAGGGAAAATCATTATTCTATACAAATGAAAAATGGAAAAGCGCATTACAAAGAAGAATATCCAAACAGCGTCAGGGGTATCAAAGGAGTGGAAGGACCTATTGAAGTATACGATGGAGAGCAACTTGGAGTGCCAGAATTCGATCCTGAGTTTATAGCCAGATTATGGAGAGAAGACGGAACTATATATTTTGAAAAAGACGGTGATGTGGTTAAAGCGGTATTCTGTCAGAAAGGGGTAAGCCCTGTCAACGGATTAAAATCCAAGGCCACCCGTATTGAATCACTTCGAAGTAAAAACCAAAAAGAAGCCACTGAAATGTTCAAACGTGCACAAGAACGACGACAACATAAAAACTCTGACTTAGACCGACTTAAATTCTATAAATATTCAGGATTGTTTTGTATTTTTATGGCTATTGTATTTACATGTGTTGATAACATAGATGCAGAGTAGAAAGAGGTTTGAAGGTGTCAAAGTTGTAGTTTAAATTGGAAACCAGATATCTCAATAAACTGATCTCAGGCTGTGTTTCTGATCGTGATTGGGTTTATTATTTTATAATAGTAATCAAAATGTTCTTGTTCTAAAAGTGTCTCTCAAGGAGGATACGTCGAGCCGTGAGCACCAATTACATATAATCTTTTTAATAATAAACATTATGGTTACTATTTCTTCGTGTGCTGGAATTCAGTCGGAGTGGGAAAGAAAAACAACTGAACAAAAAAAAAAAAAAAAGAAATCTGGGTTATACTGAACAATTGAGTTTATTTTGTGTAACTTATATTATTATTTTCTTTTTTGTACCGACGTAGTCGGAGAAGAAACTATTCAGATTGAAAAGCTGTTTCTCTTTATGGTCATGATTTATTTTCCCTGCGACAGGATTGTGTCTGCGTTCAACGAAATACAAGGCTAAATCTGAATCTTGCAAAGAGATGTTTGTCAATCTGTGCAGGTAACTGAGAATGCGACGTTCTCTTTGAACACCTTATGTAAGCTGCAGTACATCATTAGTGAGTCAGGTACTATTATTATTGAGTGGTTGTTGTTTAGTACTTAGTGTCTTTGTAGACATTGTAAAAGAGTATTGGACAAGCAAAATAGATACATCGGAAAGAGTCATCTTATGAAAATAAATACTCTTTACTTTTTTATATTTCTGTTCTTGTTTTATCCATCGTTAGTTTCTTGTATTCGAACATCAAAGCCCAGTAGAGTCTGACTATGCTTGTTGACGAATTGGAATACATGTAGTCATTTCTGATAATTCAATGTAGGTACTCGTAAAAATATTATTTCTTTGTTCTCCTCAAAACAGGTCTTTATTTTCAACGAAAAAAATGCCAATATGTTCACGGTGCTGTTATCAGCAGTAGTGTTGTCGACTTTGGAATGCAGCAGTTTCACACTGCAAGGATTCGCAATGAGGGGACTTGAAACGAGTTACTCCCTTCAGAGCGGTACGGGTCCAAACGCAAGATACACGTCAGCGTCATTGGGGTATCACATTTATTATTGTGACGCGCAGAGGCTGTGGTGTCTGAGTACCTTCGAAAGTAAATGTCTTTGTCTTGCTCATTGGAGTGGGGAATCTGATTTCAGTCCAAACATGAATGTGATTGACACTAATTGGAGAGAGAAGAAATCATGGACTCATACCTACGATAAAAACACTGAAGGCAACTGGGTACGTAGAGCCATCGTGCTGGAGTGTTTCCGCTCCGTATCAGAAATAGTAATAACAATGGACTCAGTTGGAAGTCCACAATTATCTGCGTCGAAAACAGCAATAGATCTCGTTGAATCGACGTTTAATTATTACACAGACAAGCAAATTAATATAACTACTGTTAGCGTGAAGGGTTTACAAACTGCTAGGCAATCAGTCTCGTTGTCTGTTTCAATTATTGGTCAGCTTCATTCTACAATAGAAATATTCGGAGAGGCTCTAAGTAATTTAACAGCCATCGCACCCGCTGCAAAAATTAACGAGTACTGGTCGGTAGTATCTATAGAAAGCCTTCCCCCTACTGAGTACCCAAGTAGACAGGTTGTACCACCAGCTCCAACATCAGAACCTGTACCTCATCCGACAGCAGAACCATCAAGCACTGGTACTAATGTTTGGGTTATAGCTCTCATTGTGTGTGGTAGTTGTGTTGGGGTCACATTTGTATTCGTAGTGTGTTGTGTACTCAGTACGAGTAACAAGCGCAAATTAGTCACAGAAGAGATGGCCACCAGACAGGTAAAGAGAGAAGTTGTTGGGAAAGGAGAAGTCCAACCTGACAATAAGAAATACCAGGTGAATGAAAATCCACTACCGGAAGCCTTAAAGAAGAAAATTGACGAAATGGCACCTCCAGAAGAAGCTGAACGAGAAATGTCTGAATATGACGAAGTACTTCAGTCTTGTGATAGCAACCCGCAATCTCCGATACAAACTTCTCAGGCTACAAGATCTGAATTTTCAGTTCCACACAAAATAGCCTTACAATGTACCGGCATGCGTGTCGATGATTATCAACTACTGTGTTCTACACATAGATCTGAACCTCAGTGGTTAGGAAGTTCTCTAACAATTTTCACTGATTCGTCAGGCAGATGGAAAGTCGGTAAAATCGACTCTGCCACTGGAGCTGAACAAGGCGTTTTGAAATCAACAGATCCACACAATGGAGTACTGCCTCATGAAATAGCAAGTTGGCTGCGAGCACCGACAAAACCAAATTCTAGAGACTGGGAAATAGAAGACGGGTTCTCAGCACAGGCAACGTATCCAACATGGGAGAGAAATGTAACAGTTACTAGAACAGGTGACATAATATCCCCTGCATTTGGTGTATATGAGTACCTAGGTCAGCAGAGAAGTCAACCCTGTTGGGTTCTGAACAAAGACCCTTCAATGAAACTCTCTGTAAACACTAGTCAACGGTGGTGTGTTTCTACTCAAGTTGGTGATGGATTAGGTAAAATTTATTTTACGTCAAATACGTTGGCGAAAACTCGTAATTTTGAACTCATGCCTTACGAAGTCGACTGGGACGACTATCCTATATCAGTAACCCGAGGAGGACAAACAGATGATAATGACATCACGATTGATGTTGACAATGATAAAATTGAAACACACATCTACGTAACATGTCCAGCTCAAGGTTTAGACTCAAATGTATTTGTGGCGAGTAGTGATGGCAGCTTATGGCACTCGAAAATGTCTTCTCATGTTTTATTTACTGATAAGTCAGGTGGTTGGAGACTCGGTAATCCTTCCACGGGACAAGGATCACTAAAAACAACAGAACCCCACTCAGGGAGTCATCCAACATCTATGACCTGGTTACGCGCTCCAATTGGAAATGAAAAAAGTTGGGTTACTGACAATACAATATCAGTCACAAGAACACCAATTACTGTTGATTACGCTTATACAGTTAAATCAACCGTCATCCCAGATGTAAATGGAACATACCTTCGTAAGGGAATTCATAATAATTCTCCTCTGTGGTCTTCACCAAATTGTTCTATTTTTTCAGATTCTGCCGGCCATTGGAAAATTGGAGATCTCGCAAGCGGTACTGGTCACTTCAAATCCCATCAACCTCACAGAAATAACACAATACCACACTACATAAATGAGTGGGTTCGTAGACCTGTCAATCAGTCAGAAAATGATTGGATGTCCGCATCGGATATAATAGTGGAGTTGGTTCTCTAAGTGACTATGTTGAGATCCATTCAGATGATGGTCTGAAAGAATGACTGATTTCCCTCATTTACCCAAACTGTACATTATTTACTTGTAGTCTATAATAGTATTTTTTTTTTTTTTTTTAAATACTTTTTCCCTCTTTTTTTTTTTTTTTTTTCCCCCTCCTCCTTTTGTTCTTCTTCTCCCTTGAATTAAATATTATTTAGAAAAGGGGAGGTAAGGAAGGAGGAAAACTGACCAGAACCAACTGTGGCTTTCCAGACACACGAAGTAAGCAATGAGAGGAAGGTATTGCAAGAGTTTATTTCTGTTTTTTCTTTCCACAGAACACAATCTATGACTTTACACGGGAACGTTGATGTACAGAAACCTGTTTAACTGTGAGCTTGCTTTACTGATTATTATATTATGCCAATCAGGTGTCAGGGGGATCCAAAAACACAATAAAATGAAACAAGAACAGAAATGTGTACTGGTGACCCTAATAATGCTGTCAACAGGTTTAACTATTCCTGATACATGGTTTTCAATGTCTGGTGGAGATGAGGGAATCCCAGCAGTAAAAACCGGTACTGGCACCATCACCTTCCCACCACTTCAATCAGCAACAGAAAAGAAATATTGCAACGCTGAAAGCCGAGAAGAAGTTTGTAAAATATGCAAGAAATGGGGAGACAGCTTCGAACAAAAAATTCCTTTTGAAGTTTTCACACAAAGGTCTCCACACCATGAAGACATCACTAGAGCTGGATGGGAGGACATGCTTACTGACTTAGTCAAAGCAGTCTATAGTAAAAGCAATATACCATCAACAGTAAACAGCTACATCATTGATGTTGGTGTACCTGACATGCAAGATTATAAATGGTTGGAACCACTTACAAAGTTCATCGCTACTAAGAGCACATGTGAGATTCACAGCTTTGAAGCCAACCCGCAAACAGCGGAGTTAATAAAAAAAAAAATGAGAGGAAGTGATTTCTATCGCCAGTATGTAAAATTATATAATATTGGAATGGGGAACTCAACCATGCGAGGCAGCAGAATGTTTTGGAAAAATGCTAAGGAACCAGGCAGAGGATCATTCCAAAGAATAAGAACAGACGACTACGAACAAATCCCTGTTTCAATTAGAGTAATACCCCTTGATGACATATATTCAGCGACTGACGGAGTGTTTATACCCATATTGAAAATGGGTGCTGGACGATGGGAGTTTGCTGCTTTAAATGCTGGGATTCAGACTTTAAAAAACACTGCAATTGTTGTATCAGACACGACACCAGTTCCATTAAACAAAGACGTCGTTTCACTTCTGTCATCAGAAGGATTTGTTGTTTATGCGATTACAAACGGATCACTTGCCCGAATTCCTCAAAACGCTCCTTGGTGGTGGACATCTGTAGTTGCAGTTAAACCATTCCTTCAAGACGTCGCAGAGTCTCACGTTTGTTTTGACTTCACAGAATCTCCTTGGGTTTGTGAATCACCCGTTGCTGCTAAGGTTTGTATTTTTATCATTTATCATGTTTTTATTATTATAAAAAAATCACAACAAAAAACAACAACAACAGAGCGCACCCGTTGGTTGTAGGAAACACGGTGTTAACGAACAGCTACCAGCGTACTCGAGGGATACTGACGCAGTAAACCCACAGAATGTGTATGTCAGAAAGTTACTTTATAAAACCTAATATAATTTATTGTAAAACAAAACAACTCCAACAGCGCTTCTCCTGAAGTCCATCGCCGATTGAAGTTCATTTTCTTGTCGTTGGTTTTCGGATCGCTAGCGGCATTGTTGTACTCGGTGCTTTATCCTATTGCTTTGGTATTACTTGGGTATCAACAACCTGAATCAGAGAGGTCCAGGGCGTCACATCGGTCTAACAGTACAACCATTGTGATGGATCTATAGGTACGACTGATGCGTTCGGATGAAAAATATTCATTCAAAGTTAAAAAATAATGACGATAGGTAGCTTGTGTTTACTTGTAATCAATTAAGTCTTGTTATTGCTGTTCGTAGTTTTGTTTTGTTAAGGTTCCATGCAGTTAATTTAAGCATGACCAAAAAAAAAAAAAAAAAAAACTGTGTAATTTTACCGCAGTTCCATTTATATGTCTGAGAGGGATTCTAAGTATTTTTTAACCCTCAGTACCTACGACACTAACTTCTGTACTCTTTTTTAATAGAGGGTAACGTGCTGCTCTTGCTTCGTTGTTGGTGAACCCACTGAAGAGTCCGGTAGATTTACCTGCCGTTCTCTAAGAAGACATTTGGTTTGTCTTTGTTTGTGCATTTCACTGGTACTGTTTTTTGTTTCTGACCTCCGTTTTTTATGTTAAAAAAAAAAATGAAAAACATTGAAATCTTGGCTACTGCGTTTTCTGCTTTTCTCTGGAATATAACAAACTTCTGCGGAAGCATTCCATTCTGAATTTAAAAAAAAAAAAAAATTGCAAGAACATAAAAAAAAAAAGAGAAACCATTTCTATTTAGTTTTTCTTCCGTAGTCAAGGCCGCAAGTCGCAAGTAACATCACTAGCATGTCTCAACGGTTTACCATTAATTCTTTGAAATCTGTTTTTTCTTTGACTAATAAGATAATTATTCTTACAGGCATGCACGTAGTGTGGAACTTGTTTTCTGTATCATAGAAACTTATTAACAGCGTACTCATCACAGGTTGACAGGCAATGCTGGAATGCGACACACAAAAAGTCTACTGCGGCTGTTATCGCAAACATCTCGACAACTAACCAGCAAAGATGTACTTCAAAAAATTCCAAAAGAAATGACTGGAAAACACCCAAAAGACAGAAATACGAATCGTCATAAAGAGGCTGCTAGAGAAATCATGACCTGGATAATGTCACAGGAAAGTGTTGGAGCTGATGCTTGTTTAGCTTTCATGGGATGGTGTTCGCAAAGGAAATTATCATCGGAGTCAGTCTCTTTTAGAGAATGGATTAGTAATACTAATATAGATATCAGTAAAGATCAGTTTCTAGTGACTGATATTTATAATTTAAAAGCATGTGTTGAACAACCAACTTCTATGGAAGAGGTCTGGTCTCGTATCAAATGGGTTCACGAGCTACGAACCATCTCACCATCGAATCTACTTACCTGTATTAACATCCTTCTACGACAACCTACTTTAGTTGGTGAGGGTAAACGATTGATTAAAGAAGCACAGTACCGAGGAATACCCCTGTCATCAGGTGTGTACAGCGAGCTTATTATGCATTGCTCAAAAACACTTGATGATTGTATGGCCTATTTCAAGGAAGCAGAGAGACTCAAGATTATTGATGCAGCATTGTATGATCGATATTTACAGGCAACCCTACAGTTTGACAATAGTTTTGACGTTGCGCATGCCGCTTTTAAGACTTTCCTGCGAGATTATCCTTTGGATACAGGAAAACAATGGACGAGTGTAATGCGTTCTGCTTGCAAAGAAAAACGATTTACTGAGGCTTTGTCACTTTTTCAACACGCACCTCAGGGTTTGGGACTACTGGCTGCCCCCTTGATTGATCTCTGCGTCTCTGAAACTCGTGAAATGATAGGTCAGAATAAGCCTGTTAGAAAATCTCTCATGTATTTCAGTGATCTGATATTTCGAGAGATAGCAAAGAGAGGGTTGGGGGTCAATATATCTAGAAAATCTTATCAAGAGTGGCAGTCAGTGATGAAAACCATTCCTGGTGGTGATAAATACATTGCAGACACAGGTAAAGTCGATGAGCCTCACAAGCTACCGCAACGATTCCAACCTAAAATTGATCGTGAAAAACAACAATATTCTCCATAGTTTTTTTTTTCCCTTTTTTCTTTATTTAATCTGCTTACCACTTGTTTTTTTAAGGGAAAAAAACTAACAACATGAATACAACTACAGCTGCGTCAGCGCGAACGGTATTTCAAGTTACTAAGGACACGGTGATGTGGATGTCAACTGAATTGCTGAAAGACTTTAAGGGAACTTTACTACGAAGTTTATCTGAAGTTATTGCTTCTCCAAGACATGGTCAGATGATCTGGCTAGCAGGGTCACCAGTGATGTTTTGTTGTGTTATGATTAAATCACTCCGAAATAAAGTTTTCAAAGCCCTAGCTGTCGTAAAGAGAACAATCGAAGACTGCGACGAGTCAGATGATGAGCAGGACTCTGAACTTACTGAAATTACAATTTTAATCCCTGCAGCATTAAGTATCCCTGGATTCAATTTCGTGTTTTTGTTTTTTTTATTTCTAGCTAGGTCAGGCTATGTGATTTCTGTAGTGCTTCCAGCAATGTTCATAGCATCGTCTTCATCGTTATTTTCCCGAGCACTTCTTATACTCGGAGCATATCGCATAACAAATAACAATCCACTATTGATCTCAAACACCGCCACTCATTTTATAAAAATTGGAATTGTCATTGACGCTGTTATAATGTGTTTTACAGCATGGCCATGTTTCACTAGATTTAGACAACAACTTTACATTGATGCGAGGAACGACGTTTTAAAGGAAATAGCAGCTGCTAATCGGTAAGGAATACCTTCAATCGTACCAGTGAGTCCTTTTCATCTTCTAGCCTTTGGACTAACAGCTGTACATGCAAAAAAAGAAAAAAAAAAAAAAACAAGCGTACATTCTTCCTCTGATGGATGGATACAGTTGTTACCACCGCCCCTTTGAATAGGGTCAATTATGAATGTGAAATTGTTAACTAAAAAAGTTATATTAAACTGTTCTTCATGCAGTCTATTAATCTTGTTTTGTGGTTTCTACTTCATCGTATTTTTCATTTTTAGTATTCAGCAGAATAATAAATTGTTAGTTTTTTGTTTATTATTCACTTAATAGGCTGCTTGCTTGATTGTCTTGAAATGATTACCAATAACTCTAATGCTGGTTTGTTTGTCGAGGATGTTGGTAACTATCATCATCCACTGAGCACACATAGAGTCGCTGATCTTATTCTTGTCGTATTCTTGTTTGGGATGTCTGGCTTCTGTTTTCCAAACAGGCTTTCTTCATTCTCATTCTAGTCAGCTCGTGTCTTTCCCAAATGATGTACAAAGACATTAGGAATCTCTCTGAACTTTGTTTTGATAGAAAAAAAATGAATATTAAACTGAATATCAGAACACTCTTCCCTGCTCGCTCTGACTGCCTTGAAATGATTACCAATAACTCTAATGCTGGTTTGTTTGTCGAGGATGTTGGTAACTATCATCATCCACTGAGCACACATAGAGTCGCTGATCTTATTCTTGTCGTATTCTTGTTTGGGATGTCTGGCTTCTGTTTTCCAAACAGGCTTTCTTCATTCTCATTCTAGTCAGCTCGTGTCTTTCTCAAATGATGTACAAAGACATTAGGAATCTCTCTGAACTTTGTTTTGATAGAAAAAAAATGAATATTAAACTGAATATCAGAACACTCTTCCCTGCTCGCTCTGATTGCCTTGAAATGATTACCAATAACTCTAATGCTGGTTTGTTTGTCGAGGATGTTGGTAACTATCATCATCCACTGAGCACACATAGAGTCGCTGATCTTATTCTTGTCGTATTCTTGTTTGGGATGTCTGGCTTCTGTTTTCCAAACAGGCTTTCTTCATTCTCATTCTAGTCAGCTCGTGTCTTTCTCAAATGATGTACAAAGACATTAGGAATCTCTCTGAACTTTGTTTTGATAGAAAAAAAATGAATATTAAACTGAATATCAAAACACTCTTCCCTGCTCGCTCTGATTGCCTTGAAATGATTACCAATAACTCTAATGCTGGTTTGTTTGTCGAGGATGTTGGTAACTATCATCATCCACTGAGCACACATAGAGTCGCTGATCTTATTCTTGTCGTATTCTTGTTTGGGATGTCTGGCTTCTGTTTTCCAAACAGGCTTTCCTCATTCTCATTCTAGTCAGCTCGTGTCTTTCCCAAATGATGTACAAAGACATTAGGAATCTCTCTGAACTTTGTTTTGATAGAAAAAAAATGAATATTAAACTGAATATCAGAACACTCTTCCCTGCTCGCTCTGATTGCCTTGAAATGATTACCAATAACTCTAATGCTGGTTTGTTTGTCGAGGATGTTGGTAACTATCATCATCCACTGAGCACACATAGAGTCGCTGATCTTATTCTTGTCGTATTCTTGTTTGGGATGTCTGGCTTCTGTTTTCCAAACAGGCTTTCTTCATTCTCATTCTAGTCAGCTCGTGTCTTTCTCAAATGATGTACAAAGACATTAGGAATCTCTCTGAACTTTGTTTTGATAGAAAAAAAATGAATATTAAACTGAATATCAGAACACTCTTCCCTGCTCGCTCTGATTGCCTTGAAATGATTACCAATAACTCTAATGCTGGTTTGTTTGTCGAGGATGTTGGTAACTATCATCATCCACTGAGCACACATAGAGTCGCTGATCTTATTCTTGTCGTATTCTTGTTTGGGATGTCTGGCTTCTGTTTTCCAAACAGACTTTCTTCATTCTCATTCTAGTCAGCTCACGTCTTTCTCAAATGATGTACAAAGACATTAGGAATCTCTCTGAACTTTGTTTTGATAGAAAAGAAATGAATATTAAACTGAATATCAGAACACTCTTCCTTGCTCGCTCTGACTGCCTTGAAATGATTACCAATAACTCTAATGCTGGTTTGTTTGTCGAGGATGTTGGTAACTATCATCATCCACTGAGCACACATAGAGTCGCTGATCTTATTCTTGTCGTATTCTTGTTTGGGATGTTTGGCTTCTGTTTTCCAAACAGACTTTCTTCATTCTCATTCTAGTCAGCTCGTGTCTTTCCCAAATGATGTACAAAGACATTAGGAATCTCTCTGAACTTTGTTTTGATAGAAAAAAAATGAATATTAAACTGAATATTAGAACACTCTTCCCTGCTCGCTCTGACTGCCTTGAAATGATTACCAATAACTCTAATGCTGGTAGAAGTGAATATTAACTATCTCAATCATAACCAATGGTCCTATCATTATTAAGACTATAAAATAACTATTCCTTCAGGGCATATCACAACAATGAACAACGAATCTCTACACCGTGTTTTAGAAGCACGTTTTGGAAATGACCTCATAAGACAGGGACATGGTAGATGGGGAGCTGTTACCAGTGATGGATTAAGATTTCAATGTATGACAGATGAGAGAGCTAACCGCATGAGATTTATTGTTCCTGTGATGCCTGTGGGGAATGCTCCGAAAGAATTTTTACTTCGACTGTTGAAAGCAAACTTTCATTCTGCACTTGACTCACGTTACGCCATTGCCAACGGACTTGTTTGGAGTACTTTTTTACATCCATTGAAGTCGTTGACTGATGAGCAAGCAGCGGCTGCGTTAAGTCAAGTGATTAAGTTAGCTAGTACGACAGGTTCTTCATACAGCAGTTCTGATTTAGTGTTTGTTGGGATGGTTGATGACTCTGAGTGTTGTGAAGGTGGTCGTATTACTGCTGAAGAAGCGTTTAAACTTGCTGAGAAACAAGCTGACTCTGACACCAAGCAGTCGGGTGACATTCCATCTCACTTTTGTGATCCTTTAACATTTGAACTTATGATGGACCCGGTATCGGTACCATCTGGTCATACTTTTGAGAGGACAACTATTATGGAACACATTTCTAGATTTCACAATAATCCCTTTACAAGAGATCCTCTTGAAGTTGACAAGTTAGCTCCGAACAGAGCACTCGAACAAGCAATCGATGCTTGGAAGAGTTCTGAAAGGTCATCAGAGAGCTAGACTCGCTACTTACTACTTACTTACCTCTCCAGTTTTTTGTATCCTTCCATCCTAGCCTTTCTACGTCCCCTTATGATTATGTTGTGGAGTTTCAATAACATCCCAACAATCATTTAGGTGGTGATAAAACCCTGACTGCGGGTCAGCGAGTATATATTCTACTTATGTAGGTATTTTAGTTGAGGAAAATTATTGCGAGCAGTTTGTCCTTGTTTGAGTTTTTTCTTTTCGTCATTGAGTTTTTAACCCATTTCGAAAAACGGTATTTCATGTCTTATTAAGTCCCGATGACTTTTTTTCATGTACGAGGGGGAGTCTGTTGTCTCACTCTATCGCTTGCAGCTTTCTTTCTTGTCCTTCTTAGCGAGCGCGTATTTTGGAGAAGAGTTATTTAAGAGTTTTCTTAACAAGCATTTATCTAATGCGTACATACCGAGTCGTTTGTACTTTTGCGTTCAGTTGATTTTCCTTTGATAGGTTGTCAGTTGTTGCGCAAAAGTTACTCTCTCCCCTTCGTGATATTCTTGGACTTCAACACGTTACGTAGATAATTTGATATCACCACTCACGTAAAACTGGTTGTTATAGTCGCAAGCATTCCCTGAATGGATGCCTGAATGTTAATTTGGTAAACAGTCGCAGCATGTGTTATATTTATTCCGACTACTTCTCTCAGTACCCACAACATGTCATCATTGTCATCAGTCATCACTCTACGTGATGGTGTTAAGCTACCAGTCATAGGACTTGGGTTAAGTCATATCGGAGGTTATAGTGAAGACGCCGTAGTCACAGCATTAAAAGCTGGATACAAACTCATTGATACAGCAAGCAGGTATGGAACAGAAAAACACGTTCCAGCAGCAGTAAAGAAAGCAGGTGTTGACTATAACGATATCTTTGTGACAACAAAACTATTTCCGAGTGAGTATGGAGATCCCATGGCAGCTATTAAACGCTCGTTAGAAACACTTGAACGTAGTTATGTGGATGCTTACCTTATTCATTGGCCTGATCCGGGAACTCCGAACAAGAAGGAAGGACGTGCGGAACTTTGGAGGTCGATGGAGAAGATTAAAGAAATGGGATTAGCAAGAACTATTGGTATTTCAAACTATCAACCTCAACACCTTGAAGAGTTAGAAGAGTACTGTTCAGTCATGCCAACGATCAACCAAATTGAATTGAATCCGTGGCAACACCCAAAAGATATCGTCGAGCACTGCAAAGAGCGTGACATCATTGTACAAGGATACTCTCCTTTTGCTAAGGGTGAGATGCTTTCATCTCCGAAACTTCTTAAAATTGCTCATAAATACGCTCACGACAATGGAGATGTTGTAACTAGTGCGCAACTACTACTGCGATGGGCATTTCAACACCAGTTTGCGAGCATACCAAAGTCTACGAATCCTGTTCGGGTTTGTGATA
This sequence comes from Flectonema sp. DT1601, assembly GCA_964019425.1. Classification (NCBI taxonomy): domain Eukaryota; phylum Euglenozoa; class Diplonemea; order Diplonemida; family Diplonemidae; genus Flectonema; species Flectonema sp. DT1601. Next base: position 555,502 of record OZ025789.1, read on the forward strand.
ATGTTCTAATTTTTGACTTCTCCATATCCGATCTCGACATGTCTGAATTAGACTCCTGGCATTCCAACCTTCGAGTTACATGGAACCCTGAAGGTTTGATGTAGAGTTTTAGGGACCACCTTCCAAAAAAAAAAAAAAAACGTTTGCCTTAATTGCCTTAAAGAACTCTACCTATCGATGCTGATGAATATTTTGTCAATATCGGTAGAGAGTGGAATTCTTGTGAAATATTGAAATTCTTTTTTTTTTGAAAGGATTGTTGGAAATTTTACCTCACAAGAATGGGGCCTTTTGCCTGATGGGAATCAAATGAATCTTCCAAGAACCAAATGTACGTTATTGTCTCGTTCGAGTTATTTTTTTCTACTTTCTATGTGATCATCAGAGAAACACTCAATGATTAGGCCGGATTACTTTCCCTTTTTATTATTTCCAATCTTATGATTTATAGTAGAGCCGTAACATTATTTACAAATATTCAATTCAGTAACTTATATTCTGAGCTTATGATTTCTTCATTCAAAACTAACCAGAGACATAACAACTTAATATGGCAATTCGCCGTTCTGCAGTCCGTCTATGCTCACCAGCGTATGACTACGTTATTGTAGGAGCTGGGAGTGCCGGATGTGTAATGGCAGAAGAGCTTTCTCGGGATGAGAATGTAAAGGTTTGCCTACTCGAGGCAGGACCGACTGATACTTCGGAGTTCATTAGAATGCCTCTGGGTGTTGGAGTTATATTACCTACATGGGGAGAACAGGGAAAATTTCACTTGACTCAGGAGAAGTTGAACTGGGGATTCGAATCTGTAGACGAGAGGAAAAAGATTTATCAACCAAGAGGACGTTGCTTAGGGGGATCGTCATCAATAAATGCGATGCTTTACGTTAGAGGAAACAAGAAAGATTATGATACCTGGGAAGCACTTGGCAATAGAGGTTGGGGTTGGAACGAGTGCCTTGACGTCTTCAAGTCACAGGAAAAGTTCAACGGCGAAAGTGACGTGGTCTCTGGTTCTCCTGAGTTTCACGGTGATTCGGGAAACCTCAATGTTTCTGGGAGAAATGAAACTGACAGATATGCTAAACTGAATTCTATATTCATTGATGCCGCTCAAGAAGCAGGTCATTCACTTGTTAAAGATTACAACACTGGAGATAATACTGGTGTCTGTTGGTATCAAAAGTCTTCTCATGAAGGTGAAAGATGGAGTTCATCAAAAGCATTTCTCACGCCTTCACAAAACCGTAAAAACTTAACCGTCATGACTGGCTGTCAAACTACAAAACTACTTCGTGAAGGAACCACTTTTAATGGTGTGGAGTACGTTAAGGTCTCAAGCAAGGGAAAGCTGCAGTCGGGTTCAACAGAAAAGATATCTGCTGGAAAAGTAATTGTTTGTGGTGGAGCTATTCAATCACCTCAGATATTAATGTTATCAGGAATTGGACCGAGAGAACAGTTGGAGAATTTGGGCATCGATGTCGCTGTTCACAATCCAAATGTTGGTGAGAATCTTATCGATCACGCAGACATTGGAGTGTCAGACTTAATGAAACCAAACACTGGAGTCGATGACAACACTGGTCTGCTATCACGACTACCTGCTAATATTCTTGACTACTACAAGTACTACAGAAATGGTGATGCCACTTCAAGAATGAAATCAAAATGGTCTGGTTTCCCTGTCGATGTCGGTGGTTTTGCCAGAACATCACCAGACTTGGATGTTCCTGACTTGCAATTTCACTTCTTGCCTTTAAAGGCATTAGACCATGGAAGGCAACCTGTCAAGGATATTGGTTATCAGTTGAAAACTTGTTTGTTGTATCCGAACTCGAGAGGATCACTCAAATTGACTTCAAAAGATCCAATGGCCTACCCGAAGTTTAACATGAACTTTATGAAAGATGAACAAGACGTTGAGGTACTTGGAAAAGGTTTACAAATGGCTTCTGATATTTTATCATCACCAGCTTTTGATGCTATTCGTTTAAAGCGTGACTACCCATCACATGAAACTCTCGCTAATAAAGATCAACTAAGAGAGTACCTGAAAGACACATCTGACACCATCTACCACCCTGCTGGTACTTGCAAAATGGGCAACGATGATACTGCAGTTGTTAATGATCGTTGTGAAGTCCACGGTACCAAAAACCTATTCGTCGTTGATGCTTCAATTTACCCATCCATGGTAGGAGGTAACACCAATGCTCCTACAATGATGTTGGCAGGGAGAGCAGCAAAATTTTTAAAGTCGGCTTAGTTATCGTACAAAAAGTAGTTAGAAATCGGTCGTCTTTCTTTTTTTGTATTGTTATGTGGTAGCGAGTGAACTTTTATAACGACTTTTTTTTAAAAAAAAAAAAAAAGAACGGAAAAAAAAAAAAAAAAGTACTTAATAATGGTAATAGTAAATAAATATTGTTATGTACAAGCGCGTGAATTTAAAAAAAAATATAAAAAAAAATAAGGAATTTGGTTATGGTTTCGCTTGTTTACTTGTTACGACAACTGTTTTCCCCCAATAGTTTCTGTACAGATAGTATGATCGAGAACCCTATGAACCCTTTTTTTTTTTTTTTTTTTTTTTTGGTGAAAGAAAAAAATAAAAAAGAAATAATTTTTTTTGTCACCTTTTTTATTATTGTTTCTGAGACGATGCGAAATATACGTGTTGCTTTTAGTCAAAAAAAGTGAGACTTTCTTTGCTTGAGACTGACACCCCCCCCTCGTTCTCCACTTCTTTATTTCAATTACAATTCTTTTTGTTGAATTTCAACTATGTGTACAACTTTCTAGAATAAGAATAGCAAAATGCTATTCCGACCTTCATTGCAGCCATTACACTCCCTTTTACCAATTCACAAGTTTAATTTACTGTCAACTACCGAAGGTTAGTTGCTTATAAATTTTCGGGCAATTCCACGCAAATTGTATTCGGAACCTTTTTGCGTTGAGATCCGTCATGTCACAAACTGTTATGTAGAATTTATAATTTTTTTTCCCTGATTTCCTTTCCTCCTTTTTACTGTAAAATCGTAAATAACACGAATTCAAAAAAAAAAAAAAAAAAAAAAAAAAAGTATAAACCATATTTTTTTTAAATATCGAACGACATTTCTACCTTAGCAAGATTACCGCGAACCCTAATGATAAAAGAGGAAATAATATCTGGAGATGATCTCTGGCGTGTTTTGTGTGTTTTGTTTCTTCTTTTTTTTCCCCTTCCGAGAGTATTACAGGCCAAGGGAGTACGCGAAACACGCAGAAGCCTTTCTACTGAAAGAGGATCGTTTTTCTGTTCAGCCAAGGCTTTAAAGTTTTACTTTCTCTGGCGTCAAAAACTTCAGTCCGTCATCGGGGTCAACCCCGATCAAAATAAATTATCAAAACAGCAATTTGTTGCCACCAAAAGGTACAAACCAGCGTGATTGTTGTGAAGTTGGAGTGATTGTCTCTTCTCTCTAACATTCCTTTCCAAAAAAAAAAAAAAAAAATTGCGTACGCTCACGTTACGTTATTTTTTTTTCCATTTTTATTTTTCCCGTTTTTTTTAAAAAAAGTAGAGTCTTGTTATATTTTGGAGCGCAACGTTTTCGAACTACCCACAATATACCCGTCAGGAGGCAACTTGTACTTGGCTTACAATTTTAAAGACTACCGGTTTTCTCAGATAGAATTCCAGCAGACAAAGAAAAGTAAAAGAACTGTACTAGCATGTGGTTTCTTCCCGGCATCTTCGCTTCGGCGAAAAAAAAAAAAAAAAGAAACATCTGTGTTCTCTTCCGGCATTAAAAAAAAAAAAAGAAAATATAATAATGTGGTGATAACTATCTATCGCACGGCTTCTCTATAAAACAAATAACCGCATTTTTCTGAATTGGTGTACGATTTCATACTCATATTCTTTTCTCTGCATGCAATCTCGATGGCAAACGTCAACTGTTTCCTGTGAGATGGATCACAAAATTTCCTTTGTAAATAGCAATTAATTACAACTCATGTCTGAACAGAATTATTAAAGAAAATGTCATCACTCGCTGAGAGATATGCGAAGTGGGATCAGTTTGAAGAACTGGATGATGATAATAATAAAATTCACGACCTGAATGCAATTACAGGACCACCCGAAGAAGTTGCAGCAATTCGAAAAAATTGGGGATTGACTAGTGAAACAAAAACAGTAAGAAACACTACTAAGGCAACACCACAACCTGAAGTTGTAAACAAACCCTTACAGCTGGAGGACAATGAAGCACCGGCAGAGGTAATTGAAGGAGGAACAAAGAAACAGCCAAACACATACTTCGACAGATGGAACAACTACGACGCTGAAGCTGAATGCCTGTCCCTTGACAATGATGGTAAAGCAGAACCTGATGAAGCACCTCAACTATTGAAAGCTTCAAACGGTAGAATTGACGTCGAAGCCGTCAATTACAAACAAGATCGAGACGAATGGGAGATCGATCAAGATTTCGAAAAAGCATCCTCAGACCTAAAAATCCGCATGTCCCGTTGTTTTCGTGGTGCCTTCTCAATGAAGGAAGAGGGAAATACTGCCTTAAAGTTAGGAAATATTAAAACTGCCGGTAACAAATACACCGAAGGGATCTCTCTCATTCAGTCATGTCTTAATGCTATTACACTAATGTCATCATCGATGGCTGATAAAATAAAAGATTTGGCCGCTAATCTGCACGCCAACTATTCGTTAGTTCAAATTAAACTACAAAACTACCCTTCTGCTCTGTCTCACGCGGATTCTGCTTTAGAACAGATTCCATCCCATGAAAAAGCACTTTACCGCAGAGGGCTTGCAGCGTATCACACTGCTGACTATAAGACGGCTCTTGATTCGTTGAAAAGATGCTCTGCTGGTAACACTGCTGCGGAAAAACTTCGGAAGGATGTTATGGTAAAGTGTGCTGCGTGATTGACGCACACCTGGTTTAACAAACAGACAAAAAAAAACAAAACAAAAAAAACGTCAAACATCTTCCCTAACCTTCCTGACGTTCCTTCGGGTCGCTAATAGCCTTTTTTATGATGAGTATTCGACCTAGTTGAGTGAAATATTCTTATGATAGTTGAATTTACTTTATTCTAAATTACAGATTCGTTTGTTTACATCAAAAGACCGAGTGGGGAGTACTTACACTCTCCCCTCATACTGGCGATAGCAGGCGAGGTAATTATATTTTCACAGGGAAGTATTTTGTTCAATGAAAACAATAGGACTTCTGGGAGGCATGAGTTGGGAATCAACAGCCAGCTACTATAACGTTATAAATGAAGAAATAAAGTCAAAATTAGGAGGTTTTCACTCAGCTAAGATTATAATGGTTAGTGTTAACTTCGCGGAGATTGAGGAGCTTCAAAGGGAAGGTCGTTGGGATCAAATTAGTAAAATTTTGGGAAAAGCGGTGAAAAATTTAGAAAATGGTGGAGCTGATTTCTTTTTAATTTGTTCGAATACTATTCATATCATCGCAGAAGAACTTCAAATCCAAGTAACCATTCCACTCATTCACATCGTTGATGCTGTTGGTGACATGCTATCAAGGCATTGCATTACAACAGTTGGTCTTCTAGGAACCATATTCACAATCGATAATCCTTTTTACAAAAACATCCTAAAAACAAAATACAACATCAACGTTGAAATCCCTTCTGAATCTGATTGTAAAATTATTAATAAAATTATTTATGAAGAGCTTTGTCTTGGAACTATAAACAACGAATCACTTTCCGAGTGTAAGAGAATAATTGAATTGCTCGCGAGTAAAGGAGCTGAAGGAGTCGTATTGGGATGTACCGAGTTAGGTCTTCTCATAAATTCTTATGAGATATCAATACCACTATTTGATACGTTACAAATCCACGCTAAGTATGCAGTTGGAAAGTCTCTCAGTACAGAGTGATTTCATGTTTTGTTTTTGAATATACCGAGCGATAACCTTTTTCATTATTTATTTACAATAAACCAGGCGTTGCAGTAGTCAATATGGACAGCACACCTGCCCCGTTAGCGTACGCAGAGGGATTTCATGAAGGGATTGGATCATCAGCTCACTTAGCAGTCCTACTAATTTGGTGTATTATTAGTGGAGCGATATTACTGTGTTCTGTGATATGGCTTAGTGTTGGGAGGAGGATGAAGATGTCTTCAATAATGTTCGTGATGGCTTGGACTAGTGTGACAAGTGTTTCTATTATAACATGGTTGGTCACTCACAATACTGTTAAAGAAGGAATGGAACAGGAAATGCGTCGATCGATGACTGCTACCGCAAACGAAGTAGAAATCTTAGTGAGAAAAGACTTAACTGTTGGCACACAACTAACAGTTCTCGTTGCAGAGCTTCAAGGTCACTCTTTCGATATGTATGCACCATTTCCTGCTCCACAACAGTTTCTCGCTAAACTAGTTCACTCACTTGGTGCTGCATCAAGTTCGATGGGTCTACTGTACTACGCTACTTCAAATGGAACTGTAAATGGAGTCTTGTATCGTCAACAAGATGGTACTTATTCATTACTAGTTGGATTTCCAACTGTTGATTCAGATATTAAATGCATACCAAGTATTTGTACTTCTTCAAGCTTTTCAAGTGGATCAGCTGGATGTACTTGTCCTTGTGGTGAACCATGTAGTGGTGGTGGTGGTATTAAACTAACCAGATCACTGTGTCCGTCATCTTGTAATAAAGGATGTAGTACTGCTTGTCCAACAACTCCTGCATTCGGAGTTATCCCGACTGATAGAAAACTTGGAGAGTTTCATCTTGGTCTCGAAGCACCTGTCACAACAGTTCCGTTTGAACCAAAAAACACTGGCTGGTACACAATTGCTGATAGAGGCATATCTTGGGGTCCACCTCAGTGGTTATTGGGTTTGTTTCTTCTTTTTTTATTCACAGTTTGTCTTCTGATACAGTAATAGATTAGTAAAAAAAATAACAAAACAGAGGGATCTCTTTTCATAACCGCCTCACACGGACTGTACGTCGGAGACGAGAAAGTGGGTGCAGTTGCTGTGGATCTTATAATGGAATGGGTGAGTACGGAAATGATACGCATCAAGCCAACACCTAATAGTGCTATGTTATTAGTACAACTTCCTGGTTATGTATTGGCTGGTAGTTTTAGTCAGGATGTATTAGTGCAAAATGAAAATGGAAGACCTGTAATGTACGACGCCTTAAATCACAATCACGCAGAGGTACGTGATATTGTTCAATCCGTGGCGAACACATTTGGATCTCTCGAAGCTGCATTTAAACAATCAGCAATTACTCAACGAGATGATGAAGATCAGGTACTGTTGTCAAGACCATTGACATTAGAAGGAAATCTTCAACTATTAATAATCATTGCGATCCCGCATGATGATATATTAGGAAAGATTGATGATGCTTGGGAAGAAGCATTCGTTACAGCTGCAAGCATCAGCATGCTTGTAGCGATATTATTTTACTTGTTCTGCAAGACTATAACTCGTCCACTCAAGAATCTCGCACAAGACATGAACGATGCTGCCTGGATGCGTATTGATGCTGTTCCTGTAAGAAATTCTGGCATCGTTTATGAAGTCGCTTGGATGATTGCGAGTTTCCATCTGATGGTCAATACGTTGTCTAATTTCAAACCATACTTGTCTCAGGCGGTGTTGCATGCACAGGCGAATGCTTTGCAAGAAAATCGACAGCTGACGGAAGAAGAAATGAATGAAATTACGAATACTGCCAATGCCACTAACGCCACGACTGAAGACGTTCCGAGTGCCACAGTCGATGTCGATGATGAAATAGCTGCTGCGGCACAACGTGACGTGAGACCTATCTTAAGACGTGCTTCCTTACACAGACATCACAGTAATCAATTAGCTCCTCAAAACGCTCCAACAGTCACGTCTTTGTTAGCATTTTCAGTTGATCATTTGCTACCAAAGAACCTTGCGATTGTTTATTTTAATTATCTTCAATTTCACACTCGTCTTGCTGAGGAGATGGCGACGGTTGCGTCAGCACCAGTTGGGAATAGTACTTATACTGTGACACAAAATGATCAACAGACTACCCCAGCTGGACCTGCTGTGACCAACCGGGATCAGATAGGAAAGAAGTTAGTGATCGCTCATCAAGAATACCTCCAACTTTGTATGGATGAAGCGAGTAAGGCTGATGGTATAGTTGAAAAACTTTTGGGTGATAAAATAATCGCATCGTTCAACGCAAGTAAGCAGTGTAGTCAACACACAGCTCACGCGTTGCATTGCGCTACTGCAGTGTGCACTGACATGGAGAAAATAGTAAATTGCGGTGTTGCTTCTGGTAAGGGTTTCATTGGAAACTTAGGGACGTCATCTCTAAGAGAAAGATCATTAATTTCACAGGCTGTGACAACGGCAGCTACGCTTGAGAGGATTGGTTCACGTGACGGTATTGCTGTTCTTGGTGACGAAAATTCATGCCGATCGAATGGTCTGGATTTTAATATTAAAATTCACAAGAGAGTAATTCTAAATCCCCTTTCATCTCCAATTATTGTTTTACAAGTATTCTCAGAGATTAATCACATTCAAAACCCTTCTTCTTGGATGTACTCTTCTCCACCTGATTCAGCTGATCAGCAAATTATCACATCTGGGAAATACCAAGCATACAACAATGCTTTGCAACATCTGTGGGCAGGGAAATACCAAAACGCTATTAACCAGTTGAAAGAAAAGGATGATTCTGAGCACAAAGCTCTTCTCGATGGAGTGAGAGAATCTCAAAAAAGCGATTCCCGTGACTTCCTAACAACGTTACTTACGCACTAGTATCACGCTCTTTGCTCCTGCTTAACTGATTTCTGTCAACAAAAGCAGAGTTGAGTTTTCGCATTTATTCTATTTTTTTTTCTTTTTTCGAAGGATCGAAATCAAGTCCAACCTTGTTTACACGGAGGGAAATTACCTTCTAAAGTATTTATTAAGGGGGGAAAGAAGAAGGGAAAAAAAAAAAAAAAAAAAAAAAAAAAATGGTTTGTAGTAATTTAGTTGAAAGGGGCTTCTCTCCTTCAAAAGAAGAGGATAGCATTTTTTTTTTTTTTTTTTTTAGTTGTAGCCCTTTTCCAAGGCACTTTTTTGGTAAGAGAAAGTAAGTTTGAAAAAAATAAATATCTGCTTACGACTATTTTAGTTATCTCTCTTTGAATCAACAGATCTATATTTTATAAATCTGCTCGATGAGAAGTGTCCCTACGAGATAAGAGCCAACTCAATATCCGAAACGGAAAAAAAAAAAAAAAAAAAAAAAATTATTTTTTCTTCTTCTCACTTCTTATTCGACAGAGAATAGTCTCTATACGAAAAAAAAAAATCGGAAGTTAATTAGGCTGCTGAGATCTAAGCAAGTAATAGGCCAACTTCATACATATCAACTGCTCACGTAATTAGCTGAGGGGTTGAATGACGCCTACCTGATTCGGTAGAGAACAGTCTCTGCGAAAAATCGGAGGTTATTAGGCTGCTGAGATCTAAGCAAGTAATAGGCCAACTTCTTATTTATCAACTGCTCACGTAATTAGTTGAGCGGTTGAACGACACCTACCTGACTCGGTAGAGAACAGTCTCTGCGCAAAAATTTACTACCAGATTTAATTTTCCCCCCGCCCTAGTTTTATGTTGTCAGAGTTTTTTTACTCCCCTTCACTCTGAGTATCAATTTCCATCCACGAACCGACTCACGAAAAAAAAAAAAAAAAAAAAAAAAATACTTTTTGCTTGTGATTGAAGGTAATTAAAAAAAAAAAAAAAAAAAACGAAACGAAAAAAGAAAAAAACATAAAAATATTCTAGTTGACAGTTGTTGTTCTCAATTTTTGAAGGCGCCACTTGAATGTGTTTCGTACCTTACTCACTTCTGTGGTTGGGTGGCGTTGCTTGCGAAGGTACACCAGATGCGGACATTAAAAAAGTCTTCCCTTTTAAATAGGAATACGACGTTAGCTGCATTCAGCCTTAGTTAGGTACATTTGTTGAAGAGGTGTGGTGGGCTGTTGTAAGGGCTTTCCCCCGAGTTTTTCGCCTCCCGATTTTTTTTTTTTTTTTTTTTTTGTGGAGAACTGATTCATTCACAAGAACCCTATCCTGTTTTCATTGCGATTCTTATTACTATTAATTTACGATTCTTCTCAATTATTTATTTTTTTTTCTCTCTCCCCTTTCTTTTAATTTAGGGTACCAGTTATTCCTTAGTTATTTTTTTTTTACTTTTTTTTTTTTCTACCTGCTTACCAAAAAGATAGAGTTCTTGTGACTTTGTGGAAGCAACTTTTTTAAGACAAAAAGATCGTTACTGGCATTTATTGTGTGCAGCATCGATCATTTTGCTTATTTTTCTACCACATCCCTCCTACGTGTAATTCAACCCCCCTCAGATTTATCATTTGCTCAAATTCAGTGGTACATTTGGGGATTTTTTATTTTTATTTTAAAAAATTACTTCTAAAGTGTGTGTGTGTGCTATACCACAATAGACACGGACTTAAGGAGGGTGATGGTTGAGTTTACTGAAATTAAAAAAAAAAAAGCATTCGACCCTTTTATCAGCCTCCTGGATTTGTCAAGAGATTGATCTGTTTTTAGTACTTACCCCCTCCTTAGATTGACCGTAAGGCGATCACTATTAGTTGTAACTTATTCCGTTTTTTTTTTTTCTCTTTTTTTTTCATTTGCATTATCCCTGTTTAAAGTACTGAAACTCGGCTCACTCGCGATAAAAACTCCTCCTCTGTTTTTCCTAGTTTTTTTTTTTTTTAAAAATGCACTTGATATCAAAAAAAAAAAGGATTTGTTTTGGTTTTTCCCCAGTTGTTCAAGCAACCGCTGCTTGTTTGGAAGTCAACCTGTCCAGGTCTGGCCATTCAAAAAAAAAGAATTTCTTTTTTTTTCCGTTTCTCGCATAGTCAAGATTGGGTTGTTCTCCTTTTTTTTTTTCCTTCTTCTTTTTTTTCTTCCCCACGAAATAATAAGTCTGGCCACCCGAGGATATATATAGTACAAAAAAAAAAAAAAAAAAAAAAAAACCCTTTTTCTTACTTGTTGTGTCAAAAGTACAATAATACGTTTCTTGACTGTTTGCTCTACCTGTGTGTTTTGTTAAGACATAATTAAAAATCTCATTTTCTCTTATTCATATCCAAAACATAAAAATAAACTTGTTGGCATTATCCTATACATGTACTAATATTAATGAAGTTGTATTTTATACTATAGTCATCACACAGTACACAAAAAAAGACCTTATGGGTCAGGGGTTGGGAACCTGCTTGGAAAAGACTAAAGAGGAAACAACAGTGTGTGTTGTTGGTTTAAGTGGAGTCGGTAAAACAACAGCTTGTCTTAGGATCCTTCAACGAGAGGATTCTGTGAGACCGACTGGAGTAGAAGAATGTATGAAAGGAAATCATCAAAGCGCTTTACGACTAAATAGATGGAAGGCAAAGTACTCTCACGAGAGTGGTCACGAGATCAATATGCAGTTAATCGACCTCGGAGGTAAAGTTGATCACCAAGTCGTTTGGAGTAAATATTACGCCAATGTGAGAGCGATGATTTATGTTTTTGACGCCAGTTCTTCTCAGGCTTTTGAAGATGCAGTTACTACTTTTAGAAATCACGTACTCCCACATACACTCGGAGCTTGCATTCCTCTTCTTATTCTTGGGAATATCAAAGATGACATCGTAGCTGTGTCTCAGAGTACGGCAATCGCTTCATTCGGACTTTATGAAGATGACTCTTCCAACTGGCATTACCAACAGTGTAGTGCTCTTACTGGAGAAGGTCTGGATGATGGTATTGCTGCTCTCTCAAGGATGGCAGAGAGAAATACTCAACAACACCTTGAGAGTGGTTTTCATAAAGGTTGGTTCTTTGATTTTCGTAATTTCTGGTAAACAGCTATCCACAATCTCGTCAAATTTTCTGATTTATTGTAAACCTTTTAATAGAATGTATGAAGGTAGACATCGATATGGATTGTAAACCTGAGTACACAATCCTATGTTACACGGTGTCTGTTTCAGTTATGATAGTACGTATCGGTTGTTTGATTATTGTTTGTTTGTGTCGGGAGGGGTACTTTAATTTATTTATTCCTCCGGTTCAGAAAGTTTTTTTCTAATTCCTCCTAAATAATGTCAAATTTTAAATCCGTCTTGTTAGTTGTCATAGCCGCAGTGCTTTTGTTAGTAGTGACTCCTGTAAACGCTGCACCGAAGAGGAAGACACTCGAGAAGAAGAGTATACGTGAATTGAAAGAATTCGTAAACGAACGAGGTGGTGCCTGTGTTGGATGCATTGAAAAACGTCACCTGGTAGATGAAGCAATGGCCGTAAGAAAGCGAAAAACTAGTGAAGAACAGCTAATCTCAGAATTAGCTTCTACCCCAGGAATGTACCTCCACCCGACTTACGTGACTACCTTCGATATTGATGAAGAACGGAAAAGGAAACAAAATAAAGAAGAAAAACCGACTGAAGAAGACCCCTGTATTCGATGCTATGTAATCCACAATAACGGAACACAGTCGTGTGTTGATATGTGTGCGAGAAGTTGAACTCTTAAACAACAAGAGAAGTGACCAGGTGTTATGTTTGACCAAAACGACTGTCTTGCGATTGCCATCATCGTATTTATCGAAACCTAACGACTACTATGGTAGTCAATTATTAGCGGATGTGAATTAATGATTTCATTTTTGTTATTGTTATTATTATTATTATTATTATTATTATTATTATTATTATTATTATTATTATTATTATTATTTTATATTGCCCGCTCCTCTCTTTTATTATTATTTCTTGCTAACAACTTATCCTTGTCTTCCTCTCTCTCTCCTAACCAAATTAATATAATGAAGCCCTCCTGTCCCGAACTGTTAGAGTTAACAGCTGTAAAGTTAGTGTTGATGGGGATCTTCATTCATATATATTTGAAAAAAAATAAAAGTATGTTTTATCGTTATTCCTCTCTCTTTTTTTTTTCTCTTTTTTTTTGATCGGTGAATATCGAGTCGCCTTACTGTTTGTTGTTGTTCTTGGTTTTCTTTTTTAGTTATCCTGCTTTCTGAGCCTCGTTATTGTCCTCAGTTATTCGTTTTGAAAAAACTTAGTAGCCGATTTGCTGGTTTTTTGTGTTTTTCTTTTTGGATACAAAGCAGACAAATTTCGTGTTTCCGTAGTGGAAATTCATTCACTTTTATTATTATTTTCCTCTCTTTTCATTGTACCCCCCCCCGCAGTCTTGTTGCGTACCAACCTGCGTACACGAGAAACTGCTTTGACAGGTTCTTTGATATTATTCTTTTTTTTTTATTTATCATTTATGTTGTGTGGATTATTTTTTTTGTTAACTTCGCAGACCCCCCCTTAAAATACACGATATATGTTTATAATCCGAAATCTGCTGGTGTTTGATGGGGTAGTCCTAATATTATATGGAATTCTTTTGATTATAATGCCTCACGTGATACTGAAGGGATACTATAAGAAATCCGATGACGTTGGAGACGTTGAAAAATTATTAATGCGATTGGTCGGTTGTTCGTTATCAGCTGGAGGATTCCTAAGTATAATCGCAAGTCAAATATTCGGAATAGTTGAAAAGAAGTGTTGTGTTATATTTATATCGATAATGAGTTTAGGATGGACTCTTGTTCACGGTGTTGAGGGTGTTTATATATCAGCTGACGAATTTGATAAAACTACGACAATAACAAATTGTGGAATTGGAGTTGCGATGTTGTTATTGAACTCGTTATCGATGACCGCAGCAATTTGGTTTGAGATTCCCGAACCACAACCAAATTCAGTCAACCTTCAAACAGAAATCCCTCAACAACAACACACCAGAATATTCACAATCAATGAAGACCCTACTAACAACGACATATCTGAATCAGCAAGAGTTCCTTTCATCAGAGAATTAGAACAACCAAAAAAAAAGAGCAGCAGAGTACGACTGCTTTCACTCGCAAAACCAGAATATAAAATAATAATAGCTGGTTGTGTTGCGTTATGTATAAGACTACCTTTCTCTTTATCAATTCCTCATTTTGTATCTGAATGTATTGGTGCCCTCATTAAAAACGATCAAGATGAAGCTGTTCGTAATGTCGTGTTATTATTAATCGCTGGAACAGTGGATGCGATGCTCGATTTTTGGAATTTTTTTCTATTTGGATTTGCTCAGCAGAGGCTTATTCGCCGATTGAGAACGAGGGTCTTTTCGACTTTTTTATCTCAAGAAATTGGATTTTTCGATTCATCTCCAACGGGAGACATGTTGTCAAGACTGCAGTCAGACACGTCAGAGATGGGGAACGACCTCACTTGGGTGTTTCGGTGGACCATTGAAGCAGCAGTTAGGATAATGGGAATAATAGCCTACATGTTCATCAGAGACTATCGTCTTGCCTGGGTGACAGTCGCAGTTATCCCAGTCTGCGCCGTGATCAATCGTTTTTACGGTGCTTGGTTAGAAAAAAATGCCGTAAAAGTACAAAAATCTCTCGCCGAAGCAAATTCCGTCGCCCAAGAAGTCCTCGCATCCGTCAGAACAGTCTTCTCATTTAATACGCAACGTTTTGAAAGTGATCGCTATGAAACACAGATCGAATCTTGGTATCAATTAAATGTAAAACAAGTAGCAATGCAAGCAGTCTACTACATGGTTATCAGTACCTTTCTTGTTAATACTGTAGTTCAAGCATCAATTTTATTCTATGGAGTCCATTTAGTTATTCATGAAGGCATGCAGCCATCAGTCTTGTTAGCATTTATGTTGTATCAGGGAGACTTGCAAAACTGGGTAACGAATCTTTTGAATTCATTTACGAATTTGATTAAGAGTAGTGGAGCAGGTGAAAAGGTGTTTGAACTTCTTGATAGGAAGAACCGATTACAATCATCGGAGGGAATTAGACCAGAATTCTCGTGTGGTTATGTTTCTGATAGCGATGAACGGTCAGCTGTTGTTGAGTTGCACAGCGTTCATTTTAAATACGAAACACGTGAACATCCTGTCCTCCGAGGCATTAATCTCTCAGTATACCCAGGCAACGTTGTAGCACTCGTTGGGCAAAGCGGAGCTGGAAAATCAACGATATTTCATCTTCTTGAACACTTCTACGATCCGTCAATGGGTCAAGTTCTCATAAACGGCGAAGCAGTATCACGAATTGATCCTCAATGGTTACACAGTAATGTTGCTATTGTTGGTCAAGAGCCTGTTTTATTTTCAGGTTCTATTTTGAGAAATATTTTATATGCGTTGTTGGATCAGCAACCAACTCTGATGGAAGACATAGAAGCCGATTCAGTGCTGTATGACAATGTTATGTCTAAAGTACACAGGGCAGCTGAAATAGCTAATGCCAAAGTATTTATTGAAGATTTACCTGATAGATATCTAACAGAAGTTGGTGAAAAGGGAGTTCAGCTATCCGGAGGACAAAAACAAAGAATTGCTATAGCTAGAGCTCTGGTTCAAGATCCTAAAATCGTACTTCTTGATGAGGCGACATCGGCACTTGATGCAACTTCCGAACAGCATGTTCAACAAGCTCTTGAAGCAGCAACCAAAGACAGAACTACTATCGTTATTGCTCATCGATTGTCGACCGTTGCCAGAGCAGACTGCATCTGTGTAATGGATGGTGGCGTCATAGTCGAAATGGGTACCCATGAAGAACTAATGAACAGACCAGACAACCCTGACAGTATGTCTTATAAAAAACTGGTTCAACGACAAATGGAACCTTAACTCTTTGATGTATAATTATCTATTGTTTTTATGATTTTTATTTTGCACCATTCTTTTTTTTTTTTTTTTTTTTTTTGTCGGAGTTGGTCAATTTTTGTTTGCGTTTTTTTTTTTTTTCGTAAAAGTTAAATTTTTCCACAGGAGCGTTTCACAAAAAAAAAAAAAAACTTAATTAATGTTTTGATCCATCGTTCGATGAGATTTTTTTTTGGTACGCAAAAAAAAAAAAAAAAATTAAAAAATATTCCTTCACCCCTTAGCCCCTCCACAATGCGGAGATCTGTCAAGTTGTTTTGTAATGTTTTTGTGGACGCAGATATTTGTCGATTGCGTGGTGAGAAAGTTTTCAATGGAATTTCTGTATGTAAGGAATTTATAACAAGAGGAGAAGCCGATAAAATATCGGAAGAGTCACTGTACTGGATGGAACATAAAACCGCAACTGAATGGGGATCCTACCGAAGTAAAAACAGAGGTCCTCTACGCTATGAAATGACATTTCATGGTATTGGAATGAAGCAAAATATGAACGTGATAAAATCAATATCTAGTAACGACGAGAAATACGTCCGATCAGTCTTCCATGCTCCTCGTTGTTTGCAAATAGCTGATAAAATTCAGGGATTGGGATTAACAGCGGAGGGTTGTTTCATAAATTCATTTCGAATGAATGAATATTTATATCCTGACAGCGGTTCTCTGGCACATAGAGATCATTCGTTGGAGGGAACGATGTTTTTCATATTATCAATTCACGATGGAGTTATTCATTTTGATGATCCCAGCAGTGATTCCCTGGTATCGGTTATGCTACCCGCGCGTTCTCTTCTTCAGGTGGGTAGCCCTGCTTCAACTTCTTGGAGGCATTTTATCCCGACTGAAGCTGTCGTAACACATAATGGTCGGAAAATAAAAAAAGATTATCGCCAAAGTATTGCGTTCTTCTCTATTGATAAAGAAGCAGTCCATCTTTTAGACGATATGCGTGTTGGGTATTAACATTACTGTAAGTAATTAATGAATCACTCACAAGAATGTATCTTATGATATGAGAAAATCAGATTCATTTGTTAGCAGTTATTCGTTTTCACGTTGCATCTATGGATCGAGTTTTAGAAGGCTTTGGATAGAAAGAGAGAAAACAGTTAGCTAGTTAAAAAGAAGTCACAGGTCAGCTGTGATCACAATCGATGTTTTTATCTCGTGGTTTGAAGCTAACCGAATCAATATAATATTGTTGAGATGTACTTCATTGTGACTTTATATTCATCACAAAGGTTTTTAACGTATTCCCCACGAAGATGTAAAGGTCCTGCTGAATGTTTTTTGTCGTTTAATAATTGTTTGTTTTATTTTCTTTAATAATTCATCTCGGCAGATAAAATAGTAAAACAACAACAACAACAACCGAATATGAAGACTTGTCTAATTCTCTCGATGTTGGTTTCCACTTTGGGAATGCAACTGAAAGTAGACGCGACGAATCCTTGCATTGCTACTGGAAACGGAACAAAATTCGACATCAGCAATCTGTTTGAGTATCCAATCAAAGCCACTAACAAGTACGAGTACACCTTCAATCCTTGTCGCCCTGTTCCATGTAATGGAGAAAGTAATGATGCGGCTTTTTGTCAGGCGGCAGACTTTCCGAGAGTGGGAGGAGAGGTTCACGGTGCGATCTGGTTTTTAGACAGCTTCAGTCCATGTCAATTCAGAGTGTTGTTCCCAAATGGGTTGTACTGGAGAGCTTCATGGGTCACCTTCACTGAAGACCCAAAACAAGAAAATGGAAAGTTTGAAGCCCTCGGAGAATACCCTTCTGAGATCTATAACTTCAAGGTTACACACAAGAACGTAGGACCAGTCTGAGCTGCTGACTGGGTTCTTGTGATGCGCAAGTAGGTTGTCTCTTTTTTGATGTTCCTCTTGTTTTGTGTAAATCGTATTATAACTGAAAACAATTTGTTTCCCAACGTTTCATTATTTTCACAACTCGAGTGATTTATGGAAACCTATTCCTTGTTCGCAATAATTAAAATTGTATCTTGTTTTCTGATAAAATAACTTTTTTTTAGTTTATTTGGTTTTCATTAAAAATATCACTTTCTGAGCAAATAGACTGAACCAGTAGAGTTATTTCTTTATTGATTCTTCCTTTTCGTGTTTTTTTTGTGTTTTACATTTATTACTATTCTCCCTTAGGGATGTAATCTGTAATTTGTTTTGTTCAATTTGCCCTACACTTTTTCTAACTAACTAGTTTCTGATAACAATCAGTCAACTCTTCCTGTTTTTATAAATCAAGAAATCTTGTTTCATGCAATCTAGTTGCATGGCAGTCTGTTTCCACACCAATGGGGAAGTCAAAAAAAGGGATCTTTGATAACTCCCCGAATGAAATATAAAACTTTTTGTTAAAACAAAAGTTCCTCCTTGTGAAAAAGAAAATAAAGACCTGTGTTAATATAACACTCGTTGAACTCTTTACGTACTTTGCACCTCTTACTCTCGGAGGGCCGTAATACAAAATACAAAAAATGATTTTCGTCTTTTAAGGAAAGTTAATTCTTATTACAGGTTCAGATTGCCAATACAAACGATGTGTGTGATTTTATTCTGAGTGTTGGTATCAAAGTAGATTACACAGGCAAAACATTAATATGTTCACTCTTTGTTTTCTTTAATAATTCATCTCGGCAGATAAAATAGTAAAACAACAACAACAACCGAATATGAAGACTTGTCTAATTCTCTCGATGTTGGTTTCCACTTTGGGAATGCAACTGAAAGTAGACGCGACGAATCCTTGCATTGCTACTGGAAACGGAACAAAATTCGACATCAGCAATCTGTTTGAGTATCCAATCAAAGCCACTAACAAGTACGAGTACACCTTCAATCCTTGTCGCCCTGTTCCATGTAATGGAGAAAGTAATGATGCGGCTTTTTGTCAGGCGGCAGACTTTCCGAGAGTGGGAGGAGAGGTTCACGGTGCGATCTGGTTTTTAGACAGCTTCAGTCCATGTCAATTCAGAGTGTTGTTCCCAAATGGGTTGTACTGGAGAGCTTCATGGGTCACCTTCACTGAAGACCCAAAACAAGAAAATGGAAAGTTTGAAGCCCTCGGAGAATACCCTTCTGAGATCTATAACTTCAAGGTTACACACAAGAACGTAGGACCAGTCTGAGCTGCTGACTGGGTTCTTGTGATGCGCAAGTAGGTTGTCTCTTTTTTGATGTTCCTCTTGTTTTGTGTAAATCGTATTATAACTGAAAACAATTTGTTTCCCAACGTTTCATTATTTTCACAACTCGAGTGATTTATGGAAACCTATTCCTTGTTCGCAATAATTAAAATTGTATCTTGTTTTCTGATAAAATAACTTTTTTTTAGTTTATTTGGTTTTCATTAAAAATATCACTTTCTGAGCAAATAGACTGAACCAGTAGAGTTATTTCTTTATTGATTCTTCCTTTTCGTGTTTTTTTTGTGTTTTACATTTATTACTATTCTCCCTTAGGGATGTAATCTGTAATTTGTTTTGTTCAATTTGCCCTACACTTTTTCTAACTAACTAGTTTCTGATAACAATCAGTCAACTCTTCCTGTTTTTATAAATCAAGAAATCTTGTTTCATGCAATCTAGTTGCATGGCAGTCTGTTTCCACACCAATGGGGAAGTCAAAAAAAGGGATCTTTGATAACTCCCCGAATGAAATATAAAACTTTTTGTTAAAACAAAAGTTCCTCCTTGTGAAAAAGAAAATAAAGACCTGTGTTAATATAACACTCGTTGAACTCTTTACGTACTTTGCACCTCTTACTCTCGGAGGGCCGTAATACAAAATACAAAAAATGATTTTCGTCTTTTAAGGAAAGTTAATTCTTATTACAGGTTCAGATTGCCAATACAAACGATGTGTGTGATTTTATTCTGAGTGTTGGTATCAAAGTAGATTACACAGGCAAAACATTAATATGTTCACTCTTTGTTTTCTTTAATAATTCATCTCGGCAGATAAAATAGTAAAACAACAACAACAACCGAATATGAAGACTTGTCTAATTCTCTCGATGTTGGTTTCCACTTTGGGAATGCAACTGAAAGTAGACGCGACGAATCCTTGCATTGCTACTGGAAACGGAACAAAATTCGACATCAGCAATCTGTTTGAGTATCCAATCAAAGCCACTAACAAGTACGAGTACACCTTCAATCCTTGTCGCCCTGTTCCATGTAATGGAGAAAGTAATGATGCGGCTTTTTGTCAGGCGGCAGACTTTCCAAGAGTGGGAGGAGAGGTTCACAGTGCGATCTGGTTTTTAGAAAATATGAAGCCATGTAAATTCAGAGTGTTGTTCCTGAATGGGTACAAGTGGAGAGCTTCATGGGTCACCTTCACTGAAGACCCAACCCAAGAAAATGGAAAGTTTGAAGCCCTCGGAGAATACCCTTCTGAGATCTATAACTTCAAGGTTACACACAAGAACGTAGGACCAGTCTGAGCTGCTGACTGGGTTCTTGCGATGCGCAAGTAGGGCTCTCTCTCCTTTTGTTTTCTTATTTTTTTTGTAAGTAAACGCTTCCAAAGATTGAATACTTCTTTGGTGGAAAAATAAAAAGAAAAAATCACTTTCTAACTGCGCACCTTTAATAAATAATGTCATGTACGTCAACTATGTGATGTTGCTTCCGGCGCCATGTGTGTCCTGTGAACTATGCGGCTAAAAATGATTTCCAAAACGTTTTTTTTCTGATAAATTTTTTTCGTAGCTCACATGAAGAATATTAACAGTGTTCTTCATTGAGTATAGGGTTATGATTATTATTATAACTTTTTTAATTTCCAACTACTATCTTGAATCAAGAACCTCTACGTTGTTGACCGTCTACAAGAGTGATGAAAACCTGTTTTTTGATTTGGATTTCACATTCTCTGGAGCAATGGACTAAACCATAAGAGATCTTTTTTTTTGAATGTGTTATTGGAATATTTTAATTAAACAAAATACTGGGATTCCTGTGTGGAGTATTTCTTGTTGTGATTCTTCCCTTTTGTGTTAAAAGTTTTTTTTTCATTTTCTGTTATTTATTTTTATTTTTTTCTTTCAAGTTTATAGATCTAATCTGTAACCTTTGATTTTCCCGGTGGGTGTGGGTAGTCACTTGCTTCTGGTTAATTCACGTCTCTTCTCTTGTGTATTGATCTCATGACTGGTACCTCATCTTTGGAAAGTTTTAACTTCGATAAATAATTTATGATGTGTATTTGACTCATATTAAAGGTGCGTTTTTTTTTTGGAGGTTGTAAAAAATCTTCTGCACTTTTTCTAACTAACTTCAAAGTTTTTTGTGAAATGAAATTCCTCTCAAACTTCTGCTATCTATGAAGGTCTTCAATTGATGTGAAAAAAAAAGAATTATTCTTTTGGAAAAAGGGAAGTGAAAATTAAAAAAAGAAAATAGAGACCTGTGTTAATATAACACTCGTTGAACTATTAGTTCATAGGCGGCAGCTCTGCTTTGCACCTCTTACTCTCAGAGGGCCGTTTTACGAACGAAAAATGATTATTGTCTTTTAAGGAAAGTTAATTCTTATTACAGGTTCAGATTGCCAATACAAACGATGTGTGTGATTTTATTATGAGTGTTGGTATCAAAGTAGATTACACAGGCAAAACGTTAATATGTTCACTCTTTATTTTCTTTAATAATTCATCTCGGCAGATAAAATAGTAAAACAACAACAACAACAACAACAACAACCGAATATGAAGACTTGTCTAATTCTCTCGATGTTGGTTTCCACTTTGGGAATGCAACTAAAAGTAGACGCGACGAATCCTTGCATTGCTACTGGAAACAACACAAAATTCGACATCAGCAATCTGTTTGAGTATCCAATCAAAGCTACTAACAAGTACGAGTACACCTTCAATCCTTGTCGCCCTGTTCCATGTGCTGGAGAAAGTAATGACGCGGCTTTTTGTCAGGCGGCAGACTTTCCGAGAGTGGGAGGAGAGGTTCACGGTGCGATCTGGTTTTTAGACAGCTTCAGTCCATGTAAATTCAGAGTGTTGTTCCCGAATGGGTTGTACTGGAGAGCTTCATGGGTCACCTTCGTTGAAGACCCAAAACAAGAAAATGGAAAGTTTGAAGCCCTCGGAGAATACCCTTATGAGATCTATAACTTCAAGGTTACCCACAAGGACATAAAACCAATCTGGGGCTGAATGGGTTCTTGTGATGAGCAAGTAGGGCTCTCTCTCGTTTTTTTTGTTTTCTTGTTTTTTTTTGTGAAATAAATGCTTCCAAAGATTGAATACTTCTTTGGTGGAAAAAAAAAAAAAAGAAAAAATCATTTTCTAACTGCGCACCTTTAATCAATAATGTCATGTACGTCAACTATGTGATGTTGCTTCCGGCGCCATGTGTGTCCTGTGAACTTTGCGGCTAAAAATGATTTCCAAAACGTTTTTTTTCTGATAAATCTTTTTCGTAGCTCACATGAAGAATATTAACAGTGTTCTTCATTGAGTATAGGGTTATGATTATTATTGTAACTTTTTTTAATTTCCAACTACTATCTTGAATCAAGAACCTCTACGTTGTTGACCGTCTACAAGAGTGATGAAAACCTGTTTTTTGATTTGGATTTCACATTCTCTGGAGCAATGGACTAAACCATAAGAGATCTTTTTTTTTTGAATGTGTTATTGGAATATTTTAAATAAACAAAATACTGGGATTCCTGTGTGGAGTATTTCTTGTTGTGATTCTTCCCTTTTGTGTTTAAAATTTTTTTTTTCATTTTCTGTTATTTATTTCTATTTTTTTCTTTCAAGTTTATAGATCTTCGATGGGTGTGGGTAGTCACTTGCTTCTGGTTAATTCACGTCTCTTCTCTTGTGTATTGATCCCATGACTGGCACCTCATCTTTGGAAAGTTTTAATTTCGATAAATAATTTATGATGTGTATGTGACTCATAATGTTATAAAATATCTTCTGCACTTTTTCTAACTAACTTCAAAGTTTTTTGTGAAATGAAATTCCTCTCAAACTTCTGCTATCTATGATGGTCTTCAATTGATGTAAAAAAAAGAATTTTTCTTTTGGAAAAAGAGAAAAGAAAATTAAAAAAAGAAAATAGAGACCTGTGTTAATATAACACTCGTTGAACTATTAGTTCATAAGCGGCAGCTCTGCTTTGCATCTTACTCTCAGAGGGCCGTATTACAAAATACAAAAAATGATTTTTGTTTTTATTTTAGGGAAAGTTAATTCTTATTACAGGTTCAGATTGCCAATACAAACGATGTGTGTGATTTTATTCTGAGTGTTGGTATCAAAGTAGATTACACAGGCAAAACATTAATATTTTAACTCTTTATTTTCTTTAATAATTCATCTCGGCAGATAAAATAGTAAAACAACAACAACAACCGAATATGAAGACTTGTCTAATTCTCTCGATGTTGGTTTCCACTTTGGGAATGCAACTGAAAGTAGACGCGACGAATCCTTGCATTGCTACTGGAAACGGAACAAAATTCGACATCAGCAATCTGTTTGAGTATCCAATCAAAGCCACTAACAAGTACGAGTACACCTTCAATCCTTGTCGCCCTGTTCCATGTAATGGAGAAAGTAATGATGCGGCTTTTTGTCAGGCGGCAGACTTTCCAAGAGTGGGAGGAGAGGTTCACAGTGCGATCTGGTTTTTAGACAGCTTCAGTCCATGTCAATTCAGAGTGCTGTTCCCAAATGGGTTGTACTGGAGAGCTTCATGGGTCACCTTCACTGAAGACCCAAACCAAGAAAATGGAAAGTTTGAAGCCCTCGGAGAATACCCTTCTGAGATCTATAACTTCAAGGTTACACACAAGAACGTAGGACCAGTCTGAGCTGCTGACTGGGTTCTTGTGATGCGCAAGTAGGTTGTCTCTTTTTTGATGTTCCTCTTGTTTTGTGTAAATCGTATTATAACTGAAAACAATTTGTTTCCCAACGTTTCATTATTTTCACAACTCGAGTGATTTATGGAAACCTATTCCTTGTTCGCAATAATTAAAATTGTATCTTGTTTTCTGATAAAATAACTTTTTTTTACGGATTTCGTAGTTTATTTGGTTTTCATTAAA
This sequence comes from Flectonema sp. DT1601, assembly GCA_964019425.1. Taxonomy (NCBI): domain Eukaryota; phylum Euglenozoa; class Diplonemea; order Diplonemida; family Diplonemidae; genus Flectonema; species Flectonema sp. DT1601. The sequence goes on from OZ025789.1 coordinate 579,477, forward strand.
AATAGACTGAATCAGTAGAGTTATTTCTTTATTGATTCTTCCTTTTCGTGTTTTTTTTGTGTTTTACATTTATTACTATTCTCCCTTAGGGATGTAATCTGTAATTTGTTTTGTTCAATTTGCCCTACACTTTTTCTAACTAACTAGTTTCTGATAACAATCAGTCAACTCTTCCTGTTTTTATAAATCAAGAAATCTTGTTTCATGCAATCTAGTTGCATGGCAGTCTGTTTCCATACCAATGGGGAAGTCAAAAAAAGGGATCTTTGATAACTCCCCGAATGAAATATAAAACTTTTTGTTAAAACAAAAGTTCCTCCTTGTGAAAAAGAAAATAAAGACCTGCGTTAATATAACACTCGTTGAACTCTTTACGTACGGCGGCTCTGCTTTGCACCTCTTACTCTCAGAGGGCCGTATTACAAAATACAAAAAATGATTTTCGTCTTTTAAGGAAAGTTAATTCTTATTACAGGTTCAGATTGCCAATACAAACGATGTGTGTGATTTTATTCTGAGTGTTGGTATCAAAGTAGATTACACAGGCAAAACATTAATATTTTAACTCTTTATTTTCTTTAATAATTCATCTCGGCAGATAAAATAGTAAAACAACAACAACAACAACAACAACCGAATATGAAGACTTGTCTAATTCTCTCGATGTTGGTTTCCACTTTGGGAATGCAACTGAAAGTAGACGCGACGAATCCTTGCATTGCTACTGGAAACAACACAAAATTCGACATCAGCAATCTGTTTGAGTATCCAATCAAAGCCACTAACAAGTACGAGTACACCTTCAATCCTTGTCGCCCTGTTCCATGTAATGGAGAAAGTAATGATGCGGCTTTTTGTCAGGCGGCAGACTTTCCGAGAGTGGGAGGAGAGGTTCACGGTGCGATCTGGTTTTTAGACAGCTTCAGTCCATGTAAATTCAGAGTGTTGTTCCCAAATGGGTTGTACTGGAGAGCTTCATGGGTCACCTTCGTTGAAGACCCAAAACAAGAAAATGGAAAGTTTGAAGCCCTCGGAGAATACCCTTATGAGATCTATAACTTCAAGGTTACCCACAAGGACATAAAACCAATCTGGGGCTAAATGGGTTCTTGTGATGCGCAAGTAGGGCTCTCTCTCGTTTTTTGTTTTCTTGTTTTTTTTTGTGAAATAAATGCTTCCAAAGATTGAATACTTCTTTGGTGGAAAAAAAAAAAAAAGAAAAAATCATTTTCTAACTGCGCACCTTTAATCAATAATGTCATGTACGTCAACTATGTGATGTTGCTTCCGGCGCCATGTGTGTCCTGTGAACTTTGCGGCTAAAAATGATTTCCAAAACGTTTCTTTTCTGATAAATCTTTTTCGTAACTCACATGAAGAATATTAACAGTGTTCTTCATTGAGTATAGGGTTATGATTATTATTGTAACTTTTTTTAATTTCCAACTACTATCTTGAATCAAGAACCTCTACGTTGTTGACCGTCTACAAGAGTGATGAAAACCTGTTTTTTGATTTGGATTTCACATTCTCTGGAGCAATGGACTAAACCATAAGAGATCTTTTTTTTTTGAATGTGTTATTGGAATATTTTAAATAAACAAAATACTGGGATTCCTGTGTGGAGTATTTCTTGTTGTGATTCTTCCCTTTTGTGTTTAAAAGTTTTTTTTAATTTTCTGTTATTTATTTCTATTTTTCTTTAAAGGATTAACGATGTAATCTGTAATCTGTTGATTTTCCCTTTTGTTCTTTTCGTTGTTGAATTTGGCTTTCTGAGGCTCTGCACTTTTTTTCTAACTAACTTTAGAGTTTTGCGAAAAGAAATTCCTCTCACACTTCTGGCATCCATGAGGATCTTTATTTAATGTGAAAAAAGTATTCCTCGTTGGGAAAAAAAGAAAATAGAGACCTGTGTTAATAAGACACTCGTTGAACTCTTTACATACGGCGGCTCTGCTTTGCACCTCTACTCTCAGAGGGCCGTATTACAAAATACAAAAAATGATTTTTGTTTTTATTTTAGGGAAAGTTAATTCTTATTACAGGTTCAGATTGCCAATACAAACGATGTGTGTGATTTTATTCTGAGTGTTGGTATCAAAGTAGATTACACAGGCAAAACATTAATATGTTCACTCTTTATTTTCTTTAATAATTCATCTCGGCAATAAAATAGTAAAACAACAACAACAACCGAATATGAAGACTTGTCTAATTCTCTCGATGTTGGTTTCCACTTTGGGAATGCAACTGAAAGTAGACGCGACGAATCCTTGCATTGCTACTGGAAACGGAACAAAATTCGACATCAGCAATCTGTTTGAGTATCCAATCAAAGCCACTAACAAGTACGAGTACACCTTCAATCCTTGTCGCCCTGTTCCATGTAATGGAGAAAGTAATGATGCGGCTTTTTGTCAGGCGGCAGACTTTCCGAGAGTGGGAGGAGAGGTTCACAGTGCGATCTGGTTTTTAGACAGCATGAAGCCATGGCAATTCAGAGTATTGTTCCCAAATGGGTACAACTGGAGAGCTTCATGGGTCACCTTCACTGAAGACCCAAACCAAGAAAATGGAAAGTTTGAAGCCCTCGGAGAATACCCTTATGAGATCTATAACTTCAAGGTTACACACAAGAACGTAGGACCAGTCTGAGCTGCTGACTGGGTTCTTGTGATGCGCAAGTAGGGCTCTCCTTTTGTTTTCTTGTTTTTTTTGTAAGTAAACGCTTCCAAAGATTGAATACTTCTTTCGTTTTGTAACTGCACACCTTTAATCAACATCATCGACGAATGTGATGTTGCTTCCGTCCACATGCGGGACGGAGGGAGGATGTGAACTTTTGCGGCTATAAACGATTTCCTAACGTTTCGTTCTTTTCTTATGAAATCTTTTCCCAACTCACATGAAGAATATTAACAGTGTTCTTCATTGAGTATAGGGTTATGATTATTATTGTAACGTTTTTTTATTTTTAACTACTATATCCCTACGTTGTTGAATGTGTAGAACATTGTAACGGTGTTTTCCTTTTGGGTATCCGGGTTATGATTGTTGTTGTTGTAATTTTTTTTATTTCCAACTACCGTCTTGAATCAAATTTCTCTACGTTATTAACCGAGTGCAAGAATCTGAAAACCTGTTTTTTGATTTGGATTTCACATTCTCTGGAACAATGGACTAAACCATAAGAGATCTTTTTTTTTAAATGTGTTATTGGAATATTTTAATTAAACAAAATACTGGGATTCCTGTGTGGAGTATTTCTTGTTGTGATTCTTCGCTTTTGTGTTTTATGTTTTTTCATTTATTACTATTTTTGTTTTACTCTATCTGGCTTCGTAGGGAAAATTTATATTTGCTGTGAAAATCGGAGAGTGGTGTACTATCTGTGCATGCGGAAGTACACAGGACACTCTCATCGGCAGCCCTCATAGATGCAGGAACATTTTTACCCAAGAACTCACAGGTAAGAAATCAGAGCTACCTTGCATGGAGTAGAGTTGTCGGATGGAATCCTGAAGGCCCGTAGACTTCCAGGGTGTAAATTTCCCCTTCGAAGCCTCCTATCGTAAAATAAAACGACTGTTTTAGATCCAAAATCAGATTCGAATTTTTCACTTGTGTGTGGGTTTTTACCTCGTTTCTTTCGCTCGTGAGGTGAGCACTCTCAGTAAAAACACACCCACGCGTGAATATCGGGCCATCTGATTTTGATCAAAATCAAATAGTTTATTTTCTCAGATTTTGGATCTAATCTGTTATCTGTTGATTTTCTTTGTTGTCCTTTTTTGTTGTCGGATTTGCCTGCACTTTTTCTAACTAACTTCAGGGTTTTGACACCGCAGTGTCCCCCTTACTTTCTTCGCTGAAGAGGGCTGGGTAAGGGGAATGGTCCGAAGAAAGATTTTTTAATTTTAGCCCGAAACCAACCATTATTTGTTTGTTGTCCTACGAACTTTTGCATTCGATTGAATTTTCCCGCCCCCTCCCCTTCTTTTGACTGATAACCATTAATACTAACTTCAGGGTTTTGTGACTTTTTTTTTTTTTTTTTTTTTTTTTTTTATATTTTGATTTGGTGCAATATTGTAACTTGAGGGTTTCTTTTTACTGACCCGAATGAAATATAAGGTTTTTGTGACTAGAGACTTCCTCCACACATGAAGATCTACGATTAATGTGGGAAAAAAATGGGTTGGGGGAAATTATATTTTGAAAAACGAGAAAATAGAGACCTGAGTTTATGTAACACGCGTTGAACTCTTTACATAGGCGCTGTTCTGCTTTAAATTATTTTTGTCTTTTTTTACAAAAAATTGATTCTTATTACAGGTTCAGATTGCCAATACAAACGATGTGTGTGATTTTATTATGAGTGTTGGTATCAAAGTAGATTACACAGGCAAAACGTTAATATTTTTTTTTTCACTCTTTTTTTCCATTCAGTGAATCCCCAGACTACACTCTCACTACTGCCTCAACAAATGATACAAAGTTGACAAAATATTGAAATTGGTATTTTAATTGTACTTTATTAATTTAAATGGCTGAAATACGTAGTAATAGTGACGGCAGCAAAGGACAGCCTGAAAGGCGATCACTGAGCGCTATGTCTGTTGCTTCCTTCGGGACTGGAAGCTCAAGAGGTTCGCGCAGTAATACTTTTGGTAGAGCTCCTTCACAGTCCACCGTCGTAATAGTCAGTCCTTTTAAAAGACCTGCAGCAGTGCATCCTGCTCCGCAACAGCATTTTAACCCAAGTCAGCTTTCATTGCCGAAAGCTGCTGTTCAACCTCCTGCTGCTCAAAAAGGAAAATTGAAATGGAAAAGAGGAAATTTGCTTGGACAGGGTCAATTCGGAAAAGTATACCTGGGTCTGAACGAAGACACAGGTCAGCTACTGGCCATAAAAGTAATAGACTTTACGCATATCAACGAGAAGACACAAGCGCGACTAGCGGATCTCCAAAATGAAATAAAAGTAATGAAGAAATTATCGCATCCAAAAATTGTTGGATACGTCTGCAGTGAACGAATTGGTAGCAGTATTTATATATTTATGGAATTCATTCCGGGAGGGTCACTAGCATCTCTACTTCATCAACTTGGGGAGCTATCAGAGAGAACAGTTGCTATGTACACGAGGGATATTGTAACAGCATTAGAGTACCTTCATCAGCATAAAATAATACACAGAGACGTGAAGGCTGCCAACGTCTTGGTGAGTGTTAACGGTGAGCTGAAATTAACAGACTTTGGATCATCAGTATTTTTAAAAGAAAAACGAGGAGGTCTACTTGACACGACGGGAACCCCCTGCTGGATGGCACCCGAAGCAATTCTCAGCACACATGTCAGTTACCCTTCTGATATATGGTCTTTGGGTTGTACTGTAATGGAAATGATGACTGCAAAGGATCCATTTTTTCACATTGCAGCAACACCTCTCGACTGTATGAAATATGTAGGATCTTGTCAAGCTGTTGTACTACCTCCAAGTATTGAAGAACACTCTCACTGTGGAGTGTTTTTATCTGAGATGTGTTTACTTAAGGAACCTTCAAAACGAGCAAAGTGTTCAGCTCTTCTTGCTCACCGATTCTTAGCTCATCGATTCGTAGATGCTGACTACTCTGATGAGGAGACGGTATCTTGTTATGATGAGGACACACGATTCTCAAGTACTCCTGGAGGATCTGTTTCTGGAACTGATAATTTCAGACCTCCAGTTTCAAGAGCATGGCAACAAGGATCTCTTAGCTTTACTTCTGATCAAGAAGCAATTGAAACAAGCAGCCCTACAACTATTGGATTACACCGACCTGCTCCTAGCTGTGCCGGAAGTACAACTCACTCAGCTCCCCTCAGTTTAGGTAAACGACAATCATTTACAAGTCCAGCGAGTACAGTATTCATGTCAGAACCAAACCCTAATAGAGCAATGGGTTCTATAACACTTGAGGGGTCACCAAATATTGGAATTGGAGTTATCGGTCTTGAGAGTTTTAAAAAGAGTAGAGGAGCCAACAGTCCTTCAAGAACTGGTGCTACCACTACCACGAATACAATCACAACTATTGTGTATTCTGGAAAGGGAGGGAGTGAAAAGGTTGCGAGTGAAACAAGTTCAGTGTCGTATCCATTAACAATGACAGTTGGTGATGGTAGATCAACAGCACAAGGTCAATCAAGGAATCATGTGAGAACTCCAAGCCGAACATTTACGACTGATAAAGAACAACGAAGCGCTTATACAAATATGCTAATGACTTCATGTTTATCACTTGTCGATGTTCAAGTCGAAGAAGAAGCTTTTGATGATGTGTCCCTACCATATAGTATTGTTCATGCATCACCTTCATTAGGAGCATTACACACAGCAGAGACTGCGTCGAAAACACAAGATAGAGTCTTGACAATCATGAGAAAGAAAATGATAGAAGGAAACTATGACGGTGGTTCCATCGAGGTAGATACGGATGACGAAGAGGGTACCACTGAAATACCAACTCTCGGTAGTATTGTCATTTGTGGCCGATCGATACCGAGACCGACTTTCATCCAATTCGGATGCGTAACGATCCTGACAGCGATAATTATAGCACTCTTGTCTACTATATTGTCGACTAAAATATAACCTCTTGTGAGTTTTTCGCTTCCTTGTGTTAGAAATAGTCTTCAATGATGACCAGCAGCTGGCAAATCAGCGGATTGGGTCTTCCGTGTAGCAAGAGAACAATTGATGTACCCATTTATTTTCTGTTTGTTTTTTGTCGCGCAATATGTACCCGGGTGAAAGCAGAATATTGGAAAAAGGCTGTTGTCTCTTCAACAATCACGAAAGGTAGTGGACAGTGTGGAGGAAAAAAAGGGGGAAAAAAAAAAAAAAAGGAATAATAAATTTGAAATTACTTCCGTCTTAGGACCTAAAACATTATTTCTTGCTCATCACTATTACGTGTATGCGCATACAAACCTCGGAAACACTATTTTCAGATAGTGTCTAAAGCAATCAGATAAGTACCGTGTAAAAGAGCATCGCTCCCTAAACATGTTTCTGAGCACTTCGTGTGTAGGATTCCCCTTTTTTATTTTATTTTTTTACAATAAAAGTCTTTATTATGGAATGGGGGGGAAAGAAAAAAAAAAAAAAAAAAAGAAGAGCGCATGCACGCATTTTCAAAGCTTGGAACGGCTACGGATTGGGTCCTCTGTTGCTGTGAGTTACCCTTCTAGAGCACTCATGATATACAGTAGCGTTGGGGTATAACTAACTAATTTGACATTTCGAGAGGGATTCTCTTTTTTGCTTTTCCAATGTTTTTTAATAAAACAAGGTTGGTGCCAGCATCACTCCCTTCATGCAATCAAGCACCCTCAATGTGTGAGGATTTTTTAGTTATTTGAGGAGGAAAAAAAAAGAAAAAAAAATCAACACAAATTGAGATCGAATCCTTTTCGTTTCCCTTTTTTGTTTTTTTTTCTCTCTCTGTTTTTTTTTTTTTTTTTTTTTTTTACACTATCATCGTATATTGGTTCACGGTAGTTGAATACTTGTTGCTAGTTTTGTTTTATTGGCATTATTCTGTTTGTTCAGTGTCATTCCTCCTTTAGTACACCGAGACTACATCGGAAAAAAAAAAAAAAAAAAAAATCTTCTGTTGGCGACAGATCATCTAGAAATACTCTGGGAATCAACAAGGTCACATTAGTATCGTATAATGAAACAACAATTATTAAAAAAAAATAATAAAAAAAATCATCTCCCTCAGTGCTTTTTTTTTTTTTTTTTTTTTTTTTTGCGCTCATACCGTAGGCAACGGTTCGGAGCAAGAACAGTGTTCATAGCAGGGGGAAAAAAAAAAAAAAAAAAAAAAAGCATAGTTAATTTTGCTGCAATCTACCCAATTATTTCTGCGTTTTTTCTTATCTTTTTTTTTTGTTTTTCCCTTTCCTCAATTCCAACTCCCCAAAATTTTCGTTGCTGTTTGTTTCTGTCAGACAAATTTCTTCGTTCTTTTCGTTTTTTTTTTTTTTTTTATTTATTGCCCTCGAAACCTCACTCACCCTTCTTGCAAAGCAGGACCTTAAAACAACTGTACCAGGCAGACTCCAAATAACAGCATAGCGGGGATAGCGTCACGCTGTAATTAAAAAAAAAGATTGAAGGAAAACGCGCAGCACGCGGAAGGTTTCAACCAGCACCATTTTCCCCAGCCACATAAAGCCCCGTGATGGGTGTTTTTTCGCTCCAGCTTTTTCCGTTTTTTTTTGTTTTTGTTTTGGCTTTTTTTCTATCGCGTGTCTTTTTCTTGCAATTTCATATGTGCTAATTTTTGCAAGGGGCTCACACGCAAACTCGCCTTAGTGCCCAAATCTCTTCTCTTGCATCAGGCAGGTACCGTTAACCTCATCGGGTCTCCTGAGTAGAAACTTAAAAAAAAAAAAGAAAAAAAAGAAATACCTATAAGAATTGTTTACGGTGCATGTCACTCAGTCTCCTTTGAAAAAGTGGAGTGTAAGAGAGGGATATATACATAACGTTTGAGTGGTTTTTCTTTTGTTTTTCTTAGGGTAACATTTTGACTATAATTAGAATAGAATTGTTACTTGCTTATTTTACCTTTCTCCCTTGATAACAAGGTCTTTGTACCTCGTTGTCTTTTTTTTTTTTTCTGTGCAACATCAGGTCCCCATTCGAAGTGTTTTTTTTCTTGCTTACAATCAAATACCTTTTCAAAGATTGCGTAGAAATACAAAAATGCGTTTTTCGGTGGTTTTTTTCCTAATAGGGACGAGAAGTATTTTTTTTTTTTTTTTTTTTTTTTTTTCCCCCTAATTTGCTGTCTTTTTCTCTCTTTTTCTTCTTCCTTTTTTCCTCATCCAACAGTTTCCACGTATTGTCATATATCGCACGAGACTAGATATTGCTATTTATTTATTTCTGTTGACGGTTGTAGTGGTTCTTTCCTTCCCTGCTCTATTTCATGCTTGTGATATTTAGTAGGTGTTTTCTCTCGGTCTTTTATTTCACCCTACGAACCTTTTGTATTTCTGTTCGTAGTTTACGTTTAACGTCTTACATCGACAGCTGCTTAGCGAAAGAGCAACAAATTTTTTTTTTTTTTCTTTTTTGATAATTTTAATTTTTTTTCTCTTTATTTTGTTATTTCATTCTTCGTGAGTAGTTGTCGCCTTCACATCCAGGAATCTTCATTTAGGTAGCGGTTTTTGACTGTTTCATAAAAAAAAAAAATAAAACCATCCTTGTTGGTGTACCCATGACGACGAACGATTTTCTGCTTGTGTTTTTAAGTGACGTTATCGTCCTTAGGCATATAAATAAAAAGTATTTGGATTGTTTTGCCTTTCACCTTTACTCGCGTGCAGAAAAAAAAGATGACTTTTTTTATGGATAAAATATTGTTACTGTTGTTGGTTTTTTTTTTTTTTTTTTTCACCACAAACGTTTTTTTTCTGGAGAATTAAAAAAAAAGTCTCGATGCAAACGGAGCTCTTCACGCTGTGAATATTGCTTTTTTTTTTTTTGAGGATTTCTATTTTAATAGTAATTCTGGTTGTGTGTGATGTTTTCTTGTAAGGATGTCCCCATGGTTATTGCGGTCTTCATTCACCTATGTAAACAAGATGAATGAAGTAGTTTTCGAGTGTTGCTACTGAAATTAGTAGCAAAAAAAGATTATTCATGCTTTGAGTTTTCTTCTTTTGCTTATATCATTTCTTCAGCACCACACTCGCTGTGTTGCAAACCTGATGTTGCAAAACACACGAGAACTGTTGCAAAAAAAAAAAAAAAAAGAGAGAGGGGGGGAAAAAAAAAGCTGATTGTGCTCGATATAAAAATTGAGTTCGGTACACAAATTTTTCGAACGCTTATGCAGTTATCAATTTTTTTTTTATATTTCTGTGCTGTTCCCCCCTGGCTGCTGGCATTTTTTATATTTTCTTTTTTTGGAACCAATGCTGCAGTACATGCATTTTTCGAAAATTTTTGATTTGTGCAAAAGAGTAATCAATCCTTTCTCACATGCTTTGTGAGGAGCGGTAGTTTTCCTGTTATCTTTTTTTTCTTTTTTTTTCTGTTTCTTTTTTTTTTTTTTCTTTAAATTTTATTTTTATTAACCCTAAGAAAAAAAGAGAGGTAGAAACCCTTTTTTTTTTGCATCTTAAAAACGAAATATTGGAAAGAGAGGGAAAAAAGATCGATGAATGAACAGAGCGAAAGCAGCGGTTGGGACACGGCCCTAGTATCCACTAAATCTACTCCCGAGCCGAATGAAGAGCTGTGTTTATTTGTATTGATTTGTCAGTCTTTTAACCCCCTAGGAACACCGTTACTGCGGGTATCAGATCATTCATTATTCGCCCTTTGCCGAATTTTCTCTCTCTCAAAAGCCATTGTTCTCTCAAGGCGATTCCAAGTTTTTTTTTTAGGGTTAAGAAAAAAAAAAAAAAATTTAAAAAAATTTAAAAAAAATTATTTTATCCCCGTTTTTTTAATGATTTTTATGCCGCGGGGACTCGAACAGCATATGTCATACTTTTGAATAATCGTTCAAGTACAAGTTTAGAAGGACAATAATAATAATTAAAAAAAAAAACTTCTTCATTTCTTATGACCTCCGCATGTACCATCTTCAGAGATGCATTATTTATCATTTAATGGTCTGTCTTTATACAGAGAAAGACACAACTGATATCTTACTGTATAACGAACGGTACGTCGATAATATTGAGCCCAGTAACATACCTGCTTTTCGTTCTCGATCTGTGGAATATGTTGGGCAGTGGCTCTCAATGTTGTCAGTTTAACGTCTTTTCACATAGAGATGAAGCATGTGTTTCCCCGTTTTTTTCTGACATTTTTCTTTTTTTTTACCCCCCGAGGAATTTTATTTTATGTAGGAAACATCGTTCTCAGCAAATAATGAGCACAGCTTAACACAAGAAAAAAAAAAAAAAAAAAAAAAAGAAAAAAACTTAGTTGGTTAGTTTTTTTTTTTTTTTTTTTTTTAAATAGCAAAATTACTTTTTTTATCAACCTGCTAGTGAGGACTCAACAGACCTTTGACGTATCTACTGGGACTTAATTCATGACTTACTTTGTAGTATCTACTGGGACTTAATTCATGACTTACTTTGTAGTATCTACTGGGACTTAATTCATGACTTACTTTGTACTTAATTTATAACTAGAAGGAAGGAAAGGTATTCGAAAAGCAAAAAAAAAAAAGAAACCCATTTTTCTAAACTAGCCATTTTTAAATTAGGAGAATCATTGCAGCAATTTTAGGTTTCCTTCCCCCTTTTTTTTTTTTTTTTTTTAAAAAAGGTTTTTTAGATTTGTGACGAGCAAGGGGAAAAAAAAAAAAAAAAAAAAATTCTAATGATGTGTGTCCATACTGCTCCCTTTTCTCCAATTCCCCTATTTTCCTTATATTATATTATGTTTTCTTCCACAGTTGTTGCGGTTTTGGTCGACTCTTCCCCCGCTCGTTCTTGTGTCCTAATCTTAAATAATATCCCTTCACTTGGGTATGGCATCTGACAAAAGAAATGCTTGTCCCACAGATACAGATAATTATTGTTTTCTTTTTTATTTTTTAAGTTTCTTTTCCCTCAACGCAATCAATAATGTCACGGGCAGCGTTGACCGAAGCCGATGATTTGACTATCTGTTTGCGTGCAAAAAAAAAGATATTGATTTGGTGCTTTTCTTTTCCCTTTTCTATTGTTCCTTGTTTTTAAATTGTTTCTCCAATGTAGTAATTGCACTGTGTGTATCTTGTTCAAAAAAAATAGCTGGTCAAAAGTGTGGAGCAAAAAATATTTTTGCTCCATATATTCCATGAGAGTCATGCTGTTAATATTGTTTTAGCTAATGGAAATCAATTTAAAAATCAAAAAAAAAAAAAAAAACCTCAAACAATCGTTTACAAGTAAAATGCTTTTTTTCCTCAGCTTATTCTTTTCTTTCTCCCAACTTATTATTATCATTCTTTTTCTTTCTCTTTTCTTTCTCTTGTTTACAGCAAGACTTCCACGACTCATGACAAAGTGTGCGTGAGGAATACAATAGAGTGTCGCTACAATAGCTTTAATGCTAAGGCTCACATGACTGGTGCCCCATACTCTGAAATCTATTCTCGATTTGTGCGGTAAGAGTAGTTGTTTCCCCTTTTTTTGCACATGGCTGATATTTTTGCTCGAGTTAATAAAAAAAAAAAAAAAAAAAAGGAATGCTAATTTGCACACGTCAAACCCTTGGATCTATGTCTGAGTCGGCGTTTCTTTTTTTTCGTGAACAGTAGCACCACGAATTTTCTGACCACTAATTCTGTAGTTTATTTAGAGGCAAAACAAAAAAAAAAAAAGAAATGAATTGAAATAGAAGAAAGAATAAAAAACACAAAAAAATAATTATTTGGATTCTCTTGTTGTCTTTCTTAGTTTTCTCGGAGATTTCTCTACCTTATCAATTCCTGTCCAATAATAATAATAAAAAAAAAATAAAAGTTGTCGAAAACCCAGATTTTTGGATTTTTGGTATTCATGATGAATACCTAACAGAAATCGCGCGCTCGGTTAATAAAAAAAGAAAAGAAAAACGAATCTTTTCCCCCCTTTTTTTTCTCCCCTTAAAAACACTTCTTATCACACTTCCTGAACGAACTTGGAGGATTCTTCTGTTTCCTAGTTCGTTTAAGCCACCAGGCACTCTGTCTTCTAGAAGGCAGATCAGCAAGTACCAAAACAGTGAATTCAGTTCCTGGGTTTCTCCTTACCTCTAAAACCATTCATTATGCGATAAAGAAGGGTCGAGGTAGTATAGCGGGTGGGGGGAATATGACTTATTATGCCTTGTTTCAGAGGGAGCCATAATACTTTTTTTTTTTCATAACTACCTGTGCACTGTACGGGAGCAATGCTTCTGATAGTGCTTATTTGTTTTCGTAATGTTGCACTGTGTGGTAAATGAGGTAAGTAGTAATAACATGGAAAAATTGTTTCTTCTTTTTTTAATTTTTTTTTTTTTTTTTTTTTTTTTTTTTGGATTCATGGTTGTAGTGATTATAACACACGTGGGGTGTATGGGCTCTTTTCTTTTTTTTCTTTCAAAAAAGTGCCCTTTTTGCATTAAGAGAGCCTATATATATAAATATATTTTCTTTTGTACCGAACATACCCTCTGTTGTTTATAATGTATATCCCATACGTAACGATAACAGGATGGGGGGAATAAAAGAGTAGGGGCAATGCGCGATTTTTTTTTTTTGATGAGCCCATGGTCAAAGGACTGTTACTGTGTTTCAATCTTTAGCTGTTTATTTCGCCGCAACCATGATTTATTATTGTTATTGTTATTGTTTTTTTTTTTTTTTTTTTTTTTGGTTTTTTTTAAATCTGAAAAAACATGTTTGTCTCTTTCCAACAGAACGTTTGAATGCAGACTCGGCACTCTCTCAGAATAGCTCGCCCGCCATCCGTAGTTTTTGGTTTTTCTGGACTAAATATCAGCAGACAGTGAGGGGATTCCTTTTGTTATTGCGAGAGGCGTTTCTTTTTTTACTTTTTTTTGTTTGAGTAAGTTTATCGGTGATTCGCACACGGCAATCCCTTTCCCCGTTTATCTTTTTGCCTATGTGAGCAGTACCCCTTTAGTTCGACTGCATCGTTAATTCTAGTATTCAAAATTAGTTAACATTTTGATACAGTACAATATATTTATATCTTTATAAATATGCTCAAAAAACCCCCGTATTTTTTTTCCAAATTTCTAGCAACGATTTTTGGATAGTTAATACGAGCATTCTTTTTATGGTATTGAAAAAAAAAAAATGAGTATATTTTTTTTGCCTTTAGAATTTTAGCTACCTACTTCACACGGAAACTAACCGAAAACACCTCTATTACGTTATTTCTAAAGTATTTTTAACTTTTAGCTTATTACTGTTTTTCTACATTGCCAACAGTTTCATTCCCAGTCCCTACTGTCTCAAATGCTGTCTGAAGCCACCTGTTTTCATTTCCCCCGTTCCTTTCTTTTTATTTTTTAAATTTATTTATTTACTTATTTTTTGTGTTCGTTTTGTGTTCTTTTTTTTATTTTATCTTTTCAAAAATTCTTTTTTTTAGGAAAATCTTTTTCCTGCTTTGGACGGGAACTCTCTTTTATTAACGGAAAAGAGATGGAACGGGTTTTCAAAAATAATGATTAATTATATGCTAGGAGCATCTTACCACATCTAAGGATGGCAACAGGCGTGCAAATTGCCCAATAGCTACGAATTTAGCTGAGGCAGCGAAAGAAGAATAGGTAACTTCAAGTGCTTTTGCATTATGAAGATTACAAATAGATGGTTTTTTTTAGTTTATGTTAAACATAAATTTAAAAAAAAAAGGGAAGGAAAACGAGGTGTCTGGTAAGTGTTTTGTGAGTCTTTAAGAATTAAATATATCAAGGGAGGGTTGATAATGGAGATTAATGGGGGGTGAGGCCCCTCATTCCCTCTATCGTGTGTTTTTTATTTTTATTTTTATTTTATATTTTATGTTCTCCTCTTTTTTCTTCGTTTCCCGCTATTTTTATCGCGAGCAATAAAAAATAAAATAAAAAAAACTTTGCATTCTTTGTTAAGTATTACTGTCAACTGAATTCCTGCTCCCAATCAAATCAAAGGAGTGGAACCCCACAAGACTAGTATTACGGAATACTTGCGAAGTATAGTTGTTGTAGTACCGCAGCACACATTTGCACACGAACGATATTATCTTTATAACACTGGGTTTCCCGTTCCCTCTTCCCCTTCCCCATCGCTTTCTGTTTGAGTGCCCATTTCCCTCCAGCTTCTTATTCTCATCCGTTATGCTTGAAAAAACACGTTGGGAATGAAAGTTGCAAAAGTAAATTATACTCTCTTATTCATCTGCAGGTATTAACTTATTGTGTTTGACATACACGTTAGATACTATAGAGCGATATGACACGGATTGAAGATAACGTCCCAGAGCAACACCACGGGAATACAAAGTACGAGAAAAAAAAACCTACCATTCTTTGTGTTATTAATTTAAACATTTTTTATTTTTTTTTAAATTTTTTTAAAAAGGTATTAAACAAAATATGTTACTAAGAGGGAGAAGTCTTATAAAAAATGTACGATTTATCAGAAACTTTGACAAAGATGTGGCAGAAGAAGCGTTGGTACTGAGGAAAGAAATTCACGAGATCATTGACGAAGCTGAGTCGCTTGGGTCAGAACAGCGTGATGAAATACTTCTATATGAACCAAAACCTTTATGGATTCTACGGGATGGTGAAAAGGATCATCGAGATGGAATGTCAATGAGAAATTATTGGCAAGCCCAAATGTGGGGAATTCCAAACGAGATGAGACCAAAACTTGGATTCCTTCAAAGAGGAAGATTAACTTTATTAAATAACCTCCTCGACACAATTTATGACACTGACTACACCGGTATGTCTGGAACACAATACACTGATGAACTTTTTAAATTGAAATCAGAACCGATGCTTAGACCAAGAATCCCATCGTTTCTAAACCCACAATTCGGCAGATGCGTATTAAACTATATGTTAACTCAAATGAGAAAACTTGGAACAACCAGACTAATCATTTATGAACTATCTGGACATAACGGACAAACCGCTCTAGCAATACTAGACATTTTGGAAGAAGAATATCCTGAACTCTACGAAACGTGTGAATACCATATGATTGACGTTCTTGGCATCTGGATGACCCACAGAGATGCCCACATAAAAGCACATCACTTTGATCATTATTTCGAACATCACATCTCTTTCTTTGATTGGGACGTTTTAGTCAGTGATAGAGTCTTCTTTCTAATGCTTGAGATTGCTTCTTATTTACCACAAGACAGAATTGATCTCAGACCGAAAAGTCGTGTTGAAGAAATGCCTTTAATATACCAATCAGGAATAGTAGAACGCTACCAGTGGGATGATCGATTTCACTCTGATCCTAATTGCAGTAGGCTTGATGAGGACCTAACAGTTCATAAGTTACTCGACGATGAGCTCATTCTTGAATTTTTAAAACACGTTGATCATGATGGACTTTTCACCCAAGACAGACTCCAGCAACATCTCTATGAAAACATTTCTGAAAAAAGAAATGTTCCTTCTCATGAAAAGACATTCATGGACTGCAATGAAGACTGTTGGTTTACAGGTCCGGACAGATACAGAGCTAGGTTGGGTTTTTTAAATCACAGATTCTGGATTCCTTCCTCATTAGTATCAGTTTTTCATAAATTAAGAGACTATTTCCCAAGACACAACCTAGTAATGCTTGACCAATCAGGTAGACACACGTATATTCAAGGCATTAGCGCACCATCATATGCGCAGTACGCATTCGGTAAAATTTGGGATGTGGACTGCATCAATCCATTAGACACCTCATTTGGTACGAATGAGATGAGGGGAAATTTACAATTTGATCATGTGCGTAAAACTTATTATGGAATGATGGAGTTACCTCCTGAGCATCCTTTGCATTTGTCTTGTCGTAGGTTGGAAGATTTCTTTATAAAGTATGGATCTGATGAGTTGAGAGATAGTCTGACAGTTCCTGGCATTTCTGGTGATCAACCACTTCATCAATTTACAGGAGCACGTCTGCTATGCGCAGAGTACGGTGGTAACATAAATGACATTCAAGACTCTCCATTAAACGCAGCTAGTTATCAATTACATGGAAGACATACTGCAATGAAATACATGACACGAGTATTCAACATGTTTGGTACTGGACGATATGAAGATGCTCCTTATTCGTTTGCTCCTCTTTCTGATTGTGAAACAGTCAATGAACAACTTGTAGATCCAACTCCTGTCTTGTCAGCCATAGGAACAGATCCAACCCCAGCACAGCTTGATGTTCCGACTGGGTATAAAGTTCGTATTGAAAGACAAAAACAAGCGGCAATCGATTTTAGAAAAGCACAAAACGCACCAAAGCTCCAAGACCAAACTAATTCTGATCAAAAAGAATACCTAACAGTGGAAGGAGGAGTACCGATTGTTGAAAAGATTCTGTGAAATATCTGAGCTTTTGTATTTCTCAACAAGGTGTTAACTGTGTTCCTTCATGTGTTTAAATTATCTAATTTCCTCAACAGAATACTTAAATGTCATCCTTCAATAAGCAATGGACTATCGAAGAAGTAAAGGACGCCTGCGTCGATAAACAAATTTGGATGGTGATCCGAGGTCTTGTGTACGACTTAACAGATTTTAAACACCCAGGAGGACGAGGAATCCTACGAAAATACCGCGGAAAGGACGCTACTGCCGCTTTTAATGCTTATCATAAATATATAAATTTAGATATGGTTAATAATCTTGTAAGGGGAAAACTTAAAACTGAAGTTGTAAAGTTGAAGGGTGGCATAGCGGATGAAACGGCGGAAATCAGATCGTCGCTCTCAAAGATGGGAATCACTGCGGATGAGTTATCAGATCAAGAAATTATTACTCAACAAAAACAACAACAGACTGACACATCAGATGACGAGTACATTGCTGAAGTGTTTAATAGCATTGCCGATCCCGCAACACAAACTATTCTTCCACCAGCACTTCGTTCTTTCTTAGAGGAATTGGGAGCTAAACTTTCAACCATAGACTTGCTAGTGTCTGATACACCAATTAAGCAAAGTGAGTTTAGAGTTCTGGTTGAGAATTTGTAATACATTTTTTTTTTCAGAATCTTTGTTTCGTGAATTAGACAACAAGGTGTCTCTCACAGATACCAACCCTTGTCGATAGCAGTCGTTAATCGTTTGTGGGTTATAATTTCCCTTCTTTTTCAGGTGTTGAATTTATGGTCCGATTTCTGTTTTAATTAGCACTACTTGAGGGTGATTTTTTTTTTCGTTTCTTTTTTTTTTTTTTTTTGTTCTCCATAAAAAAGAACAACCATTCAAACCACAACTAATTTTAGTAAAAGAAGTTGGTAAATAATGAGCGGCCGTGCCGCGCGAGAAAAAGAGCGAAAGTCTAGACAAGAACGTGTGGAAAAGCGTCAGAGAGAAGAACTTCACAGAATTGTGCTCAGATGGTGGAAGGGAAGGAATATTATAAAAAAAGTATGGAACGACCTGGTAGGTCGAGTAAACATGAAAAAGGTACTCCTCGGTCAGGGAATGGACCTATCTGGGAGAGAAGTCCTAAACTTATGTACCGCCTACAAAATACTTCAATACAATAAAAGAAGTGATAAGAGCGACGACTTGATGAAAATATTAAATTGTTCAATTCAAAAGCAAGAAACAGATTCTTTTCTTCACTATCACAACATCAGCGAGCAATGGCTTCCCAGTTGCACCAATGCTTTAAATGGTATACTTGGCTCATTGTTGGAAAAGAAGAGAAATGCAACTGAAATCGATTTCACGTTAGCATTCGCAACTAAGTTGTTATCACCACTTCCCTGGAAGAAAGCGGGTGTTACTTCAAATAAACAGTTTTTAGATTCCCTCTCGTATGAGTTGCTGCTGCTGTCTGCTGATGTTAATTCGGGAGCACCTGTTTCGCTAATCACGTGTAAGGCTGCTGTGTTCTCATCGTTGTATAAACCTGCAGTCTTCTTGGCAGAATTCTTGTCTCGACCACCTGTTGAATTGGAAATGCTGAAACAGCATATCGTTACTTCAAAAATAACATTCTCACATCCGTTTTGGATAAAACTGCTCTCTTGCTCATCTGACTTAGATTCAGGGATAGATGACGATGATGGTGAGGCATATATCAACCCAGAGTGTGCAATATTCACGGTATGCTCGTTGTACAAGTTAGCAGTTGCTACGTTGGTTATGACTCGTCTTGTCTTAAAGTCTGAAGAAACATCGTTTCCAGAAAGCTTTTATGAACTTTTGAACATCTTTTTCTCTCGTTTTCCCCCTCGTTCGATTTTGAATAAGTTGTTTACGGAGCATCCTGATGTTGAAAAAGCTCTTCTTGAGATGAGAGGAAATCCAAAAGTAAAGTCAAAGTATGATTTATTTTACGCAAAAACCTTAGAAGAGAATCCTCCACCACTGTCAAAGGCTGAGCGAAGAAGACGTCAGAAAAAACGACGAGAACAGAGAGAACGACAAAACGTCAAAGACCGTCAACAAGCTAAAGAAGTTATGCAGCGACAGCAAAAACAAGAAAGTGTTGAAGCAAAGGCTAAAGAAGTAATAAGGAAACAACGTATCGAGCAAATAGCTGAGTTCTGGTCAATAGCTGTAGTCGAGCGTGACGAGATAGAAGCCGAGGAAAATGAATTATTTCGAAAAATAAATGAAAGCGCTTCGGGATTAAAATCTGAAATAAATCGAATAAGAAAAGCCGACAATGATAGACGAATGCAGCGTCTTAATTGTATGGAGTTGGAATATCGTAAAAGAATAAAATTTCTCGATCATCAAGATGCTGTTTGGGAATCAATTTTAACTTCTCATGTAAAAAACACAACTAAAATCTATCGAAATCGATCGAAGCTTCAAAAGATTGAACCGGCTGAATCCTCAACCCGTTTGATGATAATTTCCTCACAAACTGATGAAGTAGAACACCTCATTCTACAACAACAACTTACCTGTCGTAGAATTATTATTATGAACGAGATGCGAGTTCGTGCAATGCTCCTAACTGAAATAATAGACACCTACTTCTGGTTGCCTTTCAGTAACTTGTTGATCAAGGAAGTTATATAGCAATGCATCGCCTTAATACCAACTTACTGAGGTAGGTAATCCTACCCTTATAGTGTGTTTGTGGAGTTGGGATTTCTTAATTCTTTTTTATTATTTTCAAACAGTTGTTTTCTCTATAATGCCTGCTACGGAACATCAATTTCACAGTGGACTTGGACACAAGTTTGACATGGCGTGTACAAAAGGATTTGAATACAGGTATGTAGATTCTATTTTTATGCCGACGAAGTCGGAGATGAAACTATTCAGATTGATAGTCACTAGTAGCGTACTTATCAAAACACAGACTCTACCCAAGTGGAAGTCTTTGGGTTGACTGTGTAGAAGCTGGATCAGAAGGTCGTCACCACTACGGTAAAGCAGCGAGCAACATCAACTACGATGATGAGACTGCAGCTAAAAGAACAGCAAATTCGTATTGTAAATCAAAAATGAAAGGATGGTCTTGAAAGTACCCCCTCCTCCCAACCTGTAACAGAATCTAGTTAGAATCCAGCTGTCCGACATCTGTGTAACACAAAAAAGTATTTTACACGACAACAACAACACACTTTGTGATCGTAACGTTGATATTTACACAAATCGATTTTAATAAACGAGATTGACAGCTGAACAATATGTTTTATGTTGAAGTTTTTGACATTCATGAATCACTTAATTGTTATCTCCCCTCCCTTACTCAGATCCCACACAATGAACCCTGCTATATATGTGGTACTGGGATTAATCCCATCGGTGATAGCAGCAGCTGTCGTGATATATTTAATAAATAGAAGGTGGTTAAAGCGATATGAGAATAGTATAAACCAAGTAATCAAAGTTATTGATTGCACTGCGAAGCTGTTGTTTGATGAGGCGGAATCTGAAGTAATTAAAATAAGTGATTACAAACACCAGAATAAACTATCCATAGCTATTGAGTTGATAAAAGATCGAATGGCTTTCCTACCTGAAGTGGTGTTGGAACCGAATTCAGATCTTATTCTTGGTTATCGTGATAATCCGCTGGATACGCAATCTCAAGCAGGAGACCACCTGGGTGTTCATCGAAGCAACGGTTTAGTTAGTAAAGATGTGCTTTCACTTTGTATCAGGTTAATTGATACGACTTCTTACGATGAAACCGAATCATCGGATTTCATAAAAACGATATTTCAACATGTTAGATCAGCAGGTGGATCTATTCAGCACTATGAACCTGGAGTCGTACTCATCACGTTTGGAGCGACTGCTTGGTTGTCCAATCCAGTTGAAGCTGCTTTGCAATTATCAAAAAATATCATCTCAAGCATGGGTAAGAAATACCAACTACAATGTTTAATCACGAGTGGTATTTGTCTAGTTGGAGTACTGTATATTACTGATGAGGGAAATCCTCGAAAAACTTTCAGCGTGTCAGGACAATCCATCGAATCTGCTCGCAGTATAATATATCAAAAACCCTGTTCTATAACTGTACTCAGTCATGAAGCATCTGTTCATAAATTTAAGCAAGCAGCTCAACTAAAACTTGTTGAACATTGGGAATCAACAAGCGGAGAAAGACTCTACGAAGTAATCATTGGTGGTAACGTAGCCGGTAATGAATCCGGTATTAGTAGTTTTAGAATATCAATGAGTGGTGCTCACAGTCATATCAGTTTGAATCCTGAAGAAGGATATCACGCAGCAGCAGACGTTGACAGTGAACTGCCAGCCAATGAAGAAAACAGACTGCTATCAGCAGCAGTTGCTGGAAGTGTTACCAGCAAACAGTCGATTTCAAAGGTTCCAAGCTCATCGATTGATAGCGAACAACCCCCTGAAGAAGGTCAAAATCGACGTAGCCTTACCAGCTACACCGGAGTCACTAGACTAGAACCACAGAGAATGAGACCTTGTAATGATGTTGCTATACCACTTCCTCCTGAGGGTGGGAAAGGTGACTTGGTAGAACAGGCATCTCAACACTTTCAAATGGGTGATTGGACCACGTCGGAGATTCTACTACAACAAGCAATTCAAAACCTTGGCTCTGGAGCACGTGAAACAGGCTCTTTAAGAGTAAGAGACATTCTTCATGGACTGGCCATGATTCATGAGTCGCAAGGTGATTGGGGAGCATCACATCCAATAAGAGAAGAACTACTAACTCTTGAAAAAAAAAGACATCCAAGAAAGTCGACAAACTCTCATGCGTATGCATACCTTCAAGCTGGTGTTGCTTGTGAAAAACTATTCAAGTTAACACAATCAGTCAAACATCACCAAGACGCAATGGATATATACGAATCCCTCGGTAACATAAAGGGAAACGTCTCTGCTAAAATAAATCAAGGAGCAGCGTTTGTTAAAATGGGAATGTTGAACAAAGCCTATCCACAGTTAGTAAACGCGTTGGAATTATTAAAGAATACACCAGATAATACACAGCTTGCGGAGGTATTACGATTAATGCATTTGGTAAGTGTAAGACGTGGTGATGGAATTAGAGCAAGACAGTACATGGAAGAAAGCTTAGCAACATGCTGCATCATCCTGCCAGACCAACCTAATGAAATAAGTAGGGCGATTTCACAGGCTCAGACGATGGCGAACTTTTGTGGTGATTTTAATAAAGCTGCTTCGATTCTAAGATCTATTCGTGTTGACAGTAACTTGGAAGATCACATTACTGCTTATCTTATTTGTCTTGAGGCATCGTATTTCGTGTCATCAAATCGACTTCGAGAAGCCCTCAACCTCTACATGGAAGCCTTACCCATCCGACGTCGGTCAATTCAAGCTACCAACCATCCTCTCATTATTCAGGTACTTATTAGTATTTCTCATGTTTTCTTGGCACTCGGAGACCTGCATTCCGCTGAAGTGCAGTTGAATGATATTCTTGGTTGTCCTCCGTATCCAAAAATTACAGAACAAACCGCAACAGAGCAAACAACTTCAATAAATCAGCTACAGGCACTTATTAGAATAGCAAAAGGATCAGTGACAGCATTACCTGCTGTGGCTCCGTGAAAATGATTTTTTTTTTTAATTTGTGATCTTTGTAAAGGAAGACACTTTCTGATAACAGTCATCATCTTCTACGGATGAAAAGAGATTAGTGTTCGGGAAAATGTCTGTCGTTATTGATCATTTCTTTCTTTTTTTTTTTTTTTTTTTTTTTTTTTTGTATTTAATTTTTTTGTAAAGAAAACTTTTTTTCGCGATTATTCCCTCAACGAACTACCTTCAGGGTGAGAACCTTTGTCGGAGATTGTGGCTGATTTTTTTTTTTTTTTTTTTTTTTCCCCCCTTTTTTTCCCCATGCGACGGCACGTGGCCCGCAATCAGTTTGTGGTTTATGTGTGATTAAGGGGTTTTATTTGTTTTACCGTCGTGTTAGTGATTGTTAAAAACTGCTTGTTCCCTTTCCACGTGACTCAGAGTCAGTAGAATGGGTTCACTCGTTTCTAATTTCTAATCCGATGATACGTTTTTTTTGTTGATGTATTGTTTTTCTTACAATACTTCGACGAGATATTTTTAATGCAAGCAAACTTGCAGAGAAGCAATCCCGAGATTCTCTCTTGTTTTTTTTTTACCTTTACTCAGAATTACTCGGGGGAAAAAAAAAAAAAAAAAAAAAAAAAAAAAAATTCTTATATCGATCGTTCTTCCTATATCTGCATGCGAACCAAGCAGCTGGGTACCTGAAACCTGTTTGTTTAGGAAAAAGGAATAGCCGACTGTGAACATTTTGTATAAATCTTTCCCCCATCAATTATCTCTGTTTGTTACCAGAGAAGCTATGAACATAATCGGAGCCATCTCATCTGAGCTTCTGTTTGATTTCATTTCTTACAAACTGGTGGTATATTGTTTGTTACCCTTCCCCATTGTTGTCGAATCCCCTTGCTGGAGAATTTAATCTTTTCTGCCGAAGTTATTAAAAAAAACACAAACACAAGTTTTTTAAACTAAAATCGTTAATTTGTTTAATGTCTTTACGATTTGATTTGATTAATGACCAGCTTTATAGAATAATACAATCATAAAACCTATTTGCGATTAAGCTGAGTAACCATTAGACAACCGTAGTGTCCCCCTTGCTTTCTTCGCTGAAGAAGGCTGGGTAAGGGGAATGGTCCGAAGAAAGATTGTTTTTCATCTTAGCCCGAAACCAACTTGTTTGTTGTCCTACGAAAATTTGCCTTTTTTTTGATTGAACTGATAATTATTAATAGTAACTATTGGACAATTCACACCGGCCACCTGGTAGTCAACTACAGGGGGTGCGCTATCGCTTGGTACCCTACGCGCTTAGATATTTATGTTTTCCGTGTTTTCCCGTTTTTTTTTTTTTTGTTTGGGAAAAGTCTGCCTGGTGCACGACTTCCCATTTTAGTTAGTATTTGTTACCCCCTTTTTTTGAAATTCTTTGACAAACTGAACCTTCTTACTTTTCTATTCGTTTGTATGTTTCGTGTTTTGGTTCTTTTCAAGTTGCGGCACAGTCCGCGATCCTCGTTGTTTCCCAGTTGTTATAGTTACACCTAAATCAACTACTGATGTATTGTCCAACAAACAGTACGTGGGAATACTTTATAACATGGTCTCACTGTTTAATAATATTTTAATTTTTTCTTTCAGAAAAAGTGCTGAAGATATTCATGATGAAGTTGACAACGGAATTTGTATTATTGTTATTGTTAGTTGTTGTGATGGATGTCGGTGCGTCACCAGCACCAACAACTTTACCCGGTCTTGCGAATTGGACTTGGCCGCCACATTATTTAAATGAGACCAGTAATTCTGGTAGCGGTAGTGGTAGTGGAGATGGAGAGAAAGTAAAACCATTTTGGATGATTTTCTTTGGAATGGTTGTGGGACTGACTGCTGTTGGATCTGTTTGGATATTGAAACGAAGAGAAGAGACTAAACGGAAACGAATGCATCAAGGAGGTAGTCACGATGCTCTTCTTAATAAACAAGAAGATCACCACCTACATGAACACGATCACGTCGTAACATGTTGTCATCACGCATATGAAAAGTCAAGTGATTCAAGACGCTCATCAATCAGCAGTAATCCTGACAAAACTCTAGACAAGGTAATTGAAATAGTAAAAGCACCTGCTTATGATTCACCTAAGCATAATGACGTCCCAAAACAACAAACTCTTTCACTCGATATTGATACTGATGATAAAGTATCCAGAATGAGTACTCCTCCAAATATTAATATCTTAGCACCTGCTGGTAGGGGTGCGCCGATGTCAGAGTTGGAGTCACAGTCAGGAGTTTCTACTGCAGTTCCTTTTGTTGTTTCTGATTCTGTGAGTGTTGTACCTTCTGTGTCAGCTGTTACTGCAGCAATGAAGAAAAGTCCATCCACTGTTGGAAGAAGAGGTCCTCCAACAGCATCATCAGTAGTGTCAGCTTACCGACCAACACCTTCAGAGCTTCCTGCAGCATCTTCGGTGAGTGCTGCTTTGAGTAGACGAGGTCGTACTTCTTCAATTGCAACAACACAGAACACTCCTGCGTTATCTTCAGTTGTCGCTCCTTCAGAACCTCCAAGTGCTTCTAATATCAGTCATGCGATGCATAGAAGACCTCCGAAGATGCCGACTCGGTCTCCAGCACTTTCTACAGCTGCTCCTCCATCGTCGGTTAGCGGGCTTGCAATTAGTGTTGTTGAAACCTCAGTAATGTCAACTCCGAGTCATGTTCCTCAGGCAGCAATGCATTACTAGAATTCCATAAGGATCCGTGAACAAGGATTGAGAATAAGACTGGAGATTAATTTTCTTCTTTCTCACTCTCTCCGAATTTGTTTTATTTGTGTTGTATTAGTATCTATTGTGAGAAAAAAAAAACTACGCGCGGGAAGTTGTCTTTTTTTCTTTTTTTCCCTTGAGAGCAGTCTTTCTCATGACAGTTCCCCGCGTTCTTTTTACTTTTTTTTTTTTGTCTTTTTCATAAGTTTTTGTTTTATTTTATTTTTTAATACAAAGTTTTTTTTTTTTTTCTTTCCTAAAGCTGGTTGAGGTAAACAGTGCTTATAATAAAAACAACACTTTAATCAAAAAAAAAAAAAAAAAACCTCAGCAGATATAATTTCATTTCACACTTGTACCCCTTAAAAGGGATACTGGCGTTGATTACGTTTTGTTGTTTTTAACAGTACTAATTCATTGTGGCAATTGGAAAAAAAAAAAAAAAAAAAAAAAAAGAAATCTTAGTCTGGCCTTTACTTTTTGTATGTTTCGTATAATCGTTTTCTGTCTTTGGTAATCATTCGAAGATCCTTAAGTGTGATTTTTAGAGAGTATTTGTCAAAATTATTTCGTTCTTCATAAAAACACTTTTTTTTTATTATTTTTCAGCAGCAAGACTGATAGCTTTATCTGTAAACAACATAAGTGATTTTCAAGTGGTGTAATTGTTATTTTCGATTAAAGTACCGACACAAAAAAAGAAAAAAAGAGATGTCGCTATCATCAATGGCCAATGAGGAGGTCGGTCAAAAATGGACTGATTTTGGTATTGACCGAAAACTATTGCAGGGAATAAAGAAGATGAAATTTGCAGAGCCGACACTGATTCAATCTTCAGTGATTCCACTCGCTTTGAACGGTAAAGATATATTAGCCAGAGCTTCTACGGGAAGTGGAAAAACCGCAGCATACAGCATACCCACTTGTCATAAACTATTATCAACTTTGACTGGTAAAATGGGAAAAGGAAGTGTCGTCAGTGCTCTTATTATGGTTCCTAGCAGAGAACTTTGTCACCAAGTGGCATCTCATTTTGTTAACATTTTAAGAAGTTGTGAAGGAAGGCTTCAGGTTATGAATCTTGCAGCGATAGAACCAAACGAATGGTCAGGAGGACGATGTGAGATTGCTGTTGGAACACCAACAGTAACATTGTCACACGTGAAGTCTGGTAATATTAAGTTATCTGAATTACAAGTGTCGGTGATTGACGAGGCAGATTGCTTATTGTCTCATCCAACTGTCAGACGACTTAGAAGTTTATACCCAACATCAACACAGTCATTCTTAATGTCTGCAACGTTATCACCTGGTGTGTTGGAGCTTAAGCGTTTACTTCTAAATAAACCTGTTGTTGTGAAATTAGAAGAAGAAGATGAGGATGACTCCAACGATGATCAACCTGTTCCATCAGTCGCAGACATGAAAGGGAAATATAATCCAAAGATCAGTCAGTACTATGTCCCTTGTTACAATGAGTCTGAGAAATTTTGTTTTTTATATTCCCTAGTCCGTCTTCAACATGTTAAGGGTAAGATTCTTATCTTCGTAGACCATATTGATAAGGCTTACAGATTGAAATTATTTTTAGATAAATTTGGTCTTCACGGAGCTGTCTTAAACAAAGACGTTCCAATGAACAGCAGAAATCATATTGTAGCGCAATACAACAGCGGTGAATACAATATCTTAATAGCTACTGAAGAGTCTGTCAAGTATACTACAAGTGAGTACTCAGTTAGCAGAGGTGTTGACTTTAGAGAAGTCAGCGCAGTAATTAATTTCGATCTCCCGCTGGATTTAACAGAAGACTCCGCCAAGGCTTACATACACAGGATTGGTAGAACTGGTAGGGCAGGTAAAGAAGGTACTGCAATCACATTTATGTCAAGAAAGTCATTGAGAGAAACAGATTCTCCGACTTGGTTATCATACATGAATGCTTACTTAGAATCAGCGGGACAGCAAATCCTCCCTCACGAATTCGCCACCAAAACTGAGGAAGCACTGAGGCTTCAGTACAGAACTGATGACGCTCTTCAGAGTATTAAAAAGAAAACAATCAAAGAAGAAAAGGTTAGAGAGCTGGTATCTGAAGCCATGGCAAGCGAAGCCTTAAAAGAGCATTTTTCTGAAAACCCAAGAGACTTGGCTGCCTTACAACACATCGCTCCACAGAAGCCTGCAGAGCAACTAGCAGCAGCATCTCGCTCATTCGTACCGTCATATATGGGTAGCTCAGTGTCTGGTCATTTGGTTGTCGAGTCCTGCAAACACACAGACAGCGAAGACTCAGACGAAGTAACTGCTACAACTAAAAAGAATAAAGGAAAAGCAATAAAGAGAAAGAGAAAGGATCCTCTTCGAACCCTTAAAATCTCCAAGGAAGCAGAGCCTACTTCAACCGGAGGAGAGGTAGTTCGTGAAAAAAGACGCATCGTAAAGCGTATTGTCAGGAAGAAGAAGCCAGCCGTAGCCGCATCGTAGTCACATTGACTGAGAAACCAGTCGCTTCAAGAAAGGAAAAGTGAGACTACTGCGATGTCAGTCAATGACGTACAGCTGTTAGAGGCAGGGCTTTATTAAAAAAAATTCTGTTTGTTGAATTATCACCTGGACATTACTGCCTTGTAGTGGATTAGTAACAATTGTCAGGTTTCGTTCTATTTTCATCAGTCTCCCCCCCTCCTGAAAAACTTTTTATCTTCTGTTTTCTTCTTTTTCTATTTTTTATCCGTTGTATTTGATTGGAGTGGTTTGCCACTCTCTACGATGTTTCATCAGCTTCCCTCCAGTGACCCCGTTCCATCAGCCATTTCGTTATCATATTGTGAAGCATTAGTTTTATCACAGTAGTGAAGGTAACATGATTCATTCACTAACAGGTACTTTTTAAGAAACATGGCTGAAGCCCGTGCTGCGTGCCACCCGGTACCTGCCATAGGGCTGCATTCATTCAGAGTCGACCCTTCACTTCATAGTACGCAGGTTGCCGTGTCGAACGATGGATTTGTGTTATACATTCCTCATCCTCGCTTTATATGGAAAAGTTTAAAGAGAGCTGTTCATTCAACCAGAACACAAGTTCAAACTTTATTGTGGCCATTACGACCTAGGTTTGTAGTTACATTCATAAGCGGGTTTGTCGCTTATGTCTGCTTGCGACCTAGAGATCATTGGTTGCGTAGTGGTCGAGTTGCTGAATTAATTTGGAAATTTGACAGTTGTCTCCCAGGCACGCATTACATACCAAATTCTTTACGTGTTGCGTATCTTTCTCTGAATACCGCGATCACAGTGATATTGGTAACAGTGTTTAGTCAAAAGAGCTTTCTCAGATGGTTGCTATCATACCACGGATGGCTTTTCGAAGGAAGAACAAAAAGTGGATTCACAAAGTTCTGGGGAGCTTGTCTGAAATATGGATACCTCAACAGAGGTCTACTAGCAGGAAAACCACTGCTGTACAGTTTCCAACATGCTCTTCCAAGTCTTAAGCCACCACGTGTAGAAGATACTGTATCCAGATGGCTTGAGACAGTGAGGCCCGTGATGAATGATGAAAAGTATCAGCAGGCAGAAGAAGAGGCAAACCAATTTTTAAAAAGTGGTGTCGCATCGCAATTGCAATCATTCTTGTGGAGGAAGAGTTTAATATCTAGAAACTATGTGACTGACTGGTGGATTCAATTTGTGTATCTTCGCGGAAGAAGTCCTCTATTCATTAACAGCAACTTCTACGGTATTGGTGATGGTGCTGATGAGGAGATTCCAACATCGAAACAGCTTCCGAGAGCAGCTGTTCTTGTGTATCACTGGTTACTAGCAAGGCAACTGATTGATAGAGAAAGACTTCCTCCATTGTGTATAAATGATTTGGTACCACTATGCATGGATCAGTATCGACGTGCTTTTAATGCTTCGAGGATACCTGGAAGGGATGCTGATAGAATTCGTTCATGGGATATGGATGAATCAAGGCACTTGGTAGTAATTTATAAAGGGATTTATTATACGATGTCACCATACACTCAGGATACGGGTAGACTTCTTCAACCAACGGAGCTACTGAGATTACTTCAGGGAATTGTTGATGCTCATGTTCCATCAGAAACTGTTACTCGAATTGGAGCCCTCACCACGATGGATCGAACAAAATGGGCCACCGTCAGAGAAGAGTTCCTCGTAGATGGAAGACTTCACAACAGACAGACTCTGGATCAAATCGAACGCGCCATGTTCATCGTCAACCTCGATGATGATGAACCTGAAGACTTAACTACCACCAGTATGTATATTTTATTGTGTGGTATTCTCTTACTGATGTGATTAAGCTAATACACTATAGAGTATATATCCTTACAGGTCAACTCTTGTATGGATCTCCATAATGGCTTTCAAAAGAATATCTGATTTTTAGTTTATCATTAAACTGACTTACAAACAAACAAACCAAAAATAGGTAACCTTCTCTTCTGTGGTGATGGTACCAACAGATGGTGCGATAAGAGTTTCTCTTTCGTAATCTTCAAGTATGTTATTGTTTCTTTTTTTTATTATAAATTTAATATATAAGCATCATAAAGTATACACAAAAAAAGGTCTTTTCTTTCAACACTAATTGTAATAAAACAGAAATGGTCGTGTTGGTATCCACACAGAGCACACCTGGGCTGACGCTCCAGTCATCGCTCACTTATTTGAGTGGATTCTCGCAATGGAACAGCGTAATAAGGATATTATGTACACAAAGGATGGTGATCTTTGTGAAAATATTGAACCAAAGGGAGCTGTGAAGTGGAGTGACATTGCATGGCAGACTAGAGAAGAAGGAGCTGTTGGGAGCAGTTCGTCACCAAGACCTCTTCGTATGACTCAAAGACTTCACTGGAGGATTCCAAAGGCGTTGGAACAAGAAATTGATTCAGCTGTTGAGGGAGCTCATTCCGCAATGAAAGATCTTGATTTAGAAGTATCAATGCATGATGCTTACGGAAAGGGACTCGTTAAGAAAGCAGGCGTCTCCCCTGATGGATGGATTCAAATGGCACTCCAACTAGCATACTACCGAGACCAAGGTAAGTTTGAACTCACATATGAAAGTAGTATGACTAGATTATACCATGATGGACGTACTGAAACTATTAGATCTTGCAGTGAACAGAGTTGTGAGTTTGTTCTCGCACTGGAAAAGGGAGAGCTACCAAAAAGTGACGTCTTAGCATTGCTGAGAAAAGCTGGAGAGCATCACGTATTAAATAGCAGAAAGGCAATGGTTGGGCAAGGTGTCGACAGACATTTATTTGCATTATACGTTGTATCAGCAGGGAAGGGTATTGACGCTCCATTCTTACAGTCAGTGATATCGAGTCCGTGGAAGTTGTCAACGTCACAGGTACCACAGAGACAGCTTCCAAGAGGGACCTGGCCACAGAATGACGCAGGCGACCGCTACTACACTCCAAGTGGTGGTTTTGGTCCAGTTGCTGATGATGGATATGGTATTTCTTATTGTCTTTGTGGTGATTCGAGATTCTTCTTCCATGTTTCGTCAAAGAAAACCTTCCCAACTACTGACTCTGCTCGCATGCAGAAGCAGATCCACAGAGCACTCAAGGACATGGCAAGTCTTGTTGAAGATAATTAGTAACTTCAACTCGATTGGGAGGTGTTTGTCATTTGATCGCCATGTTACAGATCCGTTTTTCCATCTTTGTTTCTTTTAGGCTTCTTTCAGCCGTTTTCCTCTTATCTTTATGCCTTTTCAATTGTTATGAACCCTTTTTAAAAAAAAAAAAAAAAAAAAAAGAAAAGGATCGGTGATGAATGTTGAGGGTAGAAATCTTGTTACAAAAAAAAAAAAATGAAAATAAAATAAAATAAAAAAAAAAAAAGGAAAAATTTCCCTCCCCGTTCTTCGTTTTCTTTTTTTTTATTTTGAGAAATAAATAAAAAGCTGTGTAATGCGAGTGATTGTTATGATTACATCCCCTGAAAAATTCATCAAAATGGGGTGGTCAGTTTTGATAGAAGCAGAGTACTAATCATATTCCTTTCTTGATGGACTAGAACGAAAAAAAAAAAAACCAAAAAAAAAAAACAACACAACTGAAAAAAAAAAAAAAATCATAAACTACCCTTTTCTCTAAGAACTGACATCCACTTGTCGAGACGCATATACTGTTTTTAAAAATAAAAAACAACATAACAAAGTGCGAAAACTTTCGCAATTAACCATTTTTCAATTTCTTTTTTTTTCTTTCTTTTTCCCCTCTACCTTTTTCGACCATATAATTTCGCGAGTGTTCTTTGTTGTTGTTGGTGATTAAGATTTTGCTCTTTATATTATTATTATTTCTTTTTTTTTTTTTTTTCAATTGATGAGGTTTTATCAAAAAATTCATAGAAATTCTTCCAAAGGCAACGAAAGCATTAAAAGTATTAGCATTTCGTTATTATTTTATTGCCCTTTACTTTTTTTTTTTTTTGAATTCTTAAAGTTGTTTTTTTACTATGACAGCAGTCTTGTAGTTTTCGCGAGTGTTTTTTGTGGACAATGCGGTCTCTTCCCTTCCGGAACTTTTCGCGGCGAGTTGGTTTTTTGTGTGAGTAACAGATGGTCAGTCAGTTGTTTTTATAGAAATACTGAAATTAAGAATAAAATATTTCACCTCACGACAACTTGTTTTCGTGTGGCAATGGGTCAGAAAAACAGAACGGAGTGTTGACGATGGGTTCGTCAACACCCAAAAGAGTATCCGGAGAATGACCGGTCAGGTGGAGGCTACCTTCGCTATTCAATCAAAAAAAAAAAAATAAAAAAAGTTATTATTTTATTCAGAAGACCCCCTGCTCTCAATGAGTGTAATCTTTTTATCTTATCGTTTGTCTTCTTACGTAAGACTTGCGAACAGAAATGACAAGTGTCGATCTGTCAGCCTTTTTTGTTTAAGTCTACGGATGTGCACAACAAGAACCATAATGTGCTGCCTTAGGCTTATCCACTATATAAAGCGAGTGTGTGAAGCTATGTCGATGAGCGATCCTTGCTTGTTTTGATATACAAAAATACAGTTTTTTTTGGCTGTAAATTCTTTTTTTTCCCTCTCGTTGGAGAATTACATTAAGAGTCTTCTTCACAGCATTACCGCAAAGTGATGGGTGAGGCCAATTGAGACTTTTTTTTTTGTCATTCAAAAAAAAAAAATGAGAGTTATATCTCAAAACATAACACTTAGCAAGCTACTTCTATTCTACCCCCTTTTTATTTTTTTTTCCATTTTCGAAAAAAAAACAAAAAAGAAGGAATTGAGGGTGCTGAAGCTTCGACAAGAGGAGGAACGTTCCCAAAGCCCCGTCCTCCTGTTGTCCCCCTCTTAATCTATAAATAGGACGTTATCCCGTTATAAAGGGGTACTTCCATTACGTATTCAGAGTATATATAGCTGCTGCGAAATAAACACAGACAATGACATACATTTCTAAACAGATGTGCATATTATGGAGCAAGAATTGGTTGAGTGTTTTGTGCGACGATTCTTTTATTTTTTTTTTATTTTCCCACAGATTTCACAGTTAATCCGAAAGTTATTAAAATCTCACATAAAATGGCCATCAGACGTTCAACTAGAATTGCCTCGACTACCGTCCAGAGAAGATTCTCATGCGGGTTTGGTGATGCTGACTACCAGAAGGCATTCGGAAACATTCCGGGAACACCAGACAAGGCTCCATACAAGACAGCAGTGTTAGAATACTTAGACAACTTTGACGCCAACACCTGGACTACTGATCCAGTTCAGAGTATGATCAACGGAAAGGTTGTAGGTCAGGGAAACACCGTCGACACCATCGACGCCTTCGCCGCAAAGAACGGAAAGATGGTTCACGGTGATGCCGAAACTATTGCTGCTCTTAAGAACCATCTTCACAATGTTGAGACTCCTGTTAAAGACTACAGAAAGGCTGCTCGTGAAATTGAAGATAAGTTCATTGGAGTTGAGTACGCCACTCCACTTATTGGAAACCAGGCAATGGACTTCAAGAAGCAGGATGGATTCACAGAGATCGAGGAGTGGGTTCAGGCTGCCACTGTTGAGCGTCGCCTTAACGACACCCTTCTCGCGAAGGAAGCCGCTGATGAAGTTCGCATTGGAAGAAACATCGCCTTCGTTGGGTGTGTTTCCAACTTCTCTAACTTCCTGGACCTTTCTCGTAAGGTACTTCGTAACATTGAGCTTGGTGTTCCTGTTTGTGTGTTGTCTCGTAGCAATACCACCCAGCACATGTACAGATGGTTTCAGATTCTTTCTACCCTTATGAAGGAACACGGAATCCCTCAGTCAATGGCCACCTACGCCTCGTTGGACGTTCAGGGACAGCGTGATTTGATTGCTTCATGTGAGAACAGCTCGATGTACTTCACTGGATCTCGTCAGGTAGCTGAAGCATTGAAGGAAGTCTGCCCTAACTTAATGTCTGCCACTGTTGGACCAAACACTTTAGTTGCCACAGAGTTGACCAAGGAGAACAAAGACGCCATCAGAATCTCCAGCACCATTGAGAACGCAGGACAGTGCACTCACGTTAGACATTTGGTAGCTCCATCAGTTAGTGAGAGTGATGTTCAGGAAATCTATGACGGAACTAACGTAGTCGACAGCATTACCGACGCTATCAAGAATGACTTCAGACCAGATGGTATGCTTGCTGGTCACCCAACCACTGCGACATCAGAGCCTTCATACACAGCTCACCCTTCAGGTATTGCTGCTTACAAAATCCGTGACTCTGAATTCCCACCAGACCAAATGGACGAGAAGTGGAGACAGGCCTTCCTTGACGTCACCAGCGTAAAATCCGCTGACACCCTCAAGGAGAAGGGATTCCTTGACAACCTCGGCAGATGGTTAGTTCGTAACGGTCCAATCACTCTCGCTGTTAACGGATCAAATGATATCGCAAAGGAGTTATTTGAGAGATCATCAATGACTACTTACACAATCGGTGATAACGATGCTCCAGCTCTTACCGTCTCCGCTCGTCCACAGGAGGGAGAGGCATTTGGAGAGTTTCCAGCCAGATCCACTCTTACTAGATTCACCAAGTTCCCTGTCTTGGTTCCTTCATCTACTCCTTCATACCACACTGAGTACACTCCGAAATTCCTTGAGAGTATGGCCCAGGAGAAGGTAAGTGAAGGAGCTGGAAGAAAGCTTCAGGAAGCTGCTACTAGTGATGCCACAAAGGGATACCTCTCTGTGTTGAAGAACTTCATGTCTGAGGCTGCTGGAGTCAGGTCAAACACTAACCACAGACATGCTCGTACTGCTATTGCTGGATGGCAGAGACCACCACTCACTGACGCCAAGTCATGGGTTCGTGTTGAGAAGGACACCTCAGTTGATGCTGCAATTGTTGCTTGCTTCCCATACGTTGTAACAAACGCAGCTGAATGTCTTGCTGTTTCAGTTCACCCAGAAAACAAGGAAGTTATCAAGGCTCTAGGAGATCTTGTTACTTCCACTGAGGAGTCATTCGAGACACCAGTTGACTGCTACAACGTCACCAAGCCATCATACGATGGTGTTCCTTGTGCTGGTGGTGCTCCTCTTGCCGGTGCATTCCTCGCTCTTCACTTCCCAGTAGGTCACGTGAAGTGTTTGATTAAAGACAACCAGGAGTTTATTAACAAGTTCTCTGACTCCAGAAAGTGGTTGACTGTCTCTGCTTAAATGGGTCTGTAGGTCACGTTTGTTTGAGTCCCTCCCTAAAAAGCGCTTGCCATGAAAAAAAACCAACAATTTTTTTTTTTAAAAAAATAATATGAAATCATTACGAGAAAAAAAATACCACGAGGTGTTGATCAACCTTTAAGAGAAAAAAAACAAGGAAAAAAAAAAAAAAAAAAAAAAAAAAACGTTATCGTCGTTCTCGAGCCACCTTTCTATTAATGAAAACGATTCCCCGGACGATCCCCGGCACAGGAGGGCAGCATGTTTATGTCAATTTAACAGTATTCTAAATGCTTGTATCAGCTTCCCGTTTTCCCTGTTTTTTTTTTTTTTTTTTTTTTTTTTTTCCTCCTCCATTTTTTGCAAATCGAAAAGCAAGCGCAGTGGCGTTATATAAGAAAAAGAAGAAAAAGAGAAAAATGAAAACCTGATTTATTGTGTGCAATGATTAAAAAAAAAAAAAATAAAAAAAAAATAACAA
Organism: Flectonema sp. DT1601; assembly: GCA_964019425.1. Taxonomy (NCBI): domain Eukaryota; phylum Euglenozoa; class Diplonemea; order Diplonemida; family Diplonemidae; genus Flectonema; species Flectonema sp. DT1601. The sequence continues at coordinate 615,215 of OZ025789.1, forward strand.
TCTTCGAGTGTGTAGTCTACAATGGTCCTTTAGTGATTGTGCCTCATGGTAATTGCTGAGGAACCGGCTGTTGCTCAATTACCTTTTAACTTCAACGTGCTGTTGCCTGCTGCCAAAAAACTTGCTGTTCGTTTTCCAGTTCCCCCTGCGAGCATTGCAAAGAAAACGTCTCCTCCCACATCGCTGTTTGACGGCAGTTCTCTAATTCTTCTTCTCTTTTTGAGTAATAATCGTTGAGTGCATTCTGTTGATTAGAAATAAGAGGATCGCCTCGGTGGTGGTCAGTGTGCATATCCTCAACGATTCCATTCTCGGTATTCCTCTCTCAAATCTCTTTTCCCCCCGCAACTATATAGTTCCACACTCGAAAGTTCGGGAAGCCACCGCGCTTTGCGATAATATGGACGTGTATTGTCCCGTTTTCCCTTTTTTTAATTTTTTATATTTATTCTTTCCAGTTGATCCCTCAGAAGCAGTGCAATGCTCGTTTTCTTTTGAGGCTGTTGATTTGGGTGAACAAATGGAAATCGAAAAAAAACAAAAAGAAATAAGAAAAAGAGAATTCAGATGGTTCTATTTTCGAACTTATTTCATTTTTCTAACATTGACAAAAGTCAAGATTAAAAAAAAAAAAAAAAAAAAAAAGCAATACAAGACAAAAATTTATTCACCGTGCGGAAACTACGGTTGAAATGGTTGACTTCAACGCGGAAGCATCCTCGAAATGTGTTTTATACCTGACGTTGACTGTCATTAAATACAACGAGGAAAAAAGGAAAAAGAAAAAGAAGAAAAAAAAAAAAAAATATTTATAACAACGGAAGGATTGCTCCAATATTGTTTTTTAATTATCTAATTTTTTTCTTCTTTTTTTTTTTCTTTCCCCCCTCAATCGTTGAAGATGAACGATCCTTGTAGTAAGGGAAAACAAAACGAAACAAAAAAAAATTTGAAAGACTTAAAAAAAGAAACAACCAAGAGAAAAAAAAAGGATTTTATACTTCGATTAGTCTGTTTTTTTCTGAGCGATTGTTCGTTTTTTTTTTTTTTTTTTTTTAAACCTTATTAATCATTCAACAGGGCAAAACCAAATGGCGTAAACAAGATTAACAGAACAGATGGGTGGATGAAACAGGTCAACCGATCGATATGTGCGCTATTGCATTGAGGTGGTGCAAGCCCGCAACAAGAGTATTATTTGCCCTATTTAGTCGCGATTCAATTATGTAGTACAGTTAGTGATTATTTTTAGATATGTAAACTTGGTTTTCACTTCATTAAAATTTTAGTATTCATTTACACCAACAGGATGACGGGTAAATGTCAAGCACGCGAAGCTTGTCCATTGAAAGCGACAGCAGTTTGGAAATCGACCCGTCGAGAACTGCGACTGAAATCTCGAATTCTATAATTGATAGTTCACGTGATGATGACAGCATAACATTTTGTCAACGAAGTGGTACATCGAAGCATTCAGAACCAACACATGAAACAGAAAGCACTACAAGTTCTGAGGTTTGGAGAAGGAAAAAGGCCGTCGAAGATGACTCCGACTCCTCCTTAAGTATAAGATCAGCACCGCTAACAGACACTGGGTCATCTAGAGTATCACCACATGCTCGTGGAAGAGCAACATTTTCAAGTCGAAGAAGTCATGATTCACTCGATGATTTAAAAAATAATTCAGTTTCTGACAAAGATGGAACAGAGAATAGTCCTACACATGACACTTTAAAAGTAAAGAAGGTCACAAGCAGCATGAGTGGAGAGAGTGACTACAGTGACACGCACCTGACTACTCCGGGAATACGAAAATCAAACAACAGAAAAATTAAAAAACTAAACAAAAAAACCCAACCCACAGTAGAATACGAACTAAGCACCGACGACGGTGAAGCTGTTGGATGTACTCCTACAACGGAAAGAAATAAAATAATAGAAAACAGTACCACAACAAGTATCAATGGAGCCTTCAGTAAAGAAGTGGAGTCTGATATCCCGATTATTACTGTTACGGAAAATGGTACTGTTAGTTCACCATTTCGCCTGACACCTCCTGAGGAAAACATCAATAATGTTGATAGTAATACATCGATGGAGTGGTTTCGGGACTCGTCTAATCATATTAATCAGAGTATGGTAAGTCCTCCTCCTCGTAACTCAAAACAGTTAGATTACGTCTCAGGTAGAATGAGAAGGAATTTCACAAAGAAATATAGAGCATACTCAGCCAAGGATAATGGTAAATATTCGAATCGACAATATCAGCCATCACCACAACTACGAAGAGCAGCATCAGCCCCTCCCAGACCTCGTAGAGTAAAGTCATCTACTCCAGAAAAAGAAAGTAGTGAACAGTCATCATCAGTTCACACTGTACCACCAAGCAAGGGAAGAATGTACAACGGTAATGGAGATTTTAGAGAACGAGTTTGCTTTAGAAATGATAAGAGGTATCCTCCAACGTCGAACTCTTCTCTTGCATGGTCACCCCAACCCCACAAGAGTGTCAACGGTAATGGTCGGAATGCTCCACTTGTGTGGGAGGAATCATCTTTCAACAGCATTGGTTATAATAACAGTGATTCTCATGGAACTAATAATAACATAACATCTTTTACTACTCTTCTTCACTCGGTCACATCTATAACGCAAGCCAATCAACTTGAACATCGTTTAGCATCTAAGCTGCTTGGTGGCTTTGATCACCAAAATTCTGATAAACACGTTCTCCAATTGGAAGGTCTTTGTGCTAATATGTTGGCTTCGAATATGCGTGAAAAACATCGAAGAATGACTCAACTAGCTCATAGCATATCAATTTTAGAACAAGCGAATTTCATAAAATTAGTTGGCAGGTACTACCTTCGTTTGATAACAGTTCTACAACGAGGTGTTGAATTCCCTCACAGAGAGTTGAGTAATGATAACTCAATCAGGTATAAGGTACTATCAATAAAAGGAAATATGTTGGAAGATGAGGTTGTTCGATTGATCGCCACACAACTGGCAACAATTGACGCTCATTGCAATACAAGTAGAAAGAATGTTATCGCTGATGAGATGGTTTCTAGAATATACATTCGATCACTTAGAACAACAATTGACATGTACTATTATCGATATAATGAAATATTAACAGATGAGACTGTTGAGAGACGCGGTTTATTTAAGAAATCAGTTTTTGTACAGCGACACAGCAATAGAGATCACACAACTAACGATGCTGTCCGTCCCTACCTCGGAATTGAAATTTCTAACGGAATTAGTTACGCAGGTAACAGATTTACTGAAACGGGAGCTTTACTGACTGGCACTGATGGTGTTGTTGTCGTTGCTGTGGATCTGAAGGGTCCATCTGCACGTTGTTTAAGGCAGTCGGATATCATCACACATGTTAATGGTGAATATATTGTGGATGCTCAATCATTTAAAAGGGTTGTTTCGCTTCTTACTTCGGATACTTGGAAACGTATTACCGTTGAATTTCTCCGAGCCACTGAACACAGCGATGATTTCACGTACTTCACTGAGTGTGTTGGAACTATAGGAGCGACAGCAACTACTAAACCTCTTCAACAGAAGAAAGCAACTTGTCAGTTTGGTAGAAAACCGAATCTTTGGACTGCAAGGAGGTCACCAACAAGAGGAAAGAGTTGTCCAACACACTCTCGATCACCACCAGCTGTTAGAAGACCGTCCCCGAGTAGGATTTCTCCAATTGCTGGTCGACTGTCTCCAGGTCGAATCAACAGATCTCCTGTTCGAGTCAGTCGATCGCCAATCCGACGTAATTCTGTTGAGCTACGAACTCCACCATCCCCATGGGCTGTTGGTTCCGTACTCAAATCTCGATCACCTTCACCCCGAAAACTGTATACAAACAGTCCCGGTAGTCTTGTTGAGTACTAAGCCGATTTACGCTAACTGTGGCGTATATTGCTGGATTCATTTTCTTGTTCTGCCGCTTCAATTGTGGTATATATTTTTTGTACACATAATCCCCATTTTTTTTGTAATTCCGTTTTCGACTAAACGCATTTACTTGTACGAATTAACCGTCTGTTTTTGTATAAGTATTTTGAAAATTTTTTAAAGTTTCAAAAATAAAAATAAAAAAGATTAATTTTTCCTTTAAATTAGTCCCTTGACCTTTAGTTACTGCTGAAGGCGGAGGAACGACTGTTTTTTTTTTTTTTTTTTTTTTTGCTTGTGATGTTCAATAGAGAAAAAATGATTTTTTTTTTCTTCTTTTTCCCACCCTGCAGGATTCAAGAACTGCCTTCTTGTCTGTTTCAGTTGTAGCATTTCAAAAATTGACTTTGTTAATTAAAGTGAATAAAATTATTTCTTCAGACTACTAGGTTTCTGTAAATACGAAAAAATGTTGAGAAACAGAAAAGCTGCAAAAGACACTTCACAGGTTTCACAACCGTTATTAGGTGCGGGTGCGCCTGCTGGACCACATCCAGCATTTGTGCAACTACCGAAACAGGGGAGTGGTAGTTGTTCAGGCCCTAAGAAAAATGGAGGATTATCTAAGGCTGGTAGGATGCTTATTGACTTATTTTATGCAATCACTGACGTTATACCTGGAATGTCATTAGTACCAGAGGTTACAGACTACGAGTTAGGGCTGCTTGAGCCATTTAAAATTAATGTTGCTTTTCCATACGATTCTTCTGACGAATCTCACTCATCGAAACTACATCTCCTTTGGCAAGCATGCAGCTCTGAACCAGCTCCTGAGCAATTAGTTTCTGAAACATGGAAGGACTTTGGGTTTCAGGGAATTGATCCTGCGACAGACTTTCGTGGAGGAGGTATTTTTTCACTTACAAACTTATTAGTGCTGAATGCAATTAACAGAACGTTGTTTGTTAAAGTGCTGCAGTCTGAGATGCCGTTAGCGATTGCAGGAATTAACGTAACTATGATGTTGTTGCACTTATTGCAACTAACGAAACACAAAACTTGTTTTAGTACTTCTCACAACCCAAACACTGTCGCGGCACGGACGGCTAGGAAGAATTTTGTGAGGATACTACTGTCAGAATCATACAGCTCTTCGACGTCTGAGGAACGCATCAAAGAAATGGGTCGCGCTTTTGGAGAAGTATACTGTATTGCTTTTGAAAATTTATTTAATATTTGGAAAGAGGAAAACGGAAACATAATGAACTTTAATTCTATGCTTTTGAAGTGTAGGAACGCGATGGAAATAAAACTCCGGGTCTGTGTTTCAATTGATGAGCTAATGAGTATGGAAATGTGAACAATTCCGCGACCACAGCGGACTTCTTTACGATTACATAGGACCGGTTGACGAGAATCAGACCTCCGATTGCCACTACTGTGGATAGTGTCATATTTAAATGACAATTTGTTCACCAAGTCCCTATTTTCTGTGTGATGTTTTTTTTTTATCTTTACAATATCCAAAGCTTCTTTTTTTTTTTTCCCCCCTATCGCTTTTTTTTCTTTCTTCACCCTGCCCCTGTCTGCTTTTCTTTCCATTCTAGCCAGGTTAGTTTTATTTTCATTTTTTTTTTTTCCTTTCTTTCTTCTTTTCCGAATCTTCTTAGAAAGAAGGCAACAGGAGAACACAGAATTGTTAGATAGAGTATTGTTATGTCGTTTTTTTTTTTTTTTTTAAACCCGTTCCCATTTCCCCCTCCTGCCCTCCATTTCTTTTTCAGCCATTGCGATAGTTGTTCAGATGTTGTCTAATACCTATTCTATCTATTTGTGAGTGTGGTTACTCTTTTTTAACATACTACGCCAAGGCGGACAGTAAGCTGTTTATACCATAATTTCGTCCCATGTAATTGCCTCAGTATTTACTTTCCTAATAAAAGAGGAGTAAATCGGTTTTATGTAAAATCATTAGTGGCAACTTCGAAAAAAAAAAAAAAAAAAACAACAAACAACAACCCACTTGAGTTGCCGAAAAAAAAAAAAAAAAAAAAAAACTGATAGAAAAAAATAGAGGTAACGGGGGACAAAAAAAAAACACACTACCACCCAGCCTTGCAATCTTGAGGCATTCAGGGTGCTATAATAGACAACAGAATTATCGCCTTTTTTAGTGAGTGAGAGAAGCTTTTGCTTAGCCTCTCGAAGTTTAATACAATAACAAAAAGGCAAAACCCCGACAGGGCGGATTATTACACTAAAAACAGATGATTGAAAAAAAAATTATGATTTTTTTTTTTAAATTCACAGCATCTGTACACACACACTGACACATGTTATATAATGCCTAAGAGAACGCGACGTTCTCAACCAACCAATGAAGAGTTGAAGACTTGGGGAGCTGATAAGCAAATCGACTTCGATGAAACGGAGAAATTAACTTCCAGTAGGATCGCAACGTTTACGATAGCTGTTTATGTTTTTGGTCAGGCTATTGGTGTGTGGGTTGTTATTACGAGGCAGAATTCGTTGTCTTTGTCTGCGAAGAAAGGTGACTATCAACTATCAGTTTTATTTACTGCCCTGACAATCTTGACTGACTCGGTGTACTACTCCATGATTAATGGTGATCCTGGAAGATTACTGCGAGAGGACCAAATGAGTCTCGAAATTAATTCCGAAGTCGCTTCATTAATGAATAACGCAGAACAACACTTATCTGATGACCTACGAGATGCTCAAAACTGTAAATATTGTCGCACAACTAGATTACTACGAGCCAAACACTGCCACCAATGTGGATGTTGCGTAGCAAGGTTCGACCATCATTGCTATTGGATATATAATTGTGTTGGAGCAAAGAATCATTGTCGATTTTTTATTTTACTCATCTTGTTGTCAATAAATTTGGGTTGGGGTAATTACCTAGTTTGGGAATCTTTTGTAGCACCCCCTCCAAATTCATCCCAAACAGAAGTCAACATAAACTCTGCTCGCAACTTCGTTCCATTTATCGCATCCGTGTTGGGAATGCCGATGTGGTTTTTTATTATGTTGGTATTTTCTTGTCATGTTTTTTTAATTTTTTCAAGTGTAACGACTTGGGAATTTGTAAAACGAAGTAAAATACCGTATCTTAAATCACTTCCCGACGATGTGAATCCTTGGGATAAAGGCTACTGGGGTAACCTCGTTTCATTTTGCTTTTCAAGAAGAATGGATTGGAGGTTGCCTGCTCAGTATTTCCACAGCCCTGTCTGAGATGTTGTCAACCAGAAATATAACATACCTACCATAATAGAACAGTGCTATAATCTTTATTAAATGAATTTTTTTTTTTAAAAAATTATTTTTTTTTCACAAAACAGTTTCTTAAAAAACAAAAAAAACCACACACCAAACACTTAAAAAAAACAACAACAATGACATCTCTGAGAGTTTGTAGCATAAATGTGTTATTCGAGGCCTATTATCAAAAATATTGCAAAGCGGATGTCATGAAGACGGCTGATCGTTTCGCAGCATTCAAACAATGGGCAGAAGAGAAGATTCTCGACTATGACTACATTGCTATGCAAGAATGGCCTTATAGCGGTGTAACTGCTGAACAATGGAATGGATTATTAAATCATTTTCAAGAGAAAGCTGGTCTTCAAGTATTGTATCATATTGCTTGCAACCAAGCTGGCGTTACTTCGTTAGTTTCTCGTGATTGCGAAGTTTTAAACCACCGAGTCCATTCCTTAGGACGCGGTAAAAGTTATTCCTGTACAGTTATAAAGAAGAATGGTGTTGTTGTAGGTTTGATAAACGCACATGTTCCGTGGGCACCTAATAAGGAATTTGCTTTTCAGAGCGTGTCAAAGATTTTTGAAAACATAAGTGACTGCACTCCTCATTGGATCGCTGTTGGAGATTGGAATGTTGAGGCGATCAGTGATCAAGACGTTGATAGGTTTAAAGAGATTGCGATTCCAAAAGGATTTGTTGAATTGTCATCGGAATTTCCAAAAACTTGCGCTTCTGATTCTGGTCTTTCAAAAATTGATTACATCGTCACATCTCCATCTGTAGAAGTATTGACGTCTAACAGCTACCCGGACGTAAAACATGCGATTAAACACTCAGATAGGTACGAAAGACCTCATTATTCTTCTTTGTGGTTTTCTGATCACGTGGCTGTTGAAGCCGAAGTAAAAATACCAAACTAGTTACTTTAAATTAATTGCAAAAGAGAGTGGAGGATCACTCTTTTTTTTTTTCTTTTTTTCTTCTTCCTCTCACTTAGTTGAAAACAATATGTAAGTTGTACTACGTTTTCACACACTTTTTCCCACGACACGTTTCTAACCCAAAGCTGGAGTTGTGCCCCCCCCGAGCACACATCGCTTTTGATTTTCTTTTAGAGTGAGTTGCCTCTACGTTGTTTTTTATCATATTTGTTCTCATTCAGCATTTAACAGTTCAAAGAAAACATATGAGAAATTAATAAAAAAAAAAGGTACTCCATGACTGCAATGACTGTACAACTATTCTCATTATTAATTATAGGAATCGCCTTTGGTTTAATTGGAGTATACGTTCAAACTGAACCTGTGGAAATAAAAGTTTGTTCTGTGAATGTTCTACATGAGAAATATTACTCTAAGTACAGCACTGTACAGAGAATGAATCCGGCAGTGAGACTTGACTTGTTTGAGGAATGGTTAACGAGAGAGGGTTCGTTATTGGATATTATTGCAATGCAGGAATTTCCATATCCAGAAACAGAATACAACAATCAAGATTGGATTATCACTGTTGAGAAATGGTCGAAAACATACAACAAAACAATACTAAGAGATCCCAAAGTATCTAGTGTTGGGTTACTACTTATAATATCTAATAACATTAAGGTAGTCGAGCACAACTCTTATTCGTTTCCAGATAGCGGGAAATCAAAACGATATTCACACACTACGATAAGGTTGTCTGGTAAAGAAATTCTTGTAATCAACGCACATGTACCTTGGAATTCTAATCCAACTGAATCTCATAAATTTATAAGAAATATGATTCCACAATCAACACTTGTTATCGCGTTAGGTGATTGGAATACGGAATTGAGTACTTCCAAAGACAAGTTTGCAGCTCTTCCAGGTATGTGTTTTGAACCAATGCAGTGAGGCAATCATATCCTTTAAGTCAAACCAACTAAATAAACAGCTTCCTTTACCGATGTTACTTCAGAAGTAGGGTCAACTTGCATCTCTCCGACTGGCATTAGTCAGAGACTAGACTACATAACAATCGGAGAAGGTATTAAAGGATCTGACTGTGAGGTGTTTCCGAAGAGTTTATCTTCAGCGATAAAACACTCTGGAACTCCTCCTCATTATGATAATTGGTTTTCTGATCATCTTTCTGTGAAGGCAGTACTCTCTATTAGGTAGTTAAATAATCTTCACATGTCTTGTCCTTTCAAACCTTCTCTTCTATGCTGGTTTTCAAGTCGCTCATCTTTTGATGAGAAAATATTGAAAAAAACGTTTGAAACTTCGAATAGACATCGAGGTTTCGAACTACCAGTTGTGTACTTCATTCGAATTTAAGATTTGAATAACATAACATCTATCAATTACAGGAACACTACAGTAATGTGAATGGGATAACTGGCTTGTAGTAGACAGTGATCACTGATTACTTTTTCACTTATCTTTTTTACAATACTCAGAGTATAATCAAGAACCATGTCTTTGTGGAAAACAGCTGCGAGAAAGCTGTTCGGCAGCGATGATTTGGATGATATATTCGCTTACAAAACAGTTCGAATGGTGATCATAAGAGATAGAAGGCTTGGTCTACTCAGTACCTTGTGTATGTTTGGAATTGTAGTTTTCGTGGTACTTCAATTAGCCATGAATGGTACCTATTTAACCGTAACACCTGTATCAGGTACAAGTAGGTATTTGTTGGTACAGCCAACAAGCACATGTACTTTTAAAGAAAGAGAAGAAGGTAAGACAGGCTGTACTGAATGTGATCCAAACCAAGATAATTGCTATGATAAATTTCCGAGAGTTCAAAATCTTCCTTATTGTAATCAATCGACTCTTCCATTTCAACGAACTCGAGTAATGTGTCGATTCCAAGAGAGCGCTGCAGTTCAAGCTGTTTTTCAATCTTCAATGCTCGTAGCAACAATGGGTCAAGAGATTAATCAAACAAAAGAATGCTCTGCCGACCCTGACGCAGGAGGTCTGTATCACAATGGTACTTGTGATAGGGTTTATAAAAAGAATGAGCAGGGATCTGATATTTTCTTCTTCGCTGATGTTGAGAAATTTACGATTGGAATATTTCATTCTTTGGCATCACCGGTTGTTAGAAGTGGTACGCAAATGACTGGAGGATTACACATCACACGTTCGAACAGATTGTGTACTTATGAAAACGGGGCAATTGATAATTTCCCTTATGGAAAACCAACAGACTCAGCTCCTTGTTGGATCACTCCAAATAAGACACAAGAAGGTATCGATGAATTTACTCTTGAGATCTTATTAGAAGCTGCTGGAATTAATCTTGACGATGACAGTTACGCCGGTTCTAATACAACATTAAGAGAAGACGGAACTAGTATTGCAGTCAATATAAAATATAGTAATTGGAATAATTGGCAGGTTGTAGGGTTTACATATGTCGAACCTCGGTATGAATACGAAGTAGTGTCGCTTAAAAATAATAGTTTTCATCATACTGAGGCCATCTACGATAATTATCCTTCAACAAGAACTCTTCTAAAGAGATGGGGAATACGTTTCGTGTCTGTACAGAGTGGTAATCTGAGAGAGTTTTCGATAATGGAATTTTTAATCACGCTGACGACCTCATTAACGCTTGTGACTGTGACTACGGTGGTGGTTGACATTATTGCAACCAGCGTAATGACTGATAGTAGTTTGTACAAGGATTATAAAATGTGTGTCACTCCCGACATCTCTGAGGTTCGTGATGGAAGACGCTGTGCTACTTGCAATAACGAACTCCACGACGTGTACTCAGATGAAGCTCATGGTGGATATTGCGGAATATGTGAAGGTGATTTCGTAACCGGAACAAGACTATTTAGGTGTATTAGATGTGGGCACGATCGATGCGAAGACTGCCTTCTATGCAGCACTACAAACAAACCTCCTGCGACCAACATCGCTTCAACCATTCTAGACTTGTATGACACTGAGAAGAAGGGAAGTCTTTCTTATGATCAATTTATAAGATTTGTTTTGGATGTCGCTGGTTCTGGTGCTCAGATTCCAACTCGAGTAGAATACAACAGCAGCTATTTATCAAACTATCTCAGGGAACTTACTTCTGAGGAACGTGACAAGGCTCGTTCTATTCTTAATAAAAAAAGACTTCTCAGAATGGGAAGTCTGAACATTCATGAAGACGATATGCTGACTCTCGATAAATTCGAAACAGAAACAGACACTTTAATGTAATTAAAAATAGTCTAATTAGTATTTCAATGACGATAGCTGAACGAGGTCTACCCGCGAAGCAAGAGTCTTGTTTCGTCTGGAATGACGCAGTTTGTTAACTACTGTTAAGGTATATCAACCTTTAACAGACTACCTATTTAGGCAACACTTTGGTGTGTTGCTTAAATTCTTACGATGATTCATTGTACATGGTTTTATAAACTACTGAGAATGAAACAGATAACCTACACAGCGGGGATTGGGGGGGGAAAGAAGAAAAAAAAAAAAAAAAAAAAAAATTAGATTTTTAAAAAATTAATTTTTTTTTTACTGACTTGAACGAAAAAAAAAAACTTTTCTGATTAACCACAAAGACACACTACAGAAGGCTTGTACTTGGCTTACACTTTTAAAGACTACTGGTTTTTGTCAGATAGAATTGGCATGTGTTTTCTTCCCCAGTACGATTCTGAAAGATTCTTTTCCGCAAAGTTACTGTTATATTTTTTTAATTTTAAATAATATTATTTTTTTTGTAGCCTCTTTAACTTATTCTGTCATAATTCAAACCCTTGCTCGAGAGACCCAGTTTGAATCTCAGAGGTGTTGACGATGACAACAATTAAAGGAAAATGATGGCCACCTACCTGACCGATTAATTCAACCTAAAATCAGATCTAAAACTGACAGTCTCACTTTAGGTTCTATTCGTGTTTCCTAAACTTTGTAGTACTTCTTTTTTAAATTCGGTTAAGCCCTTTGCAATGTTAATGGGGCAATTAGGTGTGAACGTGTTCCAGGTTTTTTATTTTTCTTTCGTGGTTTGACGGACATTTTGCCAAAGATATTTTTTTTTTTTTTTTTTTTTTGTATCTACTCTACTCTAATCATTTCTTTTTTTTTTCTTATTTTCAACAAAGTCGGTCTCCGTGATCTGTAGCTGAAAATTGATCCTCCCAGCCGATTGGAGTCAACTATCTGACTAAAACTTGAAAATACAGACTTAAGTTCTGAAACTACGCATTCCACGATGTTAAATGGAGCGAGCCGTAGTCCAATGTGTGTTAATTTTATTTAGTTTTTCTTTTTGATTTAGTGCACTATTTTTATAAACAAAATCTGATGTTCAAGTCAACAAACGAATCTTCTTTCATCATGTCTCAATTGAGATCTGCCTTTGTCTGTTTTGGAGAGCTTCGGAGGGGAAAAAAAAAAAAAAAAAAAAAAAAAAAAAAAAAGCCTGTGTGTTTTATGTTATTGCTTGGAAAAAATTGTGAAAAACAGAGGGGAAAACAAAGAACAATTAAAAAAAAAAAAAAAAAAAATTGCAACAAGTTCTTTGTTTCTTCTAGTTTCAGGTACTAAGGATTTTATTTGTTCTATAAAAAAATGATCACCAAATATTTTTAATTATGTTCCTTTGTTTCAATACAGACTTTATCAACTGTACTAAATAAAATGGCTCAAATTCAGCCTCAGATTGTGTTGTTGAGAGATGGTACTGACACTTCTCAGGGTATAGGTCAGTTAATTAGTAACATCAATGCTTGTATGACTGTTGTTGATACTATTAAGACTACTTTAGGTCCTCGTGGACTTGATAAGTTGATTCAAGCTAAGAACGAGACTACCATCTCCAACGATGGAGCTACCGTAATGAAATGCCTTGACATTCAACACCCAGCTGCAAAGACACTTATTGAAATCGCAAAGGCACAGGATGCTGAGGTTGGTGATGGTACCACATCCGTCGTTGTCCTTGCTGGTGAATTCTTAAGAGAAGCAAAGCAATTTGTTGAAGATGGACTTCACCCTCAGATCATCATCAGAGCCTTTAGAGAAGCTTGTGAGTACGCTGTTAATCACATCGCTAAAATTGCCGTCCCAATCGGTGACGGTCAGACTGAACGGGATGTTCTTATCAAGTGCGCACAGACCGCACTTAACTCAAAAATCATCAACCACGACAAAGGATTCTTCGCAAAGATGGCAGTTACCGCTGTTGAATCTATTGGAGAAGATATGAACCTCAACAACATTGGTGTTAAAAAGGTCCAGGGTGGATCAATGACCGACTCCCAGCTCATCGACGGTGTCGCTTTCCTTAAGACTTTCAGTTACGCTGGATTTGAGCAGCAGCCAAAGTCATTTGCTGCTCCAACAATTCTGCTTTTGAACGTGGAATTAGAGCTTAAGGCTGAAAAGGACAACGCTGAAATCCGTGTCAAGAACCCTGAGCAATACCAGGCAATTGTTGATGCCGAATGGAAAATTATCTACGACAAACTTGAGAAGTGCGTCGAAACCGGAGCAAAGGTTTGTTATTCTTTTTTTCCCCCCAAGTTGCTCTCCATATATTAATATCAAGTAGCCTCCCTTCTTGAGTTCCACGTTGTTGTACAGACTTTTATAAATAAAACAAACCAGGTTGTCCTTTCAAAGCTCCCAATTGGTGATCTCGCCACCCAATACTTCGCTGATAGACAAATCTTCTGTGCCGGCAGAGTTCCGCTTGATGACATGAAGCGGTATGTTTCTTAATTAACTTATTTAGTTTATTGTTTCTAAGTAACAGCATCCAATAATAATAAAACAGTGTCGCCAAGTCATGTGGAGGAGCCATTCAAACCAGCGTTAACAAAATCACTCCTGACAACTTAGGAACTTGTGAAACCTTCGAAGAAAAGCAGATAGGTAACGAGAGATATAACTTTTTCCACAAGGGATCAGCAGCACAGAGTGTCACTATTTTGTTAAGAGGTGGAGCTGAACACTTTATTGATGAGGCCGAGAGATCCCTTCACGATGCTCTTTGCATTGTTAAGAGAGCTAAGCACAACACTACCGTTGTTGTATGTCGTTTAACTATTTTTTTTTAAAAAAAAAGTTTCTTTTTATTCTTGAATTTCGAATTTAATCATTGTTCGGAGAGAATGTTTCTAAATAATACAAACAGGCTGGAGGAGGTGCTATCGAGATGGAACTCAGCAAGCAGCTTCGTGACTTCGCCCACAGCATTAAGGGAAAGCCACAAGTAATCGTAAACAGCTTTGCCAGAGCTCTTGAAGTGATCCCACGTTTGGTAGCAGATAACGCTGGTTTCGATTCTACTGAAATCTTGAACAAGTTGAGACAGAAGCACTACACAGCAGAGACTGAGAACAGCAAGTGGTTTGGTGTTGATATTGTCAACGAAGACGTCTGTGATACCTTCGCAGCATCAGTATTAGAACCTTCGATTGTTAAGAAAAACGCTCTCAGATCTGCAACTGAAGCAGCCTGTTTGATTTTGTCAATTGACGAGACTGTCAAGAACCCAGAATCAGAACAAGCCCAGGCCCAAGGAGGTAGACCTCACCCTGCTGGTGGAGGTTCCATGAGCCAACAAGGAATGAAGGGAATGATGCAACAAATGGGAGGCCGTGGTGTCAAAACCATGAAAGGAATGGGTGGCCGATAGGTATTTTAGTATCCTGCTCTTCATCTTTTCAGTTTAGCACACTAGAACGAAATAACTGCCCAATAACGAAGAATTGTATCAAGTGTGTTGATCCTAGTCCCCATCCCCCGATATCTTTTCCTTTCTCTTGGTTAATTACTTAGCACGAAGAGTGCCGTGTAGGTGCTACGTGGTTACATAATCCCTTAGAATTTCCCTCCCCATGCCCCCTATCCTAAGCTGTTTCCCTTGCCACGCCTTGCAGGTCGTTAGTTTTTATTTTTTTTTTTTGTTTCTTTTTTTTTTTTCTATTTTTATTTTTTTTGTTTTTGTTTGTTTAAGTGTCGGCCTTGCTAGAACGAACCTGGCACGTATGTGGTCAAAAAAAAAAAGAGTAAAAAGGCACGAAACCACGGAAAAAAAAAGAAAAAATTAGTTTTCATCAGCAAGAAGGGGCACACGAAGGAAAAGAAATAAAGAATTGTAGGGAGGCAAAAAAGGAAAAACAAAAAAAAACCCCCCGAGTACGAAAAAAAAAAAAATGTCACGGAAAATTATTAGATTCTGAGGTGGCGGCCAACTGTCCTGCTGCGTTTAATTTAATGGAAGGAAAAAAAAAAAAAAAAAATGAAGAAAAAAAAAAAAAAAATAACGAAACAAAACCATAAACCGCTTGCGGGTATGTTGAAATAACAAAAAAAAAAAAAAAAAAGAAAAAAAAAATTAAATAATAAAAGAGAACCCCAACGAGCAGAATGAGAACCTTAGTTTAATTAAATTAAATAAAATAAAAAAAAACAAAGAAGAGGTTATCCCTGCAGTGCAAGCCATCGTGACAGCCATCACAAAGAATGTTAAGAATAATTGTAGTGTCATAGTTTTAATCATTGTTTTCATTCTTTATTCCAGATTACAATTTAATGATTATGAAGAGTAAAAGGTTTCGGTTATCCTATTTCATCCATTAGGGTGATACATAAAACAACTATGCAATTGCTACTCGCTGGTGGGGTAGTTGCCCTGTTAGTATTCTTAGCTGTCGTGCACTACGTGATAAGAGATGGAGATTTTATGAAAATATTGCAAGTCGTAGTTTTCATTGATCTTTTTGGAGTGGCATTGGTACTGCCATTGATGTTTAAATTCGCAACTGCATTGGGAGCGGATGCAAAAAGCTACGGATTGCTTGGGACAATATTCGCAGGAGCGCAATTGCTCGGATCACCTTTTATGGGTTGGCTTAGTGACAGGTATGGAAGAAAGACAGCTCTTTTGATTAATTTCACGGGAGCAGCTGGTTCCTACTTGGCATCTGCATTTGCTCCTACATTTTTATTATTATGTCTTGCAAGGATACCCGTTGGGATTGTCAAACAGACAATGATGATAAGCGCAGCATATGCCGCTCAACTAACTCCAGCAAAACAACGTTCTGCTTCCATCGGTCGATTGCGTAGTATGGTTTCCTTAGCTTTTGTTTTGGGACCAACAGTCGGAGGATTCATCGCTTCTGAGGTCGACTTAAAGGCTCCGGCAATTATCTCTGCTGGATTGTTTCTCGTTGATTTTTTAATAGTTCTGCTGTACCTTCCAGATATAAAGGTCGTTGCTGGGAATGAAGGTCCAGTTGGTAAGAAACCATCACTCATTGCAAAGATAAAGTCTGCTGCAAAGCATCCACAGCTTCGATTAATTTTAACTTCGTGCGTGTTAATGGAATTTGGAGGTCGACTCAACCGAAGTTCTCTTCCAGTCCTAACTGAGTCGTTAGATCTTGGGGCTGGAGCGACTGGGATAGTGTGGAGTACTTTAGCAACAGTTACTACTTTATCAGGCGTGGCAATCGGACCATTGTTAAAGAGATTCTCACTTACAGATCACTTAGCAACGTTGTATGCAATTCCTGTTGCTTGTGTTGCAGTTTTTATATGGGCACTTGTTCCAAGTGTGTTTGCATTCTTCATGACGTACACAATTTATGTGTCATCTAAACTCGTAGTTGAGACTTGTTTCTCTTCTATGTTGACACATACAGTTTCACAAGATCAGGTGGGTGCTACTCTCGGAACACTCGACTCTCTAAATTCTATGATTGGTCTCGTTGTTCCATTGTTGTCAGGGTATCTCGCTGAAGAAAGCCCCTCGTATCCATCTCTACTTGCAGTATTGTTTACCATAATGGCATATATACCTATGAGATACTATTCTGGAAGTGAGCACGTTGTTGGCGAAAAAACCGATTAAAATGTTCTATTTCGATGCTTCATTTGTACGTCACGTCGGTGTCCTTTTGTATTCTTGCTTCCACTTATTGCTATCTACTTTGTATTACCTAGCCTTGTGAGACAGTAATTTATGGCAACAAAGTTTGTGTGTCATAGTGAGCGGTCGTGTCAACTTAGTTATAAGAACCTCTTTGAAAAAAAAAAAAAAAAAATTCCAAAAAAGTAAGTAACTTCTTATTGTCCGATGGACCGCAGTGTCTCTCTTACTTTCTTCGTTGAAGAAGGCTGGGTAAGAAGAATGGTCCGAAGAAAAAGATTTTTTTTTTAATTTTTTTAACCCGAAACCTAACTATTATTTGTTTGTTGTTCCCCCCTGCGAATTTTCAATTTGATTTTTTTTGATTGCTCTGATTAATGCTAACTAACCGTCCAATGAGATTAAGAAATCAATGAATGGTCCTTTTATTTTGATTTTTTTTATATTTTGATTTAGTGCATAAATCTTCTATATTGTAACTTAGTATCGTCACGAGTGACTTACTTGGGAATCTTTTTTAAAACGAGATGAAAAAAAAAAAAAAAAAAAGAAAAGAAAAGAAAAAAAAAAAAAAGGCTTTATCTTAAAACTATACAGAAAATAGTGATGTAGCACTTCTTGATGTTTTTGTTTGTGTCACAAAAACCGTGAACCAACTCAAACTGATACAGCTAAAAGGAGGTTTACGCGTGCTGCTCAACATTATTTTTCGTTCTTACAAATACTTGTTAATTGACAAAAAAAAAAAAAAAAAAAAAAAAAAAACCTGCTTTTTATTGCCTATTTATTTTTACTCCGTTACCAGCCGAGGGTATACGTTCCGTTATATCTGCTTCCCGCTGTTTTTTTTTTTTTTTTTTGTTGTTCCTGAAGGTTTTCCTGAAGCTTTCCACCCATAATTCTGTTTAGCATTAGCAATCTCTGACACTGCGCGACGTCACAAAAGCAGTGAAATCCCTTCGCTGAACTCGAGTGTGATTTTTTTTTTTACTTTTTATAAAAGTAAAGGCACACTGCGAACTACGTCCACCGGCCTTTCTTGGGGTAAATGTATTTTTTTTTCCCCCCCCCAGATTATTGTTGTGGAAAAAAAAAAGGAAAAAAAAAAAAAAAAAAGAAAGACAGAAACATTTGATAAGCCATGTATTTAGTCAATTGTTTTGTTTTTGCGAACTGGAAAATGAATCCTGACACACGCGTGGGTCATTAATCTACTTATGTGCTGTTAGTAGTAGTAAGCAGTCTTAACACTTGGCGTTGTAAAACAACAACAACAATAATTCACGTACTGTTCTTCTCCTTCATAAGAGAAGGTGTTTTTCTCAAAAAATTTATGTCTCTTTACGATTATTCTATTTTTTTCAATAGGCCAGCGAGAACACTTTGGGTAAAGCAAAAACGACGAATTGTTTTCAAGTTGCGGTATCCATTCCAACCTTTGTTAATAATGATTGCTGGGTTTACTAAAATCAAAATAATCTTTTTATTTTAAAATTCTCACAGTTGGAGCTGAGATTTAAAATATAGCCAAAAAAAAAAAAATAAATAAATAAATAAAACGCAAAAAAGGAATAAAACCAAAAAAAACATGGACCAATTCAACATTTCTGATCTGTCATTTGAACATCGCAATTTCGGAGAAACGTTCAGCAACCAGGCAGTTCTTGGAGCACTTAGTAGCTTACAACAAAAAATAAAAAGATTAGAGCAAGAACGAGACTACTACATGGATTCCGCACAGAAAGCAAGACAACATTTGGAAGCATTTAAGGCAGAGAGTGAAACTCTGAGAGAACAAGAGAGGAGGCAGATTGAAGAAAAAGAACGACAGCGGGCGGATGACTTTCGAAAACTAAAAGAGGACAGACCAAGAATCCAAATGGAGCTACACCACGTTCATGATAAAGCTTTACACACTGAGAGACTACTAGAGGCTGAACGAAAAGGATTTCAAAATAGACTTCTGGACGTTGAAAGAGAACGAGACTCTCTCCGCGATGAGGTATTGGAGTATAAAACTCGTTACACTGGTCTTGAGGTTCAGTGTAGTGCTGAAACTCGTCTAAATCGAGAATCAATTGAAGGAAACGAACGTCACAAACAAAACATTTCTGAATTTATTAACCTGAATGAAGCTCTGTTTTTAAAAGTTCAAGACCTTTCTGATAAACTTGACAGAGTCTCTGCGAAGAAACGAACTACGAGATCAAACAGTAAGAAGCGATCCCACTCCTCAGGTTTGTACTTTATGTGTTTATGTGTCATTCTAGTAAGGGATTCTAAGATAATAAAATAATACAACTCAGGTCATGATGTTCACACCATCAGTAGTCGTAATCGAAAAGCCAGTCCGAAGAGATCTTCGACAGCTCTCATTTCTGGTGATAATATTCATGAAAAATTAAAGAAAATTAATCAAGGGGAAATCCCATTCGTACCTGCAGGAAAAGCAAGTCATGGAGATAGCTTTAATCAAATGGCCCGGGTACAAAATGGGTTAGATATCAGCTTAAGGGTTTGTTATAACTTCCTCTGTCGAAAAAAAAAAAAAAAAAAAAAAAAAAACCTACAGCCTGCAGAACAAAAGCATCCTGTCATAGTCCACAAGAAAACAATTCAGAAAGACCAGCATCCTCAGGGTATTGAAGAAGTATACGGAAGATTCGCAGCTGAATACGACAGCATACACAAGAGATATGCTGACGAGCTTGAAAAAATGCGATGCACAGGAGAAGTTGATCCGGCTGCGATAAAAAGAATGGGAGTCTTATCAGACGAATTAGTTCGCAAAGGTGAAGACATTAAGGTCCTTCGCGCTCATGAAACAAAAGTTCATGAACAACTCCAAGAAGCAATCAGACCAGCCTTAGTACGAGGTTTAGATAAGAGAACAAAGACACTTGAGCTGTTTGAAGAAATGAAGAGAGTCCACGCTTTGATTAGTTAGTAATTAGTTTTTATTTTTAATTGTAGCATAAAGAATCAAAGAAGGAAGAAAAAAAAAAAAATGAATATTTGAAGAATAAGAAAAACTCCCCCTGTACTTTATACGTTGTTAGACTTTGCAAAATGCCACTCATACCATTAGGCTTCTCATTTTTTTTTTTTTCGTTCTTTTTTTTTTTTTCTTTTCACGTTAGAACTCAACTATAGTAGATTTGTTAAAAAAAAAGTCCTCCACAGTATTATTAGTTAGTGGGTGTATGAGAGGGGGAAAAAAAAAAAAAAAAAAAAAAAAGTTTGGAAAAAAAAAAATTTTTTTTTTTTAATCATCTAAAACAAAACTCTCTTCAGCAGATAAAGAGCAGCCGTAAATGTCGTACAGGGTGGCAATATTATTTTTATGTTTTTTTTTTGTACGAAAATTAGTAAAATTCATATAGTTGAGTCAGGGACACTTACACAGGAAATGAGACCAGTAGGTTCAACCGAAAGCTATTTCTATATAGAAGCGAACGCATCGCCATATACAGCACGGCAGGTCTGTAACGTCCTCCTCGTTGAATAGGGAATCGTTTCCAGTGACTGGTGTTGAGAAAAAAAAAAAAAAAAAAAAAAAACACAGTGTTCACAGCTAGAGATGTATCAAAGCGACGTAGATTACTATACAAAAGTAAAAGGATATAAAAAAGGTACCTGCGCAGAACACAAATTCGGTCGAAACACTGGTGGTCCAAATGCTCAAAAATCCTACTGGCTACAATAATTCAAACATAATATAAGAAAAACCACACATGCTATTGAGATGCAGCACTTTTTTTTTTTTTTTTTTTTTTTTTTTTTAATACACAAAAATGTTGCAAATAAAAGATACATCTCTTCTCTTTATGATACAGAAAAAACTGCAATAACGATGTGTCATGGCGTTAGATTGAGGTGTTTTTTTTTCCCCCCGAGAAGTGGATTGCTTATTTAATTATTCTTATGATCAGCTTAGTTTTATTAATGTCGTCTGGTGGTCGAGTATCGTCTCCGACTAAATTATATGAAAAAAGTCTTGGGATCCTTAAGGAATTCTATTCTGATGCAATTCAAGATCCCAATCAACAAACTGTATCAGATTGTAATAAGGGAAAGAAAAAATTCAAAGTAAAAAAAACTAATTTAATGAAACATAATTGGTGGGCTAATTGCAGTGAGGTGATAAGTACCGAGGGATCACCTACCTCTCAAATTCAATCACCAGGTGTTGAAAGTGAAATGTCAATTCCCCAACACAAAATAGTAAAATCAACCACCACTACAAAACCTCATTTTATACCACCACTACTAAAGAAGGAAAATTGTAGTAATTCGTTTGATCGATTTGGTAGTTCACTTGAATCGATCATTTCTGAAATTCAATTATCAGTTCTTGCTGATAAATGGGAAACACTCACAGAGTGGATAGACAAATATCACATTAATCATTATACTCAAGAGGTGCTTGCTAATATTAGGACATTATCAAAATCTGTGACCACGTATTCCTCAACTACTCCGACAGTTATAGGTACCAGTAGAACTTGTTTAACTCTTCATCAGATGCTATTGTTGTTACAAAAAAGTCATCCTTCTCTAAGTAATGAAATAAAACAAACTCATTCTGATATAATGAAATCTGTTTTCGTTAATTGGGCTGGTGAAGATAATATATGCAACAGAGATGAATGGGATTCACTCATATTGTTACCAACTGCGACGAATATCGAAAAACTGCTCGATTCGTTTCGAAAAAAGACGTATTTCACTCTTTTAACGGAAGAGCTCCACAGCAGACAAAAAAATCTTTCCGACATTCAGCTAGCTGAGATGAAAAGAGTAAAGGGTATCAAAGCAGTAGACAGATGTGTGAGATTTTGGCAACAACAACTCGTAAAAAGATTGCTTTTCGCATGGAAATTAGTAGTTAAAGATAGAAAAAAAGAAGATGAGTTGGGATTAACAAGACAACGTGCTTCAAAACTTCAAGGCAATATTGGTGAACTGGAAAGTGCTATTGCTGACAATGAAAAACGTCACAAGGATGAAGTTATTTATTTGAAAAGAAAAATTCAAAAGTTAGAACAAGAACTCTATCAGTCAGAAGAGGACAATAAACTTTTATCAATGGCTATAAGAGAACAGAAGACGATAAGCAAACAGACCCACTCAAGGGAAGTGAGTCTTCTTCAACACAAAGCTTCTGTCGATGCTGTCCTCAGTGAAGTTGATAGTTTTTTAGATTCTGATCTTTTTGGTATAATACCTTGTAAAATATCTCAATCAAAATGGAATCGCTATGACGCATTTAAAACTTTGAGTGACACTGGTGGGGTCACGTCATCCATTTTAAGATTTTTTAACATTGCAATTTCTCGAATTAGAGAAAGACAAGAACAGGCAGATGTGTCTGAGAAAACAACCCGACTGGACTTAGCACACTCACCCCTGACTGACCTTCGTAATATCCCTAAGTTGCTTGATGCGTATATCGCTGCGTATCATTATGTCAATTCTAACTTGGTGTCTGTTCAGGAATTACAAGAAGTTATCAATGAACCTCTTGCGAATAGAAAAGCTGAATTATTTCTCAGATACTCAAACAGGTTCGGGATGTCATTTCCGTGTTCATCACGTGAATTAGTGAGTTCAGCAAAACTTCACCAATCGATCATGTGTTCGATAATTCAGTACTTGGCTTCACCGTTTTCCAGCTTACTGAACCTCGCTGATACCTGCAAACTAGTAGACTCAAACAGCGCATCAACATGCCCTCTAGTCAACAGCTATAGACAAAGACTTATAAAATGCAGTAGGGAGGTTCGCGAAGCTGACAGAGCTTTACGAACATTCGCAATGCAACAAGTCAAAATCGCTGGTAGTAGCGATCAACAAAATTTTAAAAAGCAAGGACCAGCATTTGTGTATCCAACAGACGTTGAATTAGTTTCGTTTGGAGTCCAACTCGGTGAAGATAAAAACAAAGCTATAAAGCTGATGGAAGATAATTGGCAAGTTCTAACCCGAGTCTTTTTTTACTACCGAAACGAAAACCATGAAATCGGTTCTGAAGAACTGAAGCTACTCCTCAGAGATTCCCGAATTTCAAAAGTAATGGGAAAAGCATCCGCTCGATCATTGATATCGTTGGTGAAGGAAAACTTAACGGTCCACACGTTCTCAATATTTATTCTCAAAATCGCTACCAGCGAGTATCGAACTGCGGCTGGTATGACTACTGAACCAACGTCATCCGTAGTAGAGAAGATTATAAAAGACCATATATCCGTTTATTGTACTTGGTATGATGTAGAACCGTTCCGCGCAGCAGTAGGAACACCTCAAGTGTATGACGTAATGAATAGTGAATTTTCAGGTACTTTGAAATCCGCATTTAAATCATTTGCGAGTCGTACGAAAGGAATTCACACGATGAATCGTGAGGGTTGGTTGCAATTTATTAGTTCTTATGAACTGCTTGATGAGAATAGTAATCTCACGGGGGTGGCTGTCGATCTAATACCGATTCTTGCTGGTGATCCCAATACTGGTATTCTTTCCTTTCAACAATTCCAAGAAGCAATTTGCTGCTTAGCTGCATACAGAACTCCGTGTCCTTATCAACCACTTCAATGTAGTGTCAGAGCTTTTATAGAAACAAAAATAAAACAAAAACCTGTGACGGCTTCGTAGATCACTTTTTTTTTCCACAATTTTCTTTCTAAGTTTTCTTTTTTTTGCACCGACGAAGTCGGAGAAGTGCCGTCAGTAATACTGTCTGCGATCAACGAAATATATAAAGACGGTATTTATCTGAATGGTTTAGTTACCATTACTGTATTGTTTTATTAATCTCTTTGAGATGCATTCTTAGCGACTTTGATAGCTTGTTTAACAACAACGCCTTTTCGTCCTAAAGTTGTATTTCTTTTACTTGAATTTATTCAAATGCTGCGATGCTATCTCGTAGCAGTCTGGGGGCTTTCTAGTAGCGTTTTTGTTGTGTTTTTTTTAAGGTCAAAACAACTTATTCATGTTTTATAACATGACCGCTCCTTAGTTGTTCACATGACTTCACTAACTAACTAACATGAGTTGTGATACTAACATGAGTTGTGTATTAGGTTCTCTTTGTGTTTGTTATAAATATTATTCAAACAGTGTGGGGGAGGTAATTTAATATGGTCGTCACACCTTATCAAATTCAAGAGAGGAATATGATGGCAGTCACTGGGTCAGGTCCAGAGTATTGGTTAGTGGATGCCAGAAAGACGATAACGGCTTCGACAGTAAAGGTACTTCCGTCTGAGCCACAGCAAGAAACTGTTGAAAATGAGAAGTCGGTTGCGACGACAGAACGAGAAGGAAAATTCACGAATTGGACAACGCGATCTTATAAAGTTGGTGACGGAGAAAGTGAACCTGGAGTATGGGGACAAAGTGAGTGTGACATGGGAAGAGATGGTGTCAGTCAATGCAACGTCCGAATCCGACCCGAAGTCGAACTTAGTGAAGAGATCTGGTCAATCTCTCACATGGCAATGCTACTTAGTTTTTGGGTGATAGTATTCATACTCGGTGTTTGGGAATTTACTATTTGGTACGCTCACAGAAATGACACTACCACTGATGAGTCCTGTGATAGATTACTAATTTATTATTTAATCAGTTCCATTTCTGGTTTATTAATATTTCCTTTCGTAATGTTTATAACGATATCATCAATGCATGAATTAGATAAACGAAGACTTCAAAAGATGGCAGGAATATCTGTTCCCAACTTTACTAGACACTCAGTCTTAATGTCAACGTGGCTTAGTTGGGGACGAGTAAAGCTATTTGTGACTTGTTTAGTATTTGTTGGATCTACTCTCGAGTATTTTTGGGTCATATCTGGAGTCATGTTTATTGCTACTGGATCTGACTGTGGTACAGCATACGAACAAGGTGTTTATTTATACTTTATCTTATCTGGGTTGATTATTTTATTTGCATTGACCATTCCGCTGTTAGCAACTTATTTCATTACCCACAAATCAACTAATGATGTTGGTTCTTTGAAGCAAAGTTATGATCGATCGTTTCACTCTGCATCACCTTCTTACTATGATGAACGTCCTCAGTCTCCTAAACCATCTGCGTTAGCTGCTCTTAAAGCATTAAAGCATGGGCATTCTCCATCAAATACTGAGGGTGATACAAAACATGGTAGTAATCATCACACTGCTCGTGCTGAAGGTCATCCAAAACATAAACATGGTCGTGTACATGCATCTAAATCGAGTTCCCATATATAGTAACGATTATCTTTTTTTTTAATTTTTTTTTTTTTTTTTTTTTTTTTTTAAAATAGATTTTCGTTTATTATTAATAATATTTTATTTATGCAGTTTGTATTTTATTGTACCTTTCTTATCTCTGGCCTTTAATTGTATCGTACGAAGTACGAGTGTGTACTGTATTTAGTTATTCAACAACATCTAATTCATTCACACAGAGCTCATTTTTGATATTTTGATATGGATCCAGATAACTTCATCAAAGCCGTTGATCAAGATTTGTTATGTCCAATTTGTTTTCAAGTTGTACTTCGACCGTTTTCTTGTAGAGAAGGTCATATCTTCTGTGAGAGTTGTATCTTGAAGGCTTTAAAAGAAAGGAAGGAATGTCCAATAGATAGAAGCCTACTTGAAAAAGAAGAACTTACAAGGGTTTTATCTGTTGAGAAGCTCATTGGAAAAATGAAGATGCGCTGCCTTAACAATGATGGAAATGACACACCTCAACAACAATGGATTAAGAAACTTAAAGTATGCAAGAAATCAGGTGCAAAGCGTTTGATATGGAAGAAAACTAAAATGACGGAAAAAGCTCAAAAAAGATGTGATTGGTCTGGGACTGTAAATGAACTGCAAGCTCACGAGGAAAGCTGTCCATTGAAAATGATACCATGCCCGTACTCTGTACATGGATGTTTGGTAGACAACATGCAACGACAATATCTGGACCGTCATCTTCGCATGTCAGCTGTGCAACACGCGGCTTATGCAGCTTCTCATTCAAGTGATGTTTTAAAACAGATTGCGAAGCTTCAAGTGGAAACGGTAGAACTTCGAAGGGTAGTCAGCGACTTTCAGTCAACTCACTCAATCATGGCGCCTTCTGTTTGTTGGAAGATAGAATCTTCAACTTTGTCATGTAACAAAACAAAAATATTTGAAAGTAAAACTTTTGAAATTGGACACACGTCATGTTCTTACGAGTTGTCTCTCCAATTAAGACAAGAAAATGGACAAATATCCGTCGGCATCATGTGCGACGAAGCATCGGAATATGGTCACTACCCCGTTAGTCTTGTTGGATCAAAAATTACAATTTGCGGTGCTCGTGATGACGTCGAAGATTATGTTGTAGAACTGGATGAAGACTTCTCCTGCGAATCCGGCTTCACTACTGAAGTTGAAGTTATGACTATGACAAAATTTGCAAATGACTTCATTTCTTTAGGATCTTCTACGTTGAGAGCTGCATTTTGCGTGGAAGCTAAAAGTATTGAAATTTAGGTCGTCAAAAAAAGTCAGTTTTTTTTTTTTGTAAATTAGTTCTTGTTGTATTATTCCTACTAATCGTTTCATTATGAAAACGATATTTATACACCAGATCTTTCAATTCGATGTATCAAGTTTTCGCAGTTTTTTTTTTTTTTTTTTTAAATATATTTCCAAAACCTCTACCACCATTTTATGAGGAAGGTTATGCTTCACTAAATAAGACCTACCTTACTGTTTTTTTTTTTTTTTTAAAAAAACAACGAATGGGAGTCCTGTTTAGCCGCGCATGAAAAGTACTCCTCACAATCCCCTGGGATTAGGTTCTTCCTTCTGCAGCAGTATTGTGGACCCTCAGAAGAGTCACCCGGTACTCTTTGAGTGTCTACCTAACAGATACTCGGTGGTCTGACGGACTTGCTAACTAACTAACAATTCCTACGCTTTTTTGATTGACTGATAATTATTAGTACTAACTAACAATTCATTAATTCAGTTTTTCTTTTTTTTCCCCCCCCTTTCTTTTTTTATATTTTAATTTCGTGCACACTTTTTTATAATAAACTCATATTCTAACTAACAATTCATTTCCCTTTGCTTTCTTCGCTGAAGAGGGCTGTAAGGGGGAATGGTCCGAAGAAAAAGATTGTTTTTAATCTTAGCCCGAAACCAACTTGTTCGTGTTGTCTTACGAAATTTTGCCTTTTTTTTTTTTTTTTTGATTGACTGATAACAACTCATTAAATTAATTTTTTTTTCTTTTTTTTTTTCTCCCTTTTCCTCACTTGAAATGATTTTGTTGTCGTTATTCATAAGTATTGATGTCACAAAAAAAGTATGAAAGTTAAACAACCTTTCGTGCAATTTACACATTTCTATCGCCAAAAAAAATCTTGGGTCTGTCTAAAAAAACTGATAAATCAGTAACATTAGATTTCCTCGCTTACGCTAAAAAAGTGATCCTCTCAGGGATTAGGTTCGACATAAAGTCGTAGTATTGGGGACTCACGGGTGGTTAACCGTTCCACCCTGTTGTGTCTATCTAACCAGTACTCGATGGTATGTCGGGCTAGCTAACTAACTAAAATGATACTAACTAAAACGACAAACTGAACACTTAATATTCTTAATAGATTTGTTTACTATCATTTGTACCATCTTATTATAGTGTCGAAGTATTGGGACATCCTCATGTGTCTATGTCAGTACATCGGACCCGCTAGCTAACTTATTTTTAGTGCACTTGTTTTTTTTATAATAAATTCATATTCTAACTTATTTTGATGTATATATTGCTTGTTTGGCGGTTACCCTAATCTTTCATTTCTTTCACTATAGGTTGATTTTTTTTTTCATTGTTTTTGGAAAGGTGATTTATTTTTAAATAGAATTTTTTATCAGGGGTAACAAAAAAAAAAAACAAAATGTTAGTGAATTTTATAACGAGGGGAGCTCGCGGGGTATCCCCGCGCGCGATGAAGCAACTTCGCACCTACGCAACACTAGAGGAACAGATCGCACAGGGATACCAAGACACGAAGGGTTCAATGGCTGGTCAGAGTACTTTTCATGTATCACTTCAATTCTCTATTGATAATCAGAAGCCTGGGTCATTATTTGATGCCCTATTACCTTTTAAGGAAGCGGGAATTAATTTGAGTTCCTTGGCAACGAGGAAGGCTCCTGCTGATGCTCAAGCGATCACAGTATTCGCTGATATCAATGGAGACGTCAAGGATCCTAAGATTGAAAAGGCGATTGAGGAACTTCGCAGGCAGACAATTTACTGTCAGTTGGTGAGTTCTGGTGAAATCCCTTGGTTTCCAACATCAATTGAGGGACTTGATGACTTAAACCACTCTACTCTTGCAGGAGGATCGGATTTAGCATCTGACCATCCTGGGTTCAATGATGAAGAATACAAGACTCGTCGTAATAAAATCGCATCAATACAATACAAACACGGACAGAAGATTCCAAATGTCAGCTACTCAAAAGATGAAGTTAAGACATGGGGTCTTGTTTGGGATAAACTAATGGAATTATACCCAACACATGCTTGTAAGGAATATTTATATAATTTCTCACTCATGGTTGAAAATTGTGGATACCGACCAGATGCTATCCCTCAGTTAGAAAAAATCTCACAGTACCTCAAGTACAGAACTGGGTTCTCAATTCGACCAGTCACTGGATTGTTATCACCACGTGACTTTCTTAATGCTTTAGCATTCAGAGTGTTTCACTCTACACAGTATGTTGTGTTACTTTATTACTTTATAAAACTTAAATATTTGTTATCAATATAACTACAGGTACATCCGACACCCGAGTCTTCCATTCTACACACCAGAACCAGATGTTATCCACGAGTTGATGGGACACTGTGTGTTGTTTGCTGATAAAGACTTTGCTGATTTCACTCAAAGTATTGGTCTCGCTTCTTTAGGAGCATCGGATGAGACGATCGCTAAACTTGCTTCGTGTTATTGGTTTAGTGTTGAATTTGGTCTTTGTAAACAAGAAGGTCAATTAAAAGCTTATGGAGCAGGTATATTAGGATCATTTGGTGAATTGGAATACGCTATCAAAGGAACAGGTGAGGGTGTTGAAGAAGGACCAAAATACCTCGACTGGGATCCTAATGTAGCTGGGGTGACACCATACCCAATTACTACTTTTCAACCGCAATACTTTGTGGCTGAAAACTTCTCAGATGCTACCTGTAAGATGCAGAAATACGCTCAGTCGTTCGGAAGACCATTTAATCTTGAATACAACCCTTACACATCTTCAGTTAAGAAACTAACTAAGAACAGCGAGGAATACCTCAGCGGTAGAGAAAGCTAGGTCTGGAATGAAATTCCTTGTTTTCTCAAAAAATGTGAAGCAGACATATTTTTGTCATTTTTTGAAATTTTTTTTCAAGAAAAAATTCTCCTTTTTTTTTTTTTTTTTTTTATCGTAAAAATCCCGCCGAAAAAAAAAAAAATGGCAAAACAAACCAAACCTGTTATTTTATTATTCCTCGTAATTCGTTAAAATAAATGTTATAAATCAAAACACTACTTTTAATTCGTTTTGAGTTTTCCCAACGGCTCAAACAGAATTCTATTTGTGTGTGTAGCATCACTGTCTTACTTTTACTTTGAGTGTAGTAACTGACTCACGCGTTATCATTTGTGTAAGTCGTATGTATAGCTTAGCAAGTATTCATTTGGTTTCTTATCGAATGATGCTTTTCCACGTTTCGCAGTATCGAAGCTGTGTTAGTCGTGATTTCTTTTGAAAACTATTTTTTTTTCTGGTTTGTGATCCGATATAAAGGAGGGAGAGAGAGAGGAACAAAATAAACCTAAATTAAAATAAACATGTTGTGCTTCATTTTTCCAAAAAAAAAAAAAAAAAAAAAAATTATGAAAAATTCTCTTTCCTTCTACAGTAGCTTTTCTTTTTTCTATTTTTTTTTGTGGGTGTTTTTTTTTCTTTTTTCTTAACCCAATGAGAGGTTCAAAAAGCGTAAAGACAACGACCAAAAACGTGCAAGACATCCAAGACAGTAGTCACAAGTACATTACTTGTGATGCCTTACAAATTAAAACGGTAACTCAGAAGAACACAGTTATCCGATTAAAAAAAAAAAAAAAACAAATATAAAAAAAAAAACGTTTTGCCTTTTTTTTCTTTAAGTCTCCTCTCTACTTACGCGTTGTCACAAAATAAAGACTTGAGGGGAAAAAAAAAAAAAAAAAAAAGCAACTTCTGATTATCCACATCTATGAAAATGGTGTGAGTAGCAGCAGTGTTTCTTTATCAGAATGAGTAGTGTTAATGTTATTATTGTTTTCACTCACAAACAGGTGTTTTATCTTAACAAGATAGAGCCTACAATAAACTCATATTCTAACTAAATAAGAACTTACTGATGAAGGCCTAAGAGTATAAGATTAAGGCTCCTGAAACTACGTATTCCACAAGTGTATTATGGAACAGCAGAACAATTGTGTTTTTTTATAATTTTTCTTTTTTTTATATTTTCATTTAGCGTACTTTTTTATTCAAGACTGAGTCTACTTCACGTTCATCTACCAAATTACTTCATAGGTTCGACCAACAAAAAATGGCGTACGTCGACTTCACTGGTAAAGCCTTGGAGATGGCGAAGAAGGCTCGTGAACACGACGAGCGTAAAGAATACGATGAAGCATACACCTGTTATATCAACGCTATTGAAGGATTCGTCACTGCGGTAAAACACGAAAAAGAAGCAAAGAAAAAAGATATATTAAATGCTAAGGCAAATCAACTCCTAGACAGAGCAACAGCAGTAAAACAATTTCTAGACCGAGCAAAGGACCAAGGAGGAAGTGGTAGTGGTGGAAGCGCACAGGCACAAAAAGGTCAACAAAAGAAAGATGACGAAGAAAATGAAAAAATGAAAAGTCAAGTAGACGGTGCAATTGTAGCAGAAAAACCTAACGTTGCTTGGGATGATGTTGCCGGTTTGGAAGGTGCGAAGGAAGCACTCCGTGAAGCAGTGATCCTACCAATAAGATTTCCTCAATTATTTACTGGTAAAAGAAAACCATGGAGAGGTATTCTTATGTACGGACCACCTGGTACTGGTAAGTCATACCTTGCCAAGGCTGTTGCGACAGAATCTGACAGCACTTTCTTCAGCATCTCCTCTGCCGATATTATGTCCAAGTGGGTCGGAGAATCTGAAAAACTTGTACGTTCCTTCTTTCAAAGAGCCAGAGAGTGTAAACCAGCTATTATTTTTATCGATGAGATTGACTCTTTGTGTGGAGCTCGTGGAGCTGGTGACAATGAAAGCAGTCAACGTGTAAAAACTGAATTCCTTGTTCAAATGCAGGGAGTTGGTAACGATGACAGCGGCATCTTAGTACTCGCAGCTACTAACTTGCCATGGCAACTTGATAGCGCTATCAGACGTCGTTTTGAGAGAAGAATTGAAATTCCACTTCCGGACGTAGCAGCGAGAGCTCAGATGTTCAAGATTCACTTGGGAACCACTCCAAACACACTCGCAGATGAAGACTTCGATCTGCTTGCGATAAAATCAGAGATGTACAGTGGATCTGATATTAATGTTTTAGTCAGGAGTGCTATCATGGAGCCTCTTAGGACACTTCAGGTTGCTATGCACTTCAAAAACTGTAGTGGTCCTGACCCAGACAATCCAGAGGTAACTATTCATAATTTATTAACTCCATGTGGACCAGGTGATCCAGGTGCTAAGGAAATGACTTTATTAAAGGTACCAGACCCTAAGATGGTTGTCCCACCTCCAATCACAATGGACGACTTCACTCGCGCATTCAGAAACGCACGTCCTTCTGTTTGTAAAGAAGACATCGAAGAACACAAGAAGGTATTATTTATTTTTTTTATCATTTGTTGTCTTATTTAGAATTAAAAAAATTTTCTAAAAAAAAAAAAAAAAAAACAGTTTACTCTCGACTTTGGTCAGGAAGGATAGGTCGGAAAAAGGAAACAAAAATTGTAATCCTGCCTGTTGGTCGTTTGTTTGCTTCTTCTTGGCCGTGAGTGTTGTACCGTCGACGTCTTAACCATTTCTGTGATACTTTGCGCTGTTTTTCTCTTACTGCTTGAAAGCTGGTGGCACCCTGCGCTTTATCTTGCGTGGAGTTCTGTTCCCAAATAATACTTTACAAAAGAAGAGGAGTGTGAATGGAAAAAAAAAAAAAAAAAAAAAAAAAAAATACCAGTGAGAGAAAAAAGAAACGAATAAAAAGAAAACAAAAATAAAAAAAGGATTAGCGCTTCCCCCTTTTGCCTTTCAAACTGCTGTCTTTAACTTCGTAGAATATTTGCATACAGGAATTGGCTTTTCTTGCTAACTACTATTTTTTTCCGCCTGCAAATATTTTCTTCCCTCCGTTCTTGCCCCCTCAATTCTGCTTCATTCAATTTCTTTCTTTTTTTTTTTTTATTATTTGGGGGAGGTTTTGATATATTATATTTGTTAATCTTTTGATACTATTCGCAGATACAATGAGAAAGGATTCCCCCCCCTTCGATTACTTCTTCTCGGTACACCAGACATGCTGACAAAGGAGGAGTCAACTGATGATAATTACCCATTCATTATTAACGGTTGTTATTTATTTTTATAACTAGCGGGGGGAAGATGGTTGTGTGGGCTTCCAAAGAGGTTAATGGAACTCCAATTGTACTTTGTGTTCAGTGTGGAGCTGATGACACAGAACCAGAATCTGAAGGAGTTATGAGAGAAGAATACTGCGACGTTCCAATGACTGTTTGGGTAACTGATTTTGAAAGCTGCTGGTCAGCAGAGTACCTACCTGAATGTTTAATGGATTCAAGTGATGCAGTGCTAGAAGGTCCTCTACCATACAGTTGGTATCATTTTCAAAAAGTCTTCCTACGATCATTCCAACCACGAAACATCAACTGCACGTATCCAACTCCAAAAAACCCAACTCCTGGTTGCACTGTTTCCGTTGAACTGACATTCGACGGGATAACACCAACTCTGTGGAAACCTACTCTTCGACCAGTTCCTACCTCTTGTATTAAAACACTTAATTTATTATTAGTTCATTGTTATTTGTTGATGTCTAGAAAAGTTTCAGATAATCAAAATGGTAACAGCAACACAATAAACTCAAGTGATGAGAATGATGTTATCTCTTCGAGGGGTTCTACTCCAGAAAATGAGGACCAAGTTCACCCTCCAGAGAATGCATCTCCACATCACAAGTTTAGAAGGAAGAGAGACAGAGCAGCAGCAGCATGGCAACATGATCGTCCATCGTCACCGTCACCAGAGAAGCCAGGACGGTTTATAAGGCATCAGTTAGTGCAGCAGTCACAACCCAAAGCTATTCGTCAGCAGAGAGTTCCAAAAATCCAGGCTGTTGGTAAAGTTGTATTGCCAAGTCCAAGAAAGGGAAGTCAAAATAAAAGTTTACTTCCGCTTGTAAGAAAGAAACCATGGACGTCAGCTTCTGAAGATGATGATAATAGCCATCCAGTGATCTCACCTCCACCTACACCTCCTAAAAGACCTCTTAGAATTCAAGGAAGATCAGGTCCTAGACAGCGATCAAAGAGAGAATCGTTAACAGTTCAATTGTCTGTTTTCACTGGTAAGAATCCAATTCAGCAACCACTTACTCCGATGTGGGAACCACAGCAGCCTTTGACACCTCAAGGACCAGGTGCGAGGTCACCAAATACGTCATTTCAATTTAATCAACAGCAAGCTAATAACTTAATATCAACAACAAACCCAACGACGTGTAATATATTAGACTTAGTCACTGATCTGTTTCCAGATTATCCTATCGCTGCAAGGTTAGGTCTGGCTCGATTTGATACGTGGGATTTTGACTCGATTGGTCTACTCCAAGACTTAGACAAACCTTTATTCGCTGTCGGTTATTTAGCTTTTCATAGATTCGGATTAGTAAGTGCATTTAATCTAGATACTTCGAAGATAAGAAACTTTCTTACAAGAGTTGAAGATCAATACAGCGCCAACCCTTATCATAATAGCAGTCACGCAGCTGATGTAACTCAAGCATTATTTATGCTCATTAACATAATGGCTAATGAAGTCACTTACTTTAACATTAGACCAATTGATATGTTAGCAGCGTTAATCGCCGCAGTTGGTCATGACGTTGGTCATCCTGGATGGAACAACTACCTCGAACAGGCGATGAAAACAGAAAGATCAATGGTGTATAATGATCTTAGTATTTTAGAAAATTATCATTCTTCAACTCTGTTTCGGACATTGGAAGAGACGGAGTGTAATTTTTTATGTGACCTTCCATCTCCAAAACTAACATATTTAAGAAGTACAGCGGTATCGATGATTCTAGCTACTGACATGGCGCAAAGTAGTAAATTTGTGTATCAGGCAAAGGCTCTGTTGAGGAGTTGTGAAACAGAAAATCCTCCATCTGAAGACGAGATGCGAAAGATCTCAATGATTCTCGCTCTTAAGTGTGCAGATGTTAGTAACCCGGCTCGACCAACAGATATTGCAACCCAGTGGGCTGACTGTATCATGGATGAATTCTTAGGGCAGGGTGATAAAGAAAAGCTTCTTGGTATTCCTATAACTAAATACATGGACAGGTCTGAGCATAATGATGAAATGATGAAGAAGTGTCAAATTGGGTTCATAACTTTTGTAGTCGAACCTCTCTTTCAAGTTATGTCTAACGTCATGTCAGTTGGAAAGGAAAGCAGCAGCGCATTAGAAGAAGTATTTCAGTCATTAAAATCTAATCAGGCTTACTGGGAAGGTGATGAACAGAATCCAGAAAATGACAGCGTCAAGAAATGGAGAGTGTCACTACCAGCACCTTTAAAGGCTTAAGGGGTAGACTCCAAAACATGTGCTGTGAAAAAGAATAAAAAAAAATCAGATAATCATTAGATTTTTTAATTAAGTGGAATAAAAAAATTTAAGAAAAAAAAAAAAAGAAACACCCCATCCCACTACCATCCCCTAACCCTCTATGTTCGCTGCGTCATTTCTGTTATTTGGTTCTTTATTGTTAGTGATTGTGCTTGTTAGTTTTTTTCTACCCTCATTTCTCTTTTTATAATTGTTTTCACATACATTTAGTTAAATATTTCCTTATATCTCACTACGATTATATTCCCCTATGGTTGCTCGGTAAAAGACATAAATCATTGACAGTAAAAAGAGCTCCAAAGTGCAAGACCAAAAGAAAAAAAAAAAAAAAAAAAAATCCGATCAAAGACCGACTTAATAATTGTGCGAACCGAAAAAAAAAAAAAAAAAAAAACACACTTTTTTTCTTTTTTTTTTTTTTTGATTGGTGTTTTTTTTTTTTTTTTTTTTTTTTTTTAAATTTTTTTTTATAAAGGTAATTTGCAAATAATTGGTCTGTAAAAAGCTGTGTTTACAATGTGAGATGCTACTGAGGAGAGCACCTTTCACCCCATTCTCTTTTACTTCTTTTTGCTCGTTCGTTCTCTGTTATGTGATTATACTTGTGATGCCTTCCTTTTATTAAAAAGAATAACAACTTATAGCTTATGTTTAGATCGTTGTGGAACAGACATATTTTTTTTGATTTTCTTTTTTTTTTCACCCCTTCACATACAGAAAACATGACATCTCAAAATCTCTCCCCTTCAACACAATTAGAGTTGGGGGGGGGCGAATTTTGGTGTTATATAACGGCTTAAAAACCTTTTTTTTTTTTTTTTTTTTAATTTTTTTTTAAATATATTTTTGTTTGCAATAAATTAGTCCCGTGAATGTCTTAAGTGTAATTTTTTTTTTTTTTTTTAAACTTAATCACTGCAACTCTTCAACACAAAAATTTGTGGCAATGCAACGCAATGCAATCAACAACGAGGGATAAAGAATCGCTTTTTTCATAGCGACTTATTTTCGTAAAAAAAAAAAATATATCTCTCTGTTTGTTTGATTAAAGTGACGAGATCTTCTTCTTTTTTTTTCTTCTTTTTTTTCTTCTTAGGAATGATGTCCTGTACAGGAATAAAACTGAATTGCTTAAAATAGGGTGAAGGTCCACTCTTATTTTTTTTTTTTAAAAAATGTTTCAACGCAAGAAAGCTTATATTCCTTATGTCTGGCATCCTTAAAAAATACCCTAAGTTTGTTGATTAACGAAATCGCTTTTTATGTTTAAATAACCTGATGGAGTGACGAGGTCACTTTCTCTGTGGTTTTTCCGTAAAAGTGCAAACAACCCCCTCCCTTACAATACTTTTATATTTATATCATTATATAGGTATGCTCAACCTTTTTTTTACAATTTCTTTTGCAAAAAAAAAAAAAAAAGTTTTTTTTTTTGTTATCGAAAAAACTCCTCAAATGTTTTAAATCAATATAATCTTTTAATAGAGCGGCGAAAGTGCGTGTTTTCGTCTGCTTTTTTTGTGAGTCGAGGATGGAAGTTTTTTTTAAATACAAGTGGACGAGGTTTGAGTTCTTATTTTGGTAAACTGAAGTTATCTTTTGACTGGATTTTCTTTAGTCGGTACGAAAAAAAAAAAAAAAGAGAACGACAGTCGCACCTTTCCTGCGATGCACGGGCTGACAAACAACAATAATAGCTCAAGGCAGGTCTTTGACAACTAGCCAGCAACACGTCTTCAAGACATTTGTGAATTTCTTTATCAATAATGAACAAGAGAAGGCAATTAAACGGTTTGTGCATATTCGAAATTAATTATTGATTTTTCGGATTGCTTTCTATCATTACGCTGATTACTTGCTTTTTTTTTTTCTTGTTTCTGTTTTTTTTCGATTCGGTTATTGATCGCAGCAAACATTCATGACCATCACAACAACGCACTGTTTCTGTTGAGCAACTGTTATTTTATTTATTTATTTTTTTTCTGTTTAAAGATTAGTACTGAAAGGAGGTGTGTCCAATTATTTCTAGTGGAGCCGACAGACGAGACTAACTGGTATGGTGCCTTATGGCAACTTTATTGGAAGATTTTTTTTCTCGTATGTTCTGAAGAGTTATCTTCGTAAGCGCGTCTTTTACGTGTTGTTTTCCTTTGATGAGAGTTATTTTTAATAAAAAAAAAAAAAAAAAAAAAAATCACAATTTTGGTTTGGGAACCTTGGTTCTCTTTCCTTAACTGAAGATAAATTCTTCATACAGGCTTCGTCTTATGGCGGTGAAAGCCTTCATAGTAGCGAATAAATTCTCTTTTTTTTTTTTTTAAATACCCACTCAGACGTGATGCCGAAGATACTGTCTTCGTGTCAGAGGTTTGTCAGCGCTTTATGGCAGTGACATCTTTATTCACTTTTTTATGTTTTTTTTTCTTTCAAATTTTGGTTATTAATTTTTTTATTAATACCTAAAGTTTGTTACTGTTTTTTTTACATTATCATATTTTTTCACTTACTTTTTATTAAATTATTTCATTATTTCTTTTGTTTTTTTTTCTTCTTTTTTGTTGAGATGTCGTTGCAGTTAAAAAATGTGAAAAAAAAAAAAAAAAAAAAAAAAAAAAAAAAGAGTTCCCGAAAATTAAACTATTATTTGTTTGTTTATTTAATTTCTTTCAAAAAAAAAAAAGGGGGTGATTTCACCTTTATTTTTCGCAAGTAAAAAGTTTCATTGAGGGGAATATTTTCTTTATGTGAGATAACAAGCAACTGGTGTTAAGTCAACAGGTTCAGTTTTCATTTTAAATTAAATTATTATTTATTGATTTAATATTTATTTATTCTTTTTTTTTTTCTATTCAGTATGGAGGGAGCATTCACTAGCTGATGCTAGTCTGTGACTGGTTGGCGTCCTTAAAACAAACCATCAGCTTTCCGTGCTAATCCGAAGGAGAAGGGGGAGAAAAAAAAAAAAAAGAAATACATTTTTCACGTTCCGCTTCCCATTTTCTGGTAGTATTTCTTTCTTATTTTTTCTTTTACAAAAAGTGTGGCCTTTTTTTTTTTTCATTAATTTTTTTTCGGATAAAAAATAAACCTGGAAGACAGAGCAGATTGCAGCTGTTTTTTTGCATATACTAGTAATGCTCTGTAATCTCTCAAAATTAAAAAAAAAGACTACAAAATTCATGTTTCTTTTTTCGTGTGTGTTTCATACTTGTTGTTATTGAAGAAATAAGGAAAAAAAAAAAAAAAAAAAGAGAAGTTAACCGAGAGGGATAAGATATTCCTTCATCTCTTAGTGAGTAATTCACGAGTCCTATTTGGTAAGGAATTGAGTTGTGTTCTAAACGTAGTGGGTTTTATTTCTTTCCTTGATATTAGCAACGGCATAAGCCTTTTTATCTTTCCATTTATATTTTTTTTTGTCTTTTTGCTGGTGCTCAACAGAATAGAACCTTAATTTTTTTCTATTGTATGCTGGGGGGGGAGGAGGATGTAGCTAGGTACCGTGAGTTAACTTAGATGTTAATATTTTATTTACTTTTTTTTTTTTTTTTTCCTTTTTCTGAGGAAATTTTTAATATGGATGACAAACACCCAAACCCCACACTGCAATGGGGCACTCAATCCCCATGTTCGATAGATACTATCGAAAGCAACACCGTCTAGTCTTTTTGCTAATTCAGTTTTTAGTATGAAGTTCAGTTTTGTACTTTACTAACAACATTACAACTTAAGAGACCAAAAGTCGGATGATTTGCGAATTTTTTTCTCTTTGTGCGACATTTAACAAACACGCGTATGTTGTTTATCTGCTTTTTTTTGAGTTAGTAATTAAACGACAAGTTTATAACATTTTTGCGACAAACATAAGTCAGCGTATTCATTTTATTTGATTCTTTTTTGTTTTAAAGAATTTATGTGAAAAAAGTTTGACACAAATTTAAGCCTTTTATAATTATTTATATATATTTTTGATGTGTTGAGGAATACATCATCGAGTGCTGTTTGTTTAATTATCATCCAGAGAAATTCGCCTCACCTTTTTTTTTTTTTTTTTTTCCCTGCGAATTTTCTTATGTGTGGAGTAGTTTAATTCTTCATTTTGTATTAGGAACCCTGTTTTTTTTATTATTATTATAATTTTACTGTTTTTTTTTTTAGTAGTCTGTATTTTATCAACCATTCCAGACAGAGTTCTGTAGCGTGCTTTGGCTGAGAGTCATTAACTCTCTCGCAGTGACGTATCTCCTTCGGAAACTGAAAGGATCCTTTCTGTAATGACGAAAAAAAAAAAAAAAAAAAAGTTAAGTCCCTCAGCTCTGAAGGGATGATTAAAAATTAAAAAAAAAAAACTATGAATGCTTTCCTCCTGGTTCGTAACCCGCATTCTTCACGCACAGTACTCTTTGGATGACTTCGGGGAAAGAAGCAACAAAAGGAAAAAAAAAAAAAAAAAAAGAAATGTCAGGGGTTTGTTTTTTTTTCCATTCCCTCTCTTTTTAGCCACCTGACAAAGTTGTGTGGTTTTGGTTTGCTTTTTTTTATTTTTTTTATATAAATAGTTACTACAGTATTATATTTTCTCATAAAAAAAATCTCATGGTAAAAAAGGAAGAAAAGAAACGACACGATTTTATTATGTAATTCCAACTATCGATTGAGCCAATTGCGAGTAGAACAAAATGAGGTCTGTTCAGTGACAGAACCTTGCGTTAGCAGTTTGGCTTAACAAACCTTTTTTTTTTTTTTTTTTTTTTTTTTTCCAAACAAAAGTATCCTCGTAAGGTATTGAAGAATTTCCTCCCAAAAATTATTTCATTACAAGGACGTTTATATTTTTTTTTTTGTACAGAGAGCAGCTTGATTAAAAGAAATCTTGCTAACGCTGCCTAGACGATTATGAATCGTCGTTTTTGCGGCCGAAGAGCAGTTGATATGCTAGACAAAACAAAACAAACAAAAAATGAAGAACAGCACTAAACTCCTGTTAAAGCGAGTTTAGGACTTCCTCTGCAACTTTCTTTTTTTTTTTTTTTTCCCCCACTCTTTTCTTCCTGCTTATCTTTTTCTTGCAGGAATGCGGTGAACAGAGCAAGCACTGAAAACGTCTGCTTTCACTATTCGCTGTGGAGTTCTTTTAAAAAAAGAACCCCCTTTTTGAGCAGACTGCGTAGTCATGAGATATAATTTTGGATTTCAAAAAAAAAAAAAAAAAAAAAGTGACAAGCCACATTGATCTTTCACGGAGACCACACGAAAAAAAAAAAAGAAAAACAAACAAACAAAAATCGTAGAGAGCTCTTACCCTAGATACAACACCATAACCGTTCTTTGGGATCAAAATTCTGTTTTCTTCTTATTTTATTATCAGTTTTCTAAATTTTAATATTAATGGTTCTAAAGATTTTCTCTTAAATCCCATCGGTCACCCAACCCCCCGTGTGTTATCCATTTCAATTTTTGTTTATCGCGTACTTTACTTTTTTTTTTTTTTAAAAAAAAAACATTACTGAAAAACTTTCATTTTTATTTTATTTTATTTTTCAAGTCAGGTGTCCACAGGAAACTGTGATTAAAGAAAAGTTATTCGGAGGTACTGCTATGACTTACAGTAGGAGAAAGTGATGGGGGGAAAAGCAAGCAAGACTAATGAAGGTTACGAGAAGGAGATAGTACCACGAGCTGAATCCTCAAAAGATAAAGCGAGTGA
Source organism: Flectonema sp. DT1601 (assembly GCA_964019425.1). Lineage (NCBI taxonomy): Eukaryota > Euglenozoa > Diplonemea > Diplonemida > Diplonemidae > Flectonema > Flectonema sp. DT1601. The sequence goes on from OZ025789.1 coordinate 655,953, forward strand.
GGTTATCGATCAAATGAGACGACAGCTTCTGAGATCATTAGTAGCAAAAGGTCAACACAAAGTTAAAGAAGCCGTTGAGAATCTTGTCGGGGCTTTAGAACGATCAAAAGCTGTTTATGGTTTTGGACATCCGCAAACTGCAAAAATCATGTTCGACCTTTCCATAGCACTCGTTCAAATGAACTGCATGCCTGAAGCGGTACTCTCTCTTCGTGAGTGTACTCAAATATTTAAATCACTCAGAGCTGTTGATTATATGATTGCGGAAAGTAGTGAAGGAAACAAGAGTAGTTTATCATCATCAACACCAGTTCTCTTATCCGAAAAAGATCCTCGAATGCTCTACACTCCTGCACTATCTCATAAGATTCACACTGAGGCATCCCTCAACTTGGCTCAAATATTAATGGAAATCGGACACGAGAAATCTGGTGATGAGCGAAGAGAGAACTTTGAAGAAGCTGTTGGTCATTTGATATCAGGAATAGGACTCAGAAAAGACATCATTGCGAGATCTGAAGTATCTAAATCATCACCCGCTGAAGAGATAAAACTTTTACGAGAATGTAACGTCATATTAGGAGAAGGGTTTGTCAGCCCTGAACACTTGGGTTATAAACGACGGAAATCTGATCCAACTCCTGGTGGAAAACGGAATAAGTTTAAAAGTGTAAAGCAGCGATTGCGATTAATGAGATCTCATACTCCCAGTTCCCCACAACTTATTAGTAGTCCTAAAGTAGGTTTTGAGAAACCTCCTCCAGTACAGAAGTTATTAAGACATCGAATTAGTAACGTAGCATTTGATACAAATCGAATAAGGCCTCTCACAGATTGGTCTGATGAGTTGTCACCAACTTCGGGAGAACTACAACCAACTTCTGATGTTGAGAAATTAGGAAAACTCCTTCTTCCTTCAATCATTAGAAAGTCTTCATCAGTAAGTGATGGAACTCCTTCAGAGTCACCTCCTCCATCGGAAGACAACCACCTTCCACCCTGAAAAACCCAACCCAAATCCATTCCTCAATACTGTCTTCTGACATGGGCCTCTTGATTGCAACATCTTTTTTATATAATTCTTATGATGTGGTAGGGCGGCATTTGTTTGTTGCCGCCGCATGGAGATCAAAGTTGTGTTTAATAAGTATTCTTTCTGTCATTACACCCAGGCAATACCATCTTCTTACGGAGATGTAGCGTTAGCCGTGTGAAACCATTTATAATGTTTGTGTGTCTTCTTGTGTTGATGTTACTTTATTATATAACAGTCGGGGATTATGAATAAAGCGATGAGAGGAATCCCTGGAAGTCGAATCAGGGACTTCACTCAAATAGTAATATACACTGGAGGTGTACTGAACTACATGTTGGTGGTTAATCAGGCCATGAGACTGTTGAGAGTGGGGGGAAAATCTAGAAAATTAGTCGTCCTGATAGGATTACTTTCTATTGGACTTGCACATGCTTGTCGTGAAGCTCTTCGAAGGATGCGAGAGGTTGAAATCTCAAAACTTGAGAATGCAATTGGGTTCAAAGGAGATATTATAGCTGCGAATATTAATTCGTATTTTCCTGCTCTTCAACCCCTTGATCAAAACAGATGGATGTCACTTACTAATAATAAAATATTCGACATCTGCGCGAACAACTTCACCGATCCCAAAAATATCTCCAAACTATCATCCGCAGACAATGAAAAAACAAGGTTTCTTCGTGACGCTAATGCAACGCATTTGTTTACAGTCACAGAAGGTGTTCCTTTGAATATCTACAGCGAGGTGCATCAGTTCTCATATTCCTCTGTAAAATCATCACTGCGAGACCTAATAAAACATTTATGTACAGCGACTGGTCCTATTTCACCACAGACAGTTAGGATAGTTGTTAATACATACACAGACACTCTTGTATCTGTTGATTCTGAATCCTCTTATGTCAGAACTGCAGACAACTTGTCGACTGACGTTAAGGGTCTCGGCTCTTGCCTTTTTCTAATGTGTACAAATGTACACTACAGTGGTGATAATACTCTCTTAGTATCGAGATGTGCCCCGAGTAGGTTCTCAAAGTTGGTTATCGACATGTTAGCAGGCAGCATTGACGTACCTGAAATAAAAAGAAGAATTGAAGTACTGTAGGCACCACGACCCCTATCTTTCGAGGGGAATTAATGTTAAAGATGACAGGTCTGATGTTTCCACCGATTTATCAGATTTTCTGTCACATAGAATAGTCTTATTAAACACAAAAATTGTTAGTTGAATTGCGATTGTTAATTATTTATCTTTTTAACACAACAGGAATACAGTATATTAAATGGGATCTGGTTCCCCAGGATGCTCTGTCCTAGTCCGTACATGGGTGAAGGAGAATGTTGTAGGAGCACTCGCTCTGGCGGTGATATTTTCATTGGCGGTGTTGTATGCTAAGTTTTGTTACATGGAACCTGATGAGGAGATAATGAGATGGATAAAAAAACAAACCGTGAACGATGGCAACACTACAGAAATGATGATTACTCGACTTCCTTCAAAGTATCGAATGTTGAATCCGTTTTTGTTGTTTGTCGATTACCCCCTTTGTAGATTTGTTACTTTTGATTTGAAACTGAAAGACGTTCCGGGAGTATCAGCAAACCTAGTATCACTAGTCCATCCTTTGGTAGCAGTCTTAGCATCGATTACAATTATAAGAGCTGCTTACCCTCCAAGAAGTCGACCAGACTCAGAATCAACTGAGCTTCCGTTAGTAACAAAAGATTCATCACAATCGTTAGTTGTCCCAGCTGAACCAAATTTCTTTTTAGTTAAGTTGGCAGCTTTCTTATTTACTCTTCGGAATACCTTAGATACTCTTGATGGAGTGTTAGCGAGAGCTCAACAATCAAAAACTTTATCAACGAAAGTTGGTTTCAACGGACATCTACTTGACGTTGTTACTGACATGGCAGGTGTCACCTGCTTTGGAGTTTGTATTTGGTATCATTTTTACTTGTTAAAAAGTCGTGTTGAACGGCATAGTTTTCCAGGTGTTCGGGAAGCAGTTTCAAAATTAATATCGATGGGACTATCACCTGTTGCTGTCTCTCGTATAATGGTCTTCGGAGGACTCGCAATGATAGGTATGACTGGCATGTCTTGGGAAACAACGATGCTTAAAATGCAAATTTTCTTTGATGAAACCAGCAACCCTGCGATTCAAGCAGTGGAGCGAACACCTCCTGTTCAAATTTGCTACCTTCTCTGGTCTTTAACTTGCAGTGATACTTTATTTACGTATCTCACTGTAGCTCTCATGTGTGGTGTTGCACATGATTGGTTGCTTATACTTGCTGTTTATGGTTGGTCGTGGTTAGTTATTCTTACCTTGTATTCTGTATATACTACGAGGTGGATAGGAAACCTTCCTGAGTTACAGGGTGCACTCTAATTCATCTCTTTTTTTTTTTTTTTTTTTTTTTTTGATTATTATGACGTAATTTTTTTTTTTTTAATACAAAAATCTGTGGGGGGAAAAAACAAAAAAAAAAAAAAAGTGTTAAACCAGCTCCGTTAACGACGTGCTAATCGCTCGTCAAAGCTGCGTCTGCTGGGCAATCGAACTAACCATCTAGTAGCTGGATCACTCCGAAGGAAGTTTCCCTCGCTCGATAGCTGGAACCATAAAGGAGTTACGCCAAGTAAGGCGAATGATTGAAGGCATTGGGGATATCGTTTCGCCAAGCATAGTTGTTTTTTCATTCTACTTTTTTTTTTTTTTTTCTTTAACTTTTCTTTTTTAGCTTTTTAACTACAGTCCTGTCTAATAATGTCACAATGAAGGAAAAAAAGTAGGAAAAAAAAAAAACTTAAATTCGTTGCATTGACAGCGAGTATGCCAATTTTTTTTTTTTTTTTTTGATAGTACAAACTTTTGTTTGTGCACGAAACCGTGAACCGACTTAAACTGATAAAGCTAAAGGAGGTTTACGTGTGCTGCCAACATTCTTTTTCGTTCTTACAATACTTGTTAAATGCAGAGTCTTCATCCAAGGAAGAGAACATTTTGGAATGAAACGTTTAGGTTTCACAACCATTACAGGGATGTCAGCCAGATGACTATCATTGCGGCTTCTCTGAATAGAGATAGCATAGGAAATCTATGATTACGATGGTGGGGTTGATTCTTTTTTCTAACATTTTTATCTCCCCGACTGCCACCTTTTTCTTTTTTTATATATTTTGAGAACCGCACCAATGAGAATCTCTAATCGGCTCAGAATATCGCTGTTTGTCTTCGCACAATCTAAACATGAAAAAGCAGTCAAACTGCACATAGTAGAACGGACTCACTTGCCCAAGCCTTCTGTTTTTTTTTGTACAGGCTTAGTAGTCTTACATTATATTATTTTTGATAACTGAAGGGAAACAGCTACTGTCTTTTTAATAAAGTCTAATCTTCTAACTGACTTAAGTAAGCTTATTCTCATAGGTGTGGAGATCATTGTGTTATTTGTGGTTTTTTCTGATTTGAGTTGTTGTTGTTGTTGTTTTTTTTTTTTTTTTTTTTTTTTGATTCTGAAAAAGGGGAAAAAAAAAAAAAGGAGGGAAAAGAAAAAAAAAAAAAGGGAAAAAAAGTTGTCTAAAAATGCCCACTGGGGTACTTTAGTTTGCTGTCACAACAGTGCAGCGTTTTTTCGTTTTTTTTTTTGTTTTGTTCTTGCAGTTATTGTTCATCAGATTTTCTTCTTTTTTTTTTCTGCTTTCCTCGGACACGATCCCCTGTTGTTGGTGAAATGCTGTTTCTGATTATTATATTCTGCTAATTTTGCTTTTTTCATTTTTATACGACAGGAATCCATTACCTCCGCAATGGGAATGGAATTCCACAATAAATAAATCTACTGAATACAGATGACGATAAGAGGTGTGAGTATCGAGTCATCATAGTCATTGTTTTTGGAGTAGTTTAAATTTATTATTTAACAGAAACATAAGATGATGAGATCCTTGTTAGTGTTGTTTTCACTTTTTTCATCCTCAGCTGGAGACATTATCCGACTCTGGCCAGGTGTATCTCCAGGGGATGTGCCTGGAGAGTTCGGTCCTGAAGTTACAGTTAACCAGAGAGTGTATAACGTATCAACTCCGACATATGAAACTTATTTAAACAAGTCTGGTCATGGAGGAGGAATTGTAATCGCTCCTGGTGGAGGTTACGAACACTTAGCTATTGTAAAGGAAGGAAGTGATGTAGCAGCGTGGTTAAACAAATTAGGATTTCACGCATTCGTTCTAAAATATAGGGTCCCTCCTCGCCCGCCTGTAGAAGGGATGCCAGTCCACTGGGCACCACTGGAAGACGCACAAAGAGCGATGGGTTTGGTTAGAGAGAGTGCTGAAGAATATGGTCTTAATGCTTCCAGATTAGGGTTTATGGGATTCAGTGCAGGAGGTCACCTTACAGCTCACATCTCAACCAACTGGCAACATCGTATTTACAAACCAAACTCATCTGCTGACTACAAACACTGCAGACCTGACTTTTCAGTTTTAAATTACCCTTGGGAAATAGTGTCTAAGAATCTTACTGTTGTCGCGCCGGAACTTATTTCTGGTGTCGGCCCTTCTCAGCCACCTGCGTTTTTCAGTCAAGCGATGGATGACCCGACAGCTCCGTGTGAGAATTCACTCGTGTTCATGACGCAAATGAAGATTAGGAAATCACCACTTTCTGAACTTCACCTGTGGCCTCATGGAGGACACGGCTATGGTCTTTGTACTGAAGATCTTGACGTCTGCACGTGGCCAGCCAGGGCTGAATTGTGGTTCCGTTCAAATGGCTGGATGGAGTGAGGACAACAGTTCTTGTTCTTGGGGTTCACGACTTGTGTTAAGTAACCTACCCAACGTAAATAACCAATAACAAAACTAGCCAAACTAATGTATCGAAATGTGCGTACTTCTTGCATTACGATAACGTGGCGTGCGGACCCTATTTGTCAGCCCTGTCACTTTAATTTCGGCTTCTGATGTTCTCCTTTCTTATTATTTTCTATTGTTGACGATGTTTTTTTATTATTTAATTACAACTCCCCTTTTACCAGTAAAAAACCATGTGATCCTACTATTTATTAAAAAAAAATATAATTTTTCCTTCAGAGTACGTAATAAAAAATGGAAGAAGTATTTGAGGGAATTCGCTCTGCGTTTTCTTACAATGAGACAAGTGGTGATTGTAATGCAGTTGGGCTTATGTCAGCAGTAAAAGTAGCCTTTAGAGCAATTGAATGGACGGACTCTTGTGTGGTCGGAGTTTTATTATTTCACGTGTTTGTTTGGTGTTGTATTATAACGTTCAGGAACAACTCTAAAATGTTAACCTGTCTATGTGGATTACTCACTATAGGAATTCAGTCAAACACAATAATAAATAACTTCGCAAGAGAACATTGGAAAAGTTTCTCAAGTCGTAACTACTTTGATGATAATGAAATCCTCGTTAGGCTACTGTGGACTACACCACTCTTGTTGACAGCGTTTGTTGTTTTGGTAGCAGCGTTGGTTAATTCTGCTATGCAGATAAGAAAGTCACCGAGACTAATTAGAATTCAACGTCACGTTCAACAAGAACGAAAGAAGTGTTAGTTGGTTTAGACCACCCAGTTATTGATAACAGTGATCAGTAACTTTAAAAAAGGTATTGTCATTTTGTGATATTTGGTTCGTTGATGTCAGTAATCCTTGAGTATGAACTTAGTAGTCACTTTTACAAGTCAGTAGTTCCCTTCTCAGAATATTTAAAATGATTGCAGATCGTTTTGAAGACACAATCACCACCGTCAATGGAGATAAGTACAAAGGACAGCTGAGAGATGCTATTGGAAAAGCATGTGAAATGGACGGGTCGGGAGTAATGCACTACGTTAACGGTGATGAGTACGAAGGAGAATGGGAGGGTGGGAGGAAACAAGGAAGTGGCAGAATGAAATACGCAGACGGAACAGAATACGAAGGCGAATGGCAGAGCGATGTCCCAAATGGATGTGGCTGCCTAACACATTCAAATAAAGATTTATATGAAGGAACTTTCAGAGATGGATGCAAGCATGGTTTGTATTTTATAAACAATTCTCTCACACTTAACAACAAGTATCCTCTTACTCATTACTAAACAGGAATCGGAACAGAAGTAGTCAGCAACACTGGAGAGCGCTACGTTGGGTCATTCAAAAATAATCGAAGAGATGGACGCGGTATCCTCGAACTCAAAGACGGAACAAAATACGAAGGAAAATTCCACAACAGCACCGTACAAGGAGCAGGAACCATGATATTTCCAAACAAAGATGCCTACGTCGGTAATTTTAGTAATGGTTTAATGCATGGAGAGGGGACTTACAGATTCTCAAACGGTGATACCTACAAAGGTGTCTACAAAGACGGTAAGAGAGTATCAGGTATATTTAAGTTTACTTTTAAAACACAACAATGTACACAAAACTAAATTAACCACTTATTATAAAAACAGGAACACTCATTCAAGAAGACGGTCGTCACTTCAAGGCTGAATTCCGACCCTGCGGGTCACTAACTCGATTAGAATCAATTGAAGAGAGTAACGGCAGCGGCTATGGTTCGCGGAATAACGAAATCGGGTTCTCAGTAGAACATCACATCGCTAAGAGAGACGACACCAGCACTGCCTGGAAGGAAGGAAAAGGACGAATTGAGTACGCAAACGGTGATACTTTTACTGGTGATTTCGTTGCTAATAAAAAACACGGAATGGGTGTGTATTTATATATTTAACAAAAAAACGATGAACACCATCTTCTAAAATATAAAAACAAACAACACAACCAACAACAGGGATTATGATATACGGAAACACAGATCAATACGAAGGCAGCTGGAAGAATGATCTCCGATCTGGAAAAGGTCGAATGACTTGGGCTTCAGAACAACCTTACGGAGGATGGAGATATGAAGGAGAATGGAGAGAAGACCTCCCAGACGGACACGGCAATCTGATTATTGATTTGGAGGGTTCTCGTTATGAAGGCTGCTGGGTTGGTGGTACCCGAAACGGTCTCGGAATAGAAACAATAACAGGTATGCAACATAATTATCCCGCCCCATGGTTATCCACTATTACTATCCTGAATGACACCACCAGTTTGAAAACTATTTTAATAACACAACTCTCAGGTAACACTTATCGCGGAGAATTCCGCCAAAACGAACGAAGCGGTAGCGGAAAATACACCACCACTGACGGTACTACGTATATTGGACAATTCCAGTCAGGTGTTCTCTCTGATTTAAATGCAACAATTATTTACACAAACGGAGATGTATTTAAAGGTGAAGTAGGTGAGGGCGTACCTTGCGGAGAAGGAGTAACAGACTTCGCAAACAAAGACGTCTACGAAGGGGAATATAAGAATGGAAGCCGCTGGGGAAGTGGAGTGATGACATACGCTAATAATGACATCTACGAGGGAATGTGGGTTAACGATATTATAACAGGGCACGGATCTATGACTTATTGCTCTGGTGGTACCTATGAAGGTTCTTTCAGAAATAATCAAAAACATGGTCGAGGAACTTGGACTGAAGAAGGATTAAAATACTCGGTAGTTTTCAAAGAAAATCAACTTATTGAAAAGACGAAATCCTCCTAAAGTAAATTAAGATTCGTTTCTACCCGTCGTAGTTCACTAAGCGAATGGTTTTGAAGTCATCTCACTATTCGCTTCAATACTGCGCATGTTTTATGTTTTTTACTCTGTTTTATGTCAATTATTGTGGGTGTTGCTTTCCAGCCACCCTTCCTCTCACTTTTTTTTTTGAGAAAAAAAAAAAATAACAAAACCAACTCAGTTTAACTGCATCGTATATTATCTAATTATGTAGTTATATAAATGTGATTTCAGAAAAACTGTTTTAATCACGTCTCTCAACAAATAACAAACACTCTTTTCTACAATTATTATTATTATTATTATTTTGGTTATTCTATTAATGTTCTTTTTGTGAATTGGAGAAAGTGTTTTTAAAAATATTTTTCCAAACACGAAATCAGATTGGGATTTTTTGATGTTAATTCGACTCGTTGAAGTAATCGCTCTGGTCGTAGTAGTTGAGGGAGGTTGGCCGCAGTGCATCACAAAACCTGAAACATGCTATGAAAAGATTCATGGAGATTTCGCATACGCGATTCGAAGTGCTAGTAGTGGGAAGAATCCACATTCTGTTATGAAATCTTTTATTTCAATGGGTGAGGATTCGTTTGGAGAATTGTGTAATCGAGAAAATTGGAATAAAAGAGAAAGCTGTACACACTGTCCTTTAAGAGTTGTTATTTCTGATCCACCTGATCTCCAAATGGAAGTTTGTGCCAAAGACAATATCTTTGATCCCTTCGTACCAGATGCACACATCGACATGTACCACAAACTCAACGGACAAAAACTTGAACTTCTCTTATCCGGCAATACAGATGAACAAAACCTCGCATGTAGCCCGACTGATTTATATGACGGTAAGAATTACACTGGTAAGATGGTCGTGAGTATCCGCGGTACCTGTTTCTTCTTTGAAAAAGGTAAAAACGCAGCCCAAGCTGGAGCATCAGCATCAATCATAATGAACCCAAACCATGCCTTGTCAAGAGACTGGAGGATACCAGTTATGGCTGGCAGATCAAATGGACTTGGAGACATGCCTTCAGTGGCTGTTCATTACTACAGATTTGATCGCATAGTAAAGGCTTTGAAAGATGGTATTAAAGTAACTGGGAGTATTCAATTATCCTGTAGTCAACCAGAAAGCTATCACGAATATGTTGACTTGGATTGTCCACTTCCGTATTTTGTCAGCATGTGCAACATGCCAAGATTTTCTAGTCAAAATCGATTGTGTTCGAAGTGTACCTTCACAGTGGAAATGGGTGGTAAAGACGTTTGTATTTGGGGAAATGATCTCTTTCCGAGAAAGAAGAGAAATCACATACTCCGCAGAAGTGACTATCCAAGCCTCCCTTTTGAAACAGATATGGCTGTTTATATTCCTCATGATGGATGTGATTTATCGATGTTTAATTCTAATTTAAAAGATAAATTCGTATTTATTGACATTGAAGAAAAGTGTTTTTTAAACGCCATCCATGCAATCCAAGAAGTAGGAGTAGCAGGGGTGTTCTTGTGTAGGAAAGACAACAGACCGTTTGAGTTTCCCAGTGAGAATTTAAAAATTCCATTTCACAGAGTAAATGCATCTAATTACAGTACAGTAATTGACTTTTCATTGAAGAATGGAAAACTATTCAAATTATCGCCTGACTATGAAGCACATGAGCTACCAAGCCTCGTCGTCAAAGAGTGGACGGTTGACTTGCCATTTGTTCACCTGCTTCCTGCAGAACAACCACCTTCGCATATTAGGCTTAAGTCTTCTGATTTTATTTGGTCATTTGCTGTTATTTTTTGTATCGTTTTGTTTTTATTGTTGTCAGTGGCATTTATTGTTCGACATGTTAGACAACCGAAAAGTACTTTGGGAAAAAGCGCATCTCGGAATACAATTCCTCTTTCAAGTGCTAGCGCAATGCTGTCGGTTACTTTATTGTTGACGATGGCTGCTAGTGCTTTTGCTCTTTCTTATAACTCTGGTCTTGAGATTGCAACAACAACAAAAACTGAAACCAACGTTGTAGTTCGATTGTCTCATGCAAACGCTGCTGAGAATATCCGTCATTTGAATGAGCTGTGGAGAAGTGTCCTTCTCGAAGATACCGTTCTCACCACGGCTTCCTTCTTCGAAACCGGCTCTCGTCTTGCCAGGTCTCTAGCAAGCGCATACGTCAGCTATAATGGAACATGGGATTCGTTTCATGAGTTGTTCTTCATTCAACACTCACTTAAATTCAATTGGCTTCATCAAATTAAGATGAAAAACGGTTTCTTTGCTTCGAAGAATGTCGTTTCAGACTTCGTCAAATCTCCAGAAGCAAATAAAACTGAAAACGGATATGACTGTGGATTGTTATCTACGACAGTACACGACAATGGTATTCTGACGTATAAAACTAAAATTAGTAAGACTCAGTACAACCCAATGAGAGTAGTAGCTGGTGAATACAGAAACCCTTTTGATACTATTGCCGGTGTTGATATGGGAGGATTGGTTTATGTTCAAAATTCATACAACATTCTGTTTATGGCTGAAGCTGATATCAGTCGGAAAGCACCACTAACGATTGCAACACCAATCTATACAGCTTTATCTCAAACAGAACCAGTTGGTGTTATTGAGGTTCACCGAGGATCACGTCATCTCTCAGATGCAATTATTTCATCAATAAAAAGCTCTCCTGAAGCAGAAAACATCACATTCTTTATTGCTCATCGAACCACAGGAGCTATCATAGCCAATAGCTACAGCACAATCAAACACATCGATATGTTTCCATTCAGTGCTAATTACAGACCTGCGACGGAACTCTACACGTTATTTAACATAGCTGAAATCCAGCAGAGGGCTTTGGGAATGAAACTTTATAATGCAGGTAGTGGATCTTTCGGTGTTGGATTTAAACAGCTTTCTGGTGGTAGTCACAAAATGGGAGGGTTGTTTGATCAAAAAGATTATTACAAGGAAACTGTTAGTAATGTTATACTTAAATTCGATTTTGAGATGACAGATGAATTTGGTAGGATTATCGACAGAGGACCAGAACATTGGAAAGCAGAAAACAGAGATGGATCTTGCTCTGGAAGTAGTTGCCTTCATGAGGTGACTGTTAATTCTCACGGACCGAAAGGTAATAGGGCGATGCATTTTGACGGAAAATCAATTTTATATATTTACCAAAATCTAACAACTGACACCCCTCGCATTGCATCATCACGAATTCAAGCCAATCCTTGGCAATCAACATCAACTGCATGGAACAAGTCGATGACGTATTCAGATGGTACCGAAGTACTCATCTTTAGTGAGGATACGAGTAAGACACCACTTCCGATTGTAAGAGAAGCGTGGTACTTGCACGTCTTTTCTATCTCTCTCTGGATGAAGCCGAGTGGCTTTATAAATGACTCACACACACCAGATGAGACGTCGCCAATTCTTTATTCAGATGCGGAATTCTCAGAGAATCGAATCTATGCTAATGGAATGTGGTGGTTGGGAGTTCAGTACTTCGGGTGTGCCACTGATCCTATACCTGGGGGACCTCCTCCAGATGAGTGGACTCACATATTTGCAACACTCCGATCAGAAGGTCTCAACTCATTCTGTGAAGTTTACATAAATGGCCACCTTCACTCAGAAAAGAGACTAGCACCTATGTATGGAGCAGCTCCAAATGCAGAACCAAATCGACTTGGAGTTCACTACGAGGGGTTGATTGATGATTTTATAATTTTCAACGACACATTCAACCCTGAAGAGATATCCCAATTTTATAAAACAGGAATAATGAAGAGGAGTATTCGATCAAGGGAATGGACGTATGACGTCTGTGAGTTTAATTTTGGACCACATCAATTTCTAATTGGACTAATGATCCCAGCAGAAGACATACTTCGAAGATTAAATAAAGACAGCGCTGCTCTTGTTAACGACCTTATGATTCTGGATAGGAATACTTACGCTAGACTAGATCAACTCATCGTTGAAGCAGTTCTTATAGTTATGGTCAGCGTCTTGGCTTCTGTTTTAATATTCTTATTATGCAACGATTTCTTAACAAAACCATTCTCATCATTCGCGAATCGATTAACAGCAGTAGCTGCAATGCGGCTAGACAATCACCAACCTCAGAAAACTTTTATCAGAGAAATTCATAAGCTTGAAGAGGCAATGGAAACTATGATGACAAACATTCAAGAGTATAAAAATTATGTTCCGAAAGACCTATTTATTGCGGTTGAAGTTGATTATTCTAGTGATAAAATTAGTAGCTCTGAAGAGTCTTCGTTAGGAACTTCAACCGGAAGTGTTACTCCGGGACAACCTCTGAACTTATCATCGTCAAGATCCGAACCACTTTCTAATATGAAACAGGTTCAGGAATTGAGATCTGCCTTGGAATTGTCACTTGTTAAGAAAAAAGTTTCATTCTTAGTTGTTAATATTTCACACTTTCAACACTTAGTCGAATCTCTGACTGACGCGTCACTTATTGAGACTCACGGTACTTATATCAGTACTACCTTAGTAACGATAGTTCTTAATAAGGGTACCCCTGATAGTTTTAGTGGTGATAGAATATTGGCAACTTTCAACGCTGTGAGACCAGTTCCGACCCACCGACAGGCAGCGTGTAAAAGTCTCGTTGTACTTAAAAATAAATTACAAGAATGTAATGCGACTTGTACGTTGACGTTTACTGCTGCTATTGCGTCGGGTGATTCTAAAGTAGGTAATATAGGAAGTGATACCATGAAGAAGTTTACTTGTATATCAAATGTTGTGAGTTGGGTTTATGCTTTGGAACGTGTCGCTAAGAAGCTTCGAGTCCCAAATTTAATTGACACTGGAGTCTATGAAGATGTTAAGACTTTCTTTACTACACGACACACAGCAATGGTATTCTACAACAAAAGAAGTGAAAAACAAGTAAGGGTTTCTACTCTAATTCGATGCAATGAAGTCGCGTTGGAAGAATGGATGTATACTCTCGCTCGCAATGAAGAAAGGGATCCATACGTCGCTTGGAACATTGCATTGGAAGCAGTTTTTTCTGGAGATTGGGAAACAGCAACATCATTTTTTCGTCGACCAGCCGTTGGCATTGCTGACGAGAGTACTGTTCGCTACTTTCAGAGATGCTGCAGTGTGAAGGACTACTTTCCAATTAATGTCCTATTTAATTAGGGAATACATTTTCTTACTTTAAACTTTTTTTTTTGAGTTAACGTCACGCATGCGAAATGAAGTTCTTTTAATTTATGCATACGTTGGTTTGGTGTTTTCATTTTTTTTTTTTTTTGTTTCATTTCTGTCTTTTTTTTTTGTACCTTCAAGTTGAAAAAGAAAATTTCAAAAAAGAACGGGAAAAAAAAAAAAAAGCAAATCCAAAAAATGGATTTATTTATCTTTTTTGCTTTTAACATTTCACAAGTTTTATTTACACACCTTTTTTTATTTTTATTTTTTTTTTATATTGTTTTTGATATCGATATCTATTACCCGATATCTGTTATTGTTCGTTTTGTTTGCTTGCGGCTCTTACCTTTTAAGTGTTGAATTATTCTCTCACCAGCTAGTAGTTTAGCTACCGGTTGGTTTACTTTGCAACACTCTGCTTGCCAAAAAATAGCTTTTTTTTTTGCAAAGTCATTAGAGCCCTGGTCACTCGACGAGCTCGGAGAGCACCTGGTTTCAACCATAGTGCTTAGTCATAGCAATTGCTTTATTTATTTTTTAAATTCTCCTTTTTTTTTTTTTTTTTTTTTTTTCTTCTCTCGGTTGCTTTTTTCTTTAAGTCCAACAACATTGTTAGGATGGGAAAAAAAAGAATTGACGCACACTTTTACCTCTCCTTGGGTCTTGGCTGAGCAGTTGGGAATGATGCCGTGCTGTTTTAGTCTTTTTTTTTTACGTTTTCTTTTTTTTCTTTTTTAGCTTTCCGTAGAGCATTTACATTAGCAGAGTTTTTCTTTTTTTCATAAAATAAAAACTGTACTACAACATTAGCTCTGTGGAAATCTGATGACTTCCTTTCTTTTTCATCTGAGATATCATTCGTGAGATGAGATAATAATAATCATTTACTCTTCACAGCAAGCATACATACACATACTCGCGACTGCAAAAAAGCAAAACCCGTTTGTGTGTTTCGTAAAGGGTTTTCCGAGTGTTTCTTTAACCCCCATTATACTTCACTCCTCAGGAATTACCGAACAAGATTAAAGGCTCAATTATACTTTTTTTCATGAAAAACTGTACTGGAAATCTGATGACTTCCTTTCTTTTGCATCTGAGATATCATACGTCTCTTCGATAAGAATTTATTTATTAGCTGATTCGTTATATTATTTTAAAGAACGAAGCTATAATAAAACAATCCTAATAAGATTGGGTCTAAATACGTTGCTGTTGCCTTGTAGCTCTAGGGAGTTAACCCGATGCTCCCTAGTTTGCTGTATCTATCAGCGATGCACAGTACGCAATGTATTGGACTTCCTTATCTATCTATCTATCTATCTATCTATCTATCTATCTATCTATCTATCTATCTATCTATCTATCTATCTATCTATCTATCTATCTATCTATCTATCTATCTATCTATCTATCTATCTATCTATCTATCTATCTATCTATCTATCTATCTATCTATCTATCTATCTATCTATCTATCTATCTATCTATCTATCTATCTATCTATCTATCTATCTATCTATCTATCTATCTATCTATCTATCTATCTATCTATCTATCTATCTATCTATCTATCTATCTATCTATCTATCTATCTATCTATCTATCTATCTATCTATCTATCTATCTATCTATCTATCTATCTATCTATCTATCTATCTATCTATCTATCTATCTATCTATCTATCTATCTATCTATCTATCTATCTATCTATCTATCTATCTATCTATCTATCTATCTATCTATCTATCTATCTATCTATCTATCTATCTATCTATCTATCTATCTATCTATCTATCTATCTATCTATCTATCTATCTATCAGTTCTTTTAAAATAGACCAATTGATGGATCCGATTTATTATTTAACTGGAATGAAGTCCCTCAGAACTTACTGATGAAGGCCTAAGAGGGACAAGTAGTATAAGATTAAGGCCTGAAACTACGTATTCCACAGTGTATTATGGAACAGCAGAACAATGTGTTTTTATAACTTTTCTTTTTTATATTTTATTTTAGTGCACTTTTTTATAACAAACTCATATTCTAACTTCGGTAACTACCATGTGGGACTCGCTTAGGGTCTACCAGTGGAGGTTGCCAAGCTGCTTCTAGGAAGCAGCATATGACGGGGTATTTCGGTTCTTCGTAACCACTTTCCCTGCAAGGTGCATTCTACCTAAAGACTCCACCAAGCTAACATATGGCGAGGAGGAGCATGACTGACCATTTCAGTCATTTTCTGCATTAACATAATATTATGTTCCAACGAATTATTTTGATATTTATTTTTCTTTTATTTCCCCATTTTTATTTTCCTAGAAACGCAATTTTGATTATTACTTTTATTTACATCTTTTACCACGGTAAGGTAATGTGAAACGGGCCCTGCTCATCTCTCTATTTTACTCCTTTAAAACTATTTTCCTTTTCTTTCTAAATTAATCTCTCCTCTCTACTTAGTCAACGAGCAAGATTTAACCTGGACCCCTTCTAGCTCTCCACCTAGCAACGAACAACGTTTAGCCTACGTTTTTTACCGTTCGAAATTAGGTATGCTTTTAGGGCACGAAAGGCTATGAGCTTAGCGGATAAGTGGTTTCTGATCGTGTTAAGATAACCCCCCTCTCTCTGAGGGTAGAAGTCGATACCCGCCTACAAAAAACTTCTGTAAGCACGAGGTTTCTTCGAATACTTTTAGTTCTCTTCCTTTAAAGAGAAAAAGCCGCCGCTTTAGGCAAAAAAATATTTCACATGCGACACCCGAACTATTTTAGGACGGGACCCAATGCAAAGGGGTATAACTTTGCGAAAAAACCCGGAGGGGTCGAAAACTCAAAGTTTTGGGGATTCCCAAAACAACAACAAAAAAGCAATAACCAAAGATTTCAATCAAAAAACGTTTCTAGACCCCATTTTTCCCGCCCCCATTCCCATTCACCAGTCAATGCAAACAAAGCGCTACGGACAGCGCTTTTTAAAGTCCTGCCTTTAAGGGACTTCCTTCTCAGGAAAATCACGCACACCGGCAAGACTCTACGTGTTTTAGTAGAACAGCGAAGCGGTAAACAGCTACCGTTTAATGCAATTAATACAGCAATTCGCAGCGTGGGTGCGGGGAACCTTCGTATCATCATCGAGGGAACAGCAAATCAGCGCGCACAACAGCAAAGTTACAACCAGAACCCATGGAAAAAGAGCCAGATGAAAAAAGTAGATCATCTGTTTGCCAAACCATCACAGCACCGGCACAGAAGAAGTTACGGGCAACAACGAGGCGGCCGTCTTAGACACTCGCCGCTGTCCAACTTCCACCATCGAAGCGAAAACGTGCAACACCGAAACAAGCGAAACTTCGATGGTATTGACTGGAAGTTATATGAGAAGAGCTGCAATAGGCAAAGGATGTCTTTCGTAAGAAGAAACCTCTCTCATCGTAAAATCCGCGGAAAACAACCAGGACTTCGAACTTGCGGTGTAATCTATGCACTGTTTAGACGCTCCGACGGCAAAGTAATATACGTCGGCCAGACAGCTAACTCAGCACTGGAGCGAGCGCAGTCCCACTGGTACCAAGCAAAGAAGTGGTCACGTGACAGAAGGCAGAACGAAAATCGTCTGATGCAATACCTGTCACAGGAAAGGCTACCTCCACTAACAATCCCACTCGAGAAAATCCCAAGCAATCATTACCACAATGCTTCGGACTTCTACAGAGCTGCTGCCCCTCGAGAGCAGCATTATATTAATAGTTTTGGAAAACTTCTAAATGTGAGAGGTTATTACTCACCAAAGCTAAGCTCTCAACGATCGAGAAAACACCAAAACCGCCCGCCACGCCCTGTTCGCCAACAACAGATGCCATCTTTCAAGTCACAGAATGTATACGAGCAGAACAGGTTTTATTTCAGTGAAGTTAACGATGATGGCGAGGACTTTGAATTATTCCAACAATCAAAACCAACCGCAACAATTACATTAGAAAATGGTGTGTCATTTGAAGTTGAGACTTCCTACAAATGGTTGCCATCGAAGCTCAACTTTTTATTTGCTATGCCTGAAGACGAATTTTCGAACTACGACTTTACTCGTTGGCAAACAAATACAACTACAAAGGTACTTCAATTCCTTCGTTCTAATTTCCACCAAGAACGTTACACAGCCCGTGTAAAGTACCTCGAGAGCTGCTTTATGGAAAGATTGAATCCAGCAACACTACGCCGTCTCAAAAACAAAAAGGAAGCAAACAGCTACTGGCTTAAACTGAACGTCAGCCACAAGGCCTTAGATAGATTGAATCTAGGAGCAATTCTACACAGTGACGAAGTTAAGGCAGTCTGTCCAAATTTAAAAACCTTAAGCAGAACTAGAATCTGTCACAAACTGGGTACAACTGTAGGAGATATTGTATTAAACGCCACTTCTGTTGGGAATGGATGCGATGAACCCCTCTGTTCACCATGTCCCTGTTGTACTCTCGTTCCAGGAAGTATTAAATTCGATGGCCACGCCTGCGGTCTAGCAGTAAATCTTCCCGTATCTGCCGAATTACGAGATTTCTTTGCACGAGGACAGAAATTCAGAGTTCCAAAGCACCCCGCTGCAGCAATGGACTCGCTCGAAAGCGACATAGCAGTTTACGTAGATAAAGCTTACAGAAACACCACTGACGATATTAAACTTCGCTTCAAAAACGTAATTCTTAAGCATCTCCACACCAAACTGAGCCGAGACCTTTCATTCCTTGACTCCCCGCTGTCAAGCAAAGCTCTCAAAGAACTTTCTTCACTACAAAATTCGATGGTTCTCTTAAAAGTAGACAAAGGACAACATGATATTGGTTTCATCTGTAAATCCTTCTACCTGAGTCTCCTCAGCAAACAATTAGGAGGTCCAGCCTATCAACAATTGAAAGCAACAGAGGAAATCACTCTAGCCTTCTTAGCTGAGAATAATAAAATCTTAGGAAACAAGCATGCAGATAGACTACCACATCTCTACGGCATGATTAAATTGCACAAGTCAGCTATTGGGATGAGATGGATTTCGGGAGCCTCTTCACTCACAGGAACGGAGAAGCAGCGTCAATTAGACAAGGAGCACAAAACGGCACCCGCAACAGCCACAACACACGCCCATCTGCATCTATCAAGTATTCTTAAAAATGTGATGGCTCTACTAAAAGAAAAAGATATGAATTCAAAATACAAACGTTATTGGATAGTCGAATCTGATAAAGACATAGCTGCTGATATTAAATTAAACACAACTCGACTAAAAGGCCTATCTCCCAAGACGCACGACTTCACTACGATGTATACACGACTACCCCACCAGGAGATCAAAGATAAAGTGAATGAAGCAATTAAAGAAGCATTCGAATTCAAGAATATTATGCGACTTGAATCTAATGACCCTGCGACCTACCGTGCTTTATCACAGTTAGAATGTAGAGCGCTTCTAAGCTTTTGTGTGGATAATTCTCTAATTTCAATGAGAGGAAAACTATGGAGACAAGTAGTTGGCATTCCCATGGGCGGCAACGCAAGTAGCGATATAGCTAATCTCTACTGTTACAGAATCGAATCTAAATTTATGGATGACCTTGTAGCAAAAGGAGAGTTAGATTTAGCACGCAAACACGACTACTCTTGCCGGTACATAGACGATTTCCTTACATGGAACTGCAACCCACCACCAGCAGAATTATACTCCATGAACTACACCGAGACCTCTAATGGTATTGATGATGTTTCATACATTGGAATTAGAATCCGAATCGAAACCACCAGATCAAACAACAGGTGGATACGTCTAAGCGTTAACGACAAAGCGCGTGGTTGGCATATCATACCAACAAGATTCACCCACCAGCACTCAGCTGCTCAAGAATCGATGGGTACTGGTATCTTCACCACCATGCTCCTACGAGCACTCAGAATCTGTAATAATCAGGCAGATCTTCTACAAGAGCTCGAGTTCGTAACATACAGACTACTCAACCGAGGATACAAGTTTAAGAACCTCGCAGTAGCTTGTCACAGCTTTATCAACTTATATATTGACGATGGCAATGTTGCAGCTGCAATTCGAAGACGACTAAATATTACTTCCGAAAAGTTTAATCATGGTATCCCTGTAAGCGACGAAAAAGACACCATTAATCATAAAAGTTCCACACTTCACACCTTAGACAAACGATTCCCAATACAATCACATCAATCTTCAGGGGAAGGTCTAATCGGAGGTGAGTGTGGATGGGCATCGCTGAATTTTGTTGCAGACCATCTTTATCTTGACCGAATTAATTTCAGCTATTTGCAAGAACTACAACAAACATTCTACGAAGAACATCAAAAAGTAGAACCTGGCAGCAACGAGCAAAAACCATCCCCGGATGGTTGGTTCTCTTTAACCGTTCTGGGGGTAGCAAGTAAACATAAACTCAACAGGGAAATCCACCAATATGTAGATCCCAGTTCTATGGACTACCCAACAATAGCCGCCGCATTCATTTTAAACAAAGCTGGTGCTAGAATGTCACACTACATGGTGGCCCTTGTCTCCTTTGATTCCATTATTGTTAGAGACATTCTCAAAGGAGCGACAGACCGACGATTATCATTCGACCATTTTGACAGACATTTTAAACGCCCAGAATATTGTTTTCACATGATTTTAAGAAAAACTCTGCAGGATAATAATAATGATAACGACTGTACCATGGCACCCTCGAATGAAGGAATTCTACTCCTCACCAACACTAAGGAAAAGCGCAAGAAAGACGACTACAGCTCCGATGAAGGAGAACTCGCACTCGTAATAAAACGAACAGATGTAGAAGAGATAGAACGCTGATCAAAAGCAAATATATGCTAGCCCGTCCTGGCGAGCTCCGATGGACATTAAGAAATCAGTTCTTTTAAAATAGACCAATTGATGGATCCGATTTATTATTTAACTGGAATGAAGTCCCTCAGAACTTACTGATGAAGGCCTAAGAGGGACAAGTAGTATAAGATTAAGGCCTGAAACTACGTATTCCACAGTGTATTATGGAACAGCAGAACAATGTGTTTTTATAACTTTTCTTTTTTATATTTTATTTTAGTGCACTTTTTTATAACAAACTCATATTCTATCTATCTATCTAAAACAGATAGAAACCAGCAATGCGACTGTCGTTAGTATTTCCAGAACACGGGTTTTTCCCAACGTAATTTTCAACGCAACTGCGGATTCTCGTGTAAGTGATGACGACACAAACAGCAGCAGAATGGAAATTTCATTTGAGGGGAAGCTGCTTCCATCAAGAACACTGTTGGAATCATATGGAGTGAAATCAGATTCACAACTGGTAGTTAGTGGGTTAAAATATTATTCAAAAGACTGGTTCACTGACCATTATAAAAAGAAAATAAATGATTGAACTGTCTTAACTCCACTGGAGAGCTTCGCTTAGACACTCCGACATTCGTAGTTGATGTCTGCCTTGTATTTAACAATAATTGGAGTACAATTAATGTTATAAGGTTGTATTTCTGTAATTCTGTTTCTTCTGTAACCCGCGTCTCAGAGATGAAAAATGAAGTCCCTGAACATTTCTATTATCGATTTATCAGGACTTTCAGACATTACAGTTTTTTGGTGATGATTTTCTTAGATATTCCATTCGGTCAATAATGTAGACTTTTCTGATCTTCGTAGTGTGACAGCCATTGGAGAATGTTTTCTTGAGAGAGTTGATTTATCTCCATTGAGCAGTTTAACTTCTATAGGTCGACGCTGTCTTTATTAATGTTTGATGTCTGATATAAACTTATCAGGTCTGAGTAACATTACCAATGTTGGAGAATACTCTCTAGCAGAGTGCACGAAGGTCGAGACAAATTGATTTGTCATCATTCGGTTCTCTGAGCGCTGTTGGTTATTATTTTCTTTTTATGTGTACATTAATCACGACATTAGACTTTTCGTGCTTTGAAAGTGTCACGTCAATTGGGAGGTCATCTCTCTCTGGATGTACGGGTCTAACAGCTCTTGAGTTGGGTAGTTTTAAGAACGTCACGTCAATTGATGATTTGTTTTTAAGTAATTATTTTGAATTAGAAAAAGTAGAATTACCGATCCTTTCACAGCATCGTTTTCGTTGGTAGGTTCTTCCTGAGTAATTGCAAGTCGCTTAGGAAGTTTGATACTTCTTGTTTTCGAAAACATCTTGTTGATTAGTGATTTATTTATGAACGCTTGTTCTTGACTGAGGTAGACTTATCAGGTTTTTGCAACACCTCCGCAATTGGAATCTTCTAAACTGTACATCAATCAACACAGTTGACCTGTCACATCTTAAGAAAGTTGTTTCAGTAGACGACTTTCTTTTTGATAAGTGTCACTCACTGAAAACTGTATCAGGTCTTAGTAATCCAGTCATAGCGAAGGGTTTAAGAGAATACCTTGCGGTATTGCCTTCATAAATATAGGTTTCATTATTCTAATTGGTTTTTCTTGAGCTGTTTTTTCGTAGACCGATCAGAACTCGTGGTTTTTTGAAACTTTGTGTTGAAATCCGGGATTTTTTGAAAATTTTTGTGCGGAATTAGGGGGATTTCCCAAATAATATACACATTCTTTGCGAAAATCGAAAAGGAAGACGGCAGAATGCGTCTGCTGAGAATTTGAGAATTTGAATCTAAAAAAAATTCGAGAGAAAAAAAACACTTTTTCTATGTTCTTGATGCATGTGGTCTTTTGGCGTTGTAGGAGAAAACCTTTTTATTATATTTTTAGATTCTCCTCCTCAGTCTCTTTTCAATTAATGTCGATATCTATCTCTGTACGACTTCCTGATGGGGAGGTCTGCAGCATCGATGTTACGGAACACATGAGAGTAAATGATATTAAGAAAATAGTTTCTTATGAACGAAGATGGGAATACGACTACTTTGATCTCGTGTACGAGGGAGCAATCTTAGATACTAACATCCCAGCTATCTCATTAGGTTTAGTCGATCAAAGTGAAATAGAACTTGTACTCTCTAGAAAGGGTGCAGCTTTAACTCGATTGGGAAATCGTCCAATTACATGCGATGAGATGATACGTGAAGTCTATTCTGATGGTGGTAACGTTGCTGATTTCATCGATGCTGGGATACCAGCAAACGAAAGGATATCACCGGGAGAGGCAATTCTTTCTTTTTGTGTGTCGCAAGGTAAATTAAAAGCCGTTCAACAACTGTATTCCCACCCGTTAGTTAACATTAATCTTCTTGATGCGATGGGAAACAGCCCTCTTCATGTTGCTTGCAACAGAGGATTTGACACCATAGTAAAGCTCCTCATCACTCACCCTCACATTAATATAAACATCCAAAACAATGATGGATGGACACCTCTCTACACAGCTGTAGCTAATAATAGAGATGATATCGTTCTACTACTCTCACTCACAGATGGAATTAATATAAACTTGTCTACAAAACAAGCTTGGACTCCACTTCGGTTAGCCTCAACTAAGAGGAGACAAGACATGGTTTCAATTTTATTAGCGAGAGGAGGTGATCAGTAGGAAGTTGTTTTCTTTTTAGTTTTCTACCTTTACTTAGCCATTGTTTATGAACTCAATATTCTCCTTTTTCAGGAACGGGAGGAAGGGGGTGAAAATAACAATAATGTCATTCAGAAAGCCAGTTGCGGAAAAGCAAAGAGTACTAATACTGTACACAGGAGGTACTATTGGTATGAAGAACAGTGACAAGGGATACATCCCTGCAACAGGTTACATGGCTGAGAAGTTACATTCACTTCCTCAGTTTCATGACCGGGAGCTGTATGAATCAAAGAAAGAATGGATTAAGACCAGTCATGTAATGCCTCTTAGTTCTCATGGAAGATATGTTGGTTACGATATAAAGGAATATAATCCTCTACTTGATTCTTGTAACTTATCAAATAATGACTGGGAGAAGATTAGTAAGGATATTGCTGAAGAATACGACAATTATGATTCTTTTATTGTACTCCACGGAACTGATACGATGGCTTACACTTCATCAGCGTTGAGTTTTATGCTTCAAGATCTTGAGAAGACAGTCATCGTGACTGGATCACAAATACCAATATCACAACCTCGCAATGACGGTGTCAGTAACTTAGAAGGAGCTCTCTTCGTAGCTGGTCACTATGTTATTCCTGAAGTCACATTGTACTTCTCTCATAAGTTGTATAGGGGTTCTCGTTCTTCAAAGGCTGACGCATCAACACTCACTGCTTTTCAGTCTCCGAATTTTCCTCCAATCGCAAACGTCGGTATCAACGTCGACGTCAACTGGCATTTAATCAAAAGTCCCCATTCGGGTGGTTTCAAAGCCATCACTACTTTCGATAAAGATGTTGCAGTTGTTCAACTGTTTCCGGGTCTCTCGACGGAGTCATTGAAAAGGCAGTTGGCTCCGCCACTCAAGGGGGCTCTGTTGAGGACGTATGGAGCTGGGAATGCTCCGGATGCGAATAAAGAGTTTCTGAGTGTATTAAAAGAAGCTTCTGACAGAGGAGTAATCATTGTGAATACTACGCAATGTTGGAGAGGAACTGTTGAAGGACACTATGCAACGGGTGTTGCTCTTCAAGATGCGGGTGTCATTGCTGGTAGAGATATGACACCTGAAAGCGCACTTGTTAAACTTGGATGGCTTCTCGGACAAGGACTTCAACCATCTGAGATTCGCGATCTCATTCCTCAGTCAATCAGAGGTGAACTAAC
Source organism: Flectonema sp. DT1601 (assembly GCA_964019425.1). Taxonomy (NCBI): domain Eukaryota; phylum Euglenozoa; class Diplonemea; order Diplonemida; family Diplonemidae; genus Flectonema; species Flectonema sp. DT1601. Next base: position 680,590 of record OZ025789.1, read on the forward strand.
ACCTAAAGTAGACATGCAATTCTCTCTTCATGACAGTGGTTTTGTTCATACTTTGTACACAGTTCTTAAGGAACAACGTGGAGAGACAAGAGACGGTGCAAACATCCGACACATCAGAGAAATATTATTACCGACAATCATCTGTTCTGCTTCAGAGAGAGGTGACGTAGATGAACTCACAAGCATCTTAAATGATGGAGCAAATGTAAACAGCAAGGACTATGATGGGAGGACTGGTTTACACTTAGCAGCAAGTTGTGGACAGTTAGAAGTTGTTGAATTATTAATATCACAATCAGGTGTTGAGATTGATATTCAAGATCGTTGGAAGGCTACTCCATTACTTGACGCAATCAGAAATGATCGCGATACTTGCTGTGAAGCTTTACGAAAAGCTGGAGCCACATTTACAATCTCTGACTTAGAACAAGCAGCCACTCTTTGTAGACTTTCAAACGATGATGACAACGAGTCACTCAAACGTTGGTTGAAGTTCGGAGCAGATCCAAACGTATCCGACTACGACAAGAGAACTCCTCTTCATGTTGCTGCCTCGTCTGGGAAGACTGATGCTGTTGAAATACTTCTCAAATACGGAGCTAATCCAACTCCAGAAGACAGGTGGAAATCTACACCTCTACAGGAAGCAATCATACATCAGTTTGATATGTGTTGTGAAGTACTTCGTAAAGGAGGTGGGAGGATTACAATAAGTGATACTGACTTAGCTGCTATCCTCTGTAGGTTGGCGAACTCTGGAGACATCGCCAGTCTGGAGAGATGGTTTAAGAACGGAGCTAATTTAAATGTTGCGGACTACGATGGCAGAACACCTCTCCACATCGCATCTCGTGAGGGACAGTCTGAGGTTGTGAAATTCTTAATATCCTCAAACTGTAATGTCAGTCCAGCAGATCGTAATAATGTAACTCCACTCTTAGATGCAATCACACGTGGAAATGATGATATTTGTAAAGTGTTAGTCGATAGTGAAGCTGATCTTAATTTCAAACCGACTCAACTGTGCTCTGCCGTAATGGATGATAACTTACAACTGGTAACTCGATTCTGTCGTTACTATCCTCAATCAGTTATTGCCGCAGACTACGATCTTCGAACTCCTCTCCACATCGCAGCATCAGAAGGAAATAAGAAAGCTGTCGAATTGTTATTATCATTTAATTCAAACTCTTCTGCTAAAGACAGATGGGGAAGAACTCCCAAAGATGACGCGACCTCGAATGGGTTTGACCATATCATCGTATTGCTTAATCAGAGCTGATTGGGTTTAACTTTTTCTATTATTTTTATTACGTTTATTTCTATCTGTTGACAATCCGTTATTGTTACTGTCGGGGGTTTTCCTGGAAAACCTTTCTGTTCTTTAACTCTGTTTTATTACTTTGTGGTAGCGGAGGTCACAACTACAAAAACGAATTTGGTGATCAGATTTCGGGAAAGGATCGCTTCTGTTTTGAATCGCATGTCCAAATGAAATCCTTTTCACCAAAAAAAAAAAAAAAAAAAAAAAAAAATTACATACTACATGGAAAATGATTTTTCCTAACCTCCCCTTCTTTTTTTTTTTTTTTTTTTTTTTTGGAAATTAGAACAAACAGAATGGATCTGAAATCCCTCATTCCGATCTTCTATTCTGTTTGGACTTCCGATTTTATCTCTTTTTTTTTATTTAATGCGCTTTCCCTTTCACTGACAATGATCTCTTGTAATACTTTACAAAGTACTCAATTTCCAATTTAATGTTACTTTAATTACATAAACACTCCTACCTAACAACAGGCTAATGCCATCACAACATGACTCAGATGTTAGTTCGGTGGAGGAGAAGGAAGAGGTGAAGGATGAAAAAGTTGAGAGAAAACCGATCGACCCCGTAGCTGACTGGCGTTGTCCAGATTGTTCATTTATAAACAGAGAAAGGTATCATAATGACACCTGTCACAGATGTGGGAAACCAAAACCTGGAGACGAAGAGTTAAAACAAAGATTTGATGAAATGATGAGAAGTAGGGAAAAACAAAAAGCCGCCATGAGATTCCGCGGAGGAGAACGCGAAGTAGAAGTACGCGAAGAGATGGAACAAGAACTGGCTAACGTCAAGGCATTCAAAGAGAAATGGGAACAGTACTCCACACAATCAGATGAAACGTTAAAAAAGATAGAAGAACGGGTATGTGATCATCAGTCATGTTATCGTATTAGAAATCTTTTCATATTAACATCAATCAGGAGCAACAGTTGAAGATACTAAATCAAATGGAAGACCGAATGCGTATAAAACATGCGAAACATGAACACGATGACACCTTTCTCAGAGACCTTCAGGACGCTGCCGAGCTCAGCGCTTGTTTACCCGCAACGTGCTGAGGAGACACGTTGATCTTATATCTTATTATTGAAAGCTGGCTGCTTATGCAAATCAACTTTGCTACTAGCCCGTCATACTGTCTTAATGTAAACCGACGAGTCATAGACACGTCACATTAGACATGTTAGTTAGCAGTAAGCTGTATTAATATTTATTATTCAAAACTGATGGGACGAACGCTGCCATTGGGAGTCGTATTTCGAAAGCTGGATTACTATTCACACATACGTTCCACCACACAGAGACATGAGATTATTACATAAGTAATAAAAGAGTTGAAACAAATGGTAGCATTCAGTGATGAGATATCGCTAATTGGATTTCTTTCTCTAATTTGGATAATTGACAAGGGATGCAGACTGATTGGCATCTCTCCGTTAGTGGGTAACTTACTGACTGGGATTGTAATGGGACCAGCTCTGTTGAATGTTGTACCTTACGCAGATGCTATGAAATTGGTTGGAAAAATAGGAGTTTTGTTACTAATTGTCGACGGGACACTTTCTATTGATTTAGAACAAGTAAAACAGATTGGTTTGAGAGCTTTTGTAGCAGCTGCATTAGGTGTTGCTGGTCCAGTAGGTTTGAGTATGTTATTTGTTGTTGTTGTATTCGACAGACCTTGGAAGACTGGTCTATCAACTGGAGCAGCAATAGCTCCAACCTCATTAGGGTTTAGCGCTAAGATGCTGCAAGAAGCTAAAGTTTTAACGACACCTCTTGGTCAACTCATCTGTGTTGCTGCCGTAATGGATGACGTATTAAGTCTTTGTTTATTATCAGAAATTAGAGCTCTCGATGACATCTCTGCTTGGGGATTAATTCAACCGATTGTTGCCTCTCTCGGTTCTATCATTGTTGGCGTCTGTCTTGCTATCGGTCTTCCCAAAATAATTCCTTCTTTATTATCAAAATTACCTTTAAAGGGGACCAACAGAAGATATTTTCTTGTATTTTTAATTCTTGGATTATCGTCTCTATTAGCATTCTTAAGTGCTTACGCTGGGTCATCAGATCTGTTGGGTGCTTTCTGTGGTGCGCTTCCGTTTTCGGCGTTTTCAGAATTTACTGAAGCCTGGGAAGAATCTCACTTGGGACCTTTAATTAATTGGGGGACGAGATTGTTTTTCTCAGCGACCATCGGATTTGGTGTTCCAAAAGTGGAAACTGGTGATGGTGGTCTTCTGTCAGCAGAAGCCATTTGGAAAGGAGTCGTACTCGGACTCTGTGGGCTCGTTGGAAAAATGTTTGTTGGTTTTTTAGCATCACCTCTCTCTCTTAATTCATTTCTCGTCTTCGGTATTGCAATGCAAGGCCGTGGTGAATTCTCATTCATCCTCGCTGATGAAGCTGCTGAAGAAGAGTTTTTTCATCCAAACACAGCTGATCATCCAGCAGTGATATGGGGATTATTAATCTGTTGTATAATTACTCCAATCGCTTTTAAACGAGTGTTGGGAAATCCTTCTGCAGACAAACCAACGACTGCACCGGATGAGGAGCATTCAATCTCGTCAAGTCATCCACCAGACGATACCAAATCTCATTCAACTGATGACGTGTAGTTTCTTATTAAAAAAACCTTGACAGGTAACTTCGATTGCTGGGATGATAAACTTTCTATTATGATCATTTCATTGGATTATAATTATTTAAAAACTTTTTCATTTTTCATTACTCTCTTTACAGGCAATGGAGGGCATCGTAGCAATATGGCAAACGATATTACAGCGCCCTGATATTCCAGATGATGAGAAGGCGTTGATAGGGCCGCTCGATAAATTTACAAAATACGGAAGAGTTCCTTGCAAACTTCTCTTAAATATAATTATAGTTGGATTACTCACAGCTGAGGTGATATTTTACGTACCAATCGACAACGAATATCACAACGACGCTGTGTTGGCGTTGGCAGATAAATTTACTCCAGATGGACAAGGGTCTTTCGAACCTGAATTGAAATTTCATTTCTACGATACGAAGGTATGTTTTTTTTTTATTATGAAATGCACTTTACTCCCCCCTTCTATTAATAATTCCAACATCAACCAACAGGAAATTACTAATTTCCTACTGGAATGTTTTGATTACTGGGATGCGTTAACACAGGATCCAACTGCTCTTTTCATCCATCCAACCACTTCATCTGGTGAAAGACGCATGCCCTTCATCCAAACTGTATTAAAAACAAATGGAACATTCAAGGACCTAATAACAGATCGACAAGTAGAGTTCGAAACGGTTACTTTCGACTGTACATTATCAAGAGACAATAAATTAGGTCCATTCAATGGAAGTGATTTGGTTAATTCAAAAAAACCGAGAGAGTCAGCAGAGAGTGATTTAAATGTTTTTAGTGATCGTTTTCGAACTCCATCGTCGGGAACGAAATCTCGCATGAGTAAGACTGAAATCAGAAGAATGAAAAATAAAGTTAAGACGGACAGCTCTAGAAACAGTAATACCGCAAAGGAAAAAAAGTCTCGCAGGAGATTGAGAAGAAAACCAAAACCGAGTTCGTACCTCTCCAACGATCAGATCCGGTTGAATGAAGATTCGAAATGCTCCGGCATCCCTGATGTTTATAATAAAGTAACTTCATTCTCGGTTATGTATGTTGTTTTTAATACTGTTTTAGTTTGGTTATAAAATACTAATAATCAATAACTAACAAATCAGATATCCCGTTCATTCGATTCGCATCACCGGACCAACCAACGAACCTTCACTAAGAAAGTGGGACTTACGAGGTGACTACGATATGTCAACCAAAGCAGGAGTTATAGAATACGAGTTAAAATACACTCCAGGGATACTTGGTAGAATCGTACCTGCTTCTCGTATTATGGGAGAAGGGTATATGATTATGAGTGTTATTGTTTTGATACTGGCTTTTTGGGATTTGGTTCTCAGATTGAAAGCACTCAGAGGAGACATATCAAGAAAGAAGAGACAAAAGTTATTAAGAGTTGTGAGGAATGTGACTGCTACTCATCAGCAGACTGGTGATAACAAAGAAAGTAATAATAACAACAACACAACAACAGAACAAGGTAATAGTGATACACAACACCCTGTCTTACAACTAAATGATGACGACGCCCTGCTAACACTCGGTGATGACTTAGCTACTTTAAGTTCTTCAGACACAGAGTTAGACGAAGCTAAAGCTTACGGAGTAGCACAAGAAGTCGCAGAGGAAGCTGGTCTAGATGTTCACATCCACGGTAGTAAAATCCAATGGTTAGTCATAGCTATCGTCAGTGATGTTTTAATCATTATTAGCAAGATTTTAACACTCATCATTTGCACTACTTCTCACTCTGTTTCATCAGCTACTCTCATAGCAAACACAACTCTAAGCGGATTCGCTGTGATGGGTGCATGCATTGTAATTATCAGTCACCTTGAACACCAACCTAGATTTTATTTACTTATAAAAACACTAAAAAGAGGAACACCTCGAGCGTTTAAATTTGTTGTTGGAAGCTTTCCCATTCTCATGGGATACGCACTCCTTGGAACTGTTCTATTTGGTGGTTACAGTGATAAGTTCGCCACCCTTGATGGTTCCTTCGTTACTTTATTCGCACTTATGAACGGCGATATTATCGACGATACTTTTCAATCTATTTTCTTCGAATCAAATGTTGTTCTTCAGGTTGTGTCTCGAGTGTATCTGTATACTTATATTGCGTTGTTTATTTACGCTATCTTAAACATTCTTCTTGCTATTATGGAGGATGCTTACTTTCAAGTTAAGAGACAAATTATTCAAGGTCTTCATGAGGCTGAAGCTTAGCCATTTTTATTGTAGCCTGTCATACACTCACCTCTCAGCCGGTTTGCCAACAACCGAAGTGAGTGTGATTAACCCCTGTTTCCAAAGATACGGAACATTGGAGGATCTCCACGAAGAATTGATCACCCTTAACGCTGATAAAAGTTTTTTCTGTTTTTAAACTGTTATTCCAGTTCAATTTTTTTTTTTTTATCAATTTTTTTTTACCCGACGTAGTTTTTTTTGAGAAGAAACAATTCAGATTTTAAAAAATCCGTTATTTCTTATGGTCATGATTTATTTTTCCCTGCGTGTGACAGGATTCTGTCTGCGTTCAAGGGCTACGTTTTTAATTGTTGTCATTTAATTTGTTTGCATAGTTTTTATCATTGTCTTATCTGAGTCATTGGTATCTTACCTGCCTTCTACCCGTTGTAATTGGCCGTCGTTAGGAGTCTCAGTCGACTGCAGAACTACTCGAGTGTGTAATATTCTTATGAGGTGCGGAGTGCATGCAAACTTGTGAAAATCGACATGGTTCGTGTTTTGTTTTTTCGGTATTGTATTTCTTTCTCAGGAAAGAAAAAGCTATTCCCGCGAGGAATCACCGTCTGTCTCTGTTTAGTTTCAATTTTTTTTTTTTTATTGTGTGTGTGTGTGTGTGTAGTTTAATTACGCCTTCCTCTAAAAGAGAAGAAGACTGTTTTTTTTTTATTTTTATTTTTTTTTTTAAATACATTGTTTTTTGTTACTGTGTGTAGTGCGTTAATGTGTTGTCGAGGAGTCGTATTTTGACTCAATTTCTTTCCATAATGACAAACTGTCTACGAATTGCAGGTCAGCACAATACAGGTGGCCTTCTAAGGGACAAGTCTCATAAGATTAAGGTGTGAAACTACGGATCCCCCGGTGTAAAATGGAAAAACAGAAAAACTTTTGTTTATTTTCGTACTCTTGTTTTTGTAAACTGCCGATTGTTTGATTTGATTTTGGTAGTGCGGGTCTCAAAACGATGAATTGTGAAAGAAATAAAGAAATAACTACATCTCTCACTGAGTGCAAACTAGTAGAACATCAAAGGGATGTTTGGAGTCACTATTTTTATAATAACTTTTTTATCTATCCAAAGATACGTCTCGAAGTGAATCTTGATTCCTAGACAGTTGCGATGTTTTCTCTCTGCCAATGTGATCAGTTGGTAATACGTCGATGTTACAAAAAATAAGAAAAAAAACAACTGATGACTTAGACAGCTAATTGCCTACAACTAAAGTTCAATTATTATATTTCCCCCAAAAGCCATTCAAAACGACAACATGGGAAACATCGCCTGCTGTCAGTCGACAAGTCATTCCCTAGAAACTAGTGAAGAGAAAACACCAATAAGAGGTACCACACAGATTAAAGCTGAAGTTGACGATGGAATTAAACAGCTCAGAGAGGCATTAAAAGGAAAAGAGATTCCAACACAGACTGATTCTAAAGTTAAAGACAGAGCTGGTATGACATATGAACAAATAAAAGCGGAAGTCGACAGAGGTATAAAAGCTCTCAGAGGAATTCAAACTGATGCTGAGCTCGACGAACTCCAGAAACAGGCTGAAGACGACATAGTAGAAATCCGATGTCGCAGAAAGGCTGAAGCCGAGCAATTGATCCGCGACAGGATGAACGGTAAGGTAGGTAGTTGACCAACAATTTATTTTTTTAAATATTTCGCTTTCAAATAATATTTCAAAACAAAACAGATCAAAGACAATACTCCTGGAAACAGAAACAGCTCCACCCCGGACAGATATAAATTAGGAAAGCAACTCGGAAAAGGAGCATTCGGTCTCGTACGACAGGCAACAGACTTAAAAACAAACAGACAGGTAGCAGTAAAGATAATGCAAAAAGAAGCCGTCGAGTTAGATGATGGTAGCAAAGAGAGACTAGCAAGGGAAGTCAGTATTATGAAGAGTTTAAAGCATCGAAATATTGTTCACTTATATGGACTTATTGTTAATGATATTAAGAGAGAGATGTGGATGATTGTTGAATTCATTGACGGAAACGATCTGATGAAAAAACTAACGACAGGAGGACCACTTCTCGAAGCAACCGCCCGCAGTTACTTCCAACAACTAATGTACGGTCTCAACTATATGCATCAACAGAATATCGCTCACAGAGATTTAAAACCTGACAACGTGTTAATTACTAAAACTGGTGAAGTTAAAATAACAGATTTCGGTTTATCAAATGTTCAAAAGACTGACGGTAGGGGTGTCATACCTCAGGGACTCTCTCTTAAGACTTGTTGTGGTTTGTGTTATTATTTTATTACTGTTTTTTTTTTTTTTTTTTTGGTTCAGAATGTACATCTTAAATAATAATATTAAACAGGTACACCGTACTACGTAGCTCCAGAAGTGATTAGCTCATCATCATCGAAGGGGTATTCAGGATTTACGTGTGATGTTTGGTCTCTTGGAATATTATTATTTGGAATGGTGATTAATGATGTTCCGTTTTTAGGAAAGGATCTTTCGACTCTTCTAAAGAACATAACACGTGGATCTTATTCATTTCCACCATCGAAGCCGATTTCACCTGGAGCCAAGTCGTGTATTCGTTCTATACTTGTCGTTGATGTTGAAAAAAGAGCAACTTTAGAAAACTTATCAGAACATTCCTGGGTAAAGAATGGTTTTGATGAGGACGAGTTTAAATACTCAGCTCCAATCCAACCAGAAGATGAGGCGTTGATGACAACTGTGAAGTCTTTGAGAAATTGGTAATTTGAGTTTTTTTTATAGATTATAGTATTATACAAATAAATGAAAAAAAATAAATAAATAAATAATCGCAGAAAAACTGCAGACTCCAGGATCGTGACAATTTATTTCTATTATTTTCTTTAATTCAAAAAAAAAAAAAAACCTCGTCAACTGTATGACGTACTTTCCGAGTGATGTGAATTCGGTTATCTCATGCGAGTGGTCTCTGTTTGCTGTGATATTATTTATTTATAAATTATTATGATAAAAACTGTTTATAAGTATTTCGATTCGATTAAAATAGGTGTCAAGTCAGACTGAGTAAGCTGCCTCTTCGGCTTCAATTCACTGTAATTGGTCTCCAGTTCTGTTTATCACCGTCGTCTTTTTAAATTGTCCCTTCAGATGTTAAACATTGTCATTTAGATAATTGGTTTTTTATTTTTTAAAAAAATCTTTTGTCGGTTGTGTGTTGCAGAGATTTTGATGTGTTTCGGTTGTTTCGTATGAATATTTTTTTTTTTTTCCTCGTTCTCTCCTTGTTTTTTGAGCTTTTTTATTGCCCGTTGTGTGATGTCTTCCATTTTTTTTTAAAAAAAAACAATAAAAAAAAACGGTAAAATCATAAATAGGGTTCAGTGCTGTTGGAATACGGTCTTGGGTTCAGTTTAGAAACCCAAAGAGGTTTTCATCAACCGAATTGCTATTCGATTTCAGACATTGTTTTGCCAATTTTTTTTTTTTTTTTTTTATCATACTCGGTTCACAAAACAAGGAGTATGCCACCCAATTTAATTCTCTGGTCTCCAAAAAAACAGGTCGAGAATTTCATTGAAAGTTGGTCTTAAAAAGAAAAAAAAAAAACACAATTTTCGATCCAACTCTCGCTCAATATTTTACTGACTACTATTCATTATTAATAATGAAAAGTAATTTACTGTCACGGATTGTTCAGAAAATTAATAACCTCTTTTTTTTTTTTTCAGTTACAGATAGAAGTAACAAAATGGATGACTACCAATTAACAAATGTAACCGTCAGTCGAATAATAAATGTTACGATTAGTATCGAACAGCCTGAGTGTAGTTGTCCTGATCTCGTTGATGATTTAGTTCTTCCTCCTTACATCGTTGTTGTTTTTTCTGTGATGATACTCACTGCATTATCTCTTGTTGTTAATATATGTGAATTGAAGGTTCGATTTGGGTATGATATTTTCATTCTTATATAAAAAAAAAATTTTTTTTTTGAAAAAAAAAAAAAAATTAAAAAAAAAATAGATATACCAACAAGCAAATTAAAAGCCTAGCTGGGAGCGCAACCCTTGCCGCCTTAGCAGCTCCCCCATGGTTCTTTTTAGCACCTCAGGCATTGTATCATGTAGGACATCTAGTTTATATTATGGTTGACATCTTCGAAGCAGATTCTAATTTGAGAGGATGGGATAGGTATGAGTTGGCATACGCGAGATGGATAAATGGAGGGGCTAGTGTTTTTATGATATTTGGAACTATTGGAGCATTCTATACCAAGAAAATGGTTGAGGGTGAGAGGACCTCAGAAGAGACAATTGTTGATAACAAAGCAGAGTTGGGAACCAGCGTCGACGTTGATAATTTCAGAAAAGAATTCTTAGCCGCGGGAAGCATTCAAGAAATGGATGAACTCCAACAGAAGAGTGCTGAAAAAATTCAAATCATGGGAGACAACACTGAGTGGGAACGAGGAGTAAAAATAAAATCCATCGCAGCCCTCCTTGTCGGATTTTGCATGTTACCCTGCATTGCAAGTCACATAGTAACAGGATTGGTACTGTGGGTGTGGATTCATATTCCTGTTTTAATATTTCTTCATATGATGTGTACAACTTTCTTAGTTAGAAGAAATCGATACACTGGATTAATTCCGAGAATTGTCGCTCTTGATCTTATTCTTGCTTTGTATGCGATAACGTTACAAGATGCTTTTAACTACTCTCTTCTGTTCTACAAAGGAGAGAATTATTTAACACTCATTTGGGAGACTATCGCAGCTCATCATAATATGATTTGTTTCTTCTGTCGTGTTTTCAATGATATAGATCACCTTTTTAATGTTTTATCATTTCTGTGAAATCACTTATCCAACCGTCGGAGGTTTACGATTGTTGAAGATTACAACCCGTTGTATCAAAGACTTGTGCTCTATTAATGGTGGTAATGGAGCCCTGCTATTAGGCTCCTTCATTGGGGCTGAATGCGCTTACGTGTTAATCATAAGTAGCTCCCGTACTGGGGGGTTATTATTGCTGTTGAAGATGACAACCCGTCGTATCTTCATTATAACGCATGCGTGTCGACTACCGGGGGATATATCTTTCTCTCGGGATCTTTTTGTTTTTCACTCAATTCATATATTTTGCTTCTCTTAATGGGGTGTCGTGCTTTGTTGTTCGTACCTAGAATTATTTTTTTTAAAAAAATTCCTCAGAGACCCCTGTTTAATAAAAAAGGGGGTATAATATACTATATTATAATATCATTTTTGTCGTTGTTTGTTATAATGTTGTTAATAGACTAGAAAGGACTATTTTTTTTTTTTTTTTTTTTTTGGTTTTTAAAAAAGGGGTAGTTAGATACGCCAATTTAGTAAAAAGAAAATAAATAAAAAAGGAACTAACCAAAGACTCAGCAGTCATCAGTTAGAAAAAAATGTTATGTTTTTGTATTATTTCCGTGCTTTTTTTTACATAGAAACCAGGCGTGTCTCAGAACGTCACAACCATTCCAATCCTCTTGCCACAGTACCTGACTTCGTGACCTGTCACCTGGTTGTGTGTTTTTGACGTTTTCTTTTTGGTTTGATTTTTCGTTTTTTTTTTTTTTTTTTTTGTTGTCTTCTCCTTTTCATCACAATTGCTTCTTTTAGTCTCTGGATTGCTTACAGAGATTGCGACACTTGTGAAAAGTAATGACCCTTTTTTTTTTTTTTTTTTTTTTTTTTATTATAAAATTTGGTTTACTTAGCAAACAAGAAGAAAGTAAAAAGTCATAACAAAATTGACTGACTTTCGAGTCAATTAGCAGGTACCAAGTGTAACTTACTACGGATCATTGAGGACGACTGAGACTAGTTTTTTTGAGGATGGGGGTTTTTTCAAATTATTTTACGTTTTTATTATTTACTAAAAAAAAAAAAAAAGAAGAAGAAGAAGAAGAAGAAAAAAAAGGAAAAGATTCTTTTTTAGTTAGTTAATGACCTGAATTATTAGTTTTTGTATTATTTAATCCGACAATGTCCGTGACGAGTTTTGAGAATCGGTTCTCATTCATGTCAACAGCTGTGGTATTATTTCTGTCTGTCTGTCTGTTTTTTTTTTTTTTTTAAAGTTCCAACATATGAAGCTGCATCGATAAAAAGCCGTCGGTCAACAATCATAATTATATTTTTTAAAACAGTAACACGAATCCTTCATAACTATGCCAATGACTACTAAATCGTTTTGTAAGAGACGTTCTGTAACCTTCAACCCAGTTGTGAAGACGTTTGCGTACAACTCACCCCAATATGTTGAGGGTCAAAATGCTGTATTGGACGCTCCAGACTGGATGACAGCTGACCCGGATATCGACACTTGTAACAAGACGTGGAAAGACGCACTGTTGGTGGCTAAGACCCTCGTAAATACTCGAAAGGTAGCAAATCCTAAATATTCAAGATGTGAAAATGCGAACTCCCCGCAGGCTGCCATGGCAGCTGCGTTACAAATCCTTCAAAATACCAACTTCTCAACATCAATGAACGCTATTCCTCTTTCATAAATGAGAAATAGATAACTTCACAGCTGTACTCACATGTGTATAATAACATACAACTGATTGATGTTAACATCAGGTAGTCATAACTACCTTCGACAACGTATGTTTGTAAAGGCAAGACATTGGTTATTGGTTTCTTTTGACTTAATTCTCGAGGGATAAAAAAAAACACCCGAAAAAATGTATTCTATTTTTTTTTTTTGTTTCCTTGACTGCCCTATTGATACGGCGGAAGCTTCCTTTCTTTTTGTGGATTGGCCGGTGTCATTCGGTGGTTTTCTTTAGTTTACCTCCCCTCTGAGTTTCTTCTGTTTTGGTATGGCTTTGCTTTTTTTATTTTTTTTAAAAAAATTACGTAGGCAAAAAAAAAAAAAAGAAAAATGAGAGAAAAAAAATTTCTTCAAAATCTAGTTCATTTAATATTATCAGCATACCGACCCATCTAGTTTCTTTTCCCCGTTCCCCCTTCTTCGCAGTTGGAATATTTCAGTCTCAGGGAATTATTGTTTTTTTTTTTTTTTTTTTTTTCTTTTTTATTTTTTTTTTTATTCTTCTTTTCTTTTTAGAAAAAGATAAAAGAAAGAGAAAAAAAAAGAAGAAAAAAAAGCAAAACAATAAAAGTCATTCCCTAACATTATTTAATTGTTGTTCAACTTTACTGAAGTGGAATCCTGACAAATAAATAATTTTTCTGAGCCTTATTCTTATTTTCCAATCTCAAGAAACCTTGAGAAGGAAAATTACTCTGTGTTTTGAGGGGGGGGAAATGTTGGCCTTGTGACTTGCCGGCTAATTTTCGTAGATATTATTGTCATTATTTTATTGTTGTAGAGATCAGTAGTAAATCGAGTTCAGTAGAAAAAAGTTTTTAAAAAAAAAAAAAAAAAAATGAAATAAAGAATCGAAACAGCTCTTTTGCATAGTTCGGTTGTACTGTTTTTTTTTTGCTGGTAGACAAGTTGATTGCTACTCATCTGTACACTAATTAATTGGGGAAGGCGGTTGGCTAACGGTGCACCTATTAAAATTTTTGTTGACCTAATTTTTTTTTTTTTTTTTTTTTCTAGTATTGATTAAGAATTTAACAAAAAAAAAAAAAAAAAAAAAAAAAGACTCTCTTGCTGACAATTGTAACTTTTTTTTAATTTCTTTTATTATTTAAAAGTTTTTTTCAAATTGCTCTACCCCCTCCTCTCACGTTTATCTTTTTTTTTTTTTTTAATATCCCCATCCCTCTCTTTTGCTGCCTCTTTTTCTTTTTTCTTTTTTTTTTTTTTTTTTTCCCAGCCCCAGGTAAGCCTCGGTGACGAACCGACGTGCGATAAGGGCGCATTACTTTCTTTCTTTTTTTTTTTTTTTTCCCCTTTGTTCCCCCCAGCTTTATGTGTGCACTATCTCCTGTAAGAGTGAGTGGGTCTTCCTATATCTGAATCATTGCTATCCTCTCGTAGTAGATGAATAGTTGTCCGTAAGAAGAAAGAAATTCACGCAACGCAGACAACTTAATCGTTGTTGGTGTTTTTATTATTATTCTCCCTCTTATTACTCTCTTTCTTTCTTTTAATATAGAGACAAGCCAGACATAACGTTGTCGGTAAGTCTCTGCCACTACCGGTGCGTAAAATTAAAAAAAAAAATATTAGTCGTAATGAAATACGTTCCTCGTCAGTCACTCGGACCTTTGGAATGAAATATTTGTAGCAACACTTTCTGTCTTTCTCCCTTTGGATAAGTCTGTTTATTTTTATTATTATTATTATTTGTTTTTTTCTTTTTATCGTAGACTATTGAGCGAGAATAACAAAAAAAAAAAAAGGTTTTATGGGGATTTATTTTTTAATAGAGTTCCTTCTCTTCTTCCCTTTTGTGTTGTGTATTTTTTCTTTTTTTAAATCTCTTTTGTCGCGGTGACGCGTGAACGAGAAAAAAAAAATTAAAAAAAAAGAGAATTACCCAACTATATATGTTCGTGCGTACTACTTTACCGTGGTTAATGCTCAGCCATTTTATATGTGCGTGCCAAAATACACACTCTTTCGGTTCCGTTGGAATGAAATATTTTATGATATGGTGACAGTCGAAGGATGGAGAGTCGTACTATTAATTACCACAGAAGTGGTACAGTTGATCTTTTCTTTACGAACTAAAAGAAAAAGAGAAAATGAAAAAAAAAAACAATAGAATAGTGTCCTAGCATTTCCCCCTCAAAACTCTTCTGTACTACTAGTCTAACTGAGCTACTCGACACTGGCTGGTTAAGATGATGCATCGGAACAATATTTTTAATTATTTCTTGTTTTTTTTTTTTTTTTTATGTGCACTAATTTAGAAAGAAAAAAAAAAAAGAACGAAAAAAACAATAACCTCTTCCTTGGTATTCTCTCAATGCGTTTGAGGTATTTCCATGTTTTTTTTTTTTTTTTTTTTTTTTTTGACATATTCATTTTTTTTTGGTCTATTTTCTTGCAACAATAAAAATAGCAAGGAAGGAACAATTTCTTTTTTTAAGTAAATACTGGGTGGGGGGGGGCCTGGTTTAGTTATTTTTCCCATTTCCTTCCTTTGCTTTGCTTGCTGCAAGGTGCGAAGTGATTAGCTAGCATAATAATATTATCTAACTTTCTGAGTGAAGAAATTCTTATAAAGAGTGTTTTCTCACTCAGGAGAGAGAAGGGTTCGAGTACGTTCAACGCAAGTAATGATTCTTCACCTTAAGTGACTGTGAGAAAGATGCTGCGGGTACGCAAATGCGAATATCAAAAAAGAATTTCACTTTTTTAATAAAAAAAAAAAAAAAAAGTAAGATATGCTTTCAATTTCCTTTTGATTGAAAAAAACATTCAATCCCCATCAGACATAAAAAAAACAATTCATTATATTAGCCCTTCTTCACAATCAAGTAACTTGGTTAAACTTTTTTTTTTTTTTTTTTTTTACCCTTTCGCTTTAAGAGCGCCAGGTGTTTTCTTAATTTTATTAAACTAGCACAACACACACACAACAACGCACGCACGAACACACGAATATTCTACTGAGGAGTGTTGTTTTGTACTAGTACGTAGTTATGTCAGAAACTTTGACATAATCGGATATATATTATTTATAAGGGTAGGTCATGTCATCCTTGTAAACGAACATTCGGTTCACGAATAACAGATTTTACTTTCTGGTCTTCTTGTTTTGTAGCTCTGCTCCCATACCCCCCTGGCTTTAAAAAATAAAATACAAAAAAGGCAGAAGGCAGATCGTTAGAATTTCACTACATAGTAAACTATAAACTGCGGGGGATTTTGGCTATTTTGTTTTTTTATAATAGTAAAGTGTCCCGTGGTTCCTTCATCCCCCTTAACGTGACCCTAACTACGCTGAATCTGTGTAAAAAGGGTTTTCAACTATTTTAATTTGTGTGATATGTTCCCCTCGCACCTTACCCTGGGAAGGCCAAAAGGTCTTCTGACGTATGAACCCACAAGTAACTCTTTTTATTTTTTTTATTTTTATTTTTATTTCTTGTATTCGAAAGCTTCAGTTCTTTTATTGCGAAAATTACTGCAAAAAAAAATAAAGAAAATAAAATTTAAAAAAAAAAAGGGAATCTTTCGCATTTAAATTGGAAGTGCAAAGATTGACTGCTCTCCCAAATCTCCCCTTCTTTTTTTTTTTTTTGGCTTTTTAAAAAAAGCTGGTTTTATGTTTATAAATTCAGACTCAAACGCAGCCTGGAAAAATATCCCTTTTCCCTCCAACAACCAGTTTAACATCGTATTATATTGACCTTAATTTACTTTACTCCCCTTAACTAGTTTCTTTTTACTTTTTTTTTTTTTTTTTTTTGGCAGCATCCCCATTCTCTTTCTCACCCATTTCTTCTTTTCTTTTCGTACTGATTGTACCTGGTTTCTACCGTACAATATTTCAGTCCTTATGAATCAGAGACAGGATTTTTTTTTTGTGTATAAAAAAAGACTTATCAAATATGGAGAGAAAAGAAATGTTGCAGTTGTCAACATTTTTTTTTTTTAATCCTAACCTTAGTATTCTCTTATGATAAAGTTACATTCTAACTATTTTATGAGATCATCAGAGAAAAAAAAATAAAAAAGAATTATTTTAAAAAACGTTAAAAACAGGGTGGTAGAGGTGACGTGGTATTATACCACGTCCCCAAAAAAATAGTCGTTTTTTTTTTTTTTTTTTTTTTATTCATTTCAAGAATCAACGTGTTTTTTTTTCTTTTTTTTTTTTTTTTTTTTTTTTTTTTTCTTTCCCTCAATCACCAGTCCTCGGTAGGTCGCTTTACTTGTTCAGATGTTATTATTTTTTTTTTCCAGCGATCGAGTCTTTGTGGTTCTTAAATTCACAAAGGCGAGTACTCTGATGCAGCGATTTCGACAGCTTCTTCAGTGATCGAAAAAAATGGTTTTGTTTTTGATTTTTTTTTTCTTTTTAAAAAAAGAACGTTGACGGGCAACTGGCTGATGAAAGTGCCATTACTGGGAACAACAAAACAACAACAGAACTCAACCATATTGTTAAAGAATGTTACGGTATTGAAGCAGAAACATTCTATTTGGCGTATAATCTTTTACGTTATAGAACATTACTATGGACCTTGAAAAGCATTAACGGCGGATACACGCTGGGAATACCGATTATTCCGTTGGCTTTGATGCTCGTTTTTTTTTCTTCTCTTTTTTTCTTTCCCGTTAATTTACATTTCACATTCTTTCACATCATTTATTACGTTAAATTCAAAATATGTTTTTTTTTTTTTTTCTTCTTTCCCTTCATTTCTGAAGTTATTTTTTTTTTTTCCGTGCAGCCTTTCATTTTTTACCTAACACAGTAACGTCGGGTAATGAACAGATGAAATGATTCTGTGTAGACATCGGAACGTCTTCACAGGTAAGTGATATTTGTATTACGGGTTGTCTGTTGTGAAGGCTCCGGGAAAAAAAAAACAAAACAAAAAAAGTCAAGTTTTTAAAATCAAATAATGATTCTATTGGACCTACCGTCTGCTTCGTGCATGCAGTGGGTCTCTAGTGGTATCACAACCTTCTGGTCAATGTAAGTCTCTTCTCGCCTGTGAGAGTCTCACGGTTGTGGTCTGAATGACTAACTTTTCCAGAAGTTTGAACTCCCTGACTTCAAGAACAAAAAGCCATTGGAGGGAAGGGCATGTTTTTAAAAAAAAAAAAAAAAAAAATTCCAGTCTAGATAGACACTAACGTTTTTTTTTAAAAAAAAGTTTTTTTTTTTTTTGAAAAGAAAAATTATAACCTTTTTTTTATTTGTTTGGTATTTTTATTCTATTCATCGTCTAACGTTTGACAAAAAGACACTAAATAATAGTTGGATATTAACTAACTACTATGTTGTTATTTTAATGGGAAAAAATCTTCCATTTATTCACAAATCATCCCTCTTTCCTCGGTACGAGCGATATCTGATGGTAATATATTGTTTATTGAGCTGTGGAATCCTCACCCCTTGTTTTTTTTTTCTTTTTTTGTTGTTGATTTCTTGTTTTTGTTTTTTATTGTGTGTTACATGTTGCATAACACACTCTGATTGGCGGCTTGGCACAAGTTGCTTGGTAGTGCTTTCAACACATGTATCGAATCTGTACATGTGTCCTTTTTAACATCGTTTCTTTTATAACCCTCCCTATTAGTGTGTATGCACGGGTTATTCGTGTTGCATGCTTGTCTGTTTTTTTTCCTTTTTATATGAAAAACTTTTTTTTTTTCCTTCTTCTTTTCACTCTTTTTCTTTGGTTCTCTATTCTTATCACAGGTTTTTGCTAAATCACGCCGAAAATAAAAAAAAAAATAAAAATAAGACGAAGGTACTACGGACAGAGTTCAAAAAATATTTTTTTGTTCTTCTTTCTCGTTACTTTCTTCTTTCAGCTATCTAAAGCAAGCCTGTTCTTGTTGTAGTGTTGTGGTAGCGTGTTTACAGTGTGTGGCGTTGTGTTTTGAGTTCTTTCGAAAGAAGAAAGGTTAGTGATAACAATTCCCCTCCCCTCTAAAAGGGAAAAAAAAAAAAAAAAAAACTTAGGACCCCAATTGTGTGAGTGCTATATGGTTGAAAACTATATTTTTGCACTTTTTACAAAACCCCCCAGTCCTGAACAGTTGTTCATCGAATCTATCTATTTTTTTTTTTTAAAATAGTACCCCCTTAGCGGATGATGTCCTTAATTGGGGAATAGTAAAGAGACGTTGGATTCCTTCACTTCTTCTTATTTGATTAGAATTTGTTCACTGAATCCAGTGGGCAGGTACTATTAAGATGAATTCCTATTATTGCGAGTTGCTTTTTCAGATACGGAGAGTTACACCACAACCTACCTTTGGAACACTAGACGTGTTGCGATTTTTCTTGCGAAGTGTTCGTAAAATGTTTTCAAAGGTTCGTGAGGTGGGGAAAAGTTGTTGCGCAGTTTATTTCTTCCCCCCCTTTTTTTTTTTTTTTTTTTTTTCTTCTTAATCGATGTTATATAAATCAAGGATCACCCCCACCCATCCACTTCCCGTTATCATCTCTCAATTGTTCGTATCGATAGATCTCCAGTGTGCAGCGCATACTCGCTATTGTGTCCAATGTACGTTTCATCCCACAAACAGTATTTTTAAGGGTGTGAGACGATGTGACTTTTTTGTTTAGGTGATTCGTGTTTTGGAGTTTTTTTTACCGAATTTTCTCTAGTTAGGACCAACAGTAAAAAAAAAAAAAAAATGTCCTTCGACTTGCCGAATGGCACGAAAGTGCTCGTCGTAAATAATTTAATAAAATTAAGAAGTTTGATTGATGAGTCAGGTGATCTCGAATGGGATGATTCGTATTTATCAACACCAGGAGCTGTCGGTACTGTTGTGGGAACTGACGAAGACGGAACGATTGCTGTAGAAATTGAAGGTGTTCCAGAAGTAGAAGGAGATCAATTATTCTATCCGAGAGAAGCTCTCGAATGCGCAAACGATGACCAGCAATTAACCAACAGCATCTGCTCCAATACGAATGTTATAATTCCTCCAAGTGTTTCGAACAACAGTTCAATGCGTCGTATCAATTCAATCACCGAACTCGCAGAAAGTCGCCTCCTCTCCTCCTGCATTGGAATGGGATTCCTAGCTGCTCTTGTTGGATACGAATGGACAATATTTACAAAACAGTTTTTATTAATTCAATATCAATCTGATAAGACTCACCGATCTGATGTATTGACATCAAGTCAACAAGTAACGTTGTGGGGTGTAACGTATTCACTGGCAATATTAAGTTCTTTAGTAAGTGGATATTTAATTCAAAAAGGGAGAAAGTGTACAGCTCTGACAGCTATCTCATTGTACAGCGTTGGGACTGTGGTTGGTATGCTTTTTTTTAAAAAAGTTTTTTTTTGCATTTAACAAGTATTGTAAGAACGAAAAAGAATGTTGGCAGCACACGTAAACCTCCTTTAGCTTTATCAGTTTAAGTCGGTTCACGGTTTCGTGCACAAACAAAAAATCACAGTGTTATATCATTATTTTCTGTAGTTGAAGTTAAAGCCAATTCTTTTTTGTTTTTGACTTATTGTGTGATAGAAGTTGCAAGGAGAAAACGAAAATAACATAAAACAATACCAGGAGCCGGATCCAACGGCATGGGAACACTACTCTGTGGTCAAATACTAATTGGATTTAGTTTGGGGATGTTGTTGACTGCACCTGCTGCGTATCTATCAGAAGTGATGCTTGAAAGAGGAAAAGGAATAGCTGGTCTCATAACAATGATTCATTTAGGAAGCACTGCAGCAACAGTAAACACTCTTTGCTTTAAAGGTGCTGCAGTTGATGGAGGTTGGAGATGGTTACTTGGGTTGGTCGGGATTCCTTGTTGTCTTCTTTATGTGTTGATGTGTAGACTCCCTGAATCACCAATATATTTAGTTAGAAAGGGACAAGTTGATGATGCGATTAAGAATCTTAAAAAACTATCAAACACTCACAGTGCTAGATTAATACTCGACTCTGCCTTGTCGATTAGCCAGGACTACCCTGCTGGAAGTAACAGAATTGGGCTGAGAAAATTTGTGAGAAAAAATAAGGAACTAATTGCTGTTTCTCTGCTGATGATGTGCATGGCGGAGACTGCTCGCACAATTCTTGAAATCTATACTCCTATTCTGTTGTCTCGTTTGTTGTGGAATGAACCGACGACTAGATCATCTGTTTTATATTCAAATTTAGTAACCATCCTAGTGGCTGTTATTGGTTCACTATTAGGTTTCTTAATAGTCGAAAAACTTCCAAGAAGGAGACTACTGTTCGCGTCTTGTGCAGTTACTTGTGTCTTAGGATTGGCTTCAGCACTTATTCTGTACCTTGGTCAATCTGGTATTGTTGCAATGTTAATGTTAATTAGTATTCTTGTTCACTCTGTAGGCTATGGCATTGTTCCTCTTCTGTATACCTGTGAGATCTTTCCACTTCAATATCGGGAACATGGGATAGCGTTTTCTGTAATTGGATATTGGGTTTCTAAGATGGCTGTCCGGCTTGCCTGCTCTCCTGATGTGAGTGATAAGAACATAGTCGCGTTCTTGTTTAGCGTGGCAGTTGTTTCATTCTTCACCTGCAATATCGCATACTACATGGCTGCTGAGACAAGAGGTCTGACTATTGCTCATTGCAGTAAAAACTTGACTCAGATTGGTAGACCTCGCTCTATGAGTCTCAGTGCGACCGGCACGCAACTCATTGAGGGGGAAAGTGGAAACGGTGATGACGAACCTCACGAGTCTACTTCACCTGCAGAAACATCTCAACTTTTTGTTTCTAACAACATCTCTCCACTCTCTGCTACTTCAAGAGAATCTCCTCATCTCTCGCACACTGTGCCTAAGAAACGTAAACAGAATAAGGGTAATTCCCTCAGCAGTAGTTTCGCAACTAACGGAGGAGAAGAGATGATAGCCACAACAAGTGTTTAATTAATCACATCACACTATTAGATGACCTGTTTGCATTCACCACGGCTGACACACAATTTTATGAAATAACTCGTATAGGAATTGAAGTTGTAATTGTGCGTCGCTGGTCGCAATGACGTCTAATGTAGTGTAACAGGTTCCTGTCTAGATAGCAATCATCGGGCGAACTCTGAAGTTACATTAGACTAGTAGCAGTCAGTATAGCTCCTGTTGATTTCATCATTCGTTTTCCTCCCCCAACTCAAACCCACCAACTATGTTCAGTAGTATTTGGTTTCTTTTTTGGTTCTCCCCCCTCCACACCCTCAGCTGACGGATTATTTGAATCTTGAAATTCAAAACAAGAGTAAGAGTCGACTAGCTTTGCGGATATCAATTTGAAATGACCAACGTTGTTACAATTTATTTTTCTAAAA
This sequence comes from Flectonema sp. DT1601, assembly GCA_964019425.1. Classification (NCBI taxonomy): domain Eukaryota; phylum Euglenozoa; class Diplonemea; order Diplonemida; family Diplonemidae; genus Flectonema; species Flectonema sp. DT1601. Next base: position 702,718 of record OZ025789.1, read on the forward strand.
TATTGCGTGTTGTAATTTTTTTTTATTTTTTTTTCTTCGCGGCTCCGCGAGTTGTTTCATGCGTGTGGCTTCAGTTGACCTGACTAGTCTGCCTGGTAGCCAATTCCGAACCTAACATTAAAAACATCTTGTTTTTATTATTAACAAACTAAATTGAGTACGAAACTAACCTTTTATTGTTGTAGTTCATCTGTAAGGGGCAAAAGCTAAATCATGGTAGAAGGGAAAGAAAGAAAAAAAAAAAAAAGTAGGAACCTCGCCCTAAAGAAAAAAAAAAAAAAAGAATATAAAAAAAAAAATAAATATAAAATAAAATAAAAGGCCACAGTTAGAGGATGACAGAAAAATTCTTCTGTGGCAGTTATTTAATTGCAATCCCGATTGGCTCATCAAATTTCATTCTTCGATTGCGATATTGTTTTCGTGTTCTTCAAAAGAAAAAAAAAAAGGATAGAAAAAAAAAAAAAAAATTTGCCTTCGGAGTTTTTCTTTCGTATAGTTGTCTGCAGACTTCTGTTTTTTTGTAAAAAATAATGTTCTCTCTGTTTTTTTTTTTCTAAATAATCATTTCTTGTTTATTCAGTACAAAAATAAATGACAAGAGCACCCATATGTGGTACCATTCCTATCAGACGCCCACAACTAACACCGCTTCCTGTAGAGCAGCATCTTCCTGGAATACCAGCTAAGAAGTACACAGGAGCTCGTCACTTACCAGATTATGATGTTGCTTTGAAAGAATCGTCAATACTGTTGCCGCTCCCGCCGCAGAAAAAAGTAACAAATCAATCTGGAGGTGGAAAGATAATAACTTCGTACCCTAGGAAAGCAAGCAGAGGAAAACCTTTTCTCATTCGGGAAATTGAAGGCTATCTCACTGATGAATTACGAGCTGCTGAAGAGTCAAACGGTTGTCCTTTAGAAGAAGGCTGTCGCAGTAGGTTTGTCGCCTTGTTTTTATTGAATTCCTATCTGAGAAGTCGCAGGTCAAATCAATAAAACAGATACGTCATCTTCCGCAATGCTCTTCATATCTTTAAATCTCATCTTCCAACTTATGATAATGTGCTTTCGATAATAATGCGAGAGTTTGACTACTGCATTACAGCAAGTTATGAGAAAGCAGGTGAAAATGACAGTCTGAGAAAACACCTTCTCGATGAGGCAAATCAAAAGGTTTGTTATTTTTGTGCAATGAAAATATCAACAAAACGTTACGTAACAATCACCACATCCACACAGGAATTGGCAATCGCAGAGATGGAACGCACCCACCGCGAAGAGCTGATGGTCATCCTGCAGGAAGCTCAAAAAACTAGAATCGATAATCTACTCAGCAGTCCAATTGAAACTTTGAATAAAGAAATTCAGAAATATAAAAGTCAAGCCCAGTCATTAGAATGGGAAAACAAACAACTGATTGAGAGGAACAGACACAGCGCCGCAGACGACTCGAGTGATGTGGAGGGATCGCTGCCTTCAGATATCGTTCGTAAATTAGATACTTTCATCGTCTCGCTATCTCAGACGGTGATGCAGAGTTTGAATCTAAATAAAACTCTTCGTTCTGAGTGTGATGATCTACGTAAGCAACATCAACAGGTGTGTTACTCGTTACCTTTGATAAGGCAAGGGTATTAATGTTTTCAATTTATAATATCAAACAGCTGACTGAATCACTCGACAGAGCTCTTTCAAGAGTTGAAGCAGTTCAGGAACAGAAGACAACTTTATCTGATGAATTGGCTAAGATTACAACTTCTTATCGAGCACTTGAATTAGAAGCAAAACGATTCTCGTCAGAATCATCAACGACAAAGATCACTCGTTTGCAAGAGCAACTGAGAGATCTTCGTAAGAATTCAAGAGAGCAACACACTCGATTACTTGAGGCATATAAGAAATGCTGTTCTTTAGAAAAACTTGTTCTCAATTCGAATGACGTGGAGAAGACTGGAATGTTGTCATTACAAGTGAGGGCACTAGTTCCTGAGGGAATTGGAAACGGTGTTTCTAAATTATTAGAAACGACTTCAACATCTCTGATTGCGAATGATAATTTAAATCTTTTTGATGTGCTGAATGAATTAGAAAATTTTTGGATCTCCAAAAATAAAATGGATCAGATCAGCGATGAGGAACTACTTCTAAAACACGTCTCCAAAAAATTTCAAAATGACGAGACTGAAACATGTCACTATTTAGCTAATCTTCTGACTGCTGTACAACGATTTCAGTACCATAGCGATTGCAAGTTGTTATTAAAAGTATTAAATCGAAGGTTGAGTTCTCAGATATGGTTTGTTTGACTTTACCATACGTCATACGTGATTTAAAAAAAAAAAGTAATAATAAAACCGAATACACAAATAGGTATCAACAGCGTAGTGAAATCGAACAACTGCAAACTTTACTTTCGAGTAAAACATCAATTTCAAAGAAGGAGATTATTTCAGTTATCACGTTAGCATTCCCAAGTAAATCAGTATCGAATGCTGTTGAGTTGTACCATGCTTTGTGTCCACACAATAAAGTTCCGACATCACAGGTATCGGATTCTCTTGTTTAGTTTTTTTTGGTGTTTGGTTTTTTGCTCTAAAAAAGAGAGAAAAAAAAAAAAAAAACGAAAAACAGTCTCTGAAGGAATCCGTTGAAGGATTTAAACTTCAGGAGTTAATTAAAATACAACTCTTGGAAGAATCTCAACTATTCCTGTTGCAGATTGAAGAAGGAATCAGAACTTTAATAAAAGACGTCAATCAGACTACTTCTGATAGAGTTCGAGTTAGTAATGTTGTCGACATTATTACTCAACTTGATCCAATACAATCTGAAGGGGAGTTGATGAAGTTATTGTGTGGATGTGTACCAGACGGTATCTCTACTTCTGAGTCACGTGAGAACAGTTTAAATCCAATAATTGATAACTTTGAGAACTTTATCACTGCAATGAGAGTTTCTTCTGCTTGGATTCGGAAGACGAAAACACTGACGGAGGAATCACTCTTTAATGTGTTGGATGTAATCTCTTCATCAAGTCAAGCTGATGAGGAGCCCAGCCCTCCAGTGTGACGTCAACAGATTTTAGTAGTTTTTAGACACGTGCTATTTGATAATAATTTCATCACTTCTGTGTTTGTTATTTATTCTCAATATTAGTTTGGTTTGCAATTTTTCTCTTACTTCTGTAGGTGAAGGTTTTGCCCTTTCAGTTACACTTTTGTAAGTTTTGTTTTTATTTGTTTTATGTACCTGCTGTAGATCAGCTGTTAGTTTATGATACCGAGTCTGGCAGATTAATATCTGAAAATATGTTATTTCAGTTTAGGATGACCACACTAGATGATAGTCCTCCTCCTGTTACAACAAAAAGACTAAAAGCAAAGCGTCAGAGGAATGCAACCCAACCCCATCGACTACCAGATGGTAAAGTTATGATGGATGCGAGTGTTGGAATACTCTCAACCATAAGAGACGGTGATATCACAGCTGTTGAAAATGAAATATCAAACCCGACTGATGGGATTCAGTGCGACTTAGTAGTTGACAGACATCGAAGTAATGCCATGCATTGGGCAGCAGGGGGGGGACACCTCAAAATATGTGAACTTTTGTTCAATGAATTCGGAGACAAGTATTTAGTGGCCGTCAACAAGGACGGCAGAAATGCTCTTCACTGGGCAGCTAGAAATGGTCACATCCCAGTGATGGAGTGGTTGCTATCAAAAGGCTTCAACATCGATACTCCCACCAAGAGTGGAAATACAGCACTTCACTGGGCAATATGGGGAGCTCAATTGGAAGCTTGTAAGTGGTTGGTTCAATCTGGTGCGAGCCTTCATTTAGAAAATGAAACCTGTTGTACAGCTGTTCATTGGGCAGCAGCAAAAGGAAATATTCTAATTTGTGAATATCTTCTTTCTATTGGAGCTGACTTTTCTGCTATCAATTCTGCCGGTCACGGTGTTGTTACAAAAGCTGCCTGGGAAGGACACACAAAACTAGTTCAGTATTTCCTCGATGATTTAAAATTAACTTCTCAAATTAACTTAATTGACGTCCACGGCATGACTGCTGCTGGACTAGCCAGAAAGAATGGGCACAATGAAGTAGCGGATTTGATTGAGCAACACGGTCGGCAGGATGCTAAGAGTGGGAGTTCTGATTTGCCTGCCCAGAGCTAGATTGAAGTCACAGATATTTGTATTTAATAATTAATTAGATAAAGTTTACTTTACTTAATCACTGCAGAGTAATAAAACATAAATAATGTATCGGCCTGGACCGCAGCGGTCGCAACAGCAACAGCCGGCTCCGTACTCGCAATCAAGAGCTCCTGGAGTGCAGGCTCCCAATGAGATCCCTCGAACATCAGTTCTCGTTGACGACGTGTCGTACGATTTGTGGAAGGCTGGAGGAGGGAGGAATGGAGCAAATGGAAGAGGAGTTGGAGAGAGGTATGAGAATGGCTGTTGGGTACAAAGTCATCCAGCAATAGTGTCGGATGGCTACAAGGCTCAGCTTGCAGCGCAGGGAGTCGCAGATACTTTCGGAAGCTACGGAATGATGTGGAGTTCTGCAATGCGTCACGGAACTGCATTTGGTCTCCGGCTCACAGCTGCTGAACTTCGCAGCTTCACTCAGGGGAACTATTTAATTGGTATCACACCAAATAGTGTATTCAATCCAGAAGCACGTCCTCACGCTGATGGTTGGCTTCCATTTGTAGTTTGCTCAGCCAGAGGATCAGTTTCCCTTCGCGGTGAAGTCAGGAAATTAAATCCCTGGGAGGGTCGCGTCGTGGAAGTTGGTTTCCACATCCGAGTAGGTGCGCAGCCTGGCAGAATTAGAGTTTCTGTTTACGTAAATAATCAAATAGTTATTCATGATGAAAATATGAAACTACCCAGACAGGATAGCATTCATTTATTCGTATGTTTTGTTAATAATATCTGACCAGTTGGTACTAAAACACTAATAACATTAATTACAAACAGTGCTTTCTCAATTTCGCAGGAGACACCGCTGAAATCATTCCGAACTGGAGACCTCCAGCAGACCCACTCAGCGATCCAAGACAGCAATCCCTTGCTAGCCCTCAGGGGCAAGTAGGCTACCGAGGTCAACCGCAGAGAGTGATGCCAACTGGTGGATCAAAAGGTGGAAAGGGATACAACAGGAGTGTTCCTCGTTATTAAATAGAGTTGATAATATTTTCTTTAAATCAAATGGTTTGCAAGAAGTAGTCCACACTTTTCATTGTGGTACTTCGCTCACACATTATCAGCGTCATTTGAGGTCTGAACCGAATTTTCACAGAAATTGAAAAGAAACAGAACAACAAAAAGTGCACATCAAGAGTAAGGAAAGTACGATGCGTGCTATTCGCTATTCCTATTTATCTGGTGGTGTAACTTGTCACCTGCCTTGAATGCGCTGGTTGAAATGATGTGTTTTACCCTGTAGCAAACTTGATAAAGATGCAGGAGTTTTATGTGTAAAAGAGATTAATGTTTGCTCTGTGATGGAAGGCTTTAGTGCTGATCCTATGAACCAATATTGTGTGCCCGCAATCCCCGTTTTTGATATTACGAAAACTTGCATCTCTTTTTTATGAATCACTCTATTCCACGCTTACGTTAATTATTAATTATTATTATTTTTATTTTTGTATTTTTCAAAAAAATACAAAAAAAAGCAAAACAAAAACTGTTAAGATGTGACCTTTTTTTTATAATAAATTCTTGCACTTGGGTGACTGTCCCCTTTATTCACAATTCTTGTTGATTTCATTTTTTTTCTTCTGCAGTGCAACGAGTAGTCACGTTTTTTAAAAAAAAAAAAAAAAAAAAGAGCTTCTTTTGCTCAGCCTCACTTCTTGTGATTTGAAGATTGTGATTCTTCCTTACGAGAAGGACCTTACTCAGGAAATACAACCGATGATGGTTGACAATGTCTTTCGGATTGAGAAAAATGTGTTTTAAAAAATTTTACGGAAGAAGGTATTGTTGAGCTTTTTCCCTTTTTATTTGTTTCTCTTCAAGAAACTTAATCAGCGGTAGCATTATTATTATTTTTCTTTTTCTCGTAATTCTCAATATCTCACCTGCTCCCTCCCTGTATCTGTAGTTCGTTATGTTTATTTATTCAGAACAATATGTTCACGTTGGAAGCAATATTTTTTTTTGTTTAATTATTTTCTTCATTTCCAACAGTAAAAAACACTTAAGCGTTCTACAGGTAGTATTTAGACAAAAAAAAAAAAAAAAAAAGGATACTTTTTGTTTTGTTTTTTTGTTAATTTTCTTATCAAAAAAATTTAATTATGAATACTGCTTGTGTTGTACTTGTGTTGCTTTCTGTCAGTTACGCCACACCAATACCGGCTGAGGTAACTGAGGAACACCTTCGAGCGTTAAATAAATGTAAGGAAATAGCGCAGGTAGGTGCAGCAGAAGCAAAAGCAACTTTGATTCAGCAGTTGGAGAGTGTGGCATTCAAAGAGAAGATTGCTATTGAAGCGCCGTACCTTTTAAAGTATGAACAATAACAACAACAACAACAACAACAACAACAACAACAACAACAACAACAACAACAACAACAACAACAACAACAACAACAACAACAACAACAACTTCAAAAAAATAAAACCAAAAACAAAACAGCTACAGCGGTGAAGAAATCCATCAGATGCTGAATGATGAATATCAAGTTACTGAAGTCTGTCACAATTGGGAACCAATGCCGTGGGGGAATGTCGATGGAGACTTGTCGTTGAACTCAACTATAGGACAGAAATATTTTTATAATCTGTGGCAACTTGTTACTCTCGGATTCACTCAGAATAACCCAAATATATTCTCAAACAGAGCTGAAGTTATGATTTATAATTTACAAAATTTTTCATCGCCAACTGGAATACCCACCTTTCAAGAAGCAAGCGAAAGACTCATTTACGGAGCTACCAATTTCCTAAAGTTGAGTACGGGCAACGGACTCTTCGGGGGAGTAACGATGGTTTTTAATAATACTCACATTAGAAACTATACCGCAATCTTTGGGATCGACACTGGTGCTTTTGAGGGATTTTGCAACAGCACCAACCCACCTGCATTTTATAAGCCAAACTGTTCGGCTGTTGGAACAGTTGGAACGTTCGATCAGTGGGAATCGAACTTCTTGTCATTAGCGGGTTTCTGGAATGGAGCCCCTGGAAGTCATAAAAACATCACTGAGATGGATGTTCTCTCTCTTTTAGTATCTTCAATGTTGCAGACTGACTACGATAAGGCAGTCAACATGACCGAAGGTATCTTTTATAATGAAGCAAATCCGATGATGAATTTACGCTATCCCGAAGGAATCAAAATGATTGTTCTAAATGTGACTGACAACCTCTTTGGATCACATATTGGATCTCAGTTACAGCAGTGGGCTATTTCTAACAATTGGGTTCTTTCTTGGGGATACGCTGACCTGTCTTTGTTTGGTCCTGCTGTGAAAGCAAACAAACGTTTTCTTGATCCGTTTGTACTTCAACACATTACAGCTGGTCGTAATATTACTGTGGATGTGGATTTCCCACATCTGCTTTCGGTATTTTCTGATGCTTGGGTAACGTCAAACCAGTCCCTTTCTCACCATATTAATGATCGCCCTTGGCAAACAGAACAATTTAATTCCCTCTGGTCGAATATTAGCGACAGCATTTTACGCATTCAACCCTTGTACAGACACGCTTGTGAGGATCACTCATGTGCGGCAGTTAGAGTCAAGGATGGAGCGTGTGTGTGTTCAGTATAGTATTCTTTTTTTTTTTTTTTTTTTTCAATAAATCCCACTCAGCCGTGTTTTTCTTTTTTAAAAAGTGATGTGTTTTTTATTTTTATATATTAAATACTTGACAAAAATGTTAGTTGGTTAACAAAATATAACATTTTTTTTATTTTATTTATTATTATGGAAACAGGCTTTTGTGTGGCGTGATCGTAATCTCACTTCAACAGCCGACTGATCGTGGTTAATATTTATTTTCCGAAACACTATCCCTCGAAACACTATCCTATTTTTGATATGATTATCTCAACGTGTACTCTTCGAATATATTTCTTTGCAAAAATTTCTTGCAATTTCTTTTCTCTCTCAGAATCTGTTCGATTTCTGAAATTAATATTTTGTGAACACTCTGATGGGTCAGATGTTTCACAAAAAAACGAGAGATCCCCTTCTCTTCAATCTCCTTCTCCTCAGCTAACTAATTATTATTATTGCTACTCTCCTTAACTTCAGAACAAGCACAAATCCATACGATGCCTTACGTAGAGCCAACAATCCCGAGAGTTAGCTCAACTGACCCGGATCTCAATGCGAAGGTAGCAACAGCATTAGACGCAGACGGTCTTGTTTGCATAATGAACATTCTCAGTACTGAGAAAGTGAAGGAACTTAAAAAAGAAGTTTATGACTTGTTAGATAAACAAGACCACGGTAGAAACTCCTTTGAAGGATTTCAGACTAAGAGGTTGTACGGAATGTTTGCGAAGAGTCGAGCGTTCGATGACTTGGCAATCAATCCAACAGTTCTAAAGGCAATCGAACACTGCTTTGGAGCATCACAAAAAAAGGAACCATTCCTGTTGTCAGCTCCAACTGGTATCGCTATTGGACCTGGTGAGAAGGCTCAAGAAATTCATGTTGATGAAGGAAAGTATCCTCTTTATAATATTAAACAAGAACTCGTCATGCAAGTGATGTGGGCGATTGATGACTTTACTGCTGCTAACGGTTCCACAGTAATGTTCCCAAAGTCTCATACATGGCCATCCGAAGTAAAGATCTTGGGAGGTCAGAAGCCCCCATACAATAACGTGTTTCACAGAGAGCATAACACATGGATAAAGGAACACAACTGTTGCCCAGCTACGATGCCGTCTGGATCGGTCCTCATCTTCAGAGGAAGTCTGGCACACGGTGGAGGTGCTAACAGAACTGGTAACTATCGACTGGGTCTCGCTATTGAATACGTGAGAGGATACCTTCGTCCTCAAGAAAATCAAGACCTCACTGTTTCCCCTGAGATTGTTGCGAATCTCAATCCGAAACTCCAATCGTTGCTTGGCTACAATATATTCCCTCCTTTCATGGGATATATTGATGGTAGACATCCTAAGAAGTTCCTTCCAAAACCTAACCAAGAAATGAAACCTAAACTGTAACTCTTCAACTGACAATTTTCAACACAATATTTTATTTTGTAATACAAGCCAATGATAGGGTTTTCCGTAGTCTGCAGTTTATCTGCGAAGTGAAACCTTACGCACGCTGGCTTTAACATGCTCTGGAATTCTCTTTGGGAATATTATAATCGGAGTACTGTGTCGATGTTGATGTTGATGTTGATGTTGATGTTGGTGATATTCCTTCTTGTAAAAGACTTTTAATATAAATTACAACAACAGTCAGTTTTCGTTAGAAGTGATTCCTCACTTTACAAAACAAACGATTGCTCTCAAGTGTGTGGAAGTAGTTTGCTCTCTTGAAACACTTTTGTTGGTATTCTTAATTTATAGTTCTCTCTCCGTTACGAAGCCTCACATAGTATCACAGCTATTAATAAACCTTTCACTCCTTTGCTTGTTCTGAGATGCTCTTAAAGTAATTCTTATATTTCTCTTTGTTCTTTTCTTTATGAAGAACACGTGTTAATAAGCTCCATGGCAGTAGGCTGTACTACTAATAGACAATTTGATTAACAAAAAAAATTTTAGGATGACTTTTTTCCAGTAATTCTTTACTTTCTCCTGTTCTTGTTTGTAAGTGTTAGACGCAGGTTGGAAACAAACCATTTCCAACTGCGGGTTTGTCTTTACCCAAATTCTGACTTACTGTAGTCTTATAGTTTTAATTGATCCTTTTTTTGTTTCTTTTATTTCTTTCTTCTAATGTAAAAAAAACAATTGGATCTCATCCCCATGTTTCACTTCCTTAAATGAATAGCGTTCGACGCTACCTCTCTATAGCAATGTTTAAGCGGGTAGCTTTATCGCTCCTCCTTTTAAGTTGGCTTTTCGAAGATACAAACTAATAAGTAGTATCGTTGATGAAGAAACTCTGTTGTTTTGGTTCTTTGAGTACCACGACCTGGTCTGGACTACCATCATGTCGTCGGATGATAAATATAATTCCTTTCTCCAGGTTGAAGTCTTTTATGAATGTAGAGAACTAATTATATAAAATTACTGAAGTTGTAAATAACATTTCAATATAACAGTTCCCCACAGATGTGGAACGAGGGGGATGACGATGTAGTCAGTCCGCTGAAGACTCTTTCGGCGGAGTTGGGTGACGCAGGACTGCCGTTGTGGTTTCCAACGAAGGACACAAGCGCAGATTTTGATGGAACATTGTCGGTTCACATGTCTCCGTACTCACCTCTTGGTAGTCTGAAGGAACAATTATTAAATCCCATTTCGGAAGAACAACTCGGGATTGGTGTCGACGAACTGACAGAAGCAATCCTTGCGAAGCCGACTAATGGGTTTCAACCCGACCCGCGACAAACAATTCTCTCAGAAAAGATTCTGAAAGAAACAAAACTGAGACAGCGAAACAGAATCGACACTTCCCTCACCAGAATTGACCCGGCCTGCGTTGATTTGTTTCTCAGATGTTATTTAGGGAAGGTTGTGGCTTCTAATTATTTAACTCATCTTCGTAATTTTATTTTCTCAGTTCCTCCGCAGACGGCAGAAGCACACCAACAAGCAGCTCTTGAAATATTCACCAAAGACGTGCAATATGTTCTTTCTATTTGGAAGAAAAACGTTCAGTTTATCCCTCAGTCAGACACTGCTCGGGATCGACTTCGTCTACACATCTACAACACGGTGACTGGTCACGCTAGTATCTTAAAGGAGCGTAAGAAAGATCTTTATCCTCTCCAAGTTTCACATACTCATCACTATTCAATCATCAGAAGTAACGACTCTGAAGATAGTAAACAAGATCGGTATTTCTTTGACATGCAACTCACAAACCCTGGTAGCCGAAGTTATAGATTCTGGTTACACGATATAAAGTCTTTGTATGGAATATCAGAAGAGGAAGCAGCGTACTACGACTTTCAAATACTTCACTCGAGCTCTGGTGTATCCGCAAAGAAAAGTACTCAACCATTAGCTGCCTCGTTAATAGTACCAAAGTGTGTGCAGGATGAGAATAGTTGTATTAGAGAGATTGTTATTCTCGAAACAGAGTTTGGTTTTCGGCATTTTATTTCCGTTGAGATTGTGAATCCAGTGCACCTGTTGCGTAGACCACTTACTCAGACAGGACTTGTTAATGATTGGGGATACTACGTACCTCCAACAGTTGTGATGCTCAAAAAGCGTTTTTATAGATGTGGAGCACACAAGCTAAGAGATGTGTTCTCTCCTTGTAAAAGAAGTAGTTTACCAAGTGATTGGGAAGAGCTTCTTCGTGAAGAGAATGATTCAAATCTCGCAGCTCCCATGTTATTGGCGTACCTCAGTGGGGTGCCGGGTTCTGTTTTTGGAAAAGCTGTTTGCACTCAACAGATGGCAAAAGATCCATTAGCATTTATCATGTCTTTACCTGTAGCTAATCAACAACTTTCTCTTTGGACACTTCACTTCCTCTCATCTCTTCTTTCTCACAGCGATTCCAATCGCACGAATCCACGGTTGCTGTCTTTGTCGATGGCACCTTCGCTTTTCTTTTTCCCATCGACTTCACTTTCACAATTAGTTTCACAAAATCAACAGTCAGTTCAATTACTTCATCTGCTGATCACAAACTATAAAAGAGATGTCTACGAGAAGTAATTAGAATAAGAGTTCTCTTGTAGACACTCTTGAAGTCTAAGTCACTAAGGATCCCAAGCCTATCATTGAGTTGAACAGTTAACAATCTCTTACTAAGATCAACGAAGGTTTCGCTTGCATACAAGCGGCTCGCATTCTTAAGACGAAAAAAGAATCGGCAAACTTCACTATTTTTACTTACTCATTCACACTCTTATTTCGTTTGTGCGCAACCGGTAGAAAATCCTAATAAAGGAATAGGTAAGTTACGCTGCCACAATTCTCTTCCTACCGAACAATGGGTTTGTAGGTACAATAAAAATAGTGAAGTTTCCTGTAGTTCCAAATAGTAGTTTCAGTGCCTTTTTCGCTGCTGATGAGTTCCAATTTAATGTTTTTAGGGGAGTTCTGTCGTCCCCCTCGTTTTTTGTATTGCTGTGATTCTCTGAGATAATTTTGTTTTTGTCTGCTTTGGTTCAAAACCGTACTTTTGATTTGATTCCGTTGTGTAATTAACCGTTCCGTAATACTACTTGTGGATTGTTTATCTGTTTGGTTGTATTGTCTCTAACAACTTCTCATTAGCAGCTCAATATGATGATCTTGTTGAAATAGTTTAGTCTTTCAGAGTCATTAGTGTTAAATTCAACAGCGTTATCACAAACATGTTCATCGTGTGCGTATGCGCCGATCTCCGCGGCGTAAAGCACAACATGGAAATTGGATTTCCAGTGCAGCCAAGTATCGATGAACTGATCGCTGAGACAGAACGTCTTTTCCAGTTGGAGTTATTTATGAACGATAGACCGGGACAGTCAAGTGCACCATTTAGGGTGTCAAGATTCTTTATTCAAGACGAACAAACAAGGAGATGGATAGATCTAACCTGGTCATCACAATTAAGAGGATGGTGTCAGTTGTATGCAACACAACAAAAGGGAACAGGTTTAGCGAGTGATAGAGAATTCAATCGATCGGATGCAGCTGTTTGGCCTCCACCTCCTCCTTCACAACGTGAATGGGATCATCGTGGAAGTCAGATGCCAGGCAGGCTACCTTCAGCAACCTTAAGTACGAGACGTGCTGAGAATGTTGACTCATATAAACATCAGTCGATAAGTAGAGATTACAATGACAGAGATCAAAGCAGCGTCATTTCTGAGCCTCGCTTTTCCCCGCCTCCCCCACCTCCCCAGAAAAGCCCCCCGAAATCCTCACCGTCCGCAAGAGGTGATATATCTCGTGGAGATGGTAACTCAGTCCCCATATCTGAAGAGCAAGCCATTTTATCCAAAGAAGCCAAACTGAAGGCTCACCGTGATGCTCTTCTCATCGAAGAAGCTCAACTACAACGAGACAAGCAAGAGTTTATTGCGAGGACAGGAAGACTGCCAGGAGGAGGGTTGAGCAAGAATACAACGTGGGAACTTCCGTAGTTCGACTTCCTAATGATGTCGTTATTGTTTACATACTGACTGACTTCTCTCATTCTCGTTGACTTTCCAAGAGACTTGTCTGGTCCTACGCGTTGCCTTCAGATTCACATTCGAACTGTTCTTTCTATTGAGAGTCCTCCTGATTTCTTGTAGGTTGATGGCGTACAGAGCTGACGATATTCGTACTCTATCGTACATAATGCTGTATTAGTTTTTTATTGTATTATTTTAGTTAGTAATATTGTTGAGTAGTTTGTAGAATTCTTATTTCATCTTTCAGATAAAATGAACTGCTGGAGTAGTTGAAACAAAACACATCATTTGTTAGTTTAATTTTAGTTATTGTTTTTATCGTTTTTATTTGTTAAGAGACAAATTACATCAAAATTATGATTACTTTCTGATAACAAGATGGTGCTTAAGAATTACCGACCGCAGCTTGCAGGAATCGGGTCTTTCTTTTTAATTTTATTTATCGTCACGTTGCTGTCGGATGATGGGGGAGGATATTTCCCCCATCCCCGGCGAGACTCTACAGATGAGGTAATGAATGATATTCAAAACAATACAATTCAAGGAGGAAGTCAACTAAAATCATCTCAAACACTATCACCTGAAGGAGGAATCACACTCCTCCTCCCAAAGCTTCAATTATCAGAAAGACAGTTATGGGAAGTATCCGTAGTCGAGAAGCAAACAAAGCAAAATCGTAGTTCAGATTCTGACACAGCTTCTGATCTACAAAGATGTTACACCTTATATGATGGTGGATGTATATCAAAGGCAACTGGTAGTAAACAAAAGTCATACACTCCTTACATTAAACCAACTCATGGAACAGATACTTTATCAATTACAGTTCTCCACAAAGAGACGATTGTAAAGTCTGCGATCTGTAACGAAGGAGAGGCAAAGAGAGTACCGCTTGTTGGGAAGCGGGATTTTATCATTCCTGAGGAGGACAAAATGTCAAATAAAGTATTAATAGTCACCCTGTGCTGGGATACTTACGGATATCACTTATGGAACTGCGTCTTGGGATCACACGCAGTAGCCAGGATGCATAATGTGAGTAAAAAAGATACGTACGTTGCGGTACTGAAGTCTTCTTGGGCCAGCCACAAGTTTTCAACTTCTGAATGGAGTGATTCATCTCAGCAGTTTTTGTGGTCGATTGTTGCTGAAGACCATTCGAGAGTTAAGTCTCTCAGAGATTGGATCAGCACCTGTTTTAATAAAATTATTGTCGGACATGTTCCTCTCTTTGACATCACTCCCAGTCAGAACCTCGCTGCTAGAAATCATCTTCTTTCAAATTTAAATATCCAAAACCCGTACTCTGACGCAAACAGGAGAGCCTGCAGTAACCGTTGGCAGAGTGTTATCATTGAAAGAAAATCAAATTTTCACATTAAGAATTTAATTGAGGTTAAGGGTTGGCTCTCTGAGGTGTCACAAAATGTGACGATTGCGCTACTTGAGGACCTCCCATTTAAAGAACAAGTGAGATTAGTGTCTAGCTCTGATATTGTTATTGGTACCCATGGGAATGGATTAACTTGGGTAACGCTAATGTACCAGGGAGTCTTGATTGAGATTTGGGGTCAATACCCATACAATTCTAACTATGAAGGATCGGCACGTAGAGGTAACAATCGCTATCTCCCTATTTCCCTTCATCAATCTGGTTGCTATAAAAGATGTGACGTTTTCCTACCTCAAAATGTGTTACTCCCAATACTGTCGCTAGCTGTTAGTCATCTTCATAATGTTAGTTGTAAAAGACAGTGGTACGATCCAAATACACTCTCACATATGTTTGATGAAATTCAAATTGAAAAAGGTTTGAAAAAACGCAAACGAAATAAAGGAATGGGATCTCCTCCGTACTTAGAGACTTCTAATTTATAAAAAAAACACACAGCCTTCCGTGTAGTATTGTTATTATTATCGTTACACGAAAGACTGACTCTCACCTTAATAGACAAACGCTCATTGATAACTTACTCAGCCGCTGTAATATTTGCAAGCCTTACATTGAGGTTGCAATGTAGAATATTGAATGCCTTACTATTTAAGAGTTATTTTAATGGTCATGCAGTTGGTTGCTGTGAAATCTAAGCTAAAAAGCTATCAAAGTCGAGTGCTTTTTCAGAAAACTTTCTTCTTTTTTTGGCAGACAACAAGACGATGCGAAGGCTGTGCGGAGACCCAAAGCCAGTAAGAGAAACTTTAAGCAAATCATTTATTGATGCAGCTGCTGGGGGACACCTGGAGTTGATCAAATCATATTTAGAGAAGTCAGCAGTGAGGTGTTGTGATCATAATTCATTCCAAGAAATTGTAAACTCCTCTGACCCTGATGGAAGGTATCCTCTGGTAGCTGCGCTATCGAATCGCAGAATTGAAGTTGTCTCCGCACTCTTGCGGGCAGGTGTTCGAGTGACGACAGGAACCACAGAAGACAGTTCCTTGTTAGCAGCCTCAGGTGACACTGCTTTACTGCGAATGCTGTTGGAGAGAAGTTGCAATGCGAAAAACCCTCGCGTGTTGTTATTAATTGCGAGTCACGGGCTACTTGATGAATGTCGTGCTGTGGTATCACTTAAAGCAAATGTTCGTACTCGAGATTCTAATGGAATCACTGCCGCTAATCTCGCTCTTCGAAATGGTCACACTGAAGTCTTTGATTTCCTCTCTCAACACGAACGTATCCTCGAGTCCTGCAACTTCTTATTTGTCAATCGGAAACGCTCTTGTGAAGCAGAAGCGCTTCGTCTCCCACTTCCTCTTCTTAAATTAATTTGCTCATTTGTGATGGAAGTTGTTGTCACTTGAGAGCAGTGAGCGACAAGCCAACTAAACGATTAAATAACAAACTGTTTTAATTTATATTTACACTTCGTTACTGTTACTGTCCTTGGTAAGTTTATTAAGATATTTGTTTCGACCTCTTAATTTTCCTATTTCTGCCCCTTCAGGAACCGCTCCAGCAGCGGCTCACTAAAAATGAAAGGAATCGAAATAGGACTCATCATATCATGTGTTGTGATGTTCCTCGCTGGAGTTTATTTGACATACATAATGTGGATTGGAGCGAAATGGAGGGGTGCGACTAAGAAGGGGAAAGACAGAGAAGATTTCGAAACGAGAGAAATGAAAGTCAGCCACAATTACTTTATGGGAGTGTGGCTAAGATTAGTAGAAGGGAGTAGGTCAGGTAGTTATGATATGTACAAACTTCTTCTAGATAAGCAGCAAACTACTGTCCTCTACCAACAAGTTAAGAGTCCTTGGTGTAGAACCTACCGAGCGGCTCAGCAAATCTTCAGTGACCCCGGTAGTGCTGCCGTGAGAAAGATGATAAATGGACAGCACTCAACTTTATACAGACAAGCTGGATTTCGACGCTCTAGCACTCTGTACATATCGACGAAGGAACTTTTGTTTCAGTACCTCGGAATCAATCCTTATTCAAAAACACTTCAAATGTTTACGTACGTTCTGTTGCCATGCTCAGAATTGCGCTTCAGCACCACCGGTAAAAATGCCCTGCGCGATGTTCTTTCTAAACATGCAGTTCATGCAAACTGTATTGAGGAAGTTATCTACGCTGGGGAATTTAATTTTATGGATGGGTGTTTGTTTATTGATAATGCTTCAGGAACTTTTTCTCCCAACAAAAAGTACCTCCCAATAGTAAGGGACTTCGTTGCGCAACATTTCAAAGGTCTTCCTGTTGGTTTCATGGATTTCACTCAGAGAGAAGACTTCTTTAAGGATATGAAGGATGGAAAAGGTTTTGGGAGTTACAACCGACACCACGAATCAGTTGTTGTTGCTCAAGTTCTTGACCCACATGAAAGGAGGGTACGACTTGATTCGTTAAAAAAAGAGAAGCGGAAGAGTCGTGAACTCCAATCCGTGAAATCGGTTGGTGGGGTACAATTCTCATCTGAAAAACCGACGTTTTCATCTCCTCAAAAGTTCGATTCTCCGTTTATCGAAATGTCTCCTACAAAAGTTATTCCTAATATAGCACCACCACCTGAAGCACAACCAGAACACACGGCTGTCGTCATTCCTACTGGGGCAGGACTTCCCATCGACAAGAATACCCCCGAGTGGGTAGGTGTTGAAGAGAGCTATGAGGCATTCGTATACCACGCCTTCAGTGATGATGGACTTGAGTAGGTACCTAGTTATCTTTTGATTATTATTATGATTGCTTTCCTCGAATAAAGTTCTGCGAGGCTGTGCTGATGCCACTGCAAGAGTCGGAGTAAACAATACAATAAAGTGTGTTTTTTTTTTAATTTACTTCTCACCTTATTATCGTTTAGCTCTGCAAACTTGTTCGTGCGCAAATACATTTTTGGGACACTGAAAACAATATTTTTTTATTTTTGGTCAAACCTTTCTCTGATTTTTATAAGTTATGGAAATACGTTTTCGATGTCAGTCTACAGTGATCGTCTCACTTAAAGACAGGATGTCAGTTTTTTTTTTTTTTTTTTTTTTTTTTTTGTGCCTACAACCCCATTGTTCGGTAGAAATTGTGGCAGCGTAACTTACCTATTCCTTTATTAGGATTTTCTACCGGTTGCGCACAAACAAAATAAGAGTGTGAATGAATAAGTAAAAATAGTGAAGTTTGCCGATTCTTTTTTTTTTTTTTTTTTTTTTTGTTCTGTTTCCCTTTTTTTTTTTTTTACCCCGTTATTTCATATTTGTACCACTTTTTAAGGGCGAATTCCAAAATAAAGCCGAAAATACAGGAAATTAAAGGGCATTGAAGAGCCCTTTATTTTCCCCCTTTATTTTTTTCCCCCTTTAAAAGGAATACAAGTAGAGTATTTAGAAACGTATTATTTCCTTACTGCTACTGACAATGAAGACAACAGTGAGTTGCGTAGTAAGTTAAGAATAAATGTTAACAAAAGTATCGCTTATGTAGTATTGTATTCCCTCCATCAATTTTGTAGAAATATAAATATTTTTTTTTATGTTTTAATTTGTATCTCCGATCCTCGTTTGTTATTCTCCGTTTTTTTTTGAGGAAGATGAAAACGGAGCAGAAGAAACCCGAACCTTTTTCGTTTTTTTTTTTTTTTCTCTGCTTGCGGTATTGGTACTTTTTCTTAATTTAGGAAAAACAATAAAAAAATGTCTTTGAAAATTTTTTTATTATTATTTAATTTATTTATTTGTAAAGAGTGATTAAGAGTAATTCAAATTATTGTTTTTCCTCCACCAGAATCAGTTATCAGGAAGGAGAAATAGAAAAACTTTCCTATCATTGATAAAAGTTCAGTTTTACGAGTTAAAACACATTAATGGAGGACGATGAAGTTCCTCACATTGTAGAGGTTCAAGATCCGGAAGATGCGAATGGGATTGTGGAGGTTCCTATTTACCCGTCGTCTGGTGTTGAAGCAGTGACTGATTTCTTAAAAGACTCCAATGCAACTTATGAAATTTGGATGCAAACGGCGCTGTTTTTCTTATCTCACAATATGATTGATAAGTACTCCGACATTCTCGAGATAGCAGCCGATCTTATCAGAAAGTCGGTACCAAAACGTGACTACAGAGTTAATCTATTGTGTTCATTAGCTGGACACTATTTATCAACAGCTGGAGACGATGGTGGTGATAAGATCGCGATGACGAAGTTTGAACGAACTCTCAAAGAAGGAAAGCGTTGCGATCCAACACATCCGTGGCTTCGGATTCTCGAAGCGTCTTATGAAATTGTAAAGGGAGCAGATATCAGAGACAACCTTCAAAAAGAGAAACATTTTCTAACAAGTCTTAATAGTCTCGAAGTTCTAAAGCCAGCCTGCAAGACGATGACGCATCGCATTCAACTCTCGATGTCAATTGCGGTGTGTAAATATAAACTTGAAGACTTTGTGGGTGCATGGAAAGAATTTGCCGACGTTGTCGCGCGGACGCCAGCCGGTGATACTCCAAATGGTGCTCGTTTGGGATTAGCGTACTGCAACTTCAAGCTGGGACAAGAAGAGTCGGCGATTTCTTGTTTTAGACGAGCAGTCGATGAGGACCCGAATTGTGTTCGCGCCCTTCTCGGTCTCGCAGGTATCCTCTTGGGATACCAAGGAACAGATGCTGTTGATCGACACAAGGAGGGATTTTCGATGCTTCTCAGAGCGTACCGCGCTGACGATAAAAACCCTCTGTTGCTAAATATGTTCGCATCCACAATGTTCAGACAGTACTTCGTTACGAAAGAAGACAAACATCGCAAAACGATTAAAGGATTAGTGAGACGGGTCTTGGACCACATTCCGGATGAAAAAATTGAATACTTTGGTGACTTGATCGCTGAAGCCTACTATCAGGGAGCGAGAGTTCACCACGCTTCATCAGAATTTGACAAAGCCTATACCGAATACACACACGCTCTGAAGCACAACCCAAAACATCTTCTGGCAATGTACAGCCGTGCTCAGTGTTTAATTTATAGCAAGTTAGTTAGTCACGGTCAAGAACAAGTTAATTTAAAAGATGTCGAACTGGTGTTGAAGGATCTGGATGCGTGCTTTAGATTAGCACCTGACAACTTGGATTTACTGAAATTAACTTCAAAGTTAAACAGTTGGAAGTTTATGTCTGTGAGAGACGCTAAAGAGAAGGAGGCAGCACTTCAGAATGCTTTAGAACATTTGCAAAAGATCACAGATCTGGCTAACCCTGAAGATAGGGAAGCCTGGTCACTGAGAGGTTACTTAGAGAGATTAGATCCAATGTCGCTGTCATACTTTGAAGAGCAAGTAAATACAATCAAGAATGCCGGCAAACCGATCCCCGCTTCTCTTCTTAACAACTTAGCCGCTATGTACATCCACAGCAAGAAGCAAGATCGCGCTGCAGCGACTCTTCGGGAAGCGCAAGAGAGACTCGCTATCGAAAAGAATGCCGCAATTAGTTCGAATGCTGATCAAAAGACATTACAAGCATTGGATGTCACTTCAACAACTCTTCATTATAATTCTGCGATTTTTGAAGAGCGCAGAAAGAATCCTCACGCTGCTGTTGCGAAACATCTTGAAGTCATCAAGACGTGGCCTACCTTTATGGATTCGTATATCGCACTGGTCGATTTACTTCATCAGTTGGGTCAGTCAAAGAAAGCTGTCTCACTTGCGGAATTAGCCAGAACTGTCGCAAAGGGAATGGGGAAGGATTTAGCGAGTACCGCAGGTCCGAGATTGCAGTTGGCAACAGTTTTGGGGAAAATTGGTCAGTGGAAAGCAGCAAGAAAACATGCTCAAGAAGTGGTGGAGATTCTGAAAGATTCCAAAGATCCTGAAATGATGGATTTGCAGTCTATGGCGATGTTGATTCAGGCGAATGGAATATTTCTTGAGGCCGCTAAGAGTTCTTCTTCGAAGAGCACAGAGCTACTTCAGCAGTCAGAACTCCTCTTCAAGGAAGTCTACGGCAGAGATCGCAATAACGCCTTCGCAGCACACAACTTGGCTTGTTGTATCGCTTCTCGTAACAATCATATGGTTGACTTTTCCCAGCATATCCTTGAACGTGTAAAGGAGGCCAACGTTCCTGGAGGAGATGATCTTGATTACGTAGCGAGTTATAATATCGCTCAATGTCATTTTATTCAAAGAACCCCATCATCTGCAATCCCATTATATCATTCTCTTATCGAGAAACTTGAGCAAGACCCATCAATGGAAAGTATTCTACCGATTGAAGAAATGCCCAGCAAGCTTGCACATTGTCAAGCGTTAACAACAGACTTTAGATCTGCTGTTAGAGGATTTACGAGGGCAAGTTCTAACAATCCTCAAAGTATCGTGAAATCTACAAACTTAGCATTGTGTGCTCTGGGTTCTGTTGTTCAGGACTTCACTGATGACAAGTTAACATCGTTAGATGACATCAGAGTTGCTTTGGGTCAAATCCATACCGCTCGTTCAACATTTCATCGTCTTTCCACGGAGTTGTCAGACGCTGCCAGCACCCCAGAAGGTCGGAGAGACGTCATTTCTCAAGATCGGATTGCTAAGCTTCAGAACTTTATTTCAGTTTGCAAAAATGTAGAGTCGTTGTTGGAAGATGAAAAGTCAGCAATCATCCTTGAGAGCAAACACGCTGAGAAGGGTGCCGTTGAGTTCACTAAGTCGAGGGAAGGTCTCACGCAGAAGATCGAGAGAAGTGCAATTCAAAAAGAAGTTAAAAGACAGCAAGCTATTGAAGATAAGCGTCGTCGTATGGATGAACAAGAACAGAAGTTCAGAGAGATTCAAGATGCTATGGAACGACGAAATGACCTTCCAGACATCACCGAAGCGCGGCCTAAAAAGATTCTTGAAGATGAAGAAGCAGGTGATGGTATGGAAGATGTTGAAGAAGGTCCAGCTCCTGATGCAATCCTCGACCAGTTTACTGACTTTGAGGATGAGTTTGACGTCGCCCCACAAGCACAGCCTGCTACCAAGACAGTCTCCGAAGAGCCAACATCTGATCGTTTTACTCGTCGTGCTCGGGCACGAAAACAGCTCTCTGCTTCAGAACGTGAGGCAATCCTTCGTGAATTTTCTGATGACGATGATGATGCGGTATGTTTTGTTCATTTGGTACTCCAGACTAAGAAGATGGGGAGGTGGGTTCTAATTCCTCTTGAGGTGGATATTATCGAAGCCAACAGTTTTCTTTTAACTCTTCACAACAACTCAAATAGGACGTTCCAGACTACGAGCCTCAGAACTCAGACGATGACAACATCCGTGAGGGTGAAGACTACCAAAGCAGCGATGAAGAAGGTGGAACCAAAAAGAAAAAACGAAAGAAGCGCGTAGGAAAACCAGAAAAGAGATCAAAGGGAGAAACTGCTGCACCCACGGAAGCCGATGAAAATGACGAAGCACCACCAAAGCGCAGAGTGAGGGTGCAGAATGATGACGAAGATGAGGAAGACGCAGCGCCACTAAAGCGTAGAGTGAGGGTGATATCTGGCAACGACGAAGACGACGATCCTGCGGCAGAACCTATCGAAGAAGAGTCAGCTCCGATTAAGAGACGGCACAGAATTGAAGACGACGATGATGAATAAAACTGCTTTCCGATTTCCGATTAAATTGAATAGCAGCCAACCAATGCCAAGGTTTCCATTGCAGCAGCCAACGCATCGATCTCAACATCAAATCTTTATCCAAATGAGACACTTTGGAACTTTAGAAATTCATAATAAAATAAAGCAATAAGAAAGTTCAAACATGAAATACAGAAAAGTAAGGATGCGTTAAGTGGTTATTATTTAGTGTTATAGCTGATCAGAACTCTCTGTACTTCTACCTGGAATACTCTTTTTAATTTGTTTATTTTATAAATTTTATCATTTTCCTATTTCTCTTCAGTAACAGAACAAATTGCGTATTTTGTGGTTAAAAACTTTTTTTTTTTTTGTATCACTTTTTTTTTCTATTCAAAATTTTTAAAATGAGTTTATCCATCACTTTCCCAAGCTGCTGGGATCGCGGGTGACTTTAAATAATATGACGCAAATATTCATTCGAGTCAAGAGAAGAAGGAAAACTTGGTTTATTCACTTGGATAAATCCGAAGTAGTTGGTTATATTAAAAATGAGATAGCTCGCATTGAGCAGAAGAAAGTAGAAGAAATACGTATGTTACTATTTTTCGATTATCGATAACAGTGTGGGAATACTAAAACAACACATAAACAGGATTGGTTTCAATGGATCGCTGTCCTCTAGACGATAGCCTTCCATTAAATATGCAGACACCGCCTGTTGAGAGTAACAGCATCCTGTTGCTCACTTTTAAGACTGAATCAGATTGGGAGGAGGAATGCATTGACACACCTGTTTACGCCGACTCAACTTCTATTCCAAGTCTTCCGAAGCCGTTGGTTGATTACCTGGATGAGATGTCAGCTGAGCCCAGCAATTCCAACAACATGAGTGGTCCATAGGAATTGACTGATCCAAATATGGTTCTCCGATATTTCGCCACTGGCGTTGTGTGATGCGTTAGAAAGTTGAACGACCGTTGGTTTTAACGTATGGACCTTTCCCACTTCAAGACGCTATCTTTAAAACACATGTTTTACTGTTATTAATTTGGTATTTTTCACATTTAGTAGAAAAAAAAAAAGTGTTTTTATTTTGTTTTTTATTTTGTACGCAATTATTATTCTACACAACAGTCTTAATAATAAGATATAATGCAACGCGTCTAATTCATTTTTAGAACTGCTTTCCTTTTTTTTTTTCAGACAGATGACATGGATTGTCTTCCTTCAACTCGGATTTTAAATGTTGAGTTGAGGACAGGTAAGTTTGATTTTCTAAACCTGAGCAATGATGTTGAAGTTGTAAAGCTACTCTTCCCTCTCGGAGAGGAAATCGTTGAGTTCTCAGATGTCACTTCACTAAGCACAGGGTCAGATTCTGAGGAAAAGGCGTTGTCAATGGCCATGACTCCTCACGCGATATATTTTGTGACTGATGAAAGTCCATTAAAAGTGGAACACAAGTTACAGATAAAAGAAATAGAAAGAATCACTTGGGATCCCGATGGTAGGACAGTCGTGGTATCTCCAACAAATGCAAAATACGAAGCACCCATTCTATTCAGATTTGCGGAAACAGGTGGGAGGAGATATCATTTTCACTCTCGACTTCGGAAACTCTATGAAGTTGAAGCCTACAGCTCTCTACCTTCAATTGTTGCAACTTGTAACTTAGCAGAAGCCGAGTGCAGGAGAATTGTAATATTAAGAATAAAACAATCATCTCAGGCACTAAATAGTTCCCAATTATTACAATTAGATGAATGTGTCGCATCACTCTCAAAACAATATCAACAAGACACTGATTCCAAGAAGGAATTAAGGGAGCTAAATGTAATTGCGGAAAAGGTAGAGTTGGGACACTTCATGGCTGAAAAAAAAGCAGCCTGGGATGATATTTCAGATCTCGAGAAAAGATTATCAGAAGAATGTCGACAGGAATTAGAGTTCGAACAAGAAATCGAACTCCTCACCACCCAACTTGTAGAATCGGAACAGCAGCTTTCAATTGAAAGGCGCAGGCGAGATGAGTGTCGTCAAATTCTACAACGAAAGGATGCCGTTTCCAGCAGGCAAGAAATTATTTTAATTATCGAAGCGGAGAGCTGGGCTCGCACTGTTCTCGCATTTGAGTGGGAGTCACTTCTCGCTACAGTTGACTTATTGAGAACACGAAGCCTTTCTCAACTTTTGCTGAAGGAGAAGGATGCTGAGGTACGTACCGTTGCTGCAGAGTTACGTGACAGGGAGTACGTCGAGGGTTTCCCGAGCGACTCGGAATTGAAATTTGAAGATCTTGAAACCTCACCAGAGACTAACAAAATAGTTATAAACAAACCCATTGTCGTACAGAAAGTTATAAATATCGCAGACCTCATTGAACCACCTAGCAGAAGGCCTGACCAGCGTCGACTGCGACAAAACATTCAAAAACCAACTTCAAAGGCTTCTGAAGCTGAAAATACGCTGAGGCAGTGGAGGTCTCGTCTACTTCATCACACTACTTAAACAGATGAGGTCCATTTCTTTCTTATTCTAATAGATAACAATAGATTCGTATGTTGTAAAAAAAGAAGTTGCTCGTTTCTAATTATTTACTCAGCTTCAATTCATTACAGGTAAACAATGAACGTGCAGTAAGTAGTTCATATGAGTGGATCTTGCGATCCTTAATTATACTTTTTAGGAGATCCGGTCTCTTTATCTGGTCACTGAGATGCAACAGCATATGCAGGTTGGTGATCGCTTTTGAAGTATGCGATTTTGTGTGGACGGAATCCAGTTTATGATGATTTAATTTATGTCTAATTAGTTGCGTGTTAACTTTGATTTATTTATCACCCCAAATGGCGGAGTGTATGCCTACACTTACCTTAGGGCATGGGACGCTCAACCTGATAGTACGTACCCCGAATTACCAGATTCGACAACGTCTTCTGGTCGATTTGACAAAAAATATGGTTTTCCCTTTTATGTTCTCTTTTTTCTAGACGTAATTTTCTTTGATTAACAACTACAAATATTTTTCAGTCAAGTACATTGATATTAAAAATTTTTTAGTACCCTAAAGTTGTTACTGTTTTTACATTGTTAAAGTTTCACCCCAATCCTTCAATGACAGAGTGAATGCCTTCACTTACCTTAGTACTGTATCTACTACTACCAAAACTACTATCCAAAACTCAAATCCGTCCAATGTTACACACAACGAGTATACCTTCGGGATTGTCAGGTTTCTTTCATAACCTTAGCTTGCTTGATAAAGATTCCCTTGACAGTTTTCAAGTTGAGTAATGTTCCAAAAGTATGGGCAGTACTACTGGATGGTGAGATACTCACGATGGGACTCTGTTATCGTTTTCGTGGGGAGAGAGAGGGGGGCGGGTTTTCGTGTAGTTTTGTAAAATTCCTTTCAACTGACCGACTCACAAGCAACAGTTTTCGTATCGGCACAAACAAGAAAGTTTATCGCGCGTCACCACCATCTGAGATGATGATGATGGCAATGGTGGTGTGCGGTTAAATCTCTAATTTTGGTAAATGAAATTCAATCTTTTGCAGCAATATACTTAATATATTTAGAAAAAGTAAAATCCTGTGATCAGTACTGCTTTC
The DNA here is from genome assembly GCA_964019425.1 of Flectonema sp. DT1601. Classification (NCBI taxonomy): domain Eukaryota; phylum Euglenozoa; class Diplonemea; order Diplonemida; family Diplonemidae; genus Flectonema; species Flectonema sp. DT1601. The sequence goes on from OZ025789.1 coordinate 728,676, forward strand.
ATTCGTCATCCATGTGGGTTGTTGTTGTCTTGTCTTTTTTCTTCTTTTTTTTCGTGCCTGCCGTCGTTGTCGTTGTGATGACGGCCTCACGGCAGTTTCAGGAGTGGGGGGTTGTGTGATTCCTTCTTCACGCAGGAGTCACGCCCCCCTGGTGAGAAATAATAATAATAATAATAATAATAATACTAATCATAGATGGAAGTGCCCTACAATTTGGAGGGCGTGTAGGGCGCTTGTAGGGCGCTTTTAATATAAATATTATTTTGGAGGGCGCTTTTTTTTACCTTTTTTATTACTATAAGACAGCTAAATTGACGTCGACTTACACTGACGCACAAGTATTTTGACGCAGAAGCCAAAAAAAAATTTTGACATGCTTATACTGGTGGCAAGTAAACTGATATCCCAGAGACGCATTTGATCGGGCGAACCGGAGAAAAGTCAAATAAGATGCGATTCGACCCTCGCTGAGGGCAGGGGTGTGTCAAAATGAGCTCGGCATTATATTAAATTTAATTAAAAAAGCGCCCTCCAGCGCCCTATTTTGGCCCTACAAATTTTTGTGGCTGATTTTCACCAGGCGCCCTCCAAATTTGGAGGGCACTTCCACCTATGAATAATACTAATAAATGATAATGATAATATTGTACTTTTGTATAGGTACTATATTGTAACGCGATTGTTTTGCAATGTAATCAGTTCACTTTCACATTTCAATTGAATTCCCCAAATGACCTTCCCGGCGCAACATTTCTTTATTTTCTTTTTTTTTAATAATTTTTATAAACACTTTCTTTTCGTTGATTTCGTACCTTTCTTTTAAAGTCTAGCGAATGGCATTCCTTCCGTGTGGTGATTCCCCTGAACGCACAAACAAATACGCCTTGCGTGTCGGGGAAAGGTTTTGCCGCTGACTTTAGGTTATTAATTTGTTGTTAGTTTGTTTGCAATCATTCTTTCTTCTTTTGTTATCAGAAAGGACATGTCACAAGTGATGTGGTGGAGAGGAAGTGGGGGAGAGTAAGTTAAGTGGAAAATGCGGGTTTGCGGGTTTGCGGGGAATCACCTTTTAGGATCTGCCATAGTTCTTTTGAGGGAACTTAAGGGAGTAGAAAATAAGATAAAGCAAGTTATAAAAACCATAACCTTGCAATGGAGACGTTGACACGTACTAAGTTTACTTGATTGACAATTCTTTCACAATCTGCAGATGCTTTCTTTATTAAGACAAAGAAATAACAACTAAGAAAGGAATAATAATACTTACGAAGGGGTGAGGGTGACCAAGTAATGGCGGTCGGCGACGGCCCGGCTACCACCACCCCCACGCAAGTCGTAAGGAGCGACATATCCAACTGGTCGAAGGAGGTGCTGACGACACGGAGCATACGCGCCGGGGACAGCCGGCGAGATGATTCTAAGATGATCTTTGTCGATGCATCTGTCGTGTTATCTACGTAGATATCTAAGTGTGATATCTTCGAAATCGTTCGGAGTGTAGATGAAAGGGCAGTAGCCTCCAGCACGTTGATATGTTCACTACTTTCCTTTTTAGTCCACTGTTCTCCCAGTATAGTCATCTCATAATTTTGATCAAAGATTACGGCTCCCCAGCCCTTCATTGTTCTATACTCAACAAAGAAGGGTATGTCTGTTCGTTCAATGGCTCTCAACAGACAAGTTAATTACATTATTAATCATCTTAATAGACTGCAATGCACTTATAAACTAAACTGGGTATCTACAAAATGCAACCAGAACGACACCACGATTCAACGAGTTAGTGACCCTTCGGAAGAATTTTAGTGCAAACCAGTACTTACCTGGATGTACGCGAGTAATCGCCGAAGCGTGTAAAAGGCGACCTGCTAAGCTTTCGATTTTCTCGGATGTAATGTTATCAAGGCAAGTATTCAGTATCCTCTTGCGAAGCTTCTACAGTACACTCATTATGATTAAACCTTACACCGAGAAAATCGTACTCCTTAGCAAGCTCCTGAGTTTCTTCCTGCTTCCATGTCACGTTGCAGCGTTTTGCCACTTCGTTAATTCTAGTTGTTGCATCAGATACATGCCTGCATGAACCAGTAACCCTAATGTTGTCGACCCACACGTCAGTAACGATCCCTCGGTGTGTGAAACAGGGCTTGGTAAAAGTAGGTTCGCCTGCGACAGTTGCTGCCAGCGAGTGCATAATCTCAGGTGCTGCCATATGTCCCATCGGCAACCTGGTAAGCTCAAACCACTCCCCTCGCTCATCTTGAAATCTAAAATATTTCCTCGAGCGCTCAGGTATTGATACCTGGTAAAACCCAGTCTTCAAGTCCCATTGAGACGATGTCTCCCTTGTAACTTGAGAAAGGTATTGGGATACATGCCCCAAACCCGCGCGCGGCTTGTACCCAAGATCGTGCATCATCCTGTTGGCCTCTTTCGTCCACAAGATGAACCGTTGTCGAATCCCAGCCTGCCGTTCTTCGAGGGTAGTAAAGGGTATCGACTCGAGTATCCCGGGGCCGTCAGCTAGGGTTGCAACCCCTGCCTCCACCAGTCGTCGCGCATGTTCCGACTGCAGACTAGACTCCTTATGGCTCTTCTTGTACCCAATGGTCCCTTCGGATTAAAGGTTTGGTCCCAGACCTCTTCGAACCTCCTGCGGGTACCTTCAGTCATCATCTTCTTCACTTCTTCAACATCGATGGCCCCCACTTCCTTGACATGAAGAGGTGCCGCCTTCTCCTCGTCAGTTGAAGGGGTCGTGTGGTCTTCGACTTCCGAGTGAAATTCTGCATAAGTCTCCGGGCAGTCCTTGGAGCTACAGATGTTGTGTTACTCGGGCTGTACGTAGTGAAAGAGCCAGCCCCCTGGTCGACCCTGCGTATCTTAGCGTTGTCTCTGATATCTGTTGGTTTGCCGTCTCGTGTTTCGCTAATCGACTTATCAGTGTCAGTGGGATGTCCAACCCGAGTTGCTTCTTCTCGAAAATGTACTTTACGGCACCACGTTTTATGCTGTGAGCACTGTATGCTTCCATGCGAGAATCCCTTTTCCAAAGCCCTGTGAGCTTCGGAGTGTCGACTTTTGTCAGACGATCGAAGAACCCCAACCTTCTGATAGCCAGGTTTATCTCCTCCGTCCATCTTCCGGTGATCACCGCGAACCTTGATGCCGTGAATGGATTTTCCCTCTTTCCCTTTGGTATCTGGCCCCAGTCTATTATTACTGTCAAAGGGTCGCTCTGTATGAAGTTGGCCGATGATAGCGCCGCGACTTCCCCCCAGCGTGACATCGTCTTCCAGGCGATCATCGCTCCTTCAGTTCCTGTGTCTGGCCCCACTCCTCCAGGACTTCCCTCGGGATCGGAGTTGCCTGCGATTTGCGGGTTTGCGGGTATTGCAGCGCCATCTGCCCTTAAGGCCATCTGAAAGCTTCTGAGTGGTTGGTTCTCCATTCCAATGTGCTTCATAATCCCCGACAATGCCTTCGCGTAGTTCAGAAGACTCTGTAACTTCGCCCCTGTTGCGGTTACGAATAAGACTGCAGAATTCGCATCCATCGGGAGGTTCTTGTCGGTGGTCCATTTTGCAAACCTCGACCATAACCGCTTTCTTTGATCGATTGTTGATGTCGCCCACATCCTTCTTACTATTGCGCGTGCACGCTTTTCGGCTGCCTTTATGGTAACATCGTCTTCCGAGTGTGTTCCCCTTGTGGGTTTGCGTTGCAAGATCTGCAGGATTGCATGCTCCATGATTCCTTTTCCCTTGACTAACTCGTCTTGCCGCATTTTGGCGGTTGCGCCTCCGGTAGTTCTGCTTAACGAAGTCATGCCTGGCCGGGCCCAGGTAAACTTCCTCTTTCTCACCGACATTCAAATTCTTTGAGGTTGCACCTGGGCACCACGGCCCCTTGGACCTAAAAAAGGCTTGATGGAGGGTCTTTGCTTAGGAGTCCAAGACTTTTTCTTGGATGCTTTGATAATGGATTTATCCATATTATCGCTCTCCTTCGCCTCCATCTCCGTCAAAACATCACTCAGTCTGGCCCCTTGCACAACGTAACCTTGCTGTGCGCGTAACAAGGACAACCCCCTATTACCCAGACATACCATCTCAGGCATTTCTTCCCATGAATCTACCTGCTCTGCCACCCTTATCCAATCAACAAGCATTTCAAAGTATGCCAGAAGGACACGGTCACCGGGCCCTGCAGTGGTACACCCACTAGTGTACTTAAAGCGCAGGTCCCTGATGAAACCCGTCGCGTCCTCCTCGATCGCTTCTCCCCACTGCAGCACATCCTTCCTGTCTTCGACTCTCGTCGTCGTAAAGACGACCTTCGCATGTGCCTGAGGAGCCTGCAACGTGGTCGGTACATCTTCCGGACCAGTTCCCTTCGCTATCGCCGCTAGCCTACCCACCCGTTCATCTGACGCATCGATTTGCCCCAACGTCGTTACTGGTTGAGTAGTTGTAATTGGTCTCTTTGAGACGTCCTTCAAACACTCCAGAATCTTGTCGATCTATCTTGGGCTATTGCCAACTCGCGGTTTGCGGTGATGGCCCCCTGCATCTTCGCCATCTCTGACTGCTGCTCCCTGATCGCAGAGCCAGTCATCCCTGCCAGGCTGTTCGCCGTCTGCCCTTGTCGAGATAGTTCGTTGGCTATTCTTGCATGTCCTTGTTCAAGTGCCTGCTGGCGGTTTATCACGTTGACGGTCTCTAAAACGGCCTGCCGCTGCCCTGCAGAATTCAGCGCCTGGGACGTGGCTTGTTCCAAAGCACTCTGTCTCTGGACGGTGTGTGTTACTGCTTGGCTGGCGCCGTCGAGGACCTGGTGAAACTCAGAACGTGACACTGGCAACCCTCGGTTACACCGCACGCGTTCAACATCTCATCAAACCTAGTGACATTCCTGTTCCTCAGGTGAGACAACATCACCTCCTTCGGCCTCAACGCGATGCCTTGGATCGATTCCCTTGGTATACCTAAAAAAGCCATTAGCATATCATTGATAATACGCTCGGCCTGCTGCTGCGCACACCATCCCCCAAGGTTCATCCTAACATCATCCATTTTGTAAGTTCCACGTTTCAGCTCTTCTCCGCCGAAAACGCCTTTCCAAGCTTCTTCTAAGCTAGAAGGTAGCCTGAAGTCATATGAACTTGAAGCCGCGACTAATGTCCCTGGCTGATCGATGTTCATTGGCACTTGATCCATTTAAAAGAAATTTAATTTATTTAAAGGATGCAAAATTGCCTGGGTAAAGGCAGATAGGCATAACGAATCAATCGCATAGCACTATATAAAATGATAAGACGGTAAAACATGATAAGATAGTAAACTACGGCCGATCCCGGGAGATTCCCATATTGGTGTTAGGGTTTGCGGGTTTGCGGGTTTGCGGGTTTGCGGGGTTTGCGGGTGTTTGCAGGTTTGCAGGTTCCCCTCTCCTCATAGTTTTGCCAACTTCCTTCCCTTCGGCGTGCGGAGCCAACCCCCGATGGACTTACGGAAATGAACTGGTCCTTTGAGAGCGCTGCGGTCTCGCCCCCTCTTGATGCAGTCTTCTAGTAAGATACTTCCCCAACTTAAAGATGAAACCGGAAGTAAGAAAGATGAGACAGCGTCGCATGTTGAACTAGAAAAGGCAACAGAAGTTAATACAATAGTTGAGAACTCAATGACCGACGTGCCAACGACAACATCCTCGTCAGAACCATCCTACAAAGATACAACGCATATCAAGAGGAAATGTAAATATTGCTTCAAGACTAAGAAATCAATTATTGATCATGCCCACATATGCGCAATATTCAGAGCCTCAAAGGACTTTCCATATTACATGGGTCATGATAATACAACGTATGAAGTTAACAACAGTGATGGCCCCAACAAGATCACAATGGTCATCAAGGAGAAGAAGAAACTAAACATGCGGTCTATCAAAAGAGGTGCAAAACTAGTAACACCGATTCCAATAATCGAATTTAATGGATGGACAAGGACAAGAGAAAAAGGTTAGAGAATAAGAACGGATCTAAAAGTAAACGCAAGATCAAAGTTGAGGTTAATAAGATGCTAGTCGCTTCAGCAAAAAAGAAGGCAGCCGCTACTAAGAAAAGATGTACGAAAGAAACGAGCCAAACAAGAAGATATCAACACACCTAAAAGTGAAGATAAAGAGAACGTTACGAACATCTTAGATACTCCTTCGACTCCTGTTTTACATGATTTTGAAGATGTATCAGATTATGCATCAGATCTTGATAACTAATCATCTTATACTTTCTACATTTATTGTAGAAGAGTGCTCCACTAGTAGTGCGCTACGAACTAGTAATAACAAGAAGAATGTTTCTTTTATAAACATTATAACAAAGTAACTACACCCTAGCCTTGCTAACTAAGATGCTTCAGTCACAACAGATGATTGACTTACTTCTACACCATACTGATGATGAGAGAATAGAGGTAAGAGGTATATGGATTACTCTCGAAACCTAATAGTTACTTTAAAAGGCTAAGTTAAGCATCACACCTAGTCACTGTATCTTAGAACTAATATTAAATTATCGTTATGTTTTTTATGGTACAAAACATTTGTATTTTACGTACAAAATCAAACAGTTAACCCCCCTTGATGCAGTCTTCCAGCACACTGGCATTGCTAAGTGGGTCTTTACGCCTTGCCCAATCCACCAGGTCGAAACCTGTCATTGGCGTTGCCTCGTATCTGTGGGGAAGATTTCGGGCCCAGCAAGGGAAAAGGAGAAACCAGCAAACGCAAGCTCGGCTGTTCTGTTCGTGATGGCGGCGGGTGTGGCAGTGCAGGGGCTTCTCTCCCATGCAAAGGGTCTACCTGCAGTGATGGGGAGGATCGGGATAGAAAGCAGACCTCTGTTGAGCTTAGCTGCAGCACTGGGGGCGAACGGGGCGGCAACAGGTTCCGCCTGATTGCTGTTGCCTTTGAGGCCCACATCTTCTAGTGTTTCTTGGGGTCTTCCCGTCGCTTCTATATGTGACGGGGTCCTCGGCATGCCGCTTCTTTGCCCCCTCGGGGCATCCTCCATCATGTTCAGCAGGATTCTTCCAACCATGTTTTTTCCTAATTCTTCTGAGGGCATTGTATCAACAATGCCCTCAGAATCAGCCCCTTCCAGCATCTTCTTTCCAATCCCCTTGGCCTTTTGCAATGTTTCAGGATCTGCCTTCCCTTTTCCAATGCTCATTCAATTGCAGTTTCTTGGGCAGCTGTGCACCCTGCAAGTAATCGAAGCTGTTGTTCAGGGGGGGGAAGGCCCTATTGTGTGTAACTGCTGTTCCCTCACACCTTCGTTGAAGTAGTCTGTGCAATCTCCTTCCCAGTTTTTCTGCTTACTTCTTTCTGAACAAGCCTTTGTATGTTAAGGTTTGCACCCAAAATTTGCTTGCGGAAAGAAACGGAAGCTCTTCTTAGTATGGAAGTAGCTAGGCAGGGGCATCCTTTCTGTTTCCCTTTCTCCCTGCTAACTTAATTTTGGCCCCAACCCCCTTGGAACCCAAAGAACCCCCAATACTGGTAATAATATACAAGTGGATGTCAAAAGTCTGGTGCCGTTTTGGTCAATGGTAAACTGTGGGCGTGTACAACCCAATCGAACCCCAACCCTGTCCTCACACAACTGGGAACACACAGTTGTTGCTTCTTTCCATAAAGGAGGGAGTACTACTATTGTTGCAATTGCGAAATCTCAACCGCCCAACTTCGTAAGCATAGGTACTAATGAATACCTTGTGATAAACAAAGAAGTTAAACGAACTGACAGAAAACCGCTAGGCCCAACCTACATCCCAGGCGACGCGGCTCAAAAACTAACGGGAACCCTGAAGAGACAAAAAACAACTCCTCAACCACAACAACCAACTCAGCAGCCGACATCAGCACCAACACCAGCGCCAGCACCATCAGCACCAACGCCAGCACCAGCAACAGCACAAGCGACAACACCGCCCACCGAATCTGCTGCTAAGCAGGATAGTGATAAAAACCGTGACGTAGAAATGGAAAGTAACGATTCGGACTTTGATCTCAACTGACTAGATGACGATGAGGATGAACTCAATCCGACCAACTCACTTGTGGAAAAGGATACGGCTCGTGAACTGCTGCTAAAGGCAGGCGACGTCGAACGCAACCCTGGCCCTGACAACTCTCTCATATCTCTACTGAGCTGGAACTGTCGATCGATGGGGAACAAAGGCGCTTATATTCACAAGCTGCTAAATGCCTATGCGCCTGACGTACTGTGCCTACAGGAGACTTGGACGAATGATGTAATTTCGCACACGGACTATTTCACCTATCGGAATGATAGGGCAACACGAGGTGGAGGGGTTATTTCTATGGTGAAAAAATGCCACACTCAGCAGCGTTTGAACATGGAGCTTCCGCCACACTTAAATGATGTCGAGGTCGTGAAGGTCAACATAGGTGGAAAGATTGACATCATCAATGTTTATGCTCCCCCGGGATGCATGATCAGAGAGTCAGATCTTCCAGTCTCAACGAAAGCAATCGTCGCGGGTGACTTTAATGCCCATCATCCGGTGTGGTCACTTAAATCGACGAGAGCAGGTTCAACTTTACATGAATGGGCAGCTCAAAATGATCTACTGGTTGCTAACAAGATGGGGTCAATCACAAGGCCTTTTCCTGACGTCCCGGGGGGTGGTACCTCGCCAGATGTAGTATTCTTTTCAAACTCGATGGTTCTTGAAGAATTTAGTGCAATTGAAGAAGATAATAAACATGGGTCAGATCATCGACCTCTCTACACCGTACTGGATCCCATGTGCCAACTTGCACGGGCCACGATAGGTTCGAAGAAACGCGTAGTGTGGGACTTCAAGTCTACGGACTGGAACTGCTTTGGGACCATGCTCGAAAAGAGAATTAGAAAATCAAGACTCTCCGATGATGCAACTGCGAATGCCAAGCTCTTTAATAACATACTGCATGAAGTGGCGGCTAAATTCATTCGTCGACGTCTCCTTTTCAAAGGAAAACGGAGACGAAAGTGGAAGACGTCAACTCCCGATTCTACCAAATCGAAGGGTGTCCACCTACGTGATCAACTTGACAAGGGTAACAACTTTGCCTTTGCGTTTAAGAAGATCAAAGAACTGCAGCAAGATGCTGGTAAGGATATCAGTGTCAACAATATCTCTGACTGCGATCTCCCATCAGCATTCTTGGACCTGTTTGTCTCGAAATCGGAAATATTATCGCTAGAGGCCCCCGCACTCTCAGAAGGTGATAATGAAATAGATATTTGCTGTGATTTCACAATGGCTGAAATTAAAGCTGCGATTAAGAACCTGAAGACCCGCAAGGCTGCAGGACCTGATGGAGTTCACAATGAGATGATCAAAAACTTCACTCCGGCAACAGTGGAATACCTCTTGAGAATTATTAACACTTCCTGGAAGACTTCAAAAGTACCGTACCAGTGGAAACAAGGTTTAATCAAGCCTATGTTCAAGGCTGGAAAACCTCGAAATGAGCTGAAGAGTTTCAGACCCATTACGCTCACCTCGGTTGTTGGGAAACTTGCGGAGAGGCTCGTGTATGACCGACTCATGCACTGGCTCACAAAACATTCGTCGCTCAGCCCGCTACAGGCTGGATTCAGAAAGGGGAGAAATACCTGCGAGCAGATCACCGTTCTAGTGGATGCTATCGTAAGGAGCCACATGGAAGAAAAGAGATCAGTGTTCTTGTCATTCGACTTTACTGCTGCGTTTGACAGGATCAACCATAAGATACTTATATTAAAATTAGTAAAGATGGGTGTTCCAAATGTTATTATCAGATGGATCACAGACTTTCTTACAAACAGGAAGGTTAGAGTTGAAGCAAATGGTCATTTTAGCGAATTCCGTACTCTGGCTAAGGGGGTTCCCCAGGGATCGATCCTGGGTCCTCTTCTCTATCTTATCTACGTTGATGACCTCTGCAAGATTTTGGAACTGGAGAAGGAAACAACGACGTCTGCTCTGTATGCTGATGACACAGCCTGTGTAGTGTCAGGATCAAACATGGAAGAAGCTCTTTCGAATGCTCAATTAGTACTCGACAAAGTGGATCAATGGTGTTTTGAAAACGACATGGCCTTATCGGTCTCCAAAACCTGTGCGCTTAAGATGAATGTTCGCTCGAAGGGCATAGTACTAAACGATACGTGTAATCGCGAACTGCTTTTCTCTAGATCTGTTGAGGAACGCATGCTTAAACTTGACTATGGTGACATCGAGAAGCATATCAATCTCAAATCACCCAGACCCATGCTTCAAAGTGGCGAAACGATTCTTGAAATTGGAGGAATCCCAATCAAGACACAAGAAGAACTCGACAACTTGATGCTGCAATACGTCGTTCGTGAGGACAGCATTATGGTTGTGAGAGCAATATTCAAAACTGCCTTTCTGTTACCGATAGTCGACTCAGTAAAATACCTCGGAGTTCACATCGACGACAGGCTCACCTTCCACAAACAAGTAGGCAAGATTCACGAAGAATTAAAGAGGGGGATATCACTTCTGCAGTGCCTCCAGCCGTACGAACTGGACTACAAGACTCTTAACATGGTTAAGAACCTTTATGTAACCGCGAGAATCTCATATGCGCTTGACAGTTTTGGTTGGTTGATAAGCAGCAGCGTTGACAGCATCGACTTCGAACTGAGGAAGGTCGCCAGACTGGTTACTGGATGCAGCAAGTGTACGCCAAGAGAGTTACTGTTGTGGGAGTCTGACATGTATCCTTTTAAACGTCAGATTGAAAAGCAGACAAAAATTGCGTACTACAGGTATAAAGCCATGACTTGGATACCTAATACAAACAGACTCGCCTCAACACAAAGCTACTGGGCTGGCCTAATCCCTGGCACTGATAGTCAGCGTGAAAGCCAGTGCTTAGTGCAGCCTGACTCGATGGAACCCTGGATATCTCCGACGAACCTTAGGATTAGCAACAGCTGCGGATTTCCGAAGTCCGCGAACCCTGCGGTGGACAAAGAAAAATTCATGTCGTACATTGGAACGTTACCTCCTGTCGACATGGTAATCAACTGCGATGGTTCTTACTCTGCTTCCGGCGCGGCCGGTGCGGCTCATATTGCCAAGTCACGTAGCGGCCTTCGATCTGCATACGCGTCTAGGCTTTATCAAGCTGACTGCAGCTATAGGACTGAACAACATGCTCTGAAGAACGCGGCTAGACATCTGAAAACGGTGTTTAGCAAAGATACTTCAATGAAATCTGTGAGGATATTCACGGACTCAAAATCCCTTCTGGATGAACTGCTGGGTGGAAGGTGCAGACAGAAGAATACTGAGTCCTTGAAGATACTGGAATACCTGCGCATGTGTGAAATGAAAGTGCATTTGCAATTCATCCCCTCGCACATTGGAATCGAGTTTCACGATGAAGTTGACGCGCTTGCAAAGGAAGCAGCGCACAACAAGAACATCCGACCTGTGCTAGTCAAAGGCACTTACTTCTCGCGATCATCACATGTTAAGCGCTGCATCAAAAAGGATCTGCTTAACGTGAGTGGTTACACCTGCTACAAACACCTCATCAGAGGCCGTTCCGTTAAATACCCTCCTGGGATGGAAAGAGCCGACGAGATACGGATAGCGAACTTCCGGACAGGATGTCACCCGCTAATTCAGAACTGGCGCAAGACGATCGACTGCCCATTTTGTGGCGAACCGTCCTCACAGGTTCACCTGCTGCAGGGATGTCAATCTCCCAAACTCGACTCTGCCAGGTTCAAAATCCTGGGCTTCTCAACACTGACCGGCAAGTGGGATCGCGATCGAGAACTTATTATTGCCAACGAAATTCCTAACCTTGAAGCTCTCTTCACTTTGGCGTGGCTTCCATCACTCGCGTTGATCATAAGGTGGATGGAACAAACATCTAACCTTAGACTTTGGAAGTAAAGTAGGTGACATGTAGTCGCCAATATCAATTTGTTATTATTTTAGTATTTTCATCATTATCAATCATCTCCTGGTTGGGTAACTGCACATCACCTTCGGTGTTGTCGCAGTGTCTCATCCAACACTCCTGTCTCCTTCTTCTCCTATTCTCCTTATAAATTTCTCTTGAGGGCAGGCCTTCGGGCTGTTCAAGTGGTCTTTGACCACCGCTCTAGTTATATGCTCGATTCTTTGTTTTTCCTTATCGATGGTAGGAATGGTAACCGAATTAGCTTCATGTGTCCAATTTCAAGGACGCGTGACCATTTATTTTTCCGTTGCCGCTCTTCTTACGTCCTCAGGCGGAGCCTACCTATGTTTCCCGTGTTTTCCAATTTGTCAGACTTAAGTCAAAAAGAAAGTATAAAAGAAAGACAAAACATAGAAGTGAAAAGAACAAAAACAAAGAGTTTGGTAGCACAGACGAGTGTAACCAAAAAAAAAAAAAAAAAAAAACGCAGACCGAAAGGCATCTCCCATGGTGTAGTGGTTAGCACTCGGGACTCTGAATCCCGCGACCAGGGTTCGAATCCCTGTGGGAGAATTTTTCAATTCTTTTTACAGGGATTCCGTATCACAAGAAGAGCCTCATATTTCCCTGAACAGCACAAACCTGCTCTGCATTTCTAGAATCTGACAAAGAAATTATTTTACAAAGATAAAAAATCAACTAAGCCTTTTGGCTTAACTCATATTTTACCAATCACCGCAACAGGCTTTCGATAAAATAACCCTGACAAATGGCACTTAATGCTAACGAATTATTTATTTTTTCTTTCTTTTTCCCAAAGTGGTCTTCCGCTGTTTTCCCTCATGGTGTTGGGGAAGTGGTTTCGCTATTTTGATTGTTTTGGGACACCTACAAGGCTGGAATTTGTCTGCGTCAGTTAAACGAAGAACAGGTGGGATCAGAGATTCGGAGCTTCAGTTGGGAATCCTTCACCGAGTTCTAAAATCGAAAGGAGACCACATGGCCAAGCGGTAGTTAGGGCAGTTAGTTAGTGCATGAATCACCAACGGGGCAAAATGATAAAAACCCCTTCCTTCAGCTGTTGAGCTGACTATGTAGTTAGGGAATGACAGGATCGATAAAAGGAAGTGCGTAGCAGCTTCTAAGGTCTATGTTGACCAATTTGAACCAAAAAAAAGAACTATCGATGAAAAGCTTTAGAATAACGGAATCTGAGACTGAATGATCATCACTGCCGTGGCAATAAAGAGAACAGCGATTGCAGCGTTTGTAAACTTTTTTTTTTGTTGCGTAGCTTCCTTTCTCTTCTTCCACTGCTTCGTCTCTTCCCAAACGAACTCGGAAGAGGTCCAGTCCTCATGTGTGTTTCCCTCAATCTCACCAACAAGAAAATCCTTCATCTTCAACCTGGCTCTCTTGCTGTGCTTAATTGAAGTCCACTCCTCAGTCGCGTCTTTGCCATTATTCTCCATCAGCACGTCTCTGCCTCCTGGATGATCATTGAGGTACTGCTTGTCAATACAAAACACTCTCCCACATACTATTATCCAACAGTCTTGTGATTCTTCACTCAATCTTGTGACTCCTTCCTTCGTATATGTTTTCATTGTCATTATTAGATGCCTGTTGAATATAATTTAAACAATCACATTGAGACCTGCGGCACCTAACTATCATCACTATTTCAAGGGCTGTAGCAAAAAAAAAAAATTAATAAACCAACAGGAAAACGCCTTCCCAGATGTTTATTACAATATTGCAGCATCAGTCGCATACTCCAAATCCAGAAGGACAGGAGAGCACTATTCTGAGCGATAGGTGTAAGGGGCGAGTGGGAATGGCTTTACGTTTTCATTTCTCATCCCAACAAAATACCGAAAAAGTCATTGCCGGAATTATTTAAGTAATTAATCGATTCTAATTCCGCACTAGTAATCTCTTCCTTCAACTGAACCACAAACTTCGAAAAGTCCTTCATAAAAGTATTCACAATATTTAGGAACGCGAATAGTGATCAACCCAACTCACGCTGGGCAGGTCAACTCGTGTAGTAAGGAACAGAGGGGCGGGAAGTGCATGTTTCTCCCAGATACTGTAAATTAGATGACGAAAGCTGCAATGTCATTAGTCAGATGGTTCGAAGGATAACATTTTCCAGTGCTATTCTCCAGCCTTTGGCATCATACTGGTGGGTCTCGCGTAGTTCTTGCGCAGCATATGCATGTAGGGTGATGGGACTTTCCGACCAGCAACCAAGAACGTAGGCATCTTTAATTTTGATACCCCACGAGGTTGGATCATATAGGTTTCCTCAACGAGTTCCGTCGTTGTTGGGGAAATGTGGACCCGTCCGGGGACTCCCCCCGATTCCATGTCTTCGGCAATAGTAACGGATTCTCCCCAGAGGTCGTAAGCTACTTTCTTAACACCAATACAACCTGCTACTGCCGGTCCAGTGTGGCACCCGAGACGCATTTGAAGTTCCTTTCTGTCAGGGTGACGTTCATTGTGTTCAGACAGCGCTCGAAACATCTGAAGACCTGCCTCTACTACTCGGTGCGCGTGGTCAGTGATTGTGTGGTCAAGACCACCAGCCATGAAGTAGGCGTCTCCAATGGTTTTGATTTTTTCAATTTCGAGCAGCTCGCCGATGTTGTCAAATTCGATAAAAACCTCATTCAAAAAGGAAACAATCTCAACAGCATTCAGATTACTACTGATGCTTGTGAAGCCAACGAAATCGGTAAACAGAATTGTAACTGAATTATGCATATCTGCAATTGGGTTTTCACCACTCTTTAGTCTCCTCGATACATTTTCCGGTAGAATGTTCGCAAGCAGCTTTTCACTTTGCTCAAAGTTCTTCTGAAGTTGCTCCGTATTATCGACTCTTCCAGTTTCAAGGTATTCACTGATTGCAGGTACAGACTCCATTACATCTTGTGGTATCATTTTAAGCATTCCCTTTGTTCCGGATTCTTCCTGACTCAAACTTGAAAGCATTTTCCTAAAGACGAGATTGTACAATTGAATCAGCGTCAGGAAAGTAATTATAAAAACCGCCTTTGAAATCGCAGAATTATAATCAATCGAATCCGTTGCACTCTCTTCGTACAAGCGACTCGAATGCGACAGTGTTTCGACAAGCGGTGTAACAACGCTGCGAAGTCTTTCCAAGGTTGTTGTTAACAGAGTGCAAGAATGATAACAATTCTCAGCATGAGAAAGCAACTCACGAATATCATCTTGCCAAACACGTAATTGTAAGTCCAATGGCATCGTCACTTGATTCAATGGACTTGAGTACACAGACGGCTCAAGTGGAGAACCCGGAGAAGTACCACACCTGTCAGAGTAGTAAGATTTTAAGATGTCGTTATTCCCATCGAAGTCATCTCCTCCAAAAGTCAAAAAATCCTGTTTTGAGTTTCCCTGGACGTCGCTGTAGTCGCTGGTGTCGGAGGATCCGAAGTAAAGTTTATTAACATTTTGTGTTATCACTAAAACAGTTTCCTTGAGAGCGCTGTACGCTATTCCACTGACAACTGAAGTACCGGAGGCGAGGTCATGAGAGAATACCATCGCTCTTGCAACAAGCCATTCTCTTGTAGATGCGAGATTCAGCCCCGACGCCTCATCGGAAGTCATTCTAACGCTGTATATTCCTATTGCGAATATCGCACAAATAAGTGTTGCGATCACCACCAACGATACTTGACATCTGAACAGCAATGAACGAAACAGAGGATTGTCCGTCTGGTGCTTTTGCTTTTTTTCAGCCAGCTCTATCAGGGCGTGAACTAGTAATGACGTGACACCAATGAATGTTATTGCGCAACAAACGTATCCAATTGTAGTAAGGGTCACGACCCTATCGTAAACGTTGTCTTCCTTCTGCAGCATGTCGGATTCGATTGTTTGGAGTGTGGCGTCGATCTCTTTCTGAAATAATTTATTAAACTGGTAGAAAACTTCCAAATACGGAACCGTGAAAGCTACCTCGCGAGCAATGTTTGCACGGTTTTCAGAATTCATCATATCTCGAGGTTTGCTGGTGTAAACATAAGTACGACAATCATAAACACGATCATCACAGAGAGGTGCGAGGAACATGGTTGCCAACTGAGCTTCTTCCGTACTAAAGTTCCACGCCGCATGCCTTAAAAACATTGCCGCACCTTGCGAGAGACTCTCATCAGTGTGATCAGGCGTCGCAAGTGATAATGAGATCATTTCAAGACTTCGCATTCTCTCCCAATACTTCAGTAATGCCTGCCGCACTCTTTCATATTCTACAGAAGAGCCGCCTTTGTAATATGTGAATTCTTTATCTGCACTCTGAAAGAAGTCCTTCTTTAAATCTTCAACATATTTATTTAATTGCGAAGGGTTTGGATCAATTGAGTAAAGTTGCGTCTGCCGAACTAAATCTGAAGCCTCAGTTAGCGTGTCGTCTGCAAACCGAGTGAAGGCAAAAGCAGTTTCTCTTCGACTGTCGTACGTGCGGATATTACTTCGAAATGAATACAACAACAGGACATCAATAAGCACAAGTAAAGTAACGAAGGCATAGACATATCTAACACTACGATATTGAGATAATGTAGGCTTTCGTGAAAGAGAAAAAATCATCCTCAGCGCCAACAACACAGAAACAATACAGGCAGCAGCGTACAGAAAAATGAAAATGTCGGCGTCTGGAAAAGAGTCGCGTAAAACGGCGAGGTTCTTAATTGCTTCGTAGTTGGCAAGAACCTCATGCAGGTTTTCTCTAAAAATTCCAGTAAATAATATACTTTGTGCTTGCTTTCTAAGTTGATTAATTGTGAGTGAATGTGTTTCATCTGATGAGTAATAAGTGTCGCTGGACTTTCTGACATCAGCGTGGTAAAGCAAAACAGTCACAGGATCTGTTTCAGCATGCAGATACTCATCTGGTGTTGGCCACGTTGCGTCTCTCACGGTTTCTGTTAGAATCGATTCCTGATTGAATGCACGAGTTGCAAGTGAGAGTGACTGCAGTAGAGAGTTTTTAATCTTTCGCTGTCGCATCTTGCCATGCAGTATTCGATGCATTACTTTAGTATCAGCAGCTGTCTCACGTACCATTGCGTATTCCAATTGCTTAATAGTCTCTCTACTAATGTGATCCATTGCTTTTATGTATCCTCGGACATCTCCAAATTGTGAATAGAGTCGAGCAGCTTCCACAGTCTCTAGTGTAACTTGCTTCATTCGAGTTGTTACCAATCGAAGGTTCCTCGCTTCGGTGTATGGCCCTCCTAAATCAGATGTTTGGGCAACAATTTCAGAACACGCAAAGCAAATAACACTCATCGCTATTATCAATAAGATGTTTACGAGCCAAAACTCAGTTGGAATTCCTTCGTCTTTTTTCGACTCTTCTCTCCTGCGCTTTCCTTTTTCGTTTGTTTCCTCAATTACGGTATCCTCAGGTGTTGGATCTTCTTCTTCTTGCGGGGCACCTGACCCGAGAATTTCCTTGCCGGGGAATTGAACTGTTTTTTGCTGATCGCTTACAGCTTCACTACCGTTGACGGTGTCAGTTGCCTTCCAGTGATGATTGCTATCAATACAAAGAATAGAAGGTGGGAGGTGGACTTCTAAGATGTGTTCCTGCACAAAAGCGATGGTCTCCGGGTCTAGAATTACTGCTGCCTGTCTTTGAACCAAACGAATGTGTTCCTTCAATTGGATCGTCAATGTGTCATTACGAAGTCCGCAGGCAACTCGAGCGTTATAAATCTTATCTAAATTTATACTTGACGGATCGTCTTCAATTGGTAATCCTGCTCTACCTCTCTCAATTTGATGAAGAATTTTCTCTGGGATTGTTGGGTCATTCGCAGCTCCGCGTTTTCTATGATGATTCGTGTCCTCCTTACGCACACGGATGGCCATCACTCTTTCTTTTGCAATTTGAGACATCCTCTCCAAAGTGTCGTAGGGGATTAGTGTGAACAATTGTAACGTCACCATCTTAGAGATTGTAATCTTTTTAAAGTTCCAAATAAACAGCAAATAAATCATCGCAATTACGGCCACAGATGTGACAAACAAACCCACCAATGCTCTCGTAGCACCGTCAAGTACCTTAGTACTCTCATCTTGGTAGTACGTCATGCTCATGTTGAAAGCTTCTGATATTCTGTGTGGAGCATTTGCTAATACGAATTTAATATGTCCATTGTTCTTTATCTGTTCGATAACACTTGTACTCACTGGGTCTGATGATGATCGGATTCCCTGAAAGGTGACCTCACTTGCAACGAGGCTTTGAATTACTGAATCTGTTAAGTTCAATTCGATACCAACAAGGGCGCTAGATATTAGATTACCAAGTTCCCAGAATGCAACAATTGTCTCAACTGGTTGAGCATGTTGGTAAGTTGTTATAATGTGAAGAGGTTCTTCTAAATAAGTTGTGTGGTCTTCGTAAACACTTCGATACTTTCCGTACATTAGTTCATTGTGTGCAGCTGTGAACTTGCTGCCTGTTTGTGCGATTTGCTCGCGCTTTTCCAATAAAACTTTTTCCTTTTGACTGAAATCAGTTGCCGTGTCACTTAAGATTTTAACGAATTCTTGAATTTCATATGCTGCGCGTTGCGTTAGCATTCTCGCCTCCCCAGCAAGTTGAAGTTTGCGAATTACATCCGTCTGAGTAATAACAAAACGAGTCTCAAGTATCATATTGCCAGCAACAAGTAAAGCAAGCAGTAAGAACACGAGATTTAAATTAAAGGCTAACTTCTTAACTGTGCTGTTAGATGTTCCGAAAGTGTCTCGCTTCGTAATATTTTCAAGCAGTCTCTGTACTACAACACCTTCTGATGTTTGTGCAGCTCCCTTGCGAGAACCTCCCATTTTGATAGATTTCTTTTCAGCTTCCAGTTCGGCGACTTCTTCGCGGCAGAAGCGGGCGGCATCAACATTCAAAACTACATCTTCGAGGAAGTCTGCGAAGACTTTCATCACACCCAAGTCACCACTTAGAGCCTTCTTAAACAACACCATTCCATTCTCTCTATTCTCAGCGATACTTGACGCCAGTTGACTAATTTGTATCATATCCACTGACAGCTCCATTAACCGTAACCAAAACTGATGCATCTGAGACAAAGCTTCTTCGTGTACCTTTACAGCCTGCTTTCCAAATATCTGGTGATGCCTTTCCTTAATTCGCAAGCTTCTCCTCAACCTCTCAATCAGCTTGTGTGTGTTGTACTCTGCATTAATGGAGGCTCTGTGCAGGAATATGCGACCAACTTCTTCATTCTTTACGAGGAAGGAATATGCCATTTGGGGTCTCATTGCAATTATGAGTAAGAACCAAGTGTAGTTGAGCTTCACTGCAACATCCTTCTTAAACGCCAGGAGACCCTTCGAGTAGATCCTGGCCACGTAATTAATGTGATAGAAGTCTGCAGGGATTCCCTGCAAAAATAACTCAGAGAGGCATCTTCCTGCAAGCTCAACATCGGTATTGACGTACACTTTTTTTACGTACGGTGCGCAAACAACACTCTCAGTCGGCAAGTAAACGCTGTTGTGCTTGTTGTATGCCTGAGTAAGAACACCACCAGCACTACCATTGTACAACATCGATGTGAATGCTTGGTCGCAAGCTGGTAATCCTTCCGGAAAACTTGAAAATTTAGGAAGTTGACGCGTTCCGATGGCAGCATTGCGGCTACTCAAATCTCCTCCCCGCTGTTCTTCCATCGAACTAATAGCGTGCTCAGCAACTCTGTACGTCGACATCAAATATGATGCAGCACAGAAGATCGGAATACCACCAACAAGTAAAACTGTTAGCGAGTCGGAGTGTTTGCGTACATTCGCAATTTCATAAATCCCTCTTATCAGAGCGAGTAATCCACACGTTCCATGTTGCGAAACCTTCAAACTATTGCACTGGACTCTGTAGTAGGGCATCATGAAACCATACAACATCGCCATCGGGATACTCATAGCGGCGATTATGAAACAATAGCTCGCCACGCTGCCACGACTTAGCAGGATGCGGAATACAAAAACAGATACAACGCGAAGCCAGAAATCGAAGCTGTCTGCGTGGCTGTGGGCCTTCGAGTAGAAATAAGACGACATGTCTTCGTACAGCGATACTCGCAAGACGTAGCAGACCGGGAGAAAACAGGCCAGAACTAGAATGCCGGCTACGAAGTGAGCGAAGTGGCTGGAAGACCAACACTCTGTGTTATCTGTGAACATCCAAAGCTTGCCGTCGTCACCACAAACCATAACAGCAGCTGCACAGTGGAGGAGAGGTATGAAAAGCCACGAGATGGCTGAGACAACACAAGCTCGCATAGCTGAGACGATATTTTTGTGAGCTTTTTTAGTAAGGCTGGTCAGTGCCACAACTGTTCCTATCGAAAACACTCCAGTAAACACCCAAAAGAAAGCACAGTAGTCCAGATACTTCATTCCTATATAATTGTCATCATAAAGTGGGAAGTGACTCGTGTAGATCATTTTTGGAAGGATGCCAACAGAGTCACCCCAATCAATATGAGGGTTCACAATAAAACTCAATATCTGCAAGGAGTCAATCACTACTGATGCTGTTACTACCTTAGCAGGCCATTCGTTTTGGAGGGTTGTCATGACTGGGAATATCTTTCCAAACAACCCTTCTTGTGAACGCTTCTCAACCTCACTTACGATCACCGTTGATGTTGTGGCCATCGTCATATCGGACTCGGATTGCATTTGTATTGTCATCGCTTGGGATGGGAACTGTTGATGTGAAATATAGTTTGAAGTCCAAAGTAAATTGCATCACCTGAAAGTCTTTGACATCTCGAATACCACTCCCAGACCTGTTATTTAAATGATAAGGATAAGTAGGCTACCACAAAGTAATCTTCTCAATCATAATTCCTTTGTATCCTTCGGTCTCAGTTGTGTTTGGATCTCTTCTCGATTCAGATCATTTAAGACCAACATAAATATATTACTTCGTGCAACTGGAAACACAAGTTTTCTTTTTCGAGGTGTGGAATTCAAGAAGACAAGCTGTCAAGAAGAAGATTCATCAGCTGTGCACCAACAATCAGAATAGGTAGATGGTTGGCGGCGCATCAAACAATCTTCCCTTTTCTAAACCAACGGTAGGCCGGAGGTTAGTCCCCGCAGGTCGCCTTTTAACTTCTGGAGCGCAGGTTATTGCTTGATAAGGAAAGGTTTCTTTCAAAAAAAAAAAAAGAAAAGAAAAGAGAGCCATCGAGAAAAAGGATTAATTGGTTTGAATTATTAAAAACGATGTCAACACAGTCGCAGGTCTAGTTTTCATCCTCATTGAGAACCTTCACTATATCATGGTTTGGTTTAGATCTCGATTCACAGTCTGATTTAGATCTCAATTTCCACTTATGTCTGAGTGCTACGACAACACCCAGGAACGAAATTGGGATTGCGAGACCGAACTTAGTAAGTGTACAGAACCCCATGAAATGAGCAGTCTTTGGACCTGAAAAGATGTTGTACAAGATGTTTGTGTTTTCAAGAATGTCAGCAATCATCGGAAGCACAGCAAAAAAACAAACTCTGTCCCAGCCTCCGTAAGCTAATAAGGAAAGCATCCAAGGATAGAAGGTCAAGATAATAAAAGTATCAACTGCTAAAGTGTATATTACGTGGTCCATCTTCCCCTTGTGTCCGTACAATTCGAACCAAGAAGCCAGTTTGTCATTATCATACGGCACCTCGAACTCTTGCAAGTCCAGGATTCCGAGTACTCCACCCGTTGTCTTTTCGAACAAGTACTTCTGAAGAATAGCACTAACACCAAATCCCAAAGCTGAAATAATACACATCACCCACATGTACTTAACACAGAACACTCGGATTCTCTTCAAACATTTACGCTTGTTTTCGGACGACATTTTTTATTCGATATGGCGCTGAGAGTGTAGAAATGATAAAGCCGGTTGTACAGAAGTTGTTTTATTACATTTTGCTTATTAGCATTTTCCTCATCACATACCCTGCACCACCAGTTTGCGGTACCTTAGCTAGTGGGGAATAGTGAGGGAGAGGTATAAAAAGCCATGAGGTGGCTGGAGTGACTCGTGTAGATCATTATTGGAAGGATGCTAACAGAGTCATCCTAATGTTGATGTTGTGGCCTATCGGACTCGAATTGCATTTGTATTGTCGTCGCTGGGGGTGGGAACTGTTGATGTGAAATATGGTCTGAAGTCTGACGTAAATTGCATCACCTGAAAGTCTTTGACAATGAATTCCTTTGTATCCTTGGTCTCAGTTGTGTTTGGATCTCTTCTCGAAGTCCCAAGAGATGAGTTCTTCAGATCATTCCCAAGACCAACATAAATAAATTACTTCGTGCAACTGAAAACACGAGTTTTCTCTTTTTTCGAGGTGTGGAATTCAAGAAGACAAGCTGTCAAGAAGAAGATTCATCAGCTGTGCACCAACAATCAGAATAGGTAGATGGTTGGCGGCGCATCAAACAATCTTCCATTTTCTAAACCAACGGTAGGCCGGAGGTTAGTCCCTGCAGGTCGCCTTTTAACTTCTGGAGCGCAGGTTATTGCTTGATAAGGAAAGGTTAAAAGAGTATCTAGAGAGATGGCTCCTCAGAAGAAAACGCGGGTCTGGGTCAGGATGTTATCCCAATCCTCCACAAAGAAAAAAAAAGAGAGCCATCGAGAAAAAGGGTTTAATTGGTTTGAGTTATTAAAAATGATGTCAGGTCTAGTTTTCATCCTCATTGAGAGGTTTCACCATTTCACAGTTCGGTTTAGATCTCGATTCCCACTTTTGTATGAGTGCTACGGCGACACCCAGGAGCGCAATTGGGATTCCAAGACCGAACTTAGTAAGTGTGCAGTACCCCATGAAAAGAGCGGTCTTTGGACCTGAAAAGATGTTGTACAAGATGTTTGCGTTTTCAAGAATGTCAGCAATCATCGGAAGCACAGCAATAAAACAAACTCTGTCCCAGCCTCCGTAAGCTAATAAGGAAAGCATCCAAGGATAGTATGTCAAGATAATAAAAGTATCAACTGCTAAAGTGTATATTACGTGGTCCATCTTCCCCTGATGTCCGTACAATTCGAACCAAGAAGCTAGTTTGTCATTATCATACGGCACCTCCTTCTCTTGCATGTCCAGGATTCCGAGTACTCCACCCGTATTCCTTTCGAAGACGTACTTCTGAAGAATAGCGCTCACACCTAATCCCAAAGCTGAAATAATAAACATCACCCACATGTACTTAACACAGAACACTCGGATTCTCTTCAAACATTTACACTCGTTTTTGGACGACATTTATTCGATATGGCGCTGAAAGTGTAGAAATGACAAAGCCGGTTGTACAGAAGAAGGTTTTTTACATTTTGCTGATTAGCATTTTCTTCATCACATACCCTGCACCACCAGTTTGCGGGTACCTTAACTGCACGGTGGGGGAATTTGATGCGATAGGGGAGAGGTATAAAAAGCCACGAGATGGCTGGGAAGTTAGTGACTCGTGTAGATCATTTTTGGAAGGATGCTAACAAACACAGAAGAAAACACAGAAGAAAACTCGAGTCTGCCTGTGTCAGGATGGTATCCCTATCTTCTACAAAAAAAAAAGAAAAAGAGAGCCATCGAGAACAAGTCAGTTAATATGATGAATGGTTATCAGTCAATTAAAAAAAAAAAAAAAAAAAAATTCAATCAAATGCAAAAATTCGTAAAAACAGGACAAGAGAATAAGTTAGAATATGAGTTAGTTATTAGTTAGTCAGCGAGCCCGACATGCTGTCGAGTACTAATTGAGTAGACGCAACAGGCGGAACAGGTGTGAGTCTCCAATACTATGACATTATGTCGAACCTAATCCCTGAGAGGATCACCCTTTTTAGCTTCAGCGAGGAATACTAAAAAAAAGTGTTTAAGCTGGTTTGAATTACTGTATTTATAAATAACACAGATGGTGAATAAAAGGTCTCCAAATTTTCGAAAAAAAGGCCAAACAGTGTTTTTTTTCAGTAGAAACACTCATAGAAAACACTTAGCAAAATTCGGATTCTGGAATTTTTTTTATTCTAAATTATCGACATCTGAACTACAGGCTGGTCTTGTGTACCAAGGCAAGCTGTTAGGATTAATCTCGGTCCAGAATCGAAACGATTGACACGTTTGTAGCAACCTGGTGGAACAGAAAATTTTCATACTCAAAAACTAGCAGTCAAAATGTGTGCCTTTACACAACTATTATAAATATCATCCAACGTTTTTTTTCCCAGAATCCACTGTCTTTCTTATTTTCAAAACTGTTCTATCCCAAGTTTTTTTATACACTTTTTTATACTCCACGTTTATAATAAAAATAAAATGATGTCAACACAGTCGCAGGTCTAGTTCTCATCCTCATTGAGAACCTTCACCATTTCACTGTTTGGTTTAGATCTCAATTTCCACTTGTGTCTGAGTGCTACGACAACACCCAGGAACGAAATTGGGATTGCGAGACCGAACTTAGTAAGTGTGCAGAACCCCATGAAAACAGCGGTCTTTGGACCTGAAAAGATGTTGTACAAGATGTTTGTGTTTTCAAGAATGTCAGCAATCATCGGAAGCACAGCAATAAAACAAACTCTGTCCCAGCCTCCGTAAGCTAATAAGGAAAGCATCCAAGGATAGAAGGTCAAGATAATAAAAGTATCAACTGCTAAAGTGTATATTACGTGGTCCATCTTCCCCTGATGTCCGTACAATTCGAACCAAGAAGCCAGTTTGTCATTATCATACGGCACCTCGAACTCTTGCATGTCCAGGATTCCGAGTACTCCACCCGTCTTCTTTTCGAACAAGTACTTCTGAAGAATAGCACTAACACCAAATCCCAAAGCTGAAATAATACACATCACCCACATGTACTTAACACAGAACACTCGGATTCTCTTCAAACATTTACACTCGTTTTCGGACGACATTTTTTATTCGATGTGGCGCTGAGAGTGTAGAAATGATAAAGCCGGTTGTACAGAAGTTGTTTTATATTTACTTCGTTGCTTATTGAGTGGAGGTGCTTATTAGCATTTCCCTCATCACATACGCTGCATCACTAGTTTGCACTGAAAAAGAATTTCCTTGTGTGGTGTGTGCTTTGCGCTTTCTCTGTATATAATAGTTCAACAACGATCTCTTTAATACCATCTTAAAACTGTAGGTCAATCCGCCTTCTTATTATTCATCGTTATGGTTGTACAGCCGGTTCTCCAACTGCTCGGTTTAAAATATCGTTTCCCGCAGCAGTTTCCTTTTTTGTCGCAATTCGATACAACGTAACACAAGCTTTAGGACCGACAAGCCACAGACATATACTGTTTTTAGTTGTGTTTCAGGGAGTCAATAAAGAACGAACAAAAATAGAAACTAAAATAAATCACACACCCTACACATGAGAATATCATTAAGAATTGAGCCACCAGTAAGTCCACAGCTGTTCCTCGCCAATCGACAATTCCCCATATTGCAATGCCAATAAGGGTCAGCAGGCACAATTCGCGTAGCATCTGACCTTCTCCTGTAGTTGATTCACAGTTTATGGTCCTGCTGGGGTGAGAAACAATAATAACACCAGCAGTGGTTTGGATTTATAAAAAAGTGCAGCCTGTCTGCTTGCAAACGAAGCCGCCTCAACTCTTTTCGGATATGTTTTTGCTTCTGCGAGAGAGAGAATATTATCTAAGAAAGTATTGTTTATAATGATAATTAGGATAACATAAAAAGTAACTAAACTGATGCAGAACCGGACGGAAACCCGACCAATTAGAATTTAGATAAATAATATCGCGAGCTGTGGTGATTTCACTCACTGTTGTGTTTTGTGTAAATGCAAAACTTCTTTACTTTGAAGAAGTTTCAGTGAGAATGACTGGAAGCGGAAATGAATATTTCACTCCAATTCTTGCCATGGATCTGATGAGGGTAATTCTTCTTCACAATCTTCTTCGATGTCGTACTCGGCTGCTTCTCTTTGCGCTGCGTTTGCAAATTGCAACCAGCTCTGCAGTACTTCTTCACCTTGTGACTGCGGGTTTTGAGATGCTCGAGTGACAGTAGTTTGATTATTTCCATCTAAAGGGGAGTCGTAGTAACTCTGAACCAGAGCAAGTGCTTCTGAGGACACAGCAGATTCAGTTATTTGAACAGCTGTTGGTTGAGGGGAGAGAGGATCAATATTCTGAAGAACTTCCCAGGGATCAGTCATGTCAGCAGAAGACCCACTTCTCAGATTCAATCTGACCTCATCAACAAGAGAAGCATAAGTTCGAGATCTTTTTAAATAGCTTTCGCGTTCGATAGATTTTCGAGACTTTAGTTCTGACAAATAAACTGACCGCCACCAACCAAAGTTGCCGAACATGTCGCAGACTTTGCAGAAGAATTCGCCCTCTTCGCTGATTGCTACACGACGCCAACCAATTTCAGCTGCTTCTAATTCTGCAGTCTTTGAAGAATAGACAGGCTTCTCATAAGAAGGAGGTTTTGGTAAGTCTTCCTCGTGCCAAGCTTCAATATCCCATCTCTCTCTTGCTTCTAAATTGATTACTCTCCAAGTTAGAATATGAGTAATTCTACCAACCTCATCAACAAAAGCGTAGCGAAGTCCATCTCGCGAATTCCCTTCGACAACAGAATTTCGTTCTCGTTCCCCTTCTTCTTCAACTTTCAAATCATAAATATTCGACTGCAGAGTAAGTTCTCTTTGTCCTTGAAGCTCCAGAGAGGTTTCTTTGGAAGCAGCCATTTCTTCAAATAATTCATCCCTTTCGAATGTTTCGGACTCGAAGAGAAGGTCACGTGCT
Source organism: Flectonema sp. DT1601 (assembly GCA_964019425.1). Taxonomy (NCBI): domain Eukaryota; phylum Euglenozoa; class Diplonemea; order Diplonemida; family Diplonemidae; genus Flectonema; species Flectonema sp. DT1601. The sequence goes on from OZ025789.1 coordinate 755,552, forward strand.
TCGCGCTGAGCAATTTCTACGCTCAGAATGTGATTGTCACTAAAGCGATCTGAGAGGAAGGAAATGAGTTTCAAAATAATGATTTCAAACCTGCTGGCCTGGAGCGACTCTTCACTTATGATGGCGCATCGGTTTTGATCTTCCAGCGATTCTACTTTCCCAAGCAGTCGGGTAGTTCTGCTGGCCAACACTTCTGAACGAATCGTGTGCTTCGATCGTAGTCCTTCACTTCGCGAACATTTCTTGCGCAACACTATTGACATGGCGGAAATCGCCTGTGATTGAGACAACTGCAGGTCTTCCATTTCATACTCCCCTCTGTTAATGATTGCTTTACGGAAGAGTGATTCGCTGCTTGAAAGGAGTTGCTGTTCTGCTGCGTTGGAGTAGTTTTCATTTTCAATAATTTCTCTCTCGACTTCTAACATCATAACAGAAGTCCACTGCGCACAGAACTGACGCCCACGTTCTCTAACCAAGTCTAACTCCGGGGAAGGCAGAGCCTCGGAAGGAGATGGCTGAGCGACATGTGCTGGGCTTTTGACGGGCGACTCCGAACGTTCACTGCTAACAGTGGGTGTGACAGCTGCAGTAAACTGATGTATTTCCTGTTGAATTTTAGCTGCTGCAGGTGTTTGAGGCTTTTCGGTAGGTACGTTGTTTTCAGCAGCTGCTGCAATTGTATTTGACTTCTTTGGAAGAGTTGCCGCAGTCTCTTGTAGTGAAGGCAAATGATATGGCAACACCGTTGCTGGTACTGCTGGAGTTGATATCTTAAATCCAACTGTCCTCGGGATAGTTTCTCGAAACCATCCACACAATCCATGAAAGACTTTATAATATTCATAATCAATAATCATTCTGTTACTCCCTTCTTCATTAAATAGCTGTACTAAGTTTGAAAGTTTTAGCTGCTGTCGCAGCTCCCGTTTGGCTTCTCGCTGAAGCCGTCGCTCTTCAGCAATTTGGTGTTGTTTTCTGATGCCATTCCAAATGTCTTCAGCTCCCGCTGATGCTGCGATCATATTTAAAAACTTTAACACGAAAAGGAATAGATTATTATTTTTGTTTTCAATTCTCACAATTAGATAATTCTGTTGAGCAACACCTGTCAGCGATGATTGTTGTGATGTGAAAAGGAATGGAGAATTAAATTACCAACAAAATCCAAATTCTCATCTTCGCTTTAAAAATAAAAGAAAAGTCCGTCGGGTAAATGCTTTGTTTTTGTAAAGTCAGATTCTCAATAATATGTTGGTAAAATTGAGACGCTTACAAGGCAATATTGCAAAGTAAATGGGCCAAGTGGCTCTTACAGGGGGGTATGTGCACGATGTACACAGTTTTTTCGCATACCTTCTCTCTAATCTACCAAATTTCAAACTTATGCACCAACGACACAGAAAGCAGAGGGTCGGCGTGAATAACACAAACACATGGAATGTTTTCAGAGAGGTATTTTCGACTTCGAAAAGTCACATGAAAAGAAGAAGAAGAATCGAGAGAGAGAGAAAACAAAAAGAAATCACTGTCATCGATCCAAAGATTAAAAAAGTTATTGGGAGAGAATCTGTAAAACTAAACGAAAATTATTTCGTTCGTTCGTTACATCTTTTGACTATCAAATATGAATACAGCCAGGAAAATCTGCTACCAAAAATGCATATGAACAAGGATGAACAGCCTCTCCGTGTAAAGATAAAAAATGTCTTCAACGTGTGGTAGGCAGTCCCGTCCTTAAGAGACTACCTACACGCACTCGATACACATCTGAGTACAGAGAGCTGAGTTATGGTACATAATGTGGTGGTGGTGGAGGAAGGAGGAGGAGTAGGATAGAGAGAGTTGAAATAAACTAAAAATATTCCTTCAATTAGTGTCCTCTAACTAGTGTCGTGCTACACCAACACTTCAATCAAAAAGTTGTGTTGTAAAATCACTACAGCCACTGACACAGGGAAAGATTTGTGTACAGAATGGATGATCTCCATTTTCCAAACACGAAGATGAGAAACAAAAAAATATCAGAAGTTAAATAATCTCATTATCAACTTGTCATTGACTCCCACGAGAAATAATAAAATGGGTAGTCACGACTTCTTATGCAATACATCAGTTGGTCTTTTCCAAATTAATGAAAGGTGCTGACGACCAACGGGAGGCTTGTGGAAGAACTACTTTACCTTTCTGTGATCGTAAAACAAACTCCTGTACTCGCTGAAGTGAATCAAACTTAAGAGGAATAACACCACTCACACAGTTAGTGCTCAAAGACAACAACACAACATTTATTTAAAAATAAAAAAGGAAAAACCGTCGCGAGCAATTACCTCCAAAGTCGATGACAAATGGAGAATCGACTTTCGCATACTAATCGCAAATAAGAAAAGAAAACAAACATACTCACACCGTCCACTATGTTATTTTATATTTAGACGCCTCCTTCCAATCAGAACCGATCTTGCTGAAAAAAGAGATTGTTGCGTTCTGAAAAGGAAAGCAACTTCACACTAACTACCACTAAAAAATATCTCCAGAAAAAGAACTGATTTGGAAGGAAAAAATAAAACATTGCAGACAGTAACAGTGGTATCAGTTTATGCCACAACTATCTAAAAAAAGAAGGTCGAAGTGATAGTGGAAACCATCACAATATAAATAAGAGAAATTGTTTTTTTTTTTTTGTTTTTTGGGTTAAGTGGCGCAATTGCTACCAACTTCTGCTGCAGCGACTACGTAGTCGCTGCAGGTCGGATCGCCTCCGTTAGTATTGTGAGGTGGTATTTCATCTCTTGTTGGATCTTGAACTTCTATTTGTGTTGACATCTCACCACAGAGTTGAGAGACACATTTTGTAATGGAGAGAAGATCAACAGGTCTGTCATGAAGAACTCTTCTAACTATCGCATCCATAAAGCGAGGTAGTTTTACTTCTTTCATATAACAAATACTACTCGAAGTCGTTGGTATTCCTGAGATGTGATTCAGGCTACGTGAGCTTGAGGCGTTATTTGGAGAAGTAAATGAACTTTGTTGTCGTGGAAAAGGAATCGACTGAATCTCTTCCATTACAATCTTATTCCTGTTGGCTACTGGTGACGGTACCGGAGAAGCACCAAACGAGCTGTGCGTGTCTCCAAAGAACTTTGACTTCCCACTTACCAACAATGACCTCCCCGACACGTTACTCGGTACTCGCACACTTAATTGCCTTCGATGAATGTGACTTTGATTCTGACCACCGAACCAACTCGTTGTTTCAATTAACTCACTACAGGTATCTCCATGATAAGATTCACTGTCTGCCTGCAGTAATTGTGTTGTGGTACGACGCCTTCCGCTGGTTTCATCGAGTTCAACCAATTCTTCATCGTCAGTGAGAATAAACTCATGTGTTAGTAACGTACTACAGTCTGGTCTCTTTGTTGGATCTGCTTGCATGCAAGATTTAATAAAATCTTTAACTTGAGGAGAGAGGTCTTCAGGAATAGGATGCTCAGATTGCATAATCATTTTTAATAACCGAGCTCTGTGTACATCCCCAAGATGACTCCATGGTTGAGTTCCTGTTGCCATCTCTAATGCGATGCATCCGATTGCCCAAACGTCTTGTGGTTTTGCAATAGTCCCCGTCAATGATTCTGGTGAGCTGTAAGCTGGTGTTCCTTGCCAAGTACACTCAGAGTCATCAACTGACAATTGATGAGCTGTTCCAAAGTCAACCACCTTCACTCCCCCTCTCGATGTGCACATTACATTAGCTGGTTTTAAGTCTCTGTGAATTACTTCCTTTGAATGTAAGTAACCAACAGCCTGAATAATTTCCCGAAGTAGTCTTACTAAAATCGTAAGTGGGAGTTTTCCTTTCCAGGTGTTCTCAATCAGGTTTCTGTTTTTTTTTTCCTTTTTTTACTTCGTAATTTCTCTCACAAAACAGAGAACCTAAACATACTTTAAATTGGTACCTTCAACATAATCCATAATAAGATGAACTGAGTTCGGATGGATCTCAAAGGCGTGAATCTTAACTAAATTACGATGGACTAGCGACCTGTTTTAATAGTAATTGTTGCGTACACAATGAGTGAATGAATATGATAAACTCTTTTAGAATAAACATACTTCATAATAATGTGTTCCTTCATTGTTTGTTGAATTAATCCATCATCAGCTCGAGTCTTAATAACTTTCAGAGCAACCATCTCACCCGTAGTCAGATGAACAGCTGAGTAAACTGTAGCAAAGGAACCTTTTCCGAGTACTGCGAGGATGTTGTAGTTGCCACTTAGTTTTCTCTCGTGATTGACAGTATTGAGATACTTCTTTGATGATCGAGTAGGGCTCACGACAGCACCAACACCACCAAATCCGACGTTAGATTCATCAGCCTCATGAACTAATCTATAATGAACCATTTCACAGTCTGCAGGGTCATCAGAAGTTGAATAACAAAGAACTCCATAAGCACATGAGGGGAGATCTCCTTTAGTTCCCATCCACGTAACGTATCGACTCTGACGATCAATTAATGATTCGCTCGCGGGATGCAACAAACATTTCTCAAAAATATCTTTTCTCGAACTCTCAGGAAGTTCATAAGGTCCATCAAGAATTATTCTACTAGCCTCATTATCAGGATTAATAATACAAGCATTGATCTGAACACAATGTAATTCATCACCTCCAGATTGAATCAGTTCAGTGATCATTCGATTGCGAGACAAACGTCTATCTGGAGCATCAAAATAAACAAATCCTCCGTACGTTAGTAAACTGTGAGCACTGTCTGTACAGAGTTTGGCACCAGACATGCATGGAGGATATAAAAAACTGACGTACTCAGCGCTCAAAGGAATTCCTAATTCCACTCGTTCAGAACTCGCAATGGTCAACGGCTCTGGTTCGCTGATCTCACCAACACAAGTTCCGCCGTACCTTCTCAGCCATCGCACCAACTCTAACGGACCATTAACGCGATAGATCTTCAGCTCAGGTACCACCGTCATATCAACAACTCCCCTCACGTCTTGTGAGATTCCAATTTCCATTCGATTCTTCAAACACAAATAGCGATCATGACGTGGAGGGGGTTCAGATGCTGAGGAAAAAAGTAATTTTATTATTTTATCAATAATTACGAGAGGTGGCTTTGATTGCCAACTATCAATCGAATCGGTTGAGAGCTGTTTAGAAAATAATAATTTAGAATCCGTCAGACGGAACAACTCTTCAAACTTACTTAAGAAGTGTAAATATCAAAAATAACAGAAACAGAAAACAGCTACCACGTGATTCCATTGTAGCAGTAGCCGCATAAATAAAAACAGATCGAGAAATAGATTATCAGGTCAGCTGTGTTCAGTAATCAGCTGCATCAGGTCACCTCTCCTCCTGTCGATGACGATGTCATCAGCAGCTGTCAGCATCTTTCGAACAACACGCTGTTGGTTAACTTGTTGAGTAGCTGCTGAGAGTGGTAGTGTTGGAGGTGAAGGATCGAGTATCGGAACAGGTGGAATTACTTCAAACGAAGCCGAGGTAAGGAGTGCTGGAGCAGTACCGACTTTCCTGCCCTCGTTTGGAATCGATTGCGGAACTCGAACAGCATCCGTCAGAAACGACGACCAGTTTCGACGCTGAGCATCTGGTTCTGGCAAACCTGAAGAGACACTTTTCTTAACAATCGGAAATACTTGTCGAGAAGCTGATGTTGTTCTTGGTCTTAATGTTGGTCTTGTGTGTGGCAGAGCAGGCTCTGTTCTTATTTTGTTTATTATTTCCTTTTTGGGTTTATTAGAAGGAACGGTACTTCCCTTCAACAGCTCTGACTCAAACCTTCTCAGTTGGAAATGTTGATTACCTAAAGTTGGTTTAAAAATACTATTCGCATTGAATGAAGCGATCGCATCGATTCCTTTTGTCCAGGTAGCCTGCTCAATTCCGAGGAGTTCAAATTTTTTTGAATCCCACTGAGTTGACTTTTCCTTTAGATTTTTCTCCATTCTGGAAACACATTTACTAATACGATCTTGAATGTCAGCATTTCTTGCGTGTAGTCGAGCAGGGGCGCTGTAAATAGTTTGTAACTCTCGCAGGTCGCTAACGATCTGATGAGTTCCGTCACAAGATTGGAGTTTACAAATACAAAGAGAGATCCAACTGTCATTATCTGAAGTTACATTTTGTCGGTTAGTTACTAAGGCTTGCTCAACATCGCGTAGCTTCTTTGCTGCTTCCGGAATAGTTGTTCCTGTGATTGTAATGATGTCGTTGCTGTTAATTATTTGTGTTGAGAAGTTCATCATCGTTTCTAATTCTCTAATACAAAACTGTTGTTTATAAAGTAACGGATGAGGACTGTCATCAACATAAAGTACTTCAAGTATCTCTCGACACTCTTGAGAGTATCCTCCGCAACTTCGAAGTCGTGTAATCCATTCCTTTGCCTTGTCTCTATTCTTATCAATCTTGTCGGATTTAATTTGATACATTAAATCTGTTAGCGATCTCGATGCTCTTTCATGTTGTTGGTCTTCAGAAGAAGTGACAGCAAGCTTACGAATATGATCATATAACAGTGATAGCCTTGATTCATTCATGATGTCTTCAGCCTTGTCAATTTCTGGGTCACTTCTTAAACTCCGAATTGAAGAAATCAGATTCGCATGTTCGATTCCGTGTTCGCGAAGTTTTTTCAATGATGACGCCGTCCAATCATCCAGTCCTGATTTGTATTTTTGATTTTTAAGTTCGACAAAGATATCTGTGACGGCTTTGCTGACTACCGCAGGCTTGCCCTGATCTTCAAGTTTTTGAACAGATTTTTGCAATTCGGATTCGCAAGTTTCTAAAATTGACTGACGAACAGAATTTTCAACATCAGTGTTCGCTATCAAGTTCTTCAATGGTACGCTGATGTCTTCACTGAACGCGCTGCACAGTTGCAGTTTTTTAATTGAATCCGCCACCCATCTAATTGTATTATGTTCTCGATAACTCTGCGATCGGACGTCTGAAATAACACTCTCCACTACACTTCTTTCACGGGATCGTAACTGAGACAATCCTGTTAAACATTTGTCGATGTGAATTACTTTCTGCTCTCTTCGAACTGGTCCCTGACTGTTGTACAATAATTGAAGACATTCTATTGAACGAATGTGACGTAATATTAAATTGAGATTAGCTGAGAGAGATTCAAACACTCTTTCTCTATCTCTCGCTAGTTGTGTTCGAGTGTTAACACTTCTACCAACGTGTTTCATTAGAGTTGACAGTTGCTTGTCGTGAGATTTCTTAATCTCTTCGAGCTTCTTACGATTGGCTGCTTCGCGGCGTTCTTCAGCGTCTTTGTTATTAATGAGATTGAAATATAATTTAGTCAGAAGCTTTAGAAGACCTCCATGAGCATCTTCATCCTGCGATGTCATCTCAAACATGTACCTCTCAAAGCTCCTTGAGTAGGGATCGAACTTGTCCTGAGTTCCCTTAACCAATTCATTGACTAAGAGAGTTAGCATACCAACCTTTCCGTGTTTCTTCCTCAGAGAATCCATTGTTATCTCTTTTGTTTCAGTCCACTTGTTTAATTTTAATAATAAATTATATCTTACCATATTACTAACAGTGCTGCTCTCATCGGTGTTTCGATCTCTTGATTCTAACGAGTGCTTTGGAGTTATTGCATCTGGTCCAGTAGACGACGGAGAAACAACTGACCATCCTACTATGGTTTCTTTGTCTCGGTGGTGTTCTTCAGACATTTACTACATTCATTATATCTGTTGAAAGTGAAATTAGTAAAAATAAAATAACTATTTTCCCTCAATTAAATTGAATCACGTCTTTTCACAAAGGCCCCCAGTGTCGCCATTACTTCTTCAAATAGTAGAATGCTTTTTTCCAAAGGATTTTTCTTATTTTGTTAATGTTGGCTGGATTTGGTTTTTTTCTTCTTTTTTTTTTTCTCAATTTTTTCAGGCGTTTTTTTTTTCCCCCCATCGAAGAGATTTTGTTATTTTTTTTTCTTTCTTTTTTTTTCTAATTTTTTTTTTTTTTTTTTTTGATACAATTAGTAAGAAAGGTTCCTGCCCTTCGAAATAGAATGTCAACCACGAATTCTTTTTTTTTTTTTTTCAAAATCTTGTTGTTGTTTTCTGTTAACTGTCGATAAATTGCTTATTGCTGTATCCTTCATTCTATTCTTTTTTGTTTTCTTTTTTTTTTCCCGTTCTGTTCCGTTTCGCATTGACCATCCCTAAACTTATTTTTCACATAAAGGCTGTAATTTCCGGAAAAAAAAAAAAAAAAAAAAAAAAAAAAAAAGATGAGAAAAGAAATTACAAATTGCCTTGACTCTTACCATTCACGTAAGAAAACATACTCAAAGGTGACTATTAAAGTGTGGAGACTACGCTGTTTAAGAAGAGCATATGTGTGGAAAGCTTGTAGTCATTAAAACATTACTTCTAATCCCGTGCTACTCAAGTATATTGAAGCGAGTCTACCAAGGAAATAATCAAACACGTTCCAACAGCTGTGGGACTACTATAACTTTTATTCATTCACATTTTTTTTTTTTTTCTTTGATAGCTTCTGACAGCATTGCTACTTTAGAAGGGTGCAGTCAGTGGTGGTGTTTTTGTTTGGTTGAATTCGGAAGTTGTTTTGCCACATCATCTCTCAGACCCTCTGCAAAAAAAAAAAAAAAAAGACTTTTTTTTTTTTTTTTTTTTTTTTGATTTCTCTCTCTTTTTTTTTTTTTTTTGTTTATTATAAAAAAAAAATTTCCCGGTTTTTCTTTAATTTCTGGCTTAGCTGAAGAGTTTCCGACGACATGCATGACAGCAGTAATAGCGTTCCCCCTCTCACGTTCCCCACTCAAATGAATGAACTATTTGGCAACAAAGAAGAGGAAAGTTAAAAATAATGCAGCTTTTGTTTGGAACATATTTTTGCTCCATGTGTGCTGCAATTTGTGTAAACACAAAAAAAGGTAAAGAATAAAAAAAAAAACATTGCTAATACAAAATACACAAATAAAATGTACACAAGAATCTCATAATTAAGAACTTTGAAGATGGAGGACTCATCCCCCCCTTCTTTTTTTTTTTTTATTTAAAAAAAGATTATTTATATTCGCCAATGAAGGGAGAAAGCGTTAACTCGAAAGCACCAGGAGGGAGGTGATTGATAGTCCGAGAAAAAGGATCGCAAAATATTTATTGGAATGACTAGAGTGTAACTTACTCAACGGCTACTTGTTATACACTTTTGCTAAAAGGTAAAGTGAGTGACCATAAAGAGTTTCAGTTTACAGTTTTATTGTGTGTTTTGTTTTCCCTTTCGACAATCCAACACAAATCACATCCTCAAAATGAAACGTCGCACAACTACAAACTCAAAAGGTGCATTGCCCCCCCTCAGGAAGTAATAAATTTCTCGTTTTTTTTTTTTTTTTTCTTTCTTTTTTTCTTCCGGAACCATTTGACAAACACACCACTTTCTGAAAGCACAAAATTAGGTGGTCATGGAAGGGGGTTTCGGAGGGTATTCCTCTTCAGTTTCATTCTTTCCCTCACTGCAGGCTCGCAATTAAAAAATAAATAAAATAAAAAAAACACAAAAAAGATTTTCTTCTGGTCAGTAGTGGCACACTATTACAGCAACACTGTGTTATTCGGGGAAAAAAAAAAAAAAAAGAGAGAAATAAAAACACGATATAAACTTTTTTTTTTTTTTGTTCTCATATTTTGGAGGAAGGGGGTTTTGGAGTAACTGACGGGAGAAGGGGACCTGCCCCGGGGCGGCATAGCGAGATTGAGCGCACTTTTGCGCGCCAACATGTAGGTGCTACTTACATTTGAGCAAAACTCAACTAAATTATGGACCACAATATCTACTTACCAAGATCACGGTTAACTCGAGTTTCCTGTTTTGAATTATTTACACTCAGTTACTACTACCGAGATGAAGTACTAAATAACACGCGGCGGATGCATACTTTAGACTCAGCAAAGTTCACACAATCTAAGCAATACACAACTAGTCTGTCACCCAAGTCAGTTGGGACAGCCATCTTTGACAACAGTGGACTGTGTGTTATGTACTCAGGAACAGTCATACCTCCATTCACCTGTTTGTTTTATTTGTATAAATGAGACAGCAATCCACAAGTAACAATAAAATCAACAATCAATACCTTATTAACCATATCCCTAATCATATGTCTAATAGCAAACAGAGTTGGGTCTTCCGATTCCTCAGGTGTTCCTTCGTAGTCAGATACGACAATTCCATTTTCTTCATTACCTCTGACGCAGTCAGGTGTATTTTCGAGAATAAGAAGTTTAGACATGTCTCTGCCTAATAAAGTTAAATCTTTATTGTATCCGGCACATCCAGAAAACCATTTCTTGTGTCGGTACACGCAGTGTCGGAAGGCGTTCTTTTTATCAATGTTTCTGATGACCGCCTGTGCGTATGCCTTCACTCCTGCAGTCCATACAATTGGTTCGCAGTGTTCGGAGAGGTAATCGAGGAGCTCTTGCAGTCCAGGCCGCGCGAATAGGGGACCTTCTCTGGCGTAAATAAGAGTTTCATCCAAGTCTAACACAATTGTTATTCTTCCTTTATCTTCCTTAGCTTGTGGTGGTAGCATACACTTTGAAGGCTCACTTACCATCGATGGAGCTCTCGCCCTGCTACCTCCAATTCTCTTCATCGCCGCTGACCGCGAATATTCTTGTTTGAAGCTGACACCTCTCACTCTCTGTCCTCTCTTCGCTGTCTTCTCCTCCTCCTGCTGTCCCTGAGTGACAGCATTGCTTGTTCGCCTAGATCCTGTATTGTACATCCCACCGGGCATATCTTTCTGTTGAAATAGTAAAGAAATAATAAAGAAATAATAATCAGCACACTATTTATGTTTTGGTACCAGTCAATGAAAACTACTCATAATAATAATCGTGTTGTCTGAATAATATAAAAAAGGTCAACAGTAGTGAGTTCTCGGCGAGGCTCCAGAGGAGCGTCAGTCGCTAAACTAAAGGTCTGCCTGTTCGTAATTGACGAGGCAATGCATTCTCGAACGCGAAGATTTGGTAATCAGAAAAATAGGTAAATTGGCAAACAGTCACAAGTGACAAAGGTGTCAAAAACTTAACTCTTTTTGCTTTCATTATTGCTTCCGAATTGGAATGAGACCACTCTGTGCGATGAGTAGCCTCGCTATGAAATAACGCAGCTGTTGGGATGTTTGGCTAACTCTGGCTTGAGAAGTCGTCCACACGATGCAAGCTGTTGTGTTGTGTTGTAGAATATCACTTTTCTATTATGTCTCAACAACAATAAAACAAATCATACTTGAGGTAGGTTATAAGGACAGGACACATCTTGTGGACCTGACGGTGAAGGTGCTTGCGGATTCATCGGCCGTGTGACAGGTTGAGGAGCGGGACCGTTGCCAACCATCATTTGCGGTTGCTGTCCGGGCTGACCTGCTGGCATTCCCATTGGGGCACCACCGACTTGTTGCTGCTGTTGCTGTTGCTGCGGAGGAGGACCAACCCCTGCTGGCTGTGCAGCGACCATCGCCATTTTAAAAGTGTAATATCTGTTGAAGTGAAATACAAATCAAAACTATCAAAGTGAGGATTAGATAAATTAACGACAACTTCCCTTGGTACTTCCTTCAGATATTATTATCTTGATCTGAAGAAATGAATAATTTAATAACAAGAATCCGTGGAGAAACACTTTAAATGATTTTATCCAGCAGACGGTAAAGACCAACAGGCTGACTGGTTAGATGTAGTCGACTGACTGAAGGATTGTAAATGAGGCATCTGACATGACGTACATTCTTAGGTAATATTTGACTTTGGCCCTCTGCGTACGAAACTCAAGTTGCATCAGACGTGTTAGGCCTGCGGCCATACCTCGCGAACAGTCTTTTCTTTGTTGGATTTATCTTAGTCTCTGGTACTTCTTCCTTCTTAGCGATCGTTGCATCGATGCATTCGTCAACGCGCTCTGCAGCTGCGTTTTGTTTTCCTCCTTCCCAAAGTTTTCTTTTACTAGTTCGCGATGATTTGACTGCATTCTGAGAAACATCAATCCCGGAGAGCATTGCAGTCGCTATGTTATCTGCGGCTGTGCGCTGATGCTTCTGACAACTTCCTCCAAAAGCAGTTCGATTGTCAATTGGGATGCCACACTTTTTCTTCTTACCGAGCTTGTCAGCAATAACACGATTACAGAATCCGAGATGCCTCGTTGACCCGACAACAAAACAATTATCTGGTGAACTTGTTAAGTGAAATGACAAGTCTCTCGTGTATGGATTTACTAACCTTTCGCCTATCGCATTAGTCACAATTATAACTGAGCTCACAGGGGGAATATTGCCAATGATTTTGATTTTTATTAATTTCTTTGCTAAGTCGCCTACCGTCATGTATTTCTTGCTAACTTTTGTTACAACTCCGCAAAGACACCATCCGATGTTTTTCTTTAAGGAGATCGATTCGAGTGTCTCTATTTGATTCTCAACTTCACTAATTGACATCAATTTACATTTCATTAATAATTCTGATATCTCATCTTCTGACATTCGAGTGGCGTCAGGATCGAGTATTGAAGAGATGGAACTCATTTTTTGTTTCTGAAGAGGTACGTCACACATGTTGTCGAATTAGTTCATTTATTTAGTTCTGCAGAAAACAACATAAAATAACTGATGGGAACACAACAAGAACATGATTCAATAGTCTGCTATTTGATGTGTTATTGTAGTAACCTGAAAAAATAGTAAAAAAAAAATGGATGAATTTTATGATAGAAAAACAGTCTCATGGGAAAAGTTCCGAGGGGTAAACAAGAAAACGTCCGTACTTTTGCAATTGGTAATAGGGACTGATAGGCGCTAAGAACAAGGAAATAATAACAGCACAGTACCAAACCTAGACGTCACATGAAAAAAAGAAACGAAACGAGCAGCGAAACACGAAAAGGAAGACTAGTCTTCAATTTTTTTTATTTTTGTCGTTCGATGGTAGTGTTGCTTCCTTAAGAAGTTTACTCGCACGGTTAGAGTAACTTGAGAAGAATAAAAAATAAGAATTTCGTTCAAAGAACACTAGAGGCTCATTTACTAAGAAAATTTTAAAAAGATTAAACAGAGCGGAGATGTTAAGGAGAAGGAGAAGTTATTTATTTACTTTTTTTTTTTTTTTTTTAAATAAAAAAAGTTAAAAAATGTTTTTACTTACGGGGGTATCAGTCTCCACGCAATAGCGAGACTCTCCCACCGGAGGGAAAAGATACCGGCTGTTGTACTTTCATTAGTTATGTAAAAGTTATGTCGTCGAGTTGGATTGAGAGAAAGAAAAAATATACTCATAAGCGTTGTGTGTTCAGCAGCAGGTGTGAAAATACAAAAAAAATAAATAAAATTAAAAACATAATTGAGCCTTTGATGTTATTCGGCAAATCCTGAGAGTGAAGTATAATACAGCCTTACCAATTACTTGCAGAGTGATTGGCGCTGCTAGTCAGACGTCAGAAAACCCTTTACGAACACACAAAACGTTTTTGCTTTTTTCGCAGTTGCTGAGGCCGATTTAACCTAAGAGAGAAGTTGGCTTGGATTAGTTTCATCGACGCAACTAGAGAAAAAGGAAAAGGGAGAAAAACACAAAAGGCCAAAAGACAAAGGAATTATGAACTGTTATCTATCGGGGTCAGTTATATTTCCTTCTATTTCAAGGTGTGGATGCAAAAATTACAAAAAAAAAAATGCGTACACTTTTTCTTTTTTCTTTTTTCTTTTTGCACGGCAAGTGTGCAGCCAGAGTCGTGCCATTTTAATATTTCAAAGAAAACAAAATAAACGAAACGGAGACGTCGAATTGAGGAGCAGAGGTAGCCAAGTCACTCTTTCCTCCACCAGAGCGTTCCATATCAATAAAATAATAATAAAAAAAAAACGATCTGCGACTCTTCAACACAAAAAGTCAGTATACAAGAATCCATTATACTTATGCTAGTCTAACGGACTCGAGGTACTCTCAAATATCGCAGTATACTTTGTAGTTCCGTAATGGGGTTCCAATCAAGGAGCCTGTTCCCCTTCTCTGCGATAGAAGAGCTAGTGAGGAAATGAGATCGCGATCCGATCGATACAAAAGAATAGAGAGAAAAAAAAATAGTGGAGAAATAAATTAGGCAATTCTTTATTACCGAGATTGAAAAAAAAAGAACAAAAAAAAAAAAAATACTCAAAAAGAAAATGTAGGTAAACCCAATAGACTAAAAGGATATTATTTATTATTTGTTTATTGTAAGTAACATAAGAATTTACCTATCTGAATATTAACAAACACAACTAACCGTTTAAAGGGACTACGTCATGCATAAGTGGGAGTTGAAGATAGGGAGATGAGAAACCTGAACTGTTTAGACGTTAGCACAAGGGTAATATGGGAAAAAGGTTATAACAAATAAACTGAAAATAGTTTGTGTTTGTGTGATTGTTTTTTTTTTTTTCCTTTTCCCCCATTCTTCTTGTCGCTCTGTGCAAGAAACCCGTTAAACGATTTGTTCTTTTCAAAAAAAAAAAAAAACGACACAAGTGAAATTTTTACACTGAAAAAAGCCTTCATAATAACTTCCCTGAAAAAGAGGAAATTTTAAAAGAAATTGGTCGTTAGCAGATCACAAACACACCAACCTTTCTAACTCCTCCTTCAGAGTTGGTGGAAAGATACAAAATCAGGCCAATATTGGATTGCTTGCTAAACGTAGACAAAACGTCTTACGATTTTTCACGAGTACATTAAATAAAAAAAAGGATCCCACAATAACCTTAATTGCGCGTAACATTCGTTATACACAATTTGGGAAAGTATAAAAAAGAAAATTTAAAAGCAAGCCGACGGGTTATTAGTTAGAAAAAGATAATACAACTCAGTCAAGGCTTTTGATTCCGCCTGCGAATACTTAGATCAAGTGGGAGAAACAAAGCAGAAGAGCAAAAGCCAATTTGAACGATTTTGTTTTGCGTGTAGAAGTCGGCGAAGAATTTTTTTTTTTTTTTTTTTACATTTCTCGTGTTAAATTGATGAGAACAAAAGCATTTTTCATTGCAGTGAAAGCTGCAATAGATTCCATGGGCTGAGACACGGCTAAGTTTTTACTTTCGTTCTGATTTTTTGTCTAAGCAATTTTCACAAAAGAATTTACCCTTTTTTTTTTAAAAAAAATTTATATAATTCCTTTTCGTCCACTCTCGTCTTCACGGCACAGAATGGCAAAAAAAAAAAAAAAAAAAAATGAAAAAAAATGAAAATCGCTAAAAAAAGAAAAGCAATATATTACAGCGCGGCCAATCAATGTAACAAAAAATCAAGGGGAAAACAAGAAAGACTTGAAGTGAAAAAAGCAAAACCGAAAAACCATTTAAAAGTGAACCTGACGAGGGTGCATAAGGCGTCGTCTACAGGTCTTATACCTGTAGCTTGGCTGAATTCCTCATCTAATAAAAAAAAAAGGGGGATTAAATTCGATGCGAAAAAAGGGGGGCAACTTAATACTGGGCGCAATTTGATACTATGATTAAATACAAAAAGGCAACTTGAAACTGGCTAAAACGAATTTTGGGTTCGGCCAGGGTGGGGAAAATGAGCAAATAAGGTGAACAATAACAGCAAAAAAAGAATCGCCAACCTCCTTTCGTTGGAAACCACTATATACCATTCCACTAACTGGGAGCGTCATGAGCCATGAGCCATACAATAGAATACAAGGGTAGTCTTTTTGCTTATTCTCAAATAGAGAACAAACACTATAAAGGAAAAGTACAGAGTTCGATGCTGTTACAAATCCTCTTTTCGTTTGGAGTAGTAGTACTTTTGAGAAGAGATTTCAAAAAAAAAAAAAAAAAAAAAACGCTTCCACATATTATGGTAGGGAACTTTGTGAAGAAACAAAACATAATTATTTAGAGTGATATCAAAGTTAGGTTTGAATCCACAAAATCATGGTCTCCATGGGAGAGTAGCTATCAAGCTTGCTGAAGTACTCATAAAGTACAAACAAACCCGATTTCAAGGATAACCAGAAATAGACAAATAGTTATTTTGGATAAAATTCATAATAATATTAAAAAAAGTCATTACATCTGCGAACAGTGACATTAAACAAAAAAAAAAAAATATCAGGAGACCTATTCAACCATCTCCACTTCTTTTTTTTTTTTTTTTTTTTTTTTTTTTTTTTGTTGTTGTTGTTGTTGTTGTTGTTGTTGTTGTTTTTATATTCTCTTTTTTGTGCATCACTGATTGTTAAAGCTGCAGTGCAGTAATATACGGTTGCTTAAAATGACAGATAAAACGTATGGGGGGGGCAGGGCAGAAAAAGACAAAATAACTGTGTATATACAAATCTTTTTTTTTTTTTTGAGCTGTAGTACAATTCGTTGAGACGGAATTAATTTTGTATTTCATCAGTTAAGTCTTTAAGATGAGGTAAGATTGCACCTCAGAGTAGATCAATCATTTCAAGGATGCAAATAGCGACTCTCTCGCTGTGACAGGGGGGGGGTATTAGAATGAAGGCGACAAAAAAAAAAGAAAAAAAAAAAAAAAAAAAAGCTATAATGATAGCTCTCGACCATTTTTTTTTTTTTTTTTGTTGTGGTGTTTTGGCAGCAAAAGTTTGGACCCAAAAAGTAAAGTAATATAAAAAAAAAAAAAAAAACATATCGTCTACACCAGTAATTACCAGTAGACTAACGTATTTTTGAGTATTGTGTCGTATTGTTAGTAACTACCTCAACCTATAAGGAGGTCTGCCTGTTATTGCACACCACATTTTATTGTTTAGCTGAATTGCGAAAGCCGAGATTGGTAGCGCGCTTTATTCCACGATCACAATAATTTTTTTTTTTTTTTTTTCTTCTGTTGAGGTTTTGGTTGCAGAAATTTTAGTAGGGGTGTGAAAAAAAAAAATTTTTTTTTGAAAAAAGGAAAATCTATTTTGTGACCAGGAGGCAAATACAGAGCTTAATAAATAATAGAAAGGCTTCGTGCTGCTTAGAAGACAAAACTCTTTTTTATTGTATTTTAATAAAGACCAACACGGTAACACTGGTGATTTCAGTACCACTTCATCCAACCTTCTTCTAGTAATTCAGACGCAGCCATCATTTTTTTTATCTTTTTACTATAAACCCTAAAAGACCTAACGGTCCCATTTGCGGTCTTTTTTGAAATTTTATTTTTTGGCAAAGGGTAAATATACCAAAGGGGGTTAACTGTTCGATTTTGCATGTAAAATACAAATGTATCATAAAAACAACATAACGGTAATTTAACATGAGTTCTGTAGATACAGTGACTCCAAGGGGGTGGTTTCCTGATAACTGTTGTCAAACTCCTACGAATTTTTCGTGGGATGATGCTGGAAACATCATCGCGATTCCAGTGGACCGAGGATGTGAACTTCGGTTTATTTCCACACTCCCTTCTCTTGTCCGTTTTTTTCACAAAAATGCAAAAAAAAATTATCCTTTTTTTTTTTTTTTTTTAGTGTCAATTTCTCTTATTATATTATATATATATTTTTTTTTTGTGTCACAAAATAATGTCCTAAGGCTAGGCTGGGGGGGTGATAAGAAGAAAAAAAAAAGTACCTAAAAAACGCACATCTGTGCGGCGGTATAAACTTAGGGGGGTAAGCAGAAACTGTTAGACAATACTAACACCAGAAAACAAGAACCTTGTTCAGTACTTTTTTTTTGACTGCTACTTCGCTTATAGATGTGTAGATCATTTCTCATTAGTTTCCATAACAAACCTTGAGGAGTAAGCGAGTAGCAGCTCTTCCAACAAAAAAGAGCGAAAAAGGAAAAAAAAAAAAAAAAAAAAAAAAGGAGAAAGAGAAAACAAAAAAACACAACACTTCTTATCTGTGGTATTTTTGGGTCACTAGAATTCGATAATTTCACTACGAAGAAAGCACTTTTCTAATAATCATCAACATGACATGCATTAATGGTAACGAGAGTACCGTACCGTGAGGAGAGAACCAGTCAATTAATGTTTCTATCTTAAAAACTAAACAAATCTTATTTTTTGAGTGACCAACAAGAATGAGACTTCTACAGTAACGCGACCACATCAAAATACTGACGTCTGATTGATGTCGTCTGTCTTTTTTCATTTCAAAACAGCTCATTCCTTTTTTTTTTTTTGGTCTTTTTATTCACTTTTGCGATAATTTTAACCTTTACTGTTCTTTTGCGAACGAAATAATGAAACAACAAAAAAAAAAAAAAAAAAGGAGGAGGAGGCAAAATTGATTTCTTTTTGTACTATTATTATTATCAAGCTCAGGGGGGAAGTAAAACGGTTTGACCAGGTTATACGAATGTAAAACCTCTGTATTGTATCAAAGTTAATTAATGAAATTAAGTTAGAATATGAGTTTGTTATAAAAAAGTGCACTAAAATAAAATATAAAAAAGAAAAGTTATAAAAACACATTGTTCTGCTGTTCCATAATACACTGTGGAATACGTAGTTTCAGGCCTTAATCTTATACTACTTGTCCCTCTTAGGTGAAATTAAGTTAGTTAGTTAGCTAGCAGAAATTAAAAAAGAACTCGTGACACAGTGACTAATAATGTTAATATAGGGTAACAATGGGAGGGGAGATTTAATGCGTTGCAAAAGGATCGAAGATTTTTAAACAAACTACGTTAACGAATATATTTCCATTTGAAAGTGATTTCTTAATAAAGGAGGGGAAAAAAAATCACTTTTTTTTGGGTGACCACTATTGTGTTTTTATCAACGTAAATACCACTTTCTCAATTGGGTTGTAAGAAACTGTTGCCTCCGCAATTAGATTGGTATAAGATCTGCTTACTTTCACGTGGTAAGTATCAATTCGCAAGTGTTTTTAAAAAAAAACAAAAAAAAAAAAAAAGGGAAAAAATAGTTATAAACAAGAACTACGACAGTTCTATCATACAAAATAGTGTTACACAATGCCTTTCGTGCTTTGCTTTATTCGGGAACGAACGCAAACCGACCTCATCAAAAAGGAAAGTTAAAGGAGGGTTACGTGTACTGCCATTACTAAGTACGAAAAAAAAAAAAAAAAAAAATCAGGTCAAAAAAAAGATATAGAGGGAGCTCCCACCATCCTTGGCGGAACTTAAAAAATGGAGAGGTTATCGGAGAATATAACAGCAATTTATTTTTTTTTTTTTTTTTTCCCACATGACAGGAGATTACTTTTTGTCCAATTCCCCCTCCCATCCCCGTTTTTTTTTTTTTTTTTTTTTTAAATAAAAAGAAATAATGTACAATCGGAACTATTGCCCAACACAAGCAATAATTACAACATCTGTGAACTGAAGGACAGGTTAGTTATTGGTGTTAGTAGCAGCTCACGGAAATCTGATTCTGTGCGAGTCGTTAAAATTTTTTCATATTCACTGAAAGTGACTGTCTGTACTTAATAGTCAGAGTTTTTGAGACTCCAAAAAATAATAATTTTCGAATCACAACAACTTTCGCTAGTGTTTAGAGAGAACCATTGCAGTGAAGTTTCAGTTTCTTTCTATACGGGGAAGATCAAAAAAAAAAAAAAAAAAAAAAAAAAAAGAATAAATTGGTTAGCGCTAACTTTCTAAGAAATCAGCAGAGCAGAGAGGAGAACGAAAATAGCGTGAAAATCTTACATATTTTTTTTTCTTTTTCTATTTTTTCCTTCCAGAAACGGTGGTAAGCTGTACAAAAAAAATAAACCAAAAAAAAAAAAAAAACCTATCGACCTTCCTTAGTATTAGTTTTCATAAGGTAAGATGATTGATCTTGTTTTTGACATCACCTTTGACAGCATCTCATTGTTGTTATAACTCTTTGGAGGTGAGATACTCGATGTTGTGATGTAAAAGAACTGTCCATTAACACCAGCGAGCTTTGGATTGTACATAAGATTTGTAATAACAGGAGCTCCTTCATCTGGATGAATAACAAATGAATTGTGTTGTTGTTTCTCGGTATCAAGATATGAAAGAGACCTTGCAAGGTGAGTCGCAATACACCCAGGGTGAATTGGATTGATAACAATTCTATTTGTTGAGTTCTTCTCATTCCAAGAATCGAGTTCTTCTGCTACTCCCTTCGCAAACATAGCCATTGTGAGCTTACTAGTGGTGTAGGCGCTGTACTTGTTGTACTGGTGCTCTGCGTCTTTCTTGTCGCTTTCGGCACAAAAACTATCTCCTTGAAGGTTACCAAAATAAGCCCCTGCAGAAGCAATAGATATGATACGTCTCTCTGAGAGTTCTGGATGTGGACATTCCTTAAACCACTTTACTATTAAATCAGTTAATAAAGCATGTCCTAAATGGTTAACTGTAAACTGTGATTCGTATCCCTGCTTCGAAACGGCATACGGAGCAGCCATGATGGCAGCGTTGTTGATGAGACACTTCAGAGTTCCATTTTCAGACTCAATGTACTCCCTGGCTTCAGATACGAACTTCTTTACAGATTCAAAGTCAGACACATCACAATTGATGTACTTCACTTCACCAGAGAACTCTCCGGCTTCTTCGCGGAGCTGTACTTCTGCGCTCATTCCTCTTTCAGTTGATCTGCAAGCCAATATTACACTCTCCCCACTGTTCATTGCTGCTCTTGCAACAGAAAGTCCCAAACCAGTGTTAGCACCAGTTATGATTGTGTACATCTTCTTCTTCTCTCCACTGACTTCTGCTGCGACAGGAGTTTGCCATTCCCTTGTGAATGCTTCCCTTCCAACACAGTGTTTGTCATACGCTGTAATATAGATACCTTGACCAAGGAATCTTACAACATCCCACATGTTAGAAAGTACATTACAAGGTGATCCCATGTTTTGTGTTTTGTAGTGGTAGTTAAGTAAAAGCTGTTTTGGGGAAGTAACACATGAAGATCATAACACCGTCAGGTCTAATTAAATACTCGAATTCTTATGTTTGATGTCTGTTGTTGAGAATGGAAACAATAAATCAAAAAAAAAAACAGTTAAAATTTTCAAAACACGGTACTCTTTCACTTTAACGCTAACAATACCAAAGAAGAACAAGGCAGGAACGAATCGCTAAAACAGGCCTGAAGCCAAAGACAGGCAAGAGCATGTAGCCACGCGCAGTCTCGAGTTCCAAAGACCGTTGCCTGCAAACGTATTTGGGAAGAGAGAGAAAATGAAGGAAGGGGTCTGTTGTCAACATGAGAACCTTTTCGCCGCAAAACGTCGGACCTACAAGAGGTTCTGGAACGCTGTGTGCAGACAACAAGAATATCAAATCTTACTAACGGGGTATTAGTAATAAGACAAACAAACATATAAAAAGTTAATAAGAGTAGAGAGATTCACTGTAACACAAAACACAAATAAGTTGATGTTGGTCTACAACATCTTTCTAAGAGTGAAAGGAAAGAGAAAGACCACCAGACAACAATATACACCAGTTGGGTTATTTAGTTGTCTAATGGGATAAAAATATTTTACAATTCAGGCAAGGCAGCTCTGAGCTAATCTGAGATAACGCTGTTGTTACAGACGTCTTGTTTAGATATCGAAAGGCAGAAAGAGGGGGCGGACATCTGTCACTCAAACAGCTGCTTTTCGACGAGATGATCTCTTCTTTTAGAAGGACACGTCATCAGGTCGAACAGCTTGTCTTGTATCAAACAGTCACAGTCATATTGAAGTTACCTTACATAAATGACTTTATAGCACTTCTTGTCTTGTGCATCACATCAACAACTGTTGTTTGATTGAGACAAAGTGCAGGTGGTACTTCTTCAGAAGTCATGTAAAAGAACTTTCTAGAAATTCCTTCTAAAGTTGGATCATAACAAAGTCTAGTAACGAATGAAGCTCCTTCTTCAGCAGATATGATGAGAGTGTGACTAGCAAGCCAGCTAACTATTCCATTCATGTATGGAAGATCTCTACTAATAGAAGTTGATAAACAACCAGGATGAATAGAATTCACTAATATCTTACTATTGGAAGTCTTGTTGTAACTACTGAGCTCATCTGATAATCCGTTAGAGTAGATCTTCATTGCTAACTTACTAGTTTGGTATTGATGATAACCGCAGTATGATGATTCACTTTCTTTATTACATGTCGTGTAATTATCAGCTGTGTGTTTTCCATAGTAAGCAGCTGCAGATCCGACAATAATGATTTGTCTGTCTGTTTCTGAAGGATTGCTTTTGAAGTATTTAACCAGCAGATCAGTTAGCAAAGCATGTCCGAGATGGTTGCATCCGAATTGCATTTCGTATCCTTGTGATGTTGTTCCGAAGGGACACGCCATTACTCCAGCATTGCATAGCAGTCTCTTTACAGTGCTGTTGTTATCCTTAAGAAACGCAGACATGTTTTCAACAAAAGCTTTGACTGAGTTGAAATCAGATAAATCACATTGAATGAACTTAACGTCACCGCAATTCGAATTCCCTTCTTTTTCCAATTGCAATGCTGCTGCAGTTCCTCTCGCTTCAGACCTGCATGCTAATATAACACTCTCTCCAGTCGCTAACATTTGTTTTGCGAGTTCATAACCAAGTCCAGTGTTAGCTCCAGTAATAATATTGTATTGTTTCTTCTTATCGAAGTCTTTTGATTGCGCCTGCGGCGTTTCCCAAGTGTAAGAATATCTTCCAGTGAAGAACTTGTCGTAGATTGAAATAATAATTCCCTGCCAGAAGAATTCAAAAGACCTCCACAGATTCAAGAGGTTAGTGAGAAAAAACATATCAACACCTTTCATTGTGAGTAACCTAATTGAGGAAATGTTTAATTTCAATCACAAGATCGTATTTATATCTGTTTTCATATCACTTAATGGATCGCAAGCCACCATGAAATTTCATAATCTGAAAAAGAATAAGAATGCTTTGACTAAAAACAAGTAAACTCACACTTTAGTAGTTTCGCAATTCGCAAGACAGCTGCCTGAAGGGTTTTTTTATTGTTTTGTTCTTTGCCATAGTAAGTTACTAATCAAAAAGGACAATAAGTAAACTGAAAGCCATCTGCTCTAACTTTCGATAGAAAGGTAAAGATCAGTACTTTTGTTTTCCAGTAAACCAGTTTCCTTGGGTGAGTTGCGAACTGTAACACATAAACCAACACTAAGGACTTTCCTCATGAAGAAAACACATCAGCTCAACCACCTACAACTAATGTATTCATTTCTACGCAGCAGGGCAGCAACACTAAGCACACACAAATTGTTTTATTTATTTATTTATTAGTATTTCGGTTTTTTTTTTTTTTTTTTTTTTCAATCAAAATAAAAAAAAAAAAAACCGAGGGCAGGCAGGGGAAAACCGAGGAAAAGGCTGGGTAGGCAAATAGCTCATATTTCGTATTAAAAAAAACTTAAAAAAATAAAATAAAATTCTTCTCTATATTAGGAAAATATGTGGGTAAAGTACACCAAACAAAAGGAAGCCAGAAAAGCGAATAGCACACAACACGAACAGAAACAAACAGAAACAAAAAAATAAAATAAAAGAATAGCGGGGATTTTTCTTATCGAGACGATAGCTACCATGTAAAAACATGCAAAGGAAACATTCATACCTCACATGCTTGTCGGGGCTTTTATTGTAATATTCAGATTAATTATCGGCGGATTACCTTTTCTAAATTTCGCGGCACGGAAAAAGCTAATTTTTTTTTTTTTTTTTTTTTTTTTTTGTGGAAAAATTGCGTAAAGAAATCTTTTTTTCCTTACGCAGACAGCCAGAGTCTGGTTTAGGAAAAAAAAGAAACAAAAAAAAAAAAAACAAAAAAAAGGAATAACAGCGATATTCTTATCAAAACAGTAGCTACAATAGGAAACATTCACACCCCACATGCTTGTATTGTAGGGACTTTTTATTGTAATATTCAGATTTAGTATCGGGTTACCATTTTCTAAATTCACGGCACGGAATAGCTCTGAAGATTATTTTTTTCTTTTCTTTCTTTTTTTTTTCTTGCGGAAAATTGCGTTAAGTGAACGGATTCTTATTCTTTACCCAAAAACACTCCGCGTTTAAGTGAAGTCATGTAAGAACAGAGAGAACAAGAAGAACTACACTCACTATGGGTTTGAACAATAAAAACAACAAAAATAAACATTCTAATTGGTTGGTGTGTATCAGTTGCCATGCCTCAGCACGACAACACTAGGGCAAAAAAAAAAAAAAAAAAAAAAAAAAAAAAACGAAAAAGCGAGGAGGATAGACGTTTGTTTGAAACAAACCTAAACTATAAAAAGATCCTCTCTGTGAATATGTTTTTTCATTTATTTGTAGAATCCAGAGCAACGAAGTGCTCGAAGTGTTTTGCGATTTCTCCCTCAGTTGTAATTGTTTAGAACATAAAGAAAGATTTCTTAATGGAATCTAAAAAACAAAAAAAAAACTTTTTTTAAACCAAATCAACCATCAAAGTCTTTGATAGGAAGTAAGACAATAAAAAAGAACGGGCAGAAGAAACCAATAAATAATTGCCAAGTCACAGTAAGTAGCGTATGATGTGTTCTCAATCACATTTCCATAAACTTACTCAGCATCAGCGTAAATAATAAAGAGACAGACCTCAATTGAAGGGTTTTAAAAAAGATTGCGTGCTTTGGGTTCAGAGAAAAGAGTACCTATGCGTATTGGGGAAAAGTCTGACTCACAGCAGCACTCAGTTGGTTACCTATTATCGTAAAAACAAGCCTCGGATGGGATCCAACTTGTACTTGTTTCGTATTTATGAAACCCTTGGTACTAAATGTGACAAGGTGAGTTGTAAAGGAGAGAAAAGGGAAGGAGTAAACCTCTATCTGTATCAATCACTCAAGTCAAAGTGCGACATCAACTTCAGGCGTACAACAAGAGTAGACGTGTATTGGGCTGGGTGTCACAAGTGAGTGGATTAGTCGTTGACTACTAAAATAGAATGAATCACAAAATGTTTATCTTGAGTATGACGAAATGACAGCAGACTTTGTGTCTCCTCATATCTACGGGTTTCGTACACAAACAAAAACCAATACTACCCGAGGTAGGTTATCATAAAAACCGAAATCTTTTTGCTCCTAAAATATTGGGGATTTCGTGAAAAAAAAAAGAAAAAATGTTGCGATTCACCTGGCTATCCCATTGGGTTACGTTCACATCATATCAGAGGTCATCTCAGACATTTCAGAGGTATCTAACTCAACTTAAAGTAGTGGAAGTGTCTTGGGCGGGGGTACCACACAGGGAGCCAACCAGCGACGGAATAGTTAATTTACGGACTTGATAACAAAACACTACCAACACCAGAACCAAATGAACAGGAGCGAGCGCTGCACAAGTACAGCGACAGAATGTTAAGAAGTATCGAGAAATATACAAAATAAGATTTGCGATATCTAAAAGTAGATTCAGTCATCTCTTATTTCAAAGGAGAGATTAATTCCTTCAAAGTTACGAAGGTTCGGACAGGGTGAAAAAAAAGAAAAGGATGAATATTTCCCTGCTAATAAACAAAATTTTCATAAATGAACACGTCACACAGTAAAGGTATCCTTCTTACAGGACATTGGGTTGAGGAATTCGAAAGAAAAGAACGACGAGCGTGTTCCGAAGTCATAAATAATCCAATCCTACCAGACAGTATTATCTGACTACTAATTGGGTGATGGAGGAATAGGACTTCAGATGGATGGGGGGAGGAGGTTTTTTTAATACGAAAAAAAAAAGAAAAAGTG
Organism: Flectonema sp. DT1601; assembly: GCA_964019425.1. Lineage (NCBI taxonomy): Eukaryota > Euglenozoa > Diplonemea > Diplonemida > Diplonemidae > Flectonema > Flectonema sp. DT1601. The sequence goes on from OZ025789.1 coordinate 781,365, forward strand.
TGATTTTCTTATATTTGACACTACTCGAATAGTAAAGCAGAAGTGCTCCCATGGCAGCTTTGAGGCGAGCAATTACGTGTCCAACTGCTGTTCGGCCTCCAATGTTCTGGGGCGGATATTATTTAATCGTGAGCTCGGGTCGAAAGGATTTCTAAAAGGCAGTTGAGATTCTCAAGGGACAATTTCGTGGGATCCGTAATCTCTCAGTAGCCACAAGAAAGGTTTTATTAAAAAAAAAAGAAAACAGCCACAGATTCCTTTACTTCGGATTACTTAATCGGAACAGTTTCTCTGCACGTTCTTTGGATGCAAATAAACTCCTCTAAGTTATTTAAAAAAAAAAAATCCATTACAGATAAAAAGAGCTTTTTAAACAAAACGACTTTTAATCTGAAATGCTTCTCAAAAGCACTTTGTGTGCAAAACAATCTAAGACAAAAAAAAAAAAAAAAAAAAAAAAAAAAAAAGGAGAAATGTAGTTTTATTTGTAGTTGTGTTTAGTAGCGGCAATTGATTCGACACGCGTGTGTAAATGAATTCGAAATCGAAACAACATCACAAAACTTGAGATTGAGAGATGTGGCTCAATCCATTGTGTGGTGGTGCATGGCCACTTTGATTTCGTTAACAAACGAGATTTCGACCCTTCAGTAGGATCGATCGCTCATTTATAACACTATGGGCTAGACGAAGCACTTGGTGAAGGAGTTGTTGCTTCATCAGTAATACGACATTCTCTCATTAATCGAATCCTTGCTAGTTTTGCTTCTTTTTTAAGTTGATTTTTACTTCTCGGATTAGCAACAGCTGGAGGTGGTGTTGGCCTCTCAATAATATCCGACACAGCAAGTTTACGAATTGAATCAAGTTTATGTTCAGGTTCCAATGATCTATAATGTCTGTAAGCAGGAAGGTATTGATCCCTCGTTAGTATTGTTGAGCAGAACTCTTCTTTGTAGGTGATGTGCATTCCTAAATCCCAATATTTATATCCACAATTCTTTAATAGTGTCGCTAGTGTTATAATTTGAATAGTTCCACAACAAGAGTACTCTGCGATATCAGCAAAACCCGTCAGACTGGAATAGCAGCTTCCGATAATCATACCAAGCTCACCAGCTACAAGCTTTCCATTGGTGCGGATCTCAACGCTGATAACTCTGACTTTGTATCTGTCTTTCTTATTCAGTCGATGAAAGACTCTTTGGACTGGAGCAAAGACCCAATTCTCACCATGTTGTTTAACAATCTTTTCCATGGTCTCACTCAAGTTTGTATTTATTGAGATCATGTAGTTGTTTTGCCGCATACTCTTCGCCTGGTTCTTTGAAACGTGAAGTACTTCAGATAAATTAGAAATCATTCTCCGGCAATGTAATTTTGGAGTTACGACAATCCGCCCGCAGTGATTGCTGCTGATGACTGCAAACCCAGCTTCGTACATTGCTGACCACATTTCGGGATCCCACTCATAGGAAATACAATAATTAGATTCACTGTTCTTTGATATCCAATCTGCGACTGCGTCCATCCATCCCATCATATCACTTCTTATAATTGGTCTGCTGCCTCTCATTTGAATAGCCGCGGGGACCTTTCTTCTGTTCACTTCTTTGGTTTCGTTCTTTATGCAGGTGTTTCCCATTATCCCAGGCACCGTGAGGGCCTTTCAATTCTTCAAAAAGGATGGTCTGTTGATGCTGACTTTTTTTTCAATTAAAAATGATTCTGTTTTTTTTTTAAGCTGAGTTGGAAAATAATATTAAACAAGAAAGTGAGGGAATTTAATAAAAACATTAATACTCTCTTTTATCTATTTTCTTTATTATGTTGTTGTTAACCTGCTGAGAGATAGTATGAACGCAAACAGTAAACAAAACACTGCAATACGATACAGGAAACAAAGTGCATTGAGCATTTACTAAAATATAAAATCTACAAAGTAAAGATACAGACCACCCTTAGCGGTTAACGAACTAATGAGAGACACGCTCTCAGACTTGGAAGTAATTCAAAGCAATCGACTGCTTGAAGAGTTTCATTTATTTAATTTCCTTAGTGGAGGAGAGAGCATTCCATTTCTGTTGCTGGCAAAGGTACTGCGGGTATCGAGCTGTACGCGAGTTGGGAAGTGGTGCCTCAAAGTTTCTTTATGAGAATGTTGTCTAACTTCACTACGAGCTGGTTCAGCAGTGGAAACGCTGCATGAAACTGAAGGGAGGCGAGAACAACTTCTTTCATTACCTTCTTCAGTCATCACTGATGGCAGTCTCGGAGGCGGTAGCGACCACCTACCATCGGGAGGTACGCAACTACGTTGCATTCGAACACTGACAGCTGGCGATCCTTCCGTACGACTTGGAGACTGCGTTACAATGTTTCCATACGCTGTCGGCAGTGGTAATGACGGAGATAACATTTGATTGAACTTAAACACATCTTCACTTCTCTTACGACTCAACAGTGTTGGAGATAACATTTCAACATAACTCGTCCTACTGATTTCTGTAAGCATTGCCTTGTTGACTAGTTCTGAGTACTGATTAGCAGTTGTTGTTTTATTGTTAGTGTTAGGTACTTCAGATACCTTCTTGTCAGTAGTCAGACTTCCCTTTGATGGTATTAACATCTTATCAAATATCTGAGGTGGTAAAACAGGATATTGTGATCCTCTTCCTGATACAGAACCACCTCTCAGAACTGAATCTGTTTTCTTAACATTGCTGTCAGTGGTAGTCGAGTGTTGCTTTTCTTGGACCTCACCTGCTCGGCTCATCACTGATGCTGAAGATAATCGATATTCAGAAGTGATTCCAATATCAGTCACAGAAGGTACAATTGGGTTTCGTACTGCATCCACTCCCCCAATCCCGAGAGGTGACATTGTTCTCACAGGAATAGTAATGGGGGGAACTATTGGGACCTGCATATCGACCTGTCCAATCCCAGGTGGGGAAATCGTTCTCATTGAAGGAGCAGTTGGTGAGTATATGATTTGTATTTCATCTGTTTGACGCATCGGTGGTACCAAAGTTCGTACTTCAGATAACATGTGACTGACTACTTCAGGTGATGATGTTCTCTCTGTACCAATAGAGGGAATTGATAATTGATTATCTCTAATCCTTATCACTGGAGTACTTTCATTATTAATTATCAGATCTTCAGTTGGTGTTCTTACGAAGTACTCATCGTCAGTTGGTAGTATCGGACTTTGCATACCTCCAGTAGACTGAATTGGTTGATTAATAAATGACAAGGGACTACTATTTAGATGTTGACTGAGATAATGTTGAACAATGTCTGTGGTAGTTGATCCACTCTGTGAGACTTGTTCTAATGCTTCATTAAGAGATGCTTCACAGTTTATGATACAATCAGCGTGTTGTTGTCGTGAGATTTGATGATCTTGTTGAGCTGTACAAAGTACTTCTAGAGCACCATTGTGATTACTTTCAGCTATTTGAAGTTGCTCACGAAGTTGATTAATGTGGTTGGCTACTTGTACTCGACGTGTGTTAGTAGAATCCATTAAAATAGAAGTATCTCTGATTGATCCTTTGATGTCTTCTATTTCTAATTCAAGACCAGTCATGGTGTCAATTAACTTAACTTCTGTGTTCATCAGAGCAGCTTCTTCCAACACTTTTAAATTATAAAGAGCCACAGATTGTATTTCACAATCATCAAGTTGTGATTGTAAGTTTTCTATTTGAGGTGTTAGATTTTCAGGTTCTTCAATTGGAGACTGTTTGTCGAGTCGTTCTTTTAGTTTAGTTTTGTTGTGTCTGGCAGCTATCAATTTGTCTTCACAGATGCCGAACACTTCATTTTGTTCTTCAAATCTAACTGTTGCTTCATCCAATGCAATAGAAGCAGCAGTGTGATTATGTGTCATATTTGTTAATCTATTCTCACTCAAGTCGTCAGGTTGTCTCGACAACGTTCGGAGTGCTGCTGAACATCGAACTCCAATCGGACTGACGACTACTACGCCAACATCAAAAATACCTTCTGAAAGCGACTGCTCCTTCACTTTCACTAAGTCCCTCTCACATGGATGGTAACGATGTTTAATCATAACGATTGAAGCATATCAACGTCTACCTGTTTAAGAAATAATAATAGTTCATTGTTGTCTATCTTCAAACCTAATCTATTAGAGGTAAACTCCTCGATTATAAATACCTATTTTGTGTACTAATTAAAGAAATGTTACTCAATAATAATTCGATTATGAAAGAACCTCACAGTGAAGTAGATTTACGAAGCGATTGCACTATTAATATCAAAACTATAATAAAAGAGACAAATAAACACCTTCCTCACAGTAAGATTGTCAACAAAGTTAACGTGTCGATACTAATCAAAAAGAATATCTAAAAAAAGTGTCATTCGATAACACGGCGGATGATAATTAAATGAAGTTTAGTAGCAATCAATTTACTGTAATCAATCTGAGAGAGTAAAAGAGAGGGGGGGAAAGCTTTTTTTAACAAATGAAGTTGTTTTCACCACGGGTTTAGATGTCCTTTCTAAGAACCGTAGAAAAATACAAAACAGATCAGTTGTTTGTAAAATAAACATCTCTCACTTTTGACATAAGTCATTTATTGATATATGTTCGGGTGATGATATTTTTTTTAAAAAACTAATAACCCATCATTGACGAGGGCAAAGAAAGCCTCACTAGAAAGCATCACATGTGATGTAATGCAGAAGTTCTAGTAAGACTACTTCACAATTCTGTCTCGAGAACTGATCTCTTCGTACGTTGGCATTGGAGAGAGCAAAAATAAAAAAAATGAAAATGAAAATAATTATAGCCAAGAATGAAGAATGTGTTCCACGATAAGAATTCGCTTACCTGGCAATAGAATACACAGTTTAACGCACTAATGAGAAGGAAAAGAAGGTAGAAAAAACTAGAGAGAGCAATGTAGTCCCCAAGAAGTAATTTGATCAAAATATCTGTCGTTCGATGTTCTCTTTGAAGTAATTACAGTTTTGCGATAGAACACATACGTTAGGTACTTCTCACGTTGGTGAACTACTTTAAATGGGAAGATGACTAAAGGAAACAACGAAAGGTGGGGGCAGAAGGATTGAAGAGGACTAAACAGGAAAAGCGGAGTTATGTTATGGGTCCTCGACTGAGATCCAACTGAAATTCAATTCGGAGAGCAACTCAATTTATTTTAACACAAATTAGACTTCTTTCCAAGGACCATAGAACCCTCCGTATCTCGACCACGCAGCTTCCTTACACTCCGGGTCTTCTCCGTGAGGAGCACTCCAAACTGTTGCTTTTTCTCTTTCCATTACTTGTTGCATCATTGATACAACAGAAGGGTTCTGAACAGCTACGTTTGTTGTTTCATAAGGATCTGTAACAACATTGAAAAGACATCCCTCACTTGGACATTTCAGTTTGTGTGATTCGATAGGATCATTTACTGTAGTCGCATTTGGGTAATCTGGTCCACCACGAGCATTACCAGTGAGAGTCTTACCACCTGGAATGTACTTCCAATCACCGTGAATAAGAAGTCCATCATCCACCAGAATAGTTGTTCTTGGAGAAGTATCATTCTGTCCACTAAGAAGTGGCCATAAATTCAATCCATCAATACCCGGAAGGTTTGATGATGCAGCCCATGGATCAGTAGCTGGTACTCCAACAATATTACAAAATGTTGTATACCAATCAGCTATGTGCATCATTCCTTCTTCTCTAGTCCCTCTCTTTGATTCTGGTACGTATCCACCAGACACGAAAGCATTCACACGAATACCTCCCTCAAAGGAATTGTGTTTCCCACCTCTGAGTGGCCAGTTCGAAGCACCTGCTTCTCCTTTCCAACAGGCTATCCCATGGCCGTAGTTAGAATCATCTTTTCCATCATCTCCTGTTGTGGTGTTGCAAGGACCATCTATTGATTTTGTGTAGCCTCCATTATCAGAAGATAAAACCATTAAAGTATTGTCCCACATATTCAATTCTTTCATAGTGTCCGTCACATTCTTCAGTTGGTCATCTAAGAATGAAACCATACTCCAGTACATCCTTTTATTCATCTGTTCCACATCCTTTAACTTATGTTGGTAACTTGGTGGTGATTCTTGAGGGTAATGAGCCACCTTAGAATCGTACTGCAGGAAGAGAGGAACTGACTGGTTGTGATTTGTGAGGATTTCGTGCATACGATCTCTGAAAATGAGCTCTTCGTAACCTGTACCGTTTAAATGATAAGCTGGCTTATCAGTGTCCCAGAAGTCAATGATGGTCCTTTCAGGGAATGACATTGAACTCTTTTGTGAACCCAACCATGCAGACTCAGTCCACATCCAATTAGCATGACCGTAGTAGCTGAGGGAAGTATCGTATCCTCTTCCTTTAGGAGTGTGGTGAGGAGTAGTCATTCCGGCATCCCATTTACCCACCTGATGAGTTGCATACCCAGCCTTCTTTAATTGAGCAGCGATACCTGTCATGTTACGAGGGATAGCACCAGATTTATCACAAGGATCACACAATGTGGTCACAACGTGAATCGGAAGTCTACCACTTTGAAAAGAAGATCTCGTTGGTGTGCAGAACATATGAACGTAATGTCTGTTTAGTTCGATTCCGTCATTCACGAATCCATCAATCGTTGGAGTCAGAGATTCACCAGATGGAGTCCTCGCACCGTGGTATCCGACATCACCCCATCCCCAATCATCAACAAGAACCATAAAGATGTGAGGAAGTTTAGAAGCCTCACTGGCTGCGAGCAGCATCGAAAGTATGAAAGCGATCTTCATATCAATTAGACCTCACCTTGTAAGAAAATATAATATTTAGAATCTGAACAAAGTAACGTGGATATCAACTAGTCAGCTGTGTGTGAATGTTGTCCTGTCAAATATAAGTACAAAACTTTCTCACCAACTCTGGCCGTGTTCTTATCTCTGCCATCTGATTCTCAACTGGGCTACCGCTTCCGCTTTATTCACTATCAGCCACTGGGCGAGGGTCACGTCAACCTCCTGTTCGGCATGTGCCTCCGTCACCGCCCCCTGTTATCGCCTGAGTCCGACCTGCGTTTGAACGCAGACAGAATCCTGTCGTAAGGGAAATAAGTCATGACAACCATAAGAAATATCAGCTTTCAATCCGAATAGTTTCTTCTTCTACATCGGTACAAACGAACAAAAAAAAAAATCGCCTAAAAAATTGGGTTGCAGGCTGCAAGCTCCGTTCACACAAGAGACATGCTTACCTTTGTAGATCAGACGGGTTTTCTTTTTAAAAGTTTTTTGTTATGAAAAGACACAACTAATATTGACGAGAGCGAAGATAGCCTCACTAGGAAGCATCAAAGAGTTGTAATGCAGAAGTCACTACAATTACTTCGCACGTTGGCATGGAGAGAGCAAATAAAATAAAATACAAAAGATTGTCGCTAAGAATGTGAACTCCGAAAGAATTCGCTTACCTGGCAATAGAATACACAGTTTAACGCACTAATGAGAAGAAAAAGAAGGTAGAAAAAACTAGAGAGAGCAATGTAGTCCCCAAGAAGTAATTTGATCAAAATATCTGTCGTTCGATGTTCTCTTTGAAGTAATTACAGTTTTGTGATAGAACACATACGTTAGGTACTTCTCACGTTGGTGAACTACTTTAAATGGGAAGATGACTAAAGGAAACAACGAAAGGTGGGGGCAGAAGGATTGAAGAGGACTAAACAGGAATAGCGGAGCTATTTTATGGGTCCTCGACTGAGATCCAACTGAGAACAATTGAAATTCAATTATTTTAACACAAATTAAACTTCTTGCCAAGGACCATAGAACCCTCCGTATCTCGACCACGCAGCTTCCTTGCACTTCGGGTCTTCTCCGTGAGGAGCACTCCAAACTGTTGCTTTTTCTCTTTCCATTACTTGTTGCATCATTGATACAACAGAAGGGTTCTGAACAGCTACGTTTGTTGTTTCATAAGGATCTGTAACAACATTGAAAAGACATCCCTCACTTGGACATTTCAGTTTGTGTGATTCGATAGGATCATTTACTGTAGTCGCATTTGGGTAATCTGGTCCACCACGAGCATTACCAGTGAGAGTCTTACCACCTGGAATGTACTTCCAATCACCGTGAATAAGAAGTCCATCATCTACCAGAATAGTTGTTCTTGGAGAAGTATCATTCTGTCCACTAAGAAGTGGCCATAAATTCAATCCATCAATACCCGGAAGGTTTGATGATGCAGCCCATGGATCAGTAGCTGGTACTCCAACAATATTACAAAATGTTGTATACCAATCAGCTATGTGCATCATTCCTTCTTCTCTAGTTCCTCTCTTTGATTCTGGTACGTATCCACCAGACACGAAAGCATTCACACGAATACCTCCCTCAAAGGAATTGTGTTTCCCACCTCTGAGTGGCCAGTTCGAAGCACCTGCCTGTCCATTCCAACAGGCTCCTCCATGCCCGATGTTAGAATCATCTTTTCCGTCATCTCCTGTTGTGGTGTTGCAAGGACCATTTTCTGGTTGTGTGTAGCCTCCATTATCAGAAGATAAAACCATTAAAGTATTGTCCCACATATTCAATTCTTTCATAGTGTCCGTCACATTCTTCAGTTGGTCATCCAAGAATGAAACCATACTCCAGTACATCCTTTTATTCATCTGTTCCACATCCTTTAACTTATGTTGGTAACTTGGTGGTGCCTGAAGGGGGTAGTGAGCCACCTTAGAATCGTACTGCAGGAAGAGAGGAACTGACTGGTTGTGATTTGTGAGGATTTCGTGCATACGATCTCTGAAAATGAGTTCCTCGTAACCGGTGCCGTTTAAATGATAAGCTGGCTTATCAGTGTCCCAGAAGTCAATGATGGTCCTTTCAGGGAATGTCTTAGAACCCTTTTCAGAACCCATCCATTCTGACTCAGTCCACATCCAGTTGCCGTGACCGTAGTAGCTGAGGGAAGTATCGTATCCTCTTCCTTTAGGAGTGTGGTGAGGAGTATTCATTCCGGCATCCCATTTACCCACCTGATGAGTTGCATACCCAGCCTTCTTTAATTGAGCAGCGATACCTGTCATGTTACGAGGGATAGCACCAGATTTATCACAAGGATCACACAATGTGGTCACAACGTGAATCGGAAGTCTACCACTTTGAAAAGAAGATCTCGTTGGTGTGCAGAACATATGAACGTAATGTCTGTTTAGTTCGATTCCGTCATTCACGAATCCATCAATCGTTGGAGTCAGAGATTCACCAGATGGAGTCCTCGCACCGTGGTATCCGACATCACCCCATCCCCAATCATCAACAAGAACCATAAAGATGTGAGGAAGTTTAGAAGCCTCACTGGCTGCGAGCAGCATCGAAAGTATGAAAGCGATCTTCATATCAATTAGACCTCACCTTGTAAGAAAATATAATATTTAGAATCTGAACAAAGTAACGTGGATATCAACTAGTCAGCTGTGTGTGAATGTTGTCCTGTCAAATATAAGTACAAAACTTTCTCACATTAAGATACAAACCAAAAATATGAATAACGAAAAATAACTTAAAATCTATTAAAAAATTCTCTATAAAGCCAACCGACTTACTGCTACAGTTGGTTTTTTTTTGAAAAAAAGTGAAATAAAACAAAATATTATTAAAAAAAAAAAAAAAAAAAAAATCGCACAAAAGAATAAAAGAAAGTCGCAATGTAACATCCCCTACAACTTGTCACTAAGGGGTCTGATTATCCCAAGGATGTTCGTTCTGTTAAAACACTTAAAGTAAATATAGGTAACAATCGCCTTTAAGATTGAAATAGCAGAGATCGAAAGGCTGACCACGAGAAGATAGAACTGCGTGTCATCATTATTATTATTATCATCTCGTTGCTTTGATCGATACAAAAAGAACTGAAGTACTGCCTGAGGAATTGATTCCGTCATCGCTTCTAAGAAAGCCAAAGCAATTGTAAGTCCTTGAAGAGATCTAGTCTTAGTAAGATCCGTCACCTTCCAGAGATTGGTAGTCGCTGTTAAGAATACTCTGGCGACAAATAGAACTGGAAACAGACGAGTATTTCGATTGGGAACCCATTGAAAGGCGTGTTTGTACTTTTCAGATTTACCCATTCTAGTTAATAATGCGATCAGGGTTAATTGTGATACAATTAGTATTAAAGTACTGATGATTGCCCAAGAATATTTACCGTTGATAAAAAGTAGAATCGTTACCAAGTAATCAGTTATTTCATCACCAACTACTAACACGCCAGCAAAGGTTGTTTGAATTGCGGCGAATCTATAACGAACTTGTATCAACGTAACCATCATATCCAGAACATCAATCCAAGTAGTACCTTTTGAGGTAAGTATGTCTTCAATGTCTTGTTCAATGAGTGGTATCTTAAATGATGTAAGTGGAGGATTAGATTCTAAATTCGACTCAACACTCTCTGATGTCAACAACAGTTTTGCGACTAGTCTGTGAGAAGTTTTTAATAATAATTCCCTCGCGACTTTTGGATGAATCGGAGGTTCGTTTCCATTATTTGATATTCTGAGAAGCCATTCAACTTCAGGAGAAGTGTTGTTAATTAGAAATTCTTGTTGCTGTTGTTTTGAATTATTCAGAGCACCTTCCACTACTACTTTCTGAGGAGATGTTCCTAACGGAGTTAGGGGTTCAGAATATTCTTTTATTGGATTGCTGACTACTCGGGAAGGTGAATTCCTCAACGGAGTGAAATCGAAATCCGGAGAACACATCATCGGAGAATGTTTCGGTCGATTAGAATGTTTCAAAGGAGTGACGTCATTTGATTCACAAATTACATCAACTTGAGTATCATCACATTCAGAAGTCACTATTAACATGTCCACATGATTCCCACTCGGTGTGATAATTATATCGGACTTGTCGTCTCCAACCAGAGACATGTCTTTCAACGGATTCTGTTTAGAACTACTACAAGCGATAGTCTCAAGGTTTGGGGGGTTAGCTACTCGAGGTACTCTTGTTGATGAGAGGCTAGTTAACAAGTTTTGAGTATCTTTTTTATTCTTTTTATGAAACAATCGATTCCAAATCGGAAGTGAAGGAGCTACAGCAGTTCTCAAATGTGAAATCGGAAGGTACTTCAGCAGCAGCAGATCAATAAATTTTGTTTCTTTCAAATCATTACGAGAAGCAATATGAAGAGTCGTATCACCCGTGTGATTCCGAAGTGAAAAAGCTGACGGAGGAGTAGCAGCAAGAACTGCTACCGCGATATCAAAATTACAAATCGTAGCCGCAATATGTAATGGAGTTCTCCCAAATAAATCCTGATGAATAAATACTTCTTCATTTGATTCTGAGACTAACAATGAAACTATTTGAGGTAACAATGACGTCGCTAATACGATCCCATCTTCCTCTAACTCTTCTTTATCAAATGCAGCTCCAAGTGCGCAGTGTAGTGGAGTTCGTTTTTGTTCTGATTCGATTCCCTGAAGTAAGTAGTTGTGATTATTTAGTACTTCCTGGATTACTTTAAGTTGTAGTCCACAACAAGCAGCATGTAAGATATTATATCCGTCATGTCTTACTATGTCACTATTGTTGAGTAAGACATCACTAACATGTTGAACATCACCAGCGAGTGCTTTCACATGAAGCAGTTCTCTCTGTTGCTGTATTTCCTTACTCGTTGGTGTCTCTTGCGGGACTTGAACTTGATGTCGTTTTGATATTGACGGCGTCTCTTCATCTTCACTGAAATATAAATCGATCCCCGTCGGACTGTACATCAAAACATCATTAGAATCGTTAATCTAATTAATAAATTAAATATTATAACACACACGACACGATACTAATAAAGGAGGTGTTCTGGTCGATGAATTGTATTTCCTTATTGAACAGCTGTCAAATTAAAAAAAAAAAGAATATTATGAAAGATCGTTGGACATGTCGTGTTGCTTGTTTCTTTAGTTAGTTTGGAGACACTGACAACTTTCTTCGAATTCGAAGAGAAAAAAACAAGAGTCTCTCGATTTTACTTTTTATAACAAAATGTGAAAAATTTTAAACTTTTATATACTCAGATAAAACATCGATGGCAGCTCGTTGGTTACCTGTTTCTTTATAAATTAATCCGAGACAGAACGCTGCTTCTCTATGCATACTGCAATCTTCAGGGAACTCCCTTGACTTAGCTAATTCCAACACCTTCTTATAGTGATGAATAGCAGTGCTACGGAGACCTACCTGGTGGTAGAATCGACCAATGTTGAATTCGATTTCAGAAGCAGTTCGAGGATCAGCACTCCGAAGTCGCTTATAAGTATCCATAAAGGCAAGACCATGAAGGAAAGTATAGTGACGGTTGGGAATATCACGAGGTGAAATTAATTTTAAATAACAAATAGCAGCACAGAGTGGTGAAATCGGATCGTTATGATTATGACCATGAGCACGAAGTAAAGGACCGAGTGCTAGTTTTGTTGATCCGTGTCTGGTGTTCATAACATTTCCAATTACCTGACACATTTCAAAACAGACATCTGTACTTGGAAGTAGCCCTCTCAGATCCGCGAAATGATTTTGTAAAATTGTATTTATCGTATTCCAGAATCTCGGTCCGTGAACACGCTGTTTATTTTTATGAAGCAGCGTTCTGATGTGAGCAAAAGCAAATCTGTAATCACCCAACGAAAGACACATCGCAATTAATATTTGTCTGACCTGAAGTCTTTCATCTTTCGTAAACAATCTAAGTTTAGATGAAGCGATAACCCCTCTGTACAACAATGGCATTACTAAAGATGATTTATGAATCCTACCTGCAATATCTCCTGATGTCGGAACTAAGTCTTTGATGACTTCCCAGAGGGCAGATTTTCCTAACCTCGATTCAAAAAAAACAGAACGAATAGTCATGTAAGACCAAGCCCACTTCCTGTCAGCTGCTGCAGCATCAGCAGGTCTTCTGTAGTTGCGTAAGCGAGCCTGTCGAAGACCGTCAATTTGAGTTGTGATTTCATTATTGAATTTAGCATCAGGCGTATCAGCGCTCGTGAAAGGGTCGAATGACGGTTCTACTGGAGCTTCTTCATCGATATCAACTCTACCATGGATTCTAATAAGATCAGTTATTAGAGTACTCTTTATGTTGTTTTCATTTTCTTCACCTTCCTCATCAACAGCGATATCACCTCTTTCATCATTCGGAGACTCGTGTGTCTCATCAATTGACAAGTCGTAAGCCATTTGTAAGATAGTTGATCCTTCTAAGAAACGAGCGACTTCCATTGCTTCTCTCTGTCTTGCTTGTTCTTCATTTATTACTGTTGAAGGTGTTTTAGTTGTCGCATCCAGTCGGTTGTATCCTTTTGCGAAGGAGTCTTTTATAATACCACAGTCGGGTGCTGGTTTATCGGATGGTTTTTGTTTTGTGAGAGTTCCATACTTCGCTAGAGCTCTGTTTACTTCGATTTCAGTGTAGTTTCTACTGATTGGAACATTTGCGATAGCACTGGCAGCGCTATCCCTGACAGATGAATCTCCTTGTCGATGAACAACCGATGATGCTGTTACGATTTGAGTTGCTTGGAAATCAGCTTTGTGAAGCATTTGTTTCAACCTCCCTCCTTGAGCAGCAGTTCTTCGATCTTCTTTGAGTGGTTCGGTACTGAGTGCCGTGACTATTGATAATCCAATCTTGTCTTGTTCTTCAGACAGTCGAAGTGTTTTACACAAGTTGTATTTGTGATATGCTATTTGTAAAGTCTCACCAGTCGACCATTTGGGGTATGAATTATAATCAAGAAGTGTGATGACTTCTTCTGAAGGACATCCCAGTTCTGCTTTAATAGTTGCCAAGTCTTTACGGGTCTCAATGTGTTCAGGGCATCGTCGATGAACTTCTGTGAGAAGTTTTTCTGCAATTCGTCGTCGTCGTAGTGCGACAGCATCATCAGCAGCAGCAGCTAGATCAGAATTACACTTTGCCATCGCATACTGTACGATTGGTTGAAAACATCCTTCAGTACGAGCAACCTCCTCCAACATCGCAAGTGCTTCTGTTGGAGCTCCGCAATTCAACAGAGCCTGAGACATGTCGAAGAATAAGTCTCCGAATTCAGTCGTACTGACGCCTTCTCTTCTTATCGCATCGAATGTAGTTAAAGATTCGTTAATATTCCCGAGGTAGATGTCAGCGATGCAATATTTTATGGAAAGGTCAGGATGGAGGTCGTAAATATTTTCAACTTTAAACAATTTCATAATCTCAACTGTAAGAGATTTAGCTTTTGAGAACGAACGGTTATCGAGGTGAAGCTCAACAAGAATGTTACAAATACAAAGATACGATTCCGTGTAGATGTTTGTTTCTGATTGGTTTTCAATACTTCTTTCAATAAATCTCTCAGCTACTATTAAAGCTCTGTGTGGAAGCATTGCTTCAATATTTAATCTGCACAACGTGGATACTATTTCTGTATCTAATGGGTTATCTTCTAATAAACGTCGATAACCAGCCTCAGCTTGTCCCCATTCACCCACCTCTTCGAGAAGTTGTAGACGGTGGCGTTCAACCTTTTCTGCTTTGGCTGATATCTTCTTTTTTAATGCCGGGTCAATTGCTTTCTTCTGTGTTTTCTTAGAGTGTGTTTTTACTAATCTCTGGTACTTTGTAAAACAATAAACCGATTCTGCTTTTCTTCCCAACTTATTTGCGTAATGGTATAAGTCACACCAAAGACTTGCTTTTGTTTTCTCGAAGTGTGCCTGTAGTAACCAAAGTTCTAAGGCGGTCCCATGATCTCCTTTTTCTTCTGCTATTTGTCCCATCAGTTGATAGGCGTCAGGATTTTGAGGTCTCGCTCTGATGGCAGCATGCAGAGTCTCCAGACAGGTTTCAAAATTACCAGCCGTGAAGTACACTCGAGCCTTTCCAATCAGTTGTCGGTTTACTTTTCGGAGATTTTCTTTCGGTTTTGCGAAGGTTTCTGACATCCCTTTCTGTCTCTTTACTCCTTCAGGCCGTTCTTCAGTGAGTGGACGCTTGCCTTCAACGTCTCCCTCATTACATTCATCGTCAGTCTCTATTGCTGACTCTGACTCAGTTCGAATATCGTCATTTGGCATCTTATCATCTGTTGGAATATAAATAAAGTAACTCAGAACTGACAGGGATTCATTAACTGTTAGTAATGGTTCAGTACCGTCATTCAGCTCTTAGATTGCAAACCTGTCAAGGGGGGGGGAGTTTGTCATTGTAATTATTAACTCAGATCAACTGTTTAGTTACGTAAGAAGATTTTGTTAAAGTCAAACCAAAACTAAAAAAGGTAATAAAGTGTAACTGAAGAATTGATTAACAAACAGACCGTCTGGTGTCTAGAAAGGCACCAAAAACTACCTTTTCGGTTCTTTTTTTTTTGGTTAAATTAGTAACAAACTAAAGACAGAGTGAGTAGAAGCACAACACCTCCCAGAGTGGGTAAACTATTTCGATTCACTCGACTTGCCCGAGTTCACGCTTCAGCTCAGCAATGCGCTCTTGTGCATCACATCGGGATTTACATCGATGGTGAATTGGAGTAAAGGTTACAATCAGGTCAGATAACATGTCAGATGAAAGTTGTGTTCTGACGTCAATTTCCTCTTCTTGAAATCTGACGAGTTCCGTGTCGTTAATAGAAGATAATCGAAGTGACAACAGCTGGTCATCAGCCACATGTTCGATTGTCGTCCTCGCAGTTAGTTCTGATAAGTTTATCGTCGCACACTGCGCTTCGTTATCGATTCGAATTGATTCTAATTGTTCGTAGTCACGTGCTTCTGATATTGATCTTTGGATTTTGTTTTTCAACGCTGCCTTTTCACTGTAACGACGCTCATAGTCAACTGGTCTCTGATGTAGTTCCCAAAGCTCCTGCTCTCTAGAAACAAGAAGACGTTCCATGTCAGTTACTTTCCGATTAAATCTTCCGTAGGCTTTTAAAATTGATTGGTATTGTTGACTTCGTTCTCTGTTTGTGTTTTCTGATTTTATTTTATCGTCAGCTGCTTGCTCTTCGTTGAGAAGGTCAGCTAGTCTAGTTTGTTGTTTTTGATAAACTCTGGCATTATTATTAATTAATGAAATGGTTACATCTGTTCCTCGACACCAATATTGTTGATACTCTCGAGGGATGTCATTTTCAATCATTTCTCTCGCGTCGTCTTGATCCCAAAAGGTTGCTAGTACTTCTCCCTCATTAACACCTTTTACTATTTCTACACCTTCGATTGTTTCAGTCTCGTGATCACGGTATCTGTTCACTATTTGGGGTGGTTCAGTAAGACCGCAACTTTCTCTAATTCGTTCCCAATCTATTTCACCATCCGCAGTTGTGGCAGTCTGTAGCAATTCTCTCACATCTTCTGAAGCTTTTTCAGAAATATTTCCATTCCTAGCAGTTGATGGAACTTGTGCCGCTGGAGGCTTCGGCTCCTTCATTACTCTGCTGTGAAACTGATGAGGGGGAAAAGTTGATTCAAGTAAATATCATTTGAAGAACTTCCCGCAGAGGACTATTCGTCTGAATAAGAATTGATATCCAATTCGAAGTCTTCACTAAGATGTAAATACTTAAATATCGATCTGTTGACTTCCTTTATCTAAAAGACTAGTGTCTTCAGACAGGTCCTCCTCGGTTAAGACAAATAGGAATCTCACGTGTTAAACCCATGTGAGATTTAAAATATTTGTTTCACTCAACTGGAACTGCATCTCAATAAAGAAAACAACAGATCACAAAGAACGACCTCACCACTGGTCGCAATTCGTTATTTTTTTTTAAATTAAATATTTTTTTCATAATAGTTAGTACGCAAGAAGAAGCTTTGCGTTAAGGCAGGAAAGGGTGGAAGCTAGTAGGAGAGTTCCCTTTTCGCTTTATTAAAAATAAGGGATGGATCCCTAAGCAAATCGAAACAAAAGGAAATAGAATAGCCGATTCAAGAATGAGTCGGCTAAAAAGACAAAAGAAAGAATGAAAAAAAAACAGAACTACCTATCGATATATAATTATGGTTTGTTATCTTCGTGAAAGTTTTCCCTGAAAAACATCACAGAATTTCTGTTAACACAGATAATATGAAAAAAAGACTATCCAGGTCCCTGTCTTTCATTAAGTCAACAACACACACACACACACCTTTTCCCTTCTGCCAATTTTTTTTGAAAAAATGCAAAAAAAAAAAAAAAAAAAAAAAGAGTTTTTTCCCTTCTTTTTTTCCTTCTTTTTTTTTTGAGGTAGAAGTACATGAAATCCTTCGCAATCAGGATACAACAACAAAATCCGAAACAAAATCACTAACCTGAAAGAAACGAAAGGAGAGGGAGAAAGCGTCTAATAAGACTACCAGAGAATTGATCATCGTGAACAGTTTAAGGGGAAACAGTTAGTTTTAGAAATACAAAATCACTACTTCGCCTCAACTGAGATATAATTAATCCTCTCTCACAGCTCATTAAATAAGATATGATCTCATTAGTATCTACAGATAACGCTACTTCTTTAAAAGAGTCTACCACGGCTTTAACATAAAGAGAGAGGGTGAGTTAAAGTCAATTTTTAACACTACAAGAGTGTTAGTGAAAGAAATGATATTCGAGATGAGCTTTTAAATTAAATTCTCTTAATCTGAATAGTTTAGTCTCTGACTTTTGTTATTTTTACTTTTTAGTTTTTGATTTCACCAAAAAAAAAAAAAAAAAAAAAAAAAAAAAATCAACCACGCTGTGACCGCGTCAAGTGAATCACCGTCTCATTCAGATGATGGTGTAGAATGAATATTAACTTCTTTTATATTAGAAATCGGTGGAATCGAAGGAGGTTTTGACGTCGTAGAGATGCGAGACAATCTTATATCCCGACTGACACTACTGACTGCCGGTTCACATAGAGATGAATAAAAAAAATTAAGAAATGAGAATGAAACAATAGAAGCAACTAAAAATACGACTGACGATAAAATAGCAGCAGTCTTAAACGTGGTCGTAGCAGGAAGTGAATCAGGATCACAAACGAAGGTTCCACAAGTTGTACTACACACGCGTGGTAGTTGAAGTCGGAAGACAGAACCTTTTAAACTCCATCTGTGAATCACATGAGGTCCTAGAAATTGACGAAAATATTTCGCATCAAATATTGTTGAGCGAAATGGATGAGGAACATCCAAAACAACAGGCCACTCGTCACGAGTTCTATCATTCGAAAAGTAAGCAAACATATCATAACTATCTTTGATGTCATCTATTTCCCAAAGAGAACAGTTCGTTCCTCTAATTACTATCGACGGAGCTGTTAGTTTTGCTGTAACGTCAAGACTAGGTAGAAATGGATATAAAATAGTTTTTGATGAAAAGTGATTAGATAATTGAGTGCAAAAAGTATTGTCAGCTTTCGACTCAAAACTATTCCAATACTTGTCCTCATCGAATAAGAAGTAATCGACCACTGCTAACATTGTATCTTCAGTAACAGCTGTTGAACAAACGTACCCAAGACTGTGGTATCCATGATGAACGTACTTAGTTTCAGAATTAGTATCAAATATTAAGAATTCATCAACGAATCCATTTGCGTGGAATAACATCGAACCCGTCGTGCCATCAGTACTTCCTGCTGGACTGATTTCCATAACAGATGATATAACACTAGCAGACATTGGATGTGGTTGGATTCTCGTATGATTTGAACATAGGTTACTCGAAGTACTCGTGAAATACTTCTTAGCAAAAGATAGCATCCTAACATCGCGAGGGTTTAGTATAAAGTCGGTAAAATATCCAACTTGGAAAACATGGTCATCCCCCACATCAATAATACGAGAGATAGTGTTTAGGTATGTTTCAATTACTCTAGTCGTGATATTACTTTGATAAGTAATGTAATCAATTGATCTGTTATCGAGGTTGTATGTTGTTGATTGGACGAGAGGTTCTAATGGAGTGATCTCTTTGCAGGTCATCATCACGACTTCTGAATCAAATGGAAACTGAAAGTGACCTTCAATAGCATTCTTACCACGTCTTATTAAAACTTTTGAAGCAGTTCTCTCGTCAGTCACATATCTCTGAGTAGTGATGTCACCATCACTTGATTCCCAATACGATTCTCCATCTCCCGTTGGTGTAACAAACATCGAGTACTGATCTCCTACTGCGATTGAATCATCAGAAATGGAGGTCACCACTACCCAGAATATGAGTGCGGTGACAAAAGACATTTATTTAGTTAACATATTGTTTAAATCTATTTTTTTTGAAAATGATTCTAATTCAAAAAAAACAATAATATAAAAAAAAAAAAAAAACAAAGACGACGACTAGACAATAATATTCCAAACATCTGTCAATGAACTGAAACGAAATTTGATCCGCAAATGTCAGCCTGTTTAGGCTACGGAGCTCTAAGAAAGAAAAGAAAAGAAGTGGCTCTAATCAGCCGCTTGTACTGATTTCAGAATAATCAACACATTGGTTTGCTATTTTAGATCAGCTGGGATTACACTTCAGTTTGTCAGAAGTATCTAACCAGTCTGATTCATAACAGAGGAGTCATTGTCTCCGATAGTGATTGCAGAACAGAGAACATCCAGTAAGGTGTTCAGCATATTAATATATTTAAGGTTCAGCAGTTAATTGTTGAGGAGACGGATCTATTGGAGGTGGTGCTGTCGGATCGATTTTCATATCGAGGAATTCTGAAAAAGTTTTTGGACCTTCTTCAAAAGTAAGACAACATTTACCGATTGCTGTATTCTCGTCAGATGTCAGAACTGCTGAGGACTCATTTGCTTCATAAATTAAACTTTCACCAGCTTTAACACCGAGAGCCTGAACTGATGGAGGTGCATTGGCTGGTCTGCTAACCCGAACGATCCCCGCAACCGAACAGACGAGTCGCGTATTTTGAAGTTCCCAAGTACCTCTTTTGTATATCATTCCCCTACTACCTGACATGAGGGTAGAGTAGCAATGCTCGAATACATTTCCTTCTTCCCACAGTTTTAACATCCATCCGACTTCTCTAAATTCCGTTTCACCCATTTGACAGAATACCCAAGATGGATCTGGTTGAGGGCACTCGTCATTGTCGTCAGACATGTTATACGACACCTGAAAAGAGGAAAATAATTTATTTAATTATCGAGCGACGTCAACAAGTGTCAATGGTATCCCAGACATCAGATATTTATATTACCAGACTGTAGTAGAGAGTAGAGCAGGTTGGTATCGATAATGATGTTAGTTAACAATCCATCAAAAGTGGTTAACACCAGTCGTACGTCACGTTATCAAAATGTGATTACTAGTCGACTCTACCAAGTTAGATTCTGTTGGTAGGACATGTTTTCAGAGTGGTAACTCTGTTAAAGTATGACTTCAGAACTTTTGTGACTCAGCACCTTCTGAAGAAAGCTTATTTATTTTGTTCTTCTGCTTCTTCTTTGTGAAGTTGTTTGTATTTTTCAGCGAATCCATCATCCTGTTTGGGTGTTTTGATTTAGTCTCCTTGAAGTGAAAAGAACACCCCCCCTGAAATGTGATACATACTCGCAATGCAGCAGCTCTGGAGTCACATTCCTTACACTCAGCTACTCTCTTCTCCTCTCTGAGGATGTCTTTCATAATTCCAGCTCTTCTATTTCTTCTTCCTTCTTCTTCTGACCATATTAAGTATGAGAGCGCACCTCCAACAAATACACCTGCGCCAGCTAAGATAGTTGTTGCTGAAAACCCTTTCTTTTGAGGAACAATCCTCCTACTCTTCTGCATGTTGTTAAGGTGCTGGGAAAAGGAAATATAATTAAAAAAAGAAAAGAAAGAAGACACAACAAGTCATTCCTTACTAATAATAACATAAATCGTGAAGGAGGTGTAAATGAGGCGCATTACTATAAACTGACCGATACTGTCTCCTGACAAGGAGATCAGCATAATAAGAAGTGAAGTCACAACACAGAATGTGTTAGTGGGATACTTCATAAGCGATGAGACAATTAGTTCTAACTGAGATTATCGTCTCTTTTCTGTCTTCTTCGCTCTAGTCAAGAGTGATAATCTAAAATCTATTAAGTGTTGAACCTTATCAGCGAGAGACTCAAACGGAGAAGGATTAAGAAACGCTGCTAAGCAGGCAACACATTCCTCGAATTCACTGTAGACCAGACTTTCATTATCGTCATCAGCTCCTCCACTTTGAATAGCAACGAAGAGATCTTGAAGGTCATCATTTGATAATCGTTTTCCTAACAGAGAAGCGTCTTGAAGTAGTTTTCTTAATTCAGACATGCTGAGAGTCATTGAGTTCTGACTCTGCATATCTAATATGCTACTTGACTTCCTCGCTCTTGTGTACTCTCGAGGAGTTCCTTGATTACCTTGATATTCAGTACTACTTGATGCGGCATACATCTTAAATAATTTTAATATTTTAGGACGTTGTTTCTTAAGAACCAACTGAACAGGTTCTGACCAGACCTGACTACGGAAATCAGCGCTACTCAAAACAGTCATGCCTGCCTTTGGTACTAAATGTTGTTCGAGAAGAGTCGTCACAGCGTACGAATGTTTTATCGGAGCTCCTGAAGCTCTCCGACTCATTATAACTGGACTTCCAAATTTCAAAACCGAAACTCTTAAAATTACCTGAACGAATTCACATTGTACGAGTAGGTGATCTGGATTAAAAGAGTTGAGATCATTATCTCCTCTTACTCCTCTGTTTCTGATGTTGACGTCAGCGAATAATGAAGCAGCATGAGCTTTTGTAAAGAAGCTATCAACAAGTCGACATTCTGAACAGAATCTCCAAAATTGACTAAAATCCATTGAAATAGAATTACCAGTCACTTTAGTTTCAGAACCACAATAATAAGTAAAAGCTCTCCGAACATGTGGGAAAGCGTTGCTGATGATGAGGAGGAGTTCCTTAAGCTCATCGACGTTCTTTTTTTCTCTCGCAGCTTGCTCTTCCGGAGACTTTGCTATCCTCGATGAGAACAGTTCCGGCAACTGGTCCACTCTGACATCTAAGTAAGCTTGTTGCTCTTTAACTAAATCTCTTTCTTCTTGCTTAGTAAACATTCTTACTGGTTGTCCAGTAGCTCTACAGGAAGCTAAGTGAAGAGAGTATTCGCTTATCATGTGAAGTTGGTCAAGAAATGAGTCGTTTTGTTTCATTAATTCAGAAAACAAATCACTATTAGGTTTAGGAGAATTATGATCAAATTGATCAGGAAAGACATCCTCATCTCTGGGTGAATTCCTTAAGAAATCTCTATACCATAACGAGTAAAGTATTGATACGATAGCATCTGGGTTTCCTTGAGCGAAGTCACCAAGTCCTACACACTTATCGAGACCTAGTAGTTGTAGTTCAGAAAGTATAATTTCTAATCTGTCAGTTGGTTGAATTGAGTTACTTCCGGCTATCTCAAGTAACTCATCTATTTTATCATTCGGATTCACATACGACTGTTTGAGTGATGCAGTAGTCTCTCCAGTTAATGAATTGTAATTATCAAGACTGACATCATCCTGCGAGGCGTCTCCGTCACACTCTGCAAATTTTGAAAATCTTTGTAAACGATGGCTGCTATTCGCCAACTCTGGTGATGCTGGCTCAAAACCTTTGAAAGATTTCTTAAGATGTGATGGCAATCTCTTTCTATAGATTTCAGGTGAGTCAGTATCTGTCTGCTCTGTGTTCTCATTTGATGAAATCAAATCATTTCCTTCGAAGTATTCGGAGGCGGCGCTACTCTTCCTTCTACGAGTGTTGACAGGCTCAGGTTGTGAGTTGCAGTAGAATTCATGTTTCTTACGACATTCATCTCCTTCTGATGAGATCAATGCCGCTAACAACGTTGCCATGACTTCTCCAGATTTCCAGTCTGCTGAAAGGTTAGTGACAGTGGGTAGGTTTGGTTTATTTCTGTGAATTAGTTGTTGTATCTTACTATTAACCCAAGGGAGTAATAGTTTAATAGTCGCTTCATGCCAAGTTGCACACAATCGAGGTAATGAAGATTTCGTTAGGCTAGTGTCTGTTGACACAGCCTCAGCTGCTCTTCGTAAATTCGAAGTGTAAGAACAAATAACTTTTGATAGGTCTTTCCAGCAGCTAATTCGATGTTGGCTTGCGATGCAGACTTGATAGAGACCTCTACACAAACCTCTTTCACTTGAGGTGATCTCTCTGGCTTCTACCATTTGACTCAAGAGGTCAGCTTGTTTATCCTGAAGTTCATTCTTTAAGTGATCAGCTTGAGCTTTATTCTGTTCTAGTTGAGATAAGTTTTCGAGCATCTGCGCCCATGCTCTTCCAACATCTGATTTCGCTGTGACATGTCTCCATCCACTTAGAGCTTGTTGTAATAGACCCCTACTTGACTTTGTATCAAATAGATCTCTGAAATGACCAACATTCTTACGACTTCTTTTTGTTACATTCCTCCACAGAGTAAGAATTCTAAATTTATAAGTTTGTTGCCACAATCTCATCGCTCTATCAATTACTCTCGTTCTGGTACTCAAAGCAGATCCTAAAGTGTGAGCACTCGTCTCAAATTGTGACCACTTTGACTGATATTTCTCAAACTCACTTCTGTATGTCTGCCGTACTAAGAAATGAGCTGCATAAGAGTGTCTTGAAAATGCCTGATAAGTAGGATCGCTGTCACAGACTGGATAATAAATTGATTCGATCAAATAGTTTACTACTTTAGATATTAATTGTTCTGTTCTAGTTGGTGATTTAGAAATCTGTTTTAGAATACTACAGGCGGCAGCTATCCTTACTTCTAAGATGGTATTCACACTTGACTCACCACTCATGAGTACTTCAATTAATTCATTAAGTGAAGCTTCTTGTTCTGCTACTTCTTTCTGCATTGTTGCTGCTAAGTGATGTTGTGTCGTACCAACAGGAGTAATGATCGATCTTTTACTTCTCATCGCAGCCAACAGTTTTCGACTCACCTTCGGTCGTGTTGTCGACATATTGTGAATTGATATCATCTCTAAAGCTTCATAAGAACCTGTCAGACAAGATAAGTAAAAGTCTATTTAATGTTATTATCATATAAGCTTATGTGAAGGTAGTTGAGTTAGCGATGGTAGTGGGGAGTTGTAAAAAAAAAGTTCCAGAGAAGGTGTGGTTTTAATTAAGAAGGTATTGTGTTCGAAGAGAACTAATTAACGTCAGCGAGAGCGATCATTTCATTGTTTTGTTCCAAATCTGGAATACATGAACTTCCTCGTTTGGTATTGCCGAGTTGCTTTTTATTTCTTCGAATCAGTTTTTGGTGAAGTCGACCTGCTAAGATTGTTCCATACCAAACAGCTATTGCTGGTAACAGGAACAGGAACTGTGTATATTGTTGATTAACTGTGATTGTGTGGTTTTAATAAAATTAAAATAAAAAACGTACCACTCCCACAATCCACATCACTACCGCTGACGGGATGTCGAAGACGCTATCGCAGTATTGAAGTGCGATGAGGGGAGCAGAAATGATAAATCGAACCAAACCAGCGAAATAACCAAAAACAACACCCATCAAGAATGAGGTCAGCATCCAATCGAAAGAACGATCTTTTCCGAAAATAAAATCATAAAAAACAGAATGTTGTCCAACGTCAGTAGATTCTGAAAACGATTTAAAAATAACATTTCGATGTTCTTGTAAATGCTGAACTGACAAAACTCCAAATAAAGGTTTCAACGATACCTCGATGTCCTTTATTGTGATAGTAATCTCTCGGTAATGCTGCTTAGCTGATTGGAGATTAAATCCAATTTCAGTAGTGTCCCATTTCCGTTGCGATGCTTGAAGTCCTTGTATTCTCTTTTCAATAACTAATCTTTTGTCTTTCAATTCTCTAATTTCATTTTCGAGTTCAATTATTTTAATGTCGGTGTTGAAAACACTTTCGGTATGACAACTCACGGCGTCTTCTTCAACATCTGTCTCACTCTTTGCATTGATAATAATTATCAGTAGCCATAACAATAAAATCATTCGCTGCGTTGTTTTCATTTTATATGAAAAGAAGTTCCTGATTGATAGAAAAACATTTTTTTTTTTTTTTTTTTCATTTTTTGAATCCCAACCTGAAAAAGAAAACGAATTTAATAAATAAAAAAAGTGAGAAACAGCAAAAAGCTACCAAAGACAATGGTCGTGTTAAGAATTTCCCGCATTCTCTTTTTTGCTTGGGAGTCTACTCACAGAACCCGTCAGGTAGTTTTTATTTAACAGTTTATAGATGCTAAGAAATAACATCAAGTCTCAAGGATCTCTTCCGCAATAAATTGATGAGCAGATGGTGCAGGCTGGGTTTGGAATGTCTGAATTATTTAAAAACTCTTGAGAGTAAGATCTATCCCACCAAGCAGTCTCACGTGGTGGTGATATCGCGGACTTCATATTCTCAACTACCGGAACTAATGAAGCCGTCGGATCGATTATAACAGCAGCTGACGGCAATGGAATGTAGTTTTTAATGTTCGGAGCCCCAGCGTAAATCGGAACAGCTCCAGCCAAGAGCGCATGAAATATCTTCTCCGTAACATAATCCTCATCGATGCTGTTATCCATCGCAATGACGTATTTGTAATGTCTGAAAACACATATTTTCTCTTTATATCTGTCGCTAGACTTCATGCAAGCAGCATGTTCCTTTTGCATGTTGTCTTTTGCTCTGCCTGGATGACATTTCCCAAACATGTATAGTTTATCACCTCGTTGTTGTAATAATTTATCAATCTCTTGCATTACAGCACTTCTATTAGTTGTGTGGTATTTACAGTTTGAAACGACAGCGACAACTGTACGTCTCTGTTCCCATGGAATCCATTGTTTTTTTATCTTTTCAATATTTTTAAAATCGTTCCAGTATCGTTGTGCCCAAGTGAATCTATATTTTGACCAGGATTTGAATACAACATGTGCATTGTATTGACTTAGATAGTCGTTTGTGTATTTTTCAGCGTGTTTTTCTTGACTCTCACCATACCACATGACACTCCATTGTTTTTTATGTCCCTTTTCGATTGGTAAATTCCTTCCTGGATGATACACAACTGCGTCACTGGTACGAAAGTCTTCGGAACTTGGCTTTACCCGAACAATGCACTTCTTGCCTTCCATCTCTGGACATTGTAGGATACAATTTCCACTGCTCCGTTTTGCTTCTGGCATGTACTGGCATATATATTGATGTTTATTCTCAGTTATAGTAATGTCTCTTTTTAACGGATTTTTACACATCGCAGATGACTCTGTGGCTATGATCTTGTTGGTGTCATCAGTTTGAATATTTACAGAAGTCTTTGGTGGTGATGTTGGTGTTGGGGTGTCAGGTATTACTTCTCCTCCTCCTCCTCCTCCCGCATGATCTGTTTGAGAAAAGAAAACCCCAACACCGAGTAACTGAAGAGTCATCATCGCCATCAGTAAATACCATCGACGAGTCATAAGAAACTTTTTTTTTTTTTTTTATTATATATTTTCTACTCAACTCTTTCTCATGTTATAGAATTGAACTACTTCTGAAGAAAGTGTTATTAAAGAGAAGAGCTACTCACGTTCATTGAAAATTGTTATCTAAAAATCAATACTGTAGATTCCTGTTTAAGTAAAGTAATAAACAAATCACCCACAACAAAGTTAGTTAACATAAATTGGTTAACTTTTTACGGACGCAAAACAGTCGGAACAAAGTTACTAGTTGGGTAAAGGAAGGGAACAATCCCTAATATATATTCACAAATGAATTGAATGACAAAGTAACAGGTTCTACTGATTGCTATCAACGTACACAGATGTCTAATGCCCCTGTGCGGGGTAGTCGTCATTAAACAGCTGCAGGTGGTTGAATGAGATCATTCTGTTTTTGTGTAACAACAGATCGTAAGTATGATCAAAAAGGTCAGGTCACAGTAATTAGATGAAAGGTTCCTTATGAGGGTGTTGATGGAGACTCAGGCTGATCAGGTTGTGGAGGAGGAGATGAGTCTTCTGTCTCAGCTGCAGGTGGTGTTGGGTCATCAGAACCTTCTTGAGGAGGAGGAGTCTCATCAGGTTGTTCTTCAACCTCTGTTGTCTGACGTTGATCTCCATCAGACTTATGCTGCTCATCTATTCTCTCATTCATTTTCTCCAAAGTCTCATGAAGCATTGCATGAAACTCCTGCGACATGTCATCCATCTTTTCCGACTGGTCAGTTATTTCTTTGTCTTTTTGTTTTATCTGCTGATCTTTTTCATTCTTTATCTCTTCGAGAGCAATCTTTGATAATTCTAATTGATCTTTTAAGTCACAAATAGTACTCTCTAAGTCATTAATTCGAATTATCAATTCGTCTTGCATACTTTTATTCTGTCTTGTGAAATCACTTATAATATCGTAGCGTTCGTCTTTTTGCATACGATAGTCTTGTTGGAGCTGATCTTTTTTTTCCCGTAGCTCTTGTTCTTCTTGGTGAGCTTCTTGTCGGACTTGTTTTCGTTGAATGTATTCTTCTTCTAAGCATTCTTTTCGAAGAAGTGATTTCTGAATTCTAAGCTCACGTAGTTCCAGAGGATCCATTCTCGGGTCCTCACCAGGTTCAAATATTACATTCTATTTTTGAGATTTTTTTTTTTTTTTTTTGTGTTTTTGATTAACATAATACGAAATTTTTTTGACTTTTTTTTTTAAAAATATTAATAAAAATCACACCTTGTTTGCTTTATTTTTCTTCTTGCCTTCTCCCTTCTCCTTTGGTGGCATTTGTGGGGGAGTTCCCCTGAGGATAAATGAAATGAATTAATATAAACAACAACAACAACAACAACAACAACAACAACAACAACAACAACAACAATCTCACCATAAAGACTATTTCAACATTGCAACATGAATGACGAAGACTGTTAAAAATAATGATAATAAAAAGGTACCACTGATTGACGGACTTATGAGTGGTGTCAACACACCTAATTAGTAAGTATGAAAGAACCCAAAAAATGGGATTACAATCTACGACAGACTGAGTGCACTCATTTCGTCTGTTTTGCTTGTCAGAGTTGACGCCTTGGATTAGAATTCTGCTCACCAACGTAATTACAATTACATCTCTCCACATTCAGAAATCACACAGGCGTATTTAGGACACTTTGTCTTTCCGTCTACGCTGACATTCTCAACCTTTCTAATTGTGATCATTCTGTTTTGGTATTATTTATTCTGATGATGTGATTATTAATTTACTTTTAATTTTATTAAAACATACCCGTCTATTACTTGACCGAATACGACGTGTTTGTCATCCAGCCAACTGGTTTTGGCGCAAGTGATGAAAAACTGAGATCCGTTAGTACCAGGACCGCTATTAGCCATACTCAGAATACCTGGTCCAGTGTGTTTTAAGTCGAAGTTTTCATCGTCGAATTTGTTTCCATAAATAGAAACTCCTCCGGTACCATCTCTCTGTTTTGTTTTATTATTTTTTTTTGTTTTTTTTGAGTAATCTTTTTTAATAAAATTTTCATACATTTTGAAAGTCACCAGATTGAATCATGAAATCTTTAATAACCCTGTGGAATATACATCCCTTATAACCAAGGGGTTGACCTGATATTTTATCTTTAAACTCACCAGTGCAAAGTTGTCTGAAATTTTCTGCTGTTTTTGGGACTTTGTCGGCGAACAACTCCATCTTTACTCTTCCAGCTAGATTGTCTCCAATAGAAATGTCGAAGAACACAATCGGATTTGGACCTTTCTTCGTTTCTTCCGTCTTTACTTCTTCTTTTAGTTTCTTCTGATTATCTCCCTCATCTGAGAGTGGAGGTTCCGCCTTTCTCTTTGAATCTTCCTTTTCTCCTTCCATTTTTGTTAAACCTAACAGGTAATAGATAATATAAGGTATCAAACAAGGTTGAGGTTGTATTTCACAATGAGTCTTTCAAGCATCGAGCTTGCAAGACATATGTAGAACAGGGAAAAAACAAAAAAAAAAACACTGAACGACTGACATGGCAGCCTAAATACCCATATCTGAAGAAATAAATAACGGAGAACTAATGCACTTCAATTTTTTGAATTTCCGGCAGAAAGTTGAAAAGGAAATTCATACAAAACGATTTGGGCAGGACTGCCTCTTCATACGAAATAAATGAAGAGAACAAACGAACTTTTAACTCTGACAGATGGCAACAAGTCTTTCAGTATTGGAGGTTGCAGGGGGGTACCCGCGCATTACAAGACAAAACACTGACGTCGTAAGAACGTCACACAACACCGACAGGGAAGACACTCACTAAGTGGTTTTCCTTTCTTTCAAATTTCTTCTTCTGAATTCTTTCTGTAGCGAGTAAACTATTATATCTCCCGACTCGGGAAAGATACTTCAATGTTCAAACTGATGTATTTTTTTTTTTTTTTTGCAGTCGACTATTGACACGCAAAACTCGCACAATAAAAAAAAAAAACTAAAATAAAAACGAGGGAGAAAAGAAAAAAAAATCCCCTATCACAACAATAACAAACAGACTACGATTCATAGATTCCTTGTGGGAATCTAGTCGGAGGAGGTCTGTTATAAATTGACTCTTTAATGTCAGCGTAGACATGAGGATGAGATTCCTTGTGACGATCGTTAAATGCGAAGACCTTCTTACTGTCAGGAAGAGTCTTCAAACATGAATCCCAATCCTCGTGTCTAACAATTGGTTTTTCTGACTTTGCTGGTGCTGAATTACATGGCTGTCTGATCACTCTCTTAGGCTCGGAAGGAACCAATTTAGCGCCACACTTATATCCCCATGTGCGAGACATGTCCAGTTCCTTTGGTGGGACTGGCTTCTCAAAGTTTGGAGGGACGACAACAGCAGCGTGAACGAGCCTCCTGTTTGTTTAAAAAAAGTATTTTTATTTCTTCTTGACCAGCCAGGGCTGTATCAACAAACAACAACTAACTACATACTTCTTAGTGTTTGGAACAGTTTTGTTTCCAGGTCCCCAAGGGTCAGTAGTATCAATAGCTGCAGTACGTCTGCAGCTTCTCGATGGCGACAGTCCTTTTAGTTCGTCATGAGGGAGGACCCTGTTTTTATTTATTAAATACGACAATCAGAGTAAAGCAGACTAATAACAGGAAACTCAAAATTAAAGTCATACTTATTCACTGTACTACCCGCACATGTACCTGTCCAATCCGCATTAGTGACGTATGTTGTGGCCATTTGAAAGATTCCTGAGAGGTGGATTGAATTTGTTAATTTGCTTATGACAGTGTAATCTGTTCTTTTTTTGTTTATATTACGAAATATATATAAAATCACTTGCTCATTTTAATGTTGAATTACATGGTGCCGCTGTTAAGAATAAATCTTTTCAAAAAAAAAAAAAAAGAAGATAAAAGGAATCTCTGAATTTTCCCGACTAAGGAAAATGTGATAAACATGACCACTAAATCCAACATAGAGACTGACTGAAACTAAAGGAACTTTCCACGTGATTGAGGAAGGGCACCCACAAGCTGGGGTTCCTCTTCTACCACATTTGGCAAATGGGTTAGGTAAGGATTTGATTTTCTTTTTTTTTTTTTTTTGCATTCTGTTTTTTTTTTTTTTTTTTTTTTTTTTTCGCATTCCGTTTTTTTTTTACCCCCAATGTGGATGATCCGACTGAACATTTTCAAGTAAAGTAGATACCAAACTACAACTACTTAAACAACTGCTCATATTCTTATTCAATATCGTGCATGTCAGATTCAGCTGCTTTGGTGGCCTCGTCCTGAGGCATTTGAGGAACTTCAATCTCTTCGATATCGGAGTCTATTTCTTCGACTCCAGATTCAGTTGGTATTGGAGCTTGTTTAACTTTCTTACCATTCTTAGTTACAGTTTTTGATGGTTTGTCTTCTTCTTGAACAACATTAATATCCTGAACGTCATCAAGTGATGAAATAATCTTCTCAGCGTCAACTTTCATTGGAGTGTTTTGTTTCCAGTCTTTAGAGATACGAGTAACAACTTCCTTCACATTACTTCCATCACAGAAAGCAACACCTTGTTCAGATAGGGTTAGGCATCTGAGAGACTTCACAACAACTTCTAATATTTCGAATTGCTTTTCCATTCCATCATCTAAACGAGAAACCAATACATCTGGTGCACCAGCTTCAATGATTTGCTGATGTAATTCATTATCATGAAGAAGGTTTTTAACGAGACATGTCACAGCAAGACGTAGTTGTGGATCTTTTGTTGAGAGAAGTTTTGTATATCTCTCAAGCGAATCAGGGTCGTCAATAAGCTGCTTGCGACCGACATCACACTGAGCGCAGTTTCCTAAAATCGAACCGACCCACTTACTGCGGTCACGTCCACCACCAATTGCTCCATCGTTTTCGGTTGGAGCGATTATGAGTTCTGATTTGTCCATGTGTTCGTCAACAAATCTACGAATTAGTTGAGACAAATAGTATCCTTCGAGAGTCTTGTGTCCGGCTTGTAGAAGTGCATCAACTGCTTCAATAGAAACAGAAGTTAAATTATTTATTAAAATTAAACAAAGCTCCTGTAGCTCTGATGTCAAAGCTCCCTTCTCCAACAAGAGCATCGTTCTTGGAATTACTCTGACCTCGATCATGTGTCTTGAGCATGCACCCTTATCAGACAAGTTAATTAATATCAATAAGATATCAGACAGGTATGATTTGGCGGCCGGTTGTAACATCTCAGTGACTATTTGAACAGACTCTCTTCCATTTTCAATAAACCAGTCTAATACTTCCGCGATCTGAAGGTATCCTGACAACCCTTGCAGAGCCATCTTTCGAATATCTTCTCTTTCTTGACGTAAGAAAGGCAACACTTCTTTTAGTTCCGCGATCTTCGCTTCCATTTTGTTACTAAGTTTGTGATAATATCTGATTGGTTAAGGACGTCCGATTATATTGTTTTTTGCTGTTTTAAAAAAGAATAAAGAAATCAACAATAGTAACCACAACAACAACAGCAGCCATGCAATGCGATATCAATAATGATGAACAAGTCGATTTCTTTTTTCTTGTACCTTCAGTTTTTGTTCACAGGTGTTTGTACAAGGATAAATACTCTACACAGTTTTGGGAGTGAATGATTTTTTGGGGAGAAAAAAAAGAAAAAGAAACCGGAAGGAATAAAAGAAAACGGTCGTAAAAAAGCATCTGTATTGCTTTGTTTCATCTATCCTTTGTAATGTTTCTCTTACTGACCTGTTAATCGATGTTGCAAAGACTTAATATTTTAATTTTAATAAGACGTGTATGTTTGCTGACACTAATGTTGCCAAACGAAAAAAGTGAAGCCTTTGATGTATTCGTACAACAAAGACAGAGAGTACTTGCTGTATCTGTTGATAGCTGAGACTGTCACTTGTTGAATTTGGTCTTAATAAACAAAGGGTTATAAATCCTTAACGAGACTGTTACATCTGAAGTTTACCTTCGTAAAGGAAATGTTAATTGAAACCAATGCCATAAAAAAACTATGAACACATGTTCATGGCGTGGGCGAATATAATTATGAGAAAAGTTACAAACACGACCTCCATCGCTGTGTTCAGTTAGAGTGATAGAAGGAAGCTGCGCTCCCAAATTCTATTTCTCGTCCCACACACGGAGGCAACTGTTGTAAAAAACCAAAGTGGTCAAAGTGAAAACATTTCTATCCCAATAAGTGTTAACACAAACTGCAGTAGTTTAACAGACCAAGGCTATCACTAATAGAAAACACGTAAATAGCAGCAACGTAAGAACGTGATGTCTTCTTCATCATCTAAGGGAGGGGAAATCAGAATACAATTTTCTTGTTTTTTTTTTTCTTTTTCTTCTGTTTATTCTTTCTACAATGTGAAAACTCCACGACAACGTCGTCCATTTCAACAAAGAAGACTCAAGAAACACTTGGCTTGTAATCACTTCTTTTCTTTTTATTGGTGTTGTCGATGTATAACTGCGACTCAGAGACTTATTTGTTTTTTTTTTTATATACTTGCATTGTAACAAGTAACTGTCTATGGAAGATGACTATGCACTATTGAAAGACCTCAACCGAATTGCAATATTGTTAAGCCAGATTATCGCACCGGGAAGCCGTCTCAAATGGAAGTGCTGGAAAAACTCCAGAATAAGACAGTATACTCTATCACTTATGTAGTTATCTTTATTTTTTTTTTTATTTTTTTTTTTTGTGGGCTATGTACCCTCTTTTTAGTAATAATAAAAAGTTTTTTTTTTTTTTTTTTTTTTAGAAGTCTCAAACAAAAAAAACCCCGCAAAAAACCCCGAGTAACACTTATAATTTTTTTTTTTTTAAAAAAAATTCTCTACGTAAGGGTTCAAATCCTAAAAAAAAGGGTGATGGTACAGTGCTTGTTGACGAACACTGGGGGGAACAAATAATCGTAAACAAGAAATATAAATATAAAGAGAAAAACGTTATCTATACCTGCTTGTTGAAAACATAACAGGCACCACAATCGAAAAACTCAATCCATCTTTGCCATGAGAGAAAACACTGAAGCAACAAGGCCTTTCTGCCAATGTGAGTGTCGTGTTTTTTTTATTTTCAATTTCAGGATACATTTTTTTTTTTTTTTTTTTTTATAAAAGCGGCGAAATCGCCTATAAATTTATACTTTGATATTAGAAGCCTTGTTATGGTTTAGTCACACAAGACTTGCATCAAGTTGCACAACTACCACAAAACTCGAACTTCTGGCTCGCAGTTTATTTCATTATTTTGTACCACCACAAAGGAAGTACCTGTGCTCTCATCAAAGCAACACATAGTTGACTAGTTTTGAGCTATAACATAAAGGGGAATAGTAAATTAAAAAGATGGAAGGGTGGGAAAAAAAAGGAAACAGCAGAAACAACACTAAAGACGAATTTATATTTTCTTTTTTTTTTTTTTTTTTTTTTTTTTTTTTTGAACAGGGAGAGGAGGATCCAGGCCTCAAGGAGAAATGGTACTGGACTTACTACTCCTTACTTTCTTTTTTGAGAAACAACTATTTCATTTGATTTATCGCCTTCAAATTTCTCAGAAACCTCGTAACACATTGTCAATCACTCTCGGCTCTTGTTTCACTTCTCCTGAATCGCTTTGTTCTCCTTCAGGAAACGCGAAATATCCAGGACACGAAATACAAAAAAAAAAAAAAAAAAAAACATCAAATCATGGGAGGAAACGCAAACGCAATTTTTGGACTGAAAAAAAAGAAGTTCAGGCTGCATGTTTCTGGTAAACTTGTGAGTAAGTAGAAAGTGATGTGTGACCCTCTTTTTTTACAAATCAATATCACACAGGAACAAAATGAACAAAAAGGTTGGGTCTGTGATGAAGGAATAAACAAAAAGTTAATAAGGAATATAATAATAATAATAACACTTAATTGTCGTTTGCATTTCCAAAAAAAAAAAAAAAAAAGTTTTTTTTCCTCTTTTCTTTGCCAATAATACGGCTGAGATCAGCCACACTTGATATAAAAAAATTTAAAAAAGCTTTAGAAGTGTCGTCTCTGAACAGAACCAGAATGAGAAAAAAAGAAAAGGAAGAAAAAAAAACACCAAAAAGTCAATTCAACAGAATAATCTAAGTATTTATTAAAAAAAAGTAAATTGCAGGAATTTTTTTCGTTAATTTTTTACAAAATAAAAAGAAGGAACAAAAAAAATTGGCGAGTTCGCCTTTCTTTTACTGCTTGACCGGTTTTTTTTTTTTTTTTTTTTTTGAAAAACTGCTATAGTGAAAACAGTAGGGAGAATATACATTTTTAGGGAAATACGTTGGGGGAATAAGTCTTCACTATGACTCCTGAATATCTTTCTCTTAATTAACACGATGATGCTATATTTTGGGTACGGCCTGTCCGTTCTTTTACAGACGCTGTCGATAATAGTCACAGTAGACAAGGTTTGTCTATTTTCTGGAACAACACACACACAAAAAAAAAAAAAAAAAAAAAATCGTCTAATTGAAAACTCAAAAATCAACAGACAAATCCACACTATCGCAATGGTGCTCAAAAAAAGAAAAAAAGTGTCATCGACATGACGAGAATTGGGTTTTTTTTGGGAGGAAGTGAATTACAAGAAAAAAAAAAGAAAAGAAAAAAATAGATTAATAAAAAGAAAACAGCCCATGGGATCACACAAAGCTATAAACAGATTGAAGGGCAACAACAGAAATAGATCCGCCATATTCCTAATTCCGTCAACAGTTCTCAGGGTCCCTGAGGGTTAAATGGCATAAATACTAAAAAAAACGAACTTATTTTCGGTTACAAGGGTGGATGGAGGAGAGGTGCGATATATTAGAATCCTAAAACACTTAAAAAGGCGCCAAGGATTCCCATTTTCCTTTCCTTTCTTTTTCGTAATTTTATCCAAAGTAAGCTGCTACTTAACTCTTATCCACAGAGTACCTCCATAAAGGTGACTCACAGTGAGAGATGTCAGCTCTCAGATCAACAAAAAGACTAATTCGATAACAAAACAACACAAAACTAACTGTGAATGTTTCAACGGAGGGGGAGGAGGAGAGGGGGTTGAGGATGCTATAGGTTTTTTTTCTTTTTTCTTCTCGTTTCTTTCTTCTTAACATTTTTTTTTTTTTGTCTAATTTTTTCCTGCGAACTTTTTTTATCATTTTTTTTTTTCCTCTACCTAATGGAACATTCTTGTGAACATCCCATCAGATCTCTATTTAATTCTGTGCCATCATTGACAGATTGACCTTCTGATTCTCTAGCTGTTCAACATTTTCGAATCCTGAAAGGTGTTTTTACTATTTCTAGTCAGGTATCGATTGTAACAGCGAATGAAGGAGATCAAACGTCTTATGGTCAATACATGCGGCACTGGTTCATCTTCTAAGTCTCAAGTGAGATTGTTTACTTCAACACCTCCTTCAGTGCTTTCGAGAGCTTACCAACTGACACTTCACTTCACACGAAGACGAAGTGAGCTAATAACATCTTATCATGCGACAGCTGTGGGTTGAACGGTAGTTACCTTTACTGGTTTCTCTTCACTTGCCTGAGAGGAGGAGGTGTGTCCAATGCTATCAGCACCGCTGCTTCCTTCCTCAGAGATGCTGTCGAAGGACTCAGCTGAGAATCCTCGAGAAGGCTGTGCCTGAGTTGGCTTTGAAAGCGGAGCTGAGTTGGTGAAGTTGTTTGATCTTCGGTTTTGGTTTGACTTGGACTTCGACCCCCTCTTTGGGCTCGCTGTGACAGGCTGAGAAGGCACAGTTGCGGTTGCAGCCATCTGTCTTCCATATGCATAGGGCGGTGCAGCAGCAAAAGCAGTCGGAGCATTTCCCTGGTACATGGCATTGGCGAGGTGTGCAGTTCCTGAATGCATTACATTTCCTACAACATTTCCCATCATATTTCCGTATGTTCCTGGCCAAGGATGTCCAATACTTGGAGTTGCGTACAGAAGCGGGACATTCAAAGCTTTTGTTGTTGTTGTTGTTGTTGTTGTCGGAGGAGACTGAAACACAGAATGTATCGAATGATGTCCTCCGACTATATTTAAATAATTATAATGCGATATTAAATTGTCCATCTGCCAGGATTGAACTTGCCACTGTGTTTGCAATTGCTTTCTCTGCTTTGTGAAATGATGAAGTCCTGGGATGGCCTGAGAAAGGATGGGACACGCTTGGGTTCCAGCCCCGCGGATTTTCCCGTTCGCATGAGCCTTTTTAAGACTAACAGCCATGTCTTTCAGCTTCGCAGCAATTCCAGACATTGCGAAACTTTGCTCACAAACGTTGTTATCAGCAGAGAGTGGATCTTGGATACACCAATTTACTTTATAACTCGACATCGCTTGCATCTTCCCCTTCCTATAACCAGAAGGTGATGTAACATCGACGGTCAGAGTCTCATGATTAAATGATCCATAATGCTCAAGGAATCCAACAAGTAACTGTCCCAGAGTTGGATTCTCTCCGAGTTTCTTTTGGTCCTTTGCATTGCGAAGGAAGGCAAACACCTGAAAAGATTAAATTATTAGTTTTGATTAACATACTCACAACACACACAACAGTTAAATACAATTCATACCAATAGACTCACTGCGTATGAACTTAGACCTCCTTTAACTACTTCATTATTACCTGTCAGTACCATAATTAGTTTCATTAAGACAACGAGATCCCTGTGTTTGTTAATGTTACTAATCGTATAGAGTATTCCAAACAAGTAAGATAACAACAGGAAGACAATACACACCTCGCATTGTAGTTCGAGAAGTCAAGAAGATAATTACGAACGAGAGCGACGCTACTTTGCCAGTTTGAGACGTCGAATGTGACATCACCTCGAAGACCAGACTGAGGACAGCAGAACTTAACAACTGGAACACGAGCTGTAGGAAGCACAAGTGTACATTGAAGATTATTTGCTTCGAATGACTGAGCAACCGTTTGAAGCATATTCTCCTTTGGGATATGTGAACATCCCAACACAACAAAATCTATATCAGAGCTCGGTAACGCCAAACCAGTAGCCCAAGATCCGTACACTTCGACACTGCATCCCGGGAAGCTTCCTTTAATTAGACTCCTCGTTCTCTTAATTAAGTCTTCTCTAAAAACTTTCTCCGGAGCTGACAAGTCCAACATGTCTACGACTTCTTTGATTTCCTTTCCGAGCATCTTTTGGAAGTGATCTGTGTCCCATTCTCCTTTTTCTTTGCCGTTTGACATAAATATCTGCTCCGCCAACGTATGATATACTGAAAGGGGGGTTGAAATAATTTGAGTTACTTTAACGAATCTTGTCTTTTTACTATCATTTTATGTGTTTAAACTGACTTTTAAGGAAGAGTCTTTTATTAATTTTTTTTTTTTTTTTTTACTATTTTTATTTCAAGAGCCTATCGGAGGCACTTTTTCGATATAATTTTTTTCCGAGGGACCGTACTGCTCGAAAAGTAAGAAACAGAAGAACGAATAAATTTCGACAAAAAATATCATCAAAGCAAAGAACTTACTGTGATGCAGTTAGTTCCACAAAACCTAAAATAATACAACAAGACTCTCGGTGTTGGTTCCATTTTTTTTTTTTTTTTTTTTTTTTTTGCTTCTTCTTTAATAAATATTTTCAATTTTTTTTTTTTTTTTTTTTTTTTCCCCCTCCACTACCTACCCTATTCCTCTCTCTCTTCGGGATAATCAAAACGTTAATTGAGTCATACGGTAAAAACAACTCCGACAAGAATTTCATTTAAAAAAAAATCGTAAATTTTCATAACTTAGGAACACATGAAGAGAGTAACTGCTTATCATTGCCACAATATGTGGTGGAGTATCTTCAGATCACTGGTTTGTATTATCGTAGACTCTATTCTCCACCAACCAACTCTAGAGTCCATTCTTCAGAAACAGATAGCGACAGTCCTTTTATTAAATGAGCTCCATTCTCAAGTGTCTCAACAGTTAATTTATTTGAGAAAGTTTTTGACCATCCAAACAGTACTATCGACTCGATGGAACTGCTGTCTGGTTTGTATGGAACATCACTTGGTGGGATCTCAGCATATTGAGACTTCTCTTCTTGACTATGTGCGCAAACCAGTCTCAGTTTATCATCTTCCAGTATAAACATTTTGTAGTTATAATACCCTTCTTTGTATCTCACAGTCTCCTCATCGTCTAAAAAGATCTTACCGTTAGCATAGTTTGAATTTGGGTTTACAGCAATCTGTGAGTTTGTTATTGTTATATATTATTGTTAAGTTTTGGTGAGTATAAAAGTAAACAAACAAACCTTTAATTGGTAAGGTAACTTTCTTAGAGGACCTGTTGACGTTGCGGTCTCAACATTCATTTTTGTTGGAACAATTGATCCTGCCAACTGAAACAGTGGAGACGTATCAAGCTTAACATTTATGATGTGTTTCTCTCCAGCTTTGAAGGACTCTCCGGTTTCGAAGTCGAACCATGGCTGTGATATATTTGATTGGTTTAAAGTTTTTTAATGGAAGAGAGTGACTTCAAGACCACAAAAAGTACATACCACACTCCCAGGTAACACTACCTCATGGGTGTCAATGTTATCTTTTACAATAGGTGAGAACAATAGAGAGTCACCAACCATGAATGCATCGATACGAGTCGGGTCTTCGTCTTCGTACATTAGAAACAGAGGTCTCCATATTGGAAGTCCCTCAACAGAGGAATTGAAGAATTGAGTGTAAAGGTACGGAATAAGTGAATACCTTCTGTACAATGAATTCTGAATGATTTCTTCATAAGGTGTGTGCATCAAGTAAGGTTCTCTACGAGTTGTTGTTATTTCTGAATGAGAACGAAAGAATGGATAAAGACAACCGATTTGATACCATCGGCTGAACAGTTTCGGAGTTGGGTTGTCGAAGAATCCTCCAACGTCAGCACCGATAAAAGGAATTCCTCCCATTCCCATTCCAATAATCATATGAACAGATGCGGCAAGATGACTCCACTTCGCTTGATTATCACCTGTCCATATCGCAGCATATCTTTGAGTTCCAGCAAAGAAAGATCTTGAAAGAATAAATGGTCTTTTCTGATCTGAGTCCTTAACACTTTTATCTCTTTTTAAGAGTCCATCATAAACAGACATCGCTTGTAGATGTCCATAAATATTATGGACTTGATCGTGTCTGACTCCACCAACATGACTGGCTTCATCATGCATTGTTATTCTTGGTCCACTAAATACACTTGGTTCGTTCATGTCTATCCAGGTGTAAGTGTTTTCTGTTGATCCTTTGTAGTTATCAAAATGAAATAATTGAGAATACCAATCTCTCGCTTCAGGGTTTAAGAAATCTACCCAACTGCTACTACCAGGCCAGCAGTGACCATCGTAGTCTGCTTTTGATCCAGACTTCTTTACAAAGAAGTTTTTCGAGTGAGCTTCCTTAAATACAAAGTAATCAGGTGATCTACTAATGTGGGGATCAGAAATAGTAACTAATTTACGAGAATGTGAATCTCTAAGTTTGTGTTGCATCTCAACAGGGTCAGGAAACTTATTGTGATCCCAAGTAAAATAGTGTTTTCTATCAGCGTGTTCAATATCTAACCAAATAGCGTCACACGGCATTTTATGTTCTTCAAGCTTAGAGCTGACGGTTAGTACATCTGACTGGTCGTTGTAATTCCATCTACACTGATGGTATCCAATTGAGAATATCGGAGGTAGGAATGGTTTTCCAGTCACAAAAGAGTGTTGTCTTAATACATCTGCCTGTGCATTTACACCACCTGGATAAACGATAAACTGCCTACAGTTTTTAATACTTTCCCAGGTTGAGGTTGTTCCTGAAATCTTTACATTAGTACGAGATGGATTTAAGTATAAGAATCCACTTTTTTGGGAAATCACGATCGGGACGACGCCGTACAAAGGAGCATTTGAATCGAGTTTGTAGTGATTCACATCTAAGTTCATTAATTCGTAGGTACCATCTGTTAGAACTATTCCCGAAGTTCTTTCTGGGAGACCAGTTAGGTACTTTGTGTTCAGGTGCTGAACAACAACTGACTTCCCTTTGCTATCAAACTTCACATTAGTATTGTGGTTAGGAAGAGATATCGTAACGCTCTCACCCTCTTCTGAGATCACAACGTCTTGTTGAAATATCTTTTCCGAAACATCTGCTTCCTCAGCAACAACAATTTCAGACCATCTCGAACATTCAGCACTGTTCGCATTCTCGACATCTGTTTCTGGTTGTATTTGAATATGGTAAATACCTCCCTTGTAGTGAATAATAGTCAGACGATTTTTTGACGTATTGTGTTTCCACGTTGACTTAGATGTGGAAGTATCTTGTTCTGTTTTGACGTGTGAAGTAGAGTCCTTGTTGTCGGTAGTTGATAATTCTATTTTTGGTTTAATATGTTCCTCCTCTGTTTTTACTTTATGAGATTGAGAAGGAAGCTTGACACTCTTATCATCATTATCGTCGTCGTCATGTTGCCCAGCTATCGTACCGTGCATGTCTACAGCGTGGTTGTTTCCTCCAGGGAGCTCAGACAGCTTGTTGTGCATTGCAAAAAATCCAATTAAAAACACGGCCAAGGCAAGCAGCATTCGCGTGTACAGAGTTTTCATGTTTATTTTCATATTGCTTTTAGAAAATACCTCCCCTAACCACCCCCCTAACGGCAATCTGTGTAGAAATAAAAATTGACTTTTTTAAAAAAACACCTCTAACAGTTGAAGAAAACGAAATGTCTATAATCAAAAACTATGCCATTGTTAGTGTTATTTCTGTTCTTCTTTTTGAGATTCTTCCATCTGACTCATCTGCGTGTTTATTTGAGATATTAGTTTCGGGATTACTTGTGGACAAACTGATACAGTTACTGTTACTGAAGAAAGGTTTTCAACATCAATCGTTCCATCAAAAGCAGCAGTGTCTGCCTCACAACTAACGCGTAAAATCTCAAACGACTCGGAGATTATACTTTCCGGGTTCTGTTGAAGTGGTGTGTAGAACGATGACGTCCTTTGTATCTTTCCTCCTTTGTCATCCTGAAGAGTAACATCAGCTTGAATAGGTATCGGATGACCTCTTGTGAGTCTAGTTAATATGTATATACGATAGGTACCTCCAGTAATACTGTTTGTTACTTCATCTACAGAAGGTTCTCGAACTAACTTAAAATCCAACGTCCATTTATGACCACAGGCA
This sequence comes from Flectonema sp. DT1601, assembly GCA_964019425.1. Lineage (NCBI taxonomy): Eukaryota > Euglenozoa > Diplonemea > Diplonemida > Diplonemidae > Flectonema > Flectonema sp. DT1601. Next base: position 823,169 of record OZ025789.1, read on the forward strand.
TCAAATACATTGTCACCTAAATTACTAAACTCCCAAGTGTGAGATCCTCCTTCCCACGCATCTTGCATCACTAAATGAAAATGACCAGCTGCTGTGCGCATCTCCGCGGGAGACAATGAACTCAGCTCTGGAAACAGAGAACGATAAGGATCTTCAGAACAGTTCCTCCGCGAGATTGCCACAGCTCCTGCCTTGGAGACATTAAAGGCGGCTCTTCGTAACATATTTTTTGTATCTGCAGTAAGAACTAAAGTTAAATGAATGATTCAGGTAAAAATATTGATCGCAGATAATCTGTGGATCTTACGCAATTTCTCTACATTTTTCTTGTCTTAGAAGTACATGATTCGCCTCATAAAACATTTTTCTGCTTCTGTCTCTGTTGATTAAGTGATGCGTGAAGTCGACAAGGAACAGAAGGATATGCTAATAATATTATAAAATAAAATTTAAAAAAAAAAAAAAAAATGACGTCAAAAAAAAAACAAAAAACAAAAAAAAAGAGAGAAAAATTTTAAAAAAAGCAAATGTTAATATCAAATATTTAACATATTTAAATTTGTGTTTCGAAATAGAATCGCGTGTCCCGTGTGATCCCTCAAGGGTGATACCACAGGACACACTATCCTGATGCGTACACATGTAAGATGAGCTAGTAAAGAAGATTTTCATGAGTCAAAGTGTTTGAAAACGCTTGACCTTTCGCAACGTTTATAATCTTATATATATATTTTTATTTTTTCATTTTTTTTCATTTTTTTTTTTTTCATAAAATATAAAGATTGGAGGGTTTTCTTGCAACAAAAATGAGAAGGGGAGCGGAACAAACTAACAACATAAAAAAAAACAAAGAATTCAGACAGTTGTAAAGCAAGAGATCTATCCACAATTATTCCGTGGGGAGGTTAGGTGAACCCCACTAAAAGAGTAGTAGAAGCAGACTAAGATTACATACATTCATTTCAAGAATGATAGTACAACTGCACTCCCGCTAATCATCCAATCCGAGTCTTTTTTTTTTTTTTTTTTTTTTCTGCTACTTGTAACATTATAAAATGGAAAACTCAAGTATAGACTTTTTTTTTTTTTGAGATTTTGTTATGGGGCAAAACGAAATTAAATTTAAAAAAAAAAAAATGTACAAAATATCAAAGGTGATAATGTACGCAATAGAGCAACAGATTTTATTTTATTTTTCTCTTTTTTTTTTATTTAGAAAATTAAATGAACGAAAAAATTCGTATCGCTGGCAGCTTTTTTAAACTTGTATCGTTTTACCCAACGAAAGAGAATTTGAGAACACAATTTTATATATTCATAAAACTGATTTTTTTTTTTTTTGGCAAGTAACAATTATTATTATTTTAAAGAAATCGAATATTAAGAGGTACAATGTATATTACAACCTAGGAGGTTGTTAGGCAATTTTTTTTTTTCTTTTCAATCATCAAAGACACGTTACGTTACGAAAAAAAGGGTTTTTTTTTTTTTTTTTTTTTTTTTTTCCTCATCTTCTTCTTCCACGACTACAAAGCGCGAAAGACTGAGAAAGTTTTCTTATCAGAAGTAACTGACCCCTTTATTTTTTTTATATTTGGTAGAGGGAAAATGTTGGCTTTTTTTTTTTTTTTTAAGTTGATAAGCAAATACAACAACCAACCAAAAATTTAATGAGGCTGAGTGAAATGAGACTACAGTAAATTATTATATAAAAATAAAATAAAAGTAATTCCCATTATTGAATAAACATAAAGTAGAAACAATTCAAAAAAAAAAAAAGAAACGACTACACATTCCAAACGTTTTACTTGAAAGTGTGTTGAGGGAGAAGTCCCCGCTATTTTCTTTTTTTTTTTGAGGAAGAGGAGATAAAACGAAAGGAAATTGAGCTTTTTATTTTCTGACTAATAGTACTTCTTTTTGCGACCAACAAGAAGTACTAAGATTTGAAAAAAAAGAGACTTCGTGCTCTAGAAAATTAAGGCAATTCCTTACTCGCAGAAAAAGAGAGGAAAAAAAAAAAGAAAATAGTACAGCATTGACCTTGTATTGTAGAGCGTTGGTTTCCATTTCTTTTTTTTATGTATTTTTTTTTTCTCATTTCTTGCACTTGCATATTCAAAGTAAATTAACTATGTCAATACAAGAATGAAAAAAAAAAAAGAAAAAAGAAAAGGGGATGGGGGAAGGCTCAGTGTAAGCAATCAACACCTACAATTACAGGCAGCTAACATTTTGTAAAAACATAAGAAATTAATTGAGTAAAAAGAACATAATGTAGATATGGTAATTCATTTTTTTTTTCTTCTAATGATGATGAAATTAGTTACAGAAAGAAAATGAATTTGTTAAAATAAAAATAGTTTTCACTAAACAAAAAAATATAAAAGCAAACCGCATTGGCCTGCTGTTCTATGATAAGTTAGTTAGGCTATCTTTTTTTTAACTGCAACGTTGCGCGAAGACTCACAGCAACAGAGGATTCAAATTTCGTAACCGTTTTGAAGACTGCAATTAGCTTCAGCCGAAGGGATGTACAATATAGAAAGATTTTAGGACAATATATCTCCAGCTTTTTTTTTTCCACTATTTTTTTTCGCTATCTTCACAAACTATTTTAAGAAGAATAATAAAAACGATACCAACGAAAATGTATTGATTTGAATCATGTATGAATATAAACAATAAAAAAAATATATAAAAAAAAAAAAGATTCGTCTCGTTGAGGGAAGGAAAAAAAATATTTTCATTTTTGTTGCAAGAATAGGGAGAGAATATTAATTGTTTTTGAAGGGGGTAGTTTTTCATATTACTTAATAATTGAAATGTAAAAGGAAAAAACAAATGTTATGGGAGAGAAAAAGGGAACAACGATTTATAGTGAAATAAATATACCTCTATAATCCTGGCACTCTCCTTTATGAAATATAAACCTCTCCATGCTTACCTTTGCTGTAAGACTGCTAATGCTGCCAAGAACTCCGAAAACAGCTAAAAAATCAATTTTTTTTTATTCTAGTCCGTGGCTTATCGTAACAATTGTCGATGCCTCAGTTACGCTTTATAACATAAGATTTTATGCTCAGATTCAGGACAGTCGATCAAAACGCAGATAATACATTGCAAGGTAAACGAGGGGTTTAGGTAGCCCACATCAGTTAGGTTTGTGATCAAAATATCAAACGAGGCGTATTATGCATTCAGTTCATTTTTTTTTTTTTTTCTTCATTTTTTTTTTTTTGCAAGGGTAGTGAAAAACACCTGATAACACACTAACACGCGCGTAAAGTGTTCACTCACACCGGAGAGTAATTATTGATATTTTTTTTTTTTTCTTAAAAGGGAGACAGAATATGACAAGTCAGAGTCACGATAATGAAAACCTCGAAGATAGAGATAAATAAGGAAGTCTATTTACATGGCGTATTGTTGTGTGCATCACATAGGCAATAACAACGTAAGCAGACCTTATCTTGTTAGGATTGCCATGCTATAGCTTAGGACAAAGCATCCCGATAGCATTCCCCCTTTGGCTGACTGACAGAACAGGAATTCTTCCAGATTCTTAGAAAGTCAAGTAGGTTCTATTTTTTTTTATTTTTTCTTCTTCTTTCTTTCCTTCCTTCCTACTTTGTCTTTCACTAATACAACAAAAATCTCAGGTAGTGAATGGAGGACAAATAGGAAAATAATAATAATTTACTATGTTTCTAAAGAAGAAAGAGATAAATCACGAAATCGTATGAATAATTCTCTTTCGTTCTCTCCTCACAGATAGAAGTACACCAGAACTAGATGTTGATTGAGATGTTGTATCTCATTAAAGGTTACTAAGGAAGGGGAAAAAAAAAAAAAAAAGGAGAAAAAAAAACATATATTTAGCAGGGGGTTTTTTAGTCAGCTAGTCTAACAAGTCACCGAACATTATAGGGATGTACTTTATTATTTTTTTTTTCGTTTTCGTTCTGTTTTTCAAGGAATTCCTTGTTTTTTTTTTTTAAAAAAAAAAAAAAAAGAAAACAACAAAAATAGAAAAGATATATAGCACAATAACCATTTGACATTTGCTAGATAGGTCAAACCTAGTTGCCAAAAAAAAAAAAAAAATACCACAGCCCTAAACCACGCTGTCGAATGTGGAGGGGCAGTGATTATTTTTTTGACAATGTAAAAGAAAACCAGCAAATAAAATCTTAGTAACACCCGCTACGAAGGAGGTCACTTAGATATAAATTTCTGTCCAACAAATTCGCGGTTATTAATTTCAGAGTAAGGGTTGTTATAATAAAATGGTCCTTTAATCTCCTTAAAAGGAAATTGATCAAAGATCCTTACAGAAGGATTCCTATTCTGTTGTTCCCAGCTTGCTAATATAAACTCATTGGAAGTAACTACTTCAATCGGTGGTAGGAAAGTTTTAAGAGTCTCGAAGCTCAGCACTGCCAGTTGTGAAGGGATTTCACTAACCTTTTCCCATCCGTTGTAGATTTCCCAAACAGCAATACAACGGTTGAAATCAAGAAAGATTCCTGATAAGCTGTAGTAAAACATTTTGACAATGCATGCTCCTTGCATGTTAGTCCAACTTGCGTTGTCAGTTGTCTTAATTTCAACCTCAGCCAAGAGTTTTCTAAGTGGAGCCGGAACATTTTGTTTCATAATTCCAAAAGTAACCAACCTATACAATAACGTCATGGCCCTGTAAGTGTGATTATTATTATCCTGATTTCCTCTGCAGATTCTCAAAATAATTTCATATCCTTCCTCCCATGTCGAACACCTCAATTGGAATGTCTTACTGACTTCGACTCTAAACTCATGAACCCATCCATGAATAACACTCTTACTAGGATTTAGTGGTAATGTCGTCAACTGTCTGCATACGTATTGCTTTACAACTTCAATTGGTGGACAATTTGGAATAATCTTAGAAAACAAGTCCTTTATTCCATTAACAATCGACTTAGTCTTCGTGTCTCCAATTTCAGGATGTGTTCTCTCGACTATTGAAGTGATTTCTACACAAAGATACTGCATATCGTTGAGAATTTTTTTTTTTTTTTTAAAAAAAAAGTAAGCAAAAAAGAAGAGAGATCTCTGTGAAGGGAACATATTACCGTAATTATAAATATCATGGTGTATAAAAAGTCTCCAAATCAGCAAAAAATGGCCAAATCCACCATCTTTATTATATCCAAAGTTTTTTTAGTACAATCATTCACAGAAAACACTTAGCAAAATTCGGATTCCAGAAAAAAAAAAATTTTTTTTTTGACCTTTTTCTTTTGACTTCGGTACTAAATTATCGACATTTTGAACTGGTTAAAGTTCTACAGGCTGGTCTTGTGTACCAACCTGGTGGGGGATTGATAACTAATGTTGAAGTTGCTTCCAGATACATATCAGGACAACATATCCACAAATAACGTTGTTGGTAGCTGGTTGCACACCAGTCTTAATGAATGATGTCAAAATTCCTAAAAGCAGCAAGTAGTAGTCTAGACGAGGCCAACTACAACTAAGGAGTTCTTCTCCAATCGTTGTAATACACCGAGGTATGAGGTGCGGTATTAAGAAACATGAACTCATGTTCACAACTACAGACTTCAGGAGCTCGGGTGGATTTGCAGGATTGACAATACCTACTTTTATAAAACCAGCCATGATAGTATTTTTCGTAATACTATCAAGGGCTGTCACTATCCACCCAATTTGCGACTTCGTTTTTGTGAGCTCCTTCATCCATTTTGACATGGGTTCGGATTCAGGAGCTCCCTTTGGACCCTTCCCTTTCGCAGCGCGCTTTAAAGTTTCTATCAGCTTTTTGCTTTGATTTTTTCAACTTTTCCTCCCGCTTGCGCATCTGCTCTGTCATCCACTCACCAAGAAAGCTTGATGCTTCTTTGAAGTTGGCCATGACAGTTAGATCCAGCGGCCGGAGATGAGAAGTCCATCCGCCTTGCACCAGTATAACCGTGGTATTGGCTTCTTCAAATCGACGAAGGACTTCTTCAGTTATCTGCCCCCTAAACTGGGCATATACTGCGAGGCCAGGGTGATCCGATTGGAGTGTTTTTTAGTTAGTTTAGATCCGATTGGAGCGTTTCTTAATAAAGTATGGGATTATTGCTCCAGAAACCTTGACCGAGCTGATAGGAGTTCTGCTTCAGGCGCTACTTTCGCAGTGGTTCCAAGACGGTATCCAACCCTTCCGTTCCAGGAACTTGTAGGTCCATGTTGCTTGTAGGGAACCGGAATCCACGCGTTCCGGCGTATCACCTGTGCTTGAAACCAGAGAAGAGAAGCAAACACAGAGCCACCATAGGCACGGATATTCTCAATTAAATCGAGCACCCGCTTCCTCATCAGCGGTTAAGATGGTTGGTCTCCCAGATTTCACCTGCCCTTCTAGTGGTTCTCCCTTTGTCTTCCTCTTTTGTTCTTCAACCAAGAGCTTCATTGCCCTGCCTGCACTGTTTTCTTATGGTCCGTGTTGAAGTATGCAATCGCCCTTGACACATTGGTGGCAGAGTTCACCATCTCACCAACGTTAAGCAACTCCCCCCTTGACCACTTCTCATAGCAGCGAGACGTTTGTGCTCTTTTACCCGCTCCTCTTTCTTTATCAAACCCAGCTCCACCTTGCTTACCGACGTCTTCAGGGGTTCAAAAGGATCCCGTTTTTTCAAAAAATTCCGCATAGTGTGAAAAATTTCATCCCCAAAAACTACTATTTTACAGTCAAAATGTGTACTTTCATACTTTTTTTATAAAAATCCACCAAGTTTTTTTTCCGAGAATCCACCATCTTTTTTATATCCAAAGTTGTTATACTCCAAATTTTTTATACACCGTGATATTTATAATTACAGTAATATAAAATAAAACGAATGCTCTCCAAAAGTATGAATTTATTTGTTGGTTTTTGTACACTAACCGAAATCTATTTATTATTTACATGTGAGTGGTGTTTTTCTGGACAGCAATATAAAATAATGAATTTAATAACACATATCAAAAAGGTACGTAGCAACCGATACTCTTTTAGAGTGAGCGAGGTTAATATAGACTTCGGCGACTATGACACTCTGACAACATAATAAAGATCAGTGTTGCGAAAACGACCGGTATCGTTTTTTTTTTTTTTTTTTTTTTTTGATTTTATGAAATTGAATAGAAAAAAAAAAGAATGGAAAAAAAAAAAAAAGGTCGCGCCAACAGAAATTATTTCAGTGGTGTGGCTGCGAAATGGGATTTCAATTCATTTCGACATCATCTGTGATATTATCCTTATCATTATCTTTAGAATTACTTTCGTCAATTACTGTAACAGGACACCCACAGGCTACTCTGATATCTCTCATCTCATTATCATCAGCGTACACATTCAAAGCGTGTCGAGTCTTTAAAGCAGATACAGCAAAGTGAGAATCAGTGTTTGTTTTCAACAGTAAAATGCATCCTCCGACAGACAGACTTCCCGCTATCTCTTTTTCAGGAGAAGGACTCAGGTTGTTTATTGCAATACTCTTCGTTTTTCCCAACAATTTCTTAGTATCAGAATAATTATTTATTTTTATAATACGCTCAGTCATGTAAGGGAGTACGAGGTCGACTGCTTCGTGTGCGATTCTGAAAGCTGCAGCAGCTTTGACAGTTTCATCAGTTTTAGTCTTGTCTTGCATTCGATCTTTAACAAATAGTCGCAGTCCTCCACTTACGATCTTCCATTTTCGCTTTAACTGTTTTTATTTTTATAATTATTGATAAAAAGATGAAAGGTAAAGTAGAATATTAAACAGAGATATTCACATACCCCTTCAGCAGCACCATTTACTATAATATCAGCAGCCCCTCTACTGCAATACAATAATTGGTTTGGAAGACCCGGATGAGGTTGGTAAATCGATCCATCTTTCTGAATTTGAAGATGAAATCGACAAAGAACGTGATTCATTGGAAACTGGTGTCGAAACCCATAAAACTCCAACAACTGCTGATGCGTAGGAGGAGAAGCCACAGGTAAAGGCACATAACGAGCTATTTCGTGAGTGAGGTCACCGGTTGAGGCAATTCTAGATAGTTTTGCTTTAGCCTTTTCAGATTCGATACTGTTTTTAGCAGTTTCAATTGCCTGTTTGAGAGATGTAAGTTTCTTTTCACGAGCCAGTTCTTCGTAATCCTCATCTTCTTCACTGTCGTACATTAGTTTCTTTTCATCACCAGAAAGTTTTGGGATTTCTGCAACCTTTTCGAAGGTTGCTACAAAGAACCCACCAACGTTACCCTTATGAGGGAGTACTCTCATTGTCTTTTCAAGTCCAAGACTCTCTACATTCTCAGCCGGAAAGAAATATTTCTTCACGCTTGAGTGAACCTCGTCCGGGTTTTCTGGGTACTTCTCATGCATTTTCTTCGTCTCGGGGTCCATAACGGACCATTTTTTAAGTCCCTTGAAGGAAGGTGTCTTGGGAAGAATTTTATGTAAATCTAACAAGTGAAGTGATCCTTTAGCAGCCAATAAAATGTGTTGGACAACGGCTTCATTTTCGATAGGAGACATAGAACAAGTAGAATAAACAAAACGACCTCCAACATCAAGCAGCTTTCCAGCGCGCATGGCTATTTGAACTTGCATATCGTGTAGTTGAATTGAGTGCTTTGGACACCAACTTTTCCATTGGTGAGGTGCCTTTCGTAAGGTTCCATCTCCACCACACATAACATCGCAAAGAATTCGGTCAAACTTCTTTTTAGTACCTTCCGAGTCTGGAGGAAGTGATGGGAAATACCTCGCATCGTGACTACAGAATACTGCTAATGGATATAAGGGTTCTAAACGTTTAATCTGACTAACTAGAATATTTATTCTCTCTGTTGATAAATCATTTGCTACCACCACTCCTTCATCTTGAGAGTAGTCAATGCGACCTTTAAATACTTTTGTTCTGGTTGGTTCAGCTTCTTCAAAATCCTGAGTCTTTCCTATTCTACTAAAGTGATTTAAATTCTCAACTGATAACATACTTAGAAGTTGTGCAGTCTTTGAACCTGGAGCTGCACACATATCAAGACAACGATTACCACTAGAGACTTGAAGAGCGTAGGCTGGAATCATTGAACATTCTTCTTGTCTGTTTATTACACCTTTTGTAGTATAATGTATTAAATCTTTGTGTAAAGGTGAGAAGACGGGATCTTTGCGAAGAGTAGCACGTGGGATATCAATAAACCAAGCCATTTCATTATCAACCCACGAGATTGGACTGATTTTAACTTGTTCTCCATTTTCAGTTGGTGGCATTGATTGTGCTTTGATGCAGTATTCGCGAAGTTTTTCTTTTACTTGTTCTGCTTCCCTGTGAGTCGGGGTTATCCAAAGTGTTGTTGGAAGTGGCTTCTTTAACGCCTCAATCATAGAAGCGTAACCTTCTTCACTAAGTAGACCTGTACCTACCAAGTTCGCTTTATAAAAAGTTTCAAACGCCTCATTTGGTTTTGCCTTGTCTCTAATATCATTTCTAGTTGGCATTTCTCCCTTCATGTATGCCTGTTTCCGAGCGTCTCTTTTTTCTTTCTCGGAATCTTTCCTTTCTTTTTCAGCACTTGGTGACAACTTAGCTCGCTTTAAGGCATTTCGACTGATTTTAGTCATGTTTTGTTGACCAATGCTGTAGAAGAGAAGTATACCCATACGGTGACACTCGATGATTGGCTTTATCAATTTGCAAACATATGTGAACAACCAAAAAAAAAAAGAGAATAATATGGTCAAAGCTGGTTCCGCATTTCATTTATCTTCATCAGAGAAGGCGGAAAGTTCCCTTTTTTTTGTTAATATTATAAATATTATTTTTCGTGTTTTTTTTTTTTTTTTTTTTTTTTTAAATTCTTTTCCATTCACATCATAGTGACTAAAAGGATGTGATATAGCCGATGGGTGACTTTGTACTAAAAGAACAAAGATGGCGAATACACGCCTTTCAACCATTGACCATTGTGTATTTTACGCGTAGTTACAATAATTAAAAAAAAAATGTAAGTACACGTGATTGCCCAGGACCCTAACCATTAAGTTGGTGACAGCAACGTGTACTGGACGATTCCCCTTTTTTTTTTTTTTTTTTTTTGTCTTTTTTTTTTAAATTTTTTTTACCAGTTGATTGTTTTAGTAAATTGTAAATTCTAAACAAAATTTGTTTGTAAGAAACTATAATCCGATCAGACCGCATGGGGTTAGAAAGGAGTCGTCTACTCCATCAAGGGGTTGTTTAGAATATGGAAAGAAGAAACAACAAAAAAGAGAGCAGGAAAATTTGAAACGGAACCAACGCTCATCACAACTTAAAAACAAGTTGAAGAAAGAAGGCGATAACGAAATAACATCCCCCAACACTGAGGGGTTTTCAAAACAACAAAACAAACACACACCTTCAAGAAGATAAAGAGGAAAGACTATTCCCCAATAGAAGCCTAATCCAGTAGTTTGATAACAGTTTGAGGCATCTTCACAAAAACAGGAAACAAGGAACCCACAAGCAAAGGTTCAACTCATCCTCCCTTTCACGCGAGTTAATTGAACGAAGTGGGGATCGGAAGGGTGTAAGAAGCCAAAAACCATATAAAGAAAACAGAATACATTAAACCATCCATTCGTTACACGTAAAGCTGTATTCAAAAGGGAGGGATTCCTCGTTTTCGAATAAAGTTATTTGAGCAGTCATTTTCTAAATGTACTTTCCCCTAAACACAGATTCCACGTGATGTTAAATTAAACAAAAAAAAAAAAAATAAACAAATAAACAAATAATAATCAAAAAACCTACAGTGAATTCGTCGTTACGTGGAAGTCAGTTGGGAGGAGGAACCTAATGACTATCACAACAAAATCTTGCTTAGTTCTGGAAATTTTCTTTTTTTGCTACGGATAACAAGAAGAATTAACGTTAAAATATAAACAAAATAAAAACATTTTCGATGAACGACACCCAACAACAGCCTCACAAAGTTAGTAAAGTAGAATAGGAAATTATATCATCGACAGCTTACCTACTCATCTACCTAAGAAGAAAAACAAGTACTTCCATCACGTTATAAAAACCCAAGCGTTGGTGTATCCCCAGGCATACAATGCCAGTGATCAACGATAAAGAAAAAATACAACTTATTTTTTAAAAAAAAAAAAAACATTATTTTATTCGTTACAGATCACGAAGGTTCTTTTAACACGCATAGAACGAAAAGAAAACACAAAACTATCACATTGGCATCACTTACAAGAAAACTCATGAAATGAATTTTCTCGTTCTTCTTCCTCTCTCCTTTTTTTTCGGAAATCAAAACACTAAACACAGACAACATGAGTCAACAAGTACAGATTCCCTAATCGAGTGATTCAAGTTAATTTTGATACCTGAACACTAAAAAAAAGAGATTCTGCCAACAATAAAGATTAAGACCAGGTAGGTAGTAACTTGATATTAGTAATCAAAAAACAAAGCAATATAAGGTTCAAAGGAGCAGAATTAATATTTTCTCACACAATTTTTTAATTTTTTTTTTTTTTTCATGTAAGAATTATCTACCACCTTTTTTTTTTTTTTTCTCCCCCTTTCTGCTGTTTCTGCGTAATTCACTTTAGCTAGTCACGCAGCTTAGATAAAGAAACCTGTTTAAAAAAAAGTCAACCGTATAGATTCGTTAACGAAATAGAAAAGAACAAAAAAAAAAAAAAAAAAAAAAGAACAAAAAAGGAACCGAACAAGGAAAAAAGAATCACCTCTTACTTTTTTAACTCAACACTTTTTGTTTGTGTAATTGGTACAAAAATCCTAAGAACACGATTCTCATTCTACCGAAACAATAAGTTTTTTTTTTTTAGGTTTTGAAATTAACCAAATCTCAAAAATAACAAAGAGAGAGATTGCAGCAATAAAGCTGAAGATCCGGGACAGGAAAAAAAAAAAAAAAAATTTAAAATAACACGTCATTGAGAGACATGAGAAGAGAGTACAAAGAAATTGTTATTTTCCTTTTTTTTTTTTTTTTTGGCTTTAATTATAATAGTTTCAAAAAAATTACAAAGCTCAAAAATTTTACGGAGTTTTTGAAGACCTCCCGAAGATCAATAATAAACGAAATAGGGGAAACAAAAAAAAAAAAAAACAAAAAAAAAAACTTTCCGCCGTTATTCAGTACGTGAAATCGACAATTCAACTACACATACTAAAGAGGCCTGATTCCAATTCCTTTTTTTTGTAATCTTTTTAACGACAAGACTACCCAGATATTGGATTTGAGCATCAGTGATATAAAGAAACACTGCTATGCCTGACATTGCTACGTATATATCCCAAAGTAGAATGATATGAGAGAGACAATCAATCATTCAGCTGTAATAGAAATCAAGGGAGGGGGGATGAAAAAAGAAACCATTCACAAATAATAAAAAGAAAATAATTTTGCTGAAAATTTCAACAAATTACCTGTGATGTGGTTATGTTAGAGGGAATCATCTATGTTGCTTCGCGAACTTCCTCGCTGGCTTCATCAATAATTTCCTCATGTGTTTCCAACAGAGCCTCTCCCAATTCTGCCGCATCGGCGTCTGGTGATTTTCTGTGGACCGAAGTGGAAAGGCGAGGATTGTCTGTAGTGTGTAAATTATTATTTTTTAAAATCCAAAAGTCGAATACTTAAATAATAAATAATATCACAAACCAGTTTGCGAGTCAGCAAGGGAGCGAAGCTCAACATTATCGCCCTCGTAATGCTCCTCAGCTGCGAGAAGTTTTTCAGCATCGGATCTTTTAGTCATGCGTTGCTTTAGGGCGGCAGATTCTTTCTGGACGACGTGAAATCCTTGGAAGGCTTCCCTGTCGATTAATGCAGAACCAACCCCCCAGACTTCAAGGAGTGCGAACCACGGCTGCATAACCAATTGTAACCACAATAAAACAAGCCACTTTGCAATACCCAACTTCCTTATTGAAAATGTAAATAAAAACCCAACCACGTAAGCCCAACACCAATACGCAGACACTCCAGCGAGTACGCATCTAAAAAACTGAGACAAATCAGTCTTCACACTGAGAACAAGAATAGCTGCAGGAAGCATCAGAGGTGCCCAACCCCACTGAATTTCAAGAAGAAAGAGACCGAGACGGTACTTGAGTGGAATTCCAGGTGCTTTTGCGACGAGCCAGAGTCCGGCAAACCATCTTTTACGCTGCTTTGCAAAGTCGAGAATAGAAAATGGAGATTGCTCGTACATGTAAGCGTCAATGAAAGAAAACTTTACCCCCAGAGAGCGAGCAACAAGTGCGAAGTAAGCGTCTTCAGTAACAGAACCTGCCATACCGTGATCGAAGGTAGTGGCTTCTTCTACAGCTTGACTTGCAACAACAAATGATCCGTGCATTCCAATTAGAGGTTCGTGTAGTTCAAATTGAACTCTGAACTTCCCATAATCATCAGCAACACGAATAGAATCAGCGAGTGTTGTTACCCAGTTCTCAATCTCATCATTGGATCCATATACAATCACTCCTTGACCTATTCTACCGTATCTTCTCTTTCCTTCTTGAATAGCAGCGTTCTCAACAGCGCAATGATGAAATACTTTCTGAACGGTCTCAACTTCAAAACGAGTTTCCTCATCTTGATGAACAATCCAATCATCTTTAGTACAGCTACTGTTGTGGATGGCGTACTCAAGAGCACGAGCCTTAAACTTCGCACCGGTAGGACACTTGTATGATGTCGGGACAACTATTTCTGTAACTGGAGTGCTAGTCCTACTCTGAAGCTGCATGTCGTTATCCGTCACTACTTCCAGTTCGTACCTGTCTGGTGGGAGGCAGGACTCAAGAACTCTGGCGGCAGTCTCAACATTCTCAAGAACAAGAAGAGGAGCCTTACCACGTGTTACTATTCTAAAGTGAAGTTTGTGAGGAAAGTGAGGAATCCCAGCAACAGTATCATCAAGCATAGCTTCTAGACTTGGTACTTTACTTCTCCTACACGGAGGGAATAATATCTGACCAGTAAGTCCAACAACCGCAACAGGAAGAGATGATAAAGCTAACCACTTAACGACAGAAACTATGTCACCAGCAACAGTCCCCGTCAAGTCAAAAGCATACGAGTCTCCTTCCCATCTGAGAATGGTCCCCGTTCCAAAGAGAGCCAAACACATGAATAACGCGAATATTGAACCCATAGTACAATAGTAACCAATTATCTTTATAAATTCTGGTGTTTCACTTGGAACAACATCAAACACGTGAGGGATACGTGAGCCACTGCTAGCCCATACCCTTGAACAAACTCTAATTAAAGGCAGTTCTACGTGGTGTAAGACCAGTAAAGAAAACCCAACTAACATAAACAGGAATGCTCCACACTCATAGTCAACAAGAGGGTAAGGAAATCCAAGATAATTAGCGAAGAAATTAAATAGTGGAGCCTGGAGTAGATAAATTGTAAAAGAAGCGTTTCCAAAATATAAAAGTGGAGGCCATGACAAGGCTCTTGAAAGGAAGTCATGACCTCGACCTCCATACCAGAGTAGGATTCCTACAAGTGGCTGAAGCATTCCGTGGCGAGCCCACTCGTGCCAGAAAGGGAAGTTTCCATGTTCTTCAGATAGATCAGCGGTTAAGAATAAAACAATCATTAATAAAACTGTTACCGGTACGGCTATGACATCTCTCATTGTAGCTGCTCTGTAACTCTCATCTTCATGGGCTTCCAAATAATTCAAACCCAACACCAGTCCAGCCAGAAATGATGGAAAGTGTGCAGTCAGAAAAATATGATTCAGCGGTGCAAAGACACCCGTCCAATTCTCATTAAGAGCGTCCAGTGCTGACATGGCTCCTCCGATAAAACAAAGTGGGAGAACTACATTTGTTCTCTTTTGATAAGAAACCGTTTTCATAATATCACGTACCGTTGGGAAGATTGCATACATTAATAAGAATGGGCCAACAGCCCATCCCGGAGTGTTAATGTTGTTCAACGCAGGACCAACCCATTTTTGCAATGCCAATATTATGACAGTCGTATCAACTGCATCGACAGTGGTATTCTTTAAAACAATAAGACCCAGTAAGATTGAGAACAGGTACAGTGGATACAGTCTGATAAATCTTCCAACCCAGAAGTTAGTTTGATCAATGGACTTATCTCCATATTGATAGGCTAATATAAACCCAGAGAGCATGAAGAAGAATGTTAGTTGGCACGCACCCCAACTTGCAAAAACATAAAACATCTTATTGTTATCTCCGTTTTTAACATTTATCGGATTATTACCAGCATTGAAGTGATAAATAACAATATGGATGGCAGCGAAGAATCTCATTGAGTTCAAAGCGAATAACATTGGTTTCTTTTGTGACGGTTTTGATAATGGAGATCGAGGAGTTGGTTTTTCAGGGACGTCAATAGAAAGCTTCCAAAAGCAAAATAATTCAGCTCCCGTAAACAGTAATCCAACAACAATCATTGCCCAAAACCAAAAGTCAGGAGTATCTTGGCTTTTAACACCTGCGACCCTTGCAGAAACGGTTAAATCATACCAACAGAGTTTTTGAACTTCATTACCAGAAATGCCGTGAGATATTCTCAAATGAGCTTTAGCAAGCAACAATAACATACAACACAGATACGATGGTCTTACCAATTGGAAGAGCCTCTTTGATGTTTCTGTTTCGTCTTCACTTGTTACTTTGATAAACCAAAAGGCGACAAGAGAAACTCCCAAACGGACTGCGTGGTAAACCCAGGCATCTGATATTAGTCTTCCCATTTGACGATAGTCAGCAGAGAAGCCATGGAATCGACCTGAAGTAGTTCCTCCTTCAGTTAGGATAGCTGCATGGAGAATGATATCAAAAAGTATTAAGAATTTCAATTTCGTTGCGAAACGAGCGATCCATGGTTTCTGATGATCAAGGATCGGTGTGATGACTTGAGGAGCCATAATGATAATGTCATCATCACTCTCTTCATTCTCATGATACATCCCACGCTCTTCATCTTTTTGTTTATTTTCATCAACTCTCCTCGTTCTATAACACGCACTCACCGCTATTAAGAACCCAATAATCCAAAGGAAAGCAGCATATCCTATTTGAGTTGATTTATTCTCTTCATTTTTGACTACAGGCGCTTCTTCTTGAACTTGACAAGTTGGGTTATCAAACGTGATTTGCATCACAGCGTAACTCTGAAGAGTAATTGTATTCAACGAAGTAGATGAGATGACAGGACGAACGCCTCCATTATTAATCGTAAATACAGAAGTCACGTCATGAGGAACCATAAACTTCATATCAATTGAGAGAGTCGCTGGATCATCTTGAATATTAGCAGCAGCAACAATCACTCTGCAGCCATCTGTTATCGAAGCAACGACAATATCTTCTGTTCGTCCTTCAACGCTATTTGGCCAGGAACGTTTAACAGCATATGTTTTTCCCTTTGGCCATGATTTGAAAAATGGTCCAAAGACGTCCATTAAAACACTGAACTTACCTGCCCTGTCAATCAACCCAAAGCACCCAGGAGCCCAGAAGTTATCCCTCGTCGACCAGTATAAAGCATCAGAAACACCGCTGTTAATTAGAACTAGGAATGTCGCGAATGCACGCGCTGCCCACAATGGAGATAAACCCATATTCAATTCAACTTTCTCAGTCGTCTTATTTATATAACAATACTGTGGTGCCGATGAGAATGATTGACCAGCAAGAGAACGAGGGTTTAAATTAATACCTCCCCACTCTGTTGATATGATTTGCTTACCCGAAGCAAGAGAAGACGAATTAACATAACGAGACCATTTTATGAATGCCTCATCGAGGTATGATGGTCCACGATGTTGAGTATCATAGACGTCGTCCCAAGGATGGATTGAGTACTTATCGATGTACGTTCTTGCGAGAGAATCGGATGCAATTTCTTGCATATAACATGTTGGGAGACGTTCGTTTGTTAATGGGTTGAAACATTCTAAACTGGAACCTAAGTCAGAAATCCCTGGACCAATAATAGAAACATCACCACACCCACGTTCAGCTAAAGCTCTCTTTGTTTCCTTAACAAGTTCAGGATATTGTTCTGGTGCAACGTACGCATCCCAAAGACCGTTCGGTTCGTTTGTTAATTCAATTCCAACTAAGTTGACCTGCAGCATGTCTCGAAGGAATCTAACTGCTTCTGCGATGTATGACGCCAAGGAAGAGCTTCTAATTAGTATTCTACTGTCGTAGAATGTATCCGTGTAGTTAATTGGTATCTTCTGTGTGTATGAAGGGGGAATATCAAATAAGATAGCCATTATAGAAATGTCTCTATCTTTTAAGGCATCAGCGTAGTCTTTGATTTCACAAGCTCTGTCACCATAGGCTCTGGCAATATAATCTTGAAGAGCTTTTTGTCCTGAAATAGATGAGGTGTCGACTGGGGGGTCTTCAGATTCAATGACTGCAGGAAACAAGTTTCCCCATCTCACCATTCTTATTGCTTTCGAAGGAACTAAGTCAACAGCTTCCAACTCTTCGTGAGCACCCCAAACATTAAAACCCCAATAGAATTCATTCCCAACCTGATCTGGTTTTATTACGTACGTTTGACTCTTTGGAATCCTACAAATAGGAACTGCATCTGCCGCTGTTACGTTAACCTGATTGGCATCGTTAAACCAAACAGTGACTGAGATTCCATTAAATGTTAGATAGCATCCTCTTGGTCGGAAGAATTTACTTTCAACTGACGTGTCAAAGACACCTCCACTTAGTTTTAATTCCGATGCTGCATATTGACATTCCTTCATTGTTCCGATATAACGATAACCCTCTCCAGCTGTTGTGCACTCATCATCAAGTTGTAAACGAGTGTAGTCACCTGTTGCTGTTACTTTTATCGCTGCACAGATTGGTGACTCGTACACATTATGATAAACACTAATACCTGTTGGGTTGTAGTGTAATCCAGCAGGTAAATAAGAATCTGTGTGAGAGATAAAACAACCAGCAGGATGAAGGTAAACTTGACTAACAGGAACTGGAACTGCTTCCGTAAAAACATATCCAAGAAAACGAGCAGCATTCAGACAGTCTTGCTGCGTGCTAATAACAGTGTAGCCTGCTGTTGCGCTGTCAGAACAGGTTTGATCGTTTTTGAGTTGGATGAAATCTTCGTTTAATATACCTCCTCCCCAATAGCAGATAGCAGCAGCGTTCTTTCCTGTTGCTAACGATGCCAGTTGTCTGTTGAATATTAATCCTCTCTTTGGTGATGAAAAAATGTCATAATAACATCCTGGAGTCTCAATTGTGCTATTAACGACTGTTATATTTGAATCAAATATTCCAAGAAGTCTGGCAGCATTCCGACACCCATCAATAGTCGTGATGACATTATTACCCAAACGCATGCAGCCATACCAACCTCCTTGTTTGATGACACCAGCGATATTACTGGAAGGGGTTGGTTTGACATATTGTTTCTTAGAAACTAATTGACAGACAGGAGAGAATACATTATGAAGCCTACTCTCACTATACCAATATGGATTGTACCAAACATGTTCTAAGTATAAATCAACTGAACAACCAGCGGGGTATTGAATTCTGCTTGCAGTCGGAACAACAACAAATTGTAAATCCCCAAGCCCCAACTTTGTAACAACATCAGAACACTCTTCCTGAGTATAAATTATTTCTTCTCCAAGTTCGTTACATGTGTGAAGGTTTCCGAATCTTTCATACCTTCCATCATCAGTGATGTTTTTATCACCAACCGTCTCACATATAGACAAGTCATAGATTTGTTGAGCAGCACTGTTGAGGTTTGGGTTAAACCAAAGTCCAGTAAAAGCACCGTAAGTCTCATAGAAACATCCACCTACTGCGGTGCTGTTCATATAGTCTGGAACAATATTAAGTTGAACATTAGTGTATCCGAGTGCTGCTGCTGCACCTTTACAGGTCTGCGCGTTTCTAACTAGAAAATTCCCTTCAGTAAAACACGTTTTTCCCGCCGCTGTAGCATTCAGATACTTCTCTCCGGAAGTCACAGCTACTAGCGCTAGCACGCAAAGAGCGCTAGGCAAAAACGAAAACATTTTTTTTTTTTTCACCAACAGGAGATGAAAATCTGAAGGAAAGAATAACACCTGTAACAAATATCTACTTGAAGCAATATTACAGAGCTATCAAAAATATCAGATCAGCTTTAAATAAGACACCAAACTCCATTGTGTGTAATAACTGTTTTAAGGAAACATAATAATCAGTTCTGTACACTGATTCTCAAAGGAATAATATACTTCAATACCAGAGTAAGTTATCATTTCTGTGACTAGGTTTTTGTGAAGTGGGGTTACAGGGGATTACTTGTTAAGATTTAAAACATTAGAAAAGAAGAAGAAAATTTTTTAAAAAAAAAAACTGCAGTCAGAGATATCCCACAGGGATAAAAGGCAATGCACCTTTCTTAAACTTTTTTCATTTCTGTGACCTCCTTTGGTGACTGTTGTGGAATACCAGTCAAATGTGGGTAAGTTTTAAATAAGGCATAAAGTATTTATTTATTCATTTATCTTGGAAGCCAAAAAACCAGGAAAAGCCCAACAGTAACAGTCAGATCGCTACCAGCCAACTGTGAGAAAAACACCGACCGAAGAAAGTAAATATTTTTGCAGTGAAATTGACTTCTGGAAAGGAAAAAACAAAAAAAAAAAAAAAAGGGACCCGAAATTGCCGCAGTCAGGCGTTTGACTGTTTTCAACCAGAAAACAACTAAGGAATTCAACGAGAATAAAAAACATAACGAAAAGAAATATATCCAAGTCATCTTCGGACAACAGACATACTCAACAAAGTCACCGCAAAAGAGGTGCGAAAATAGGATTTAATCAAAAAAAATTAAAACAAAACACAACCCGACAATAAACTAAAGAAGCCACTACTAAAGCGTTGCTTATTATTTACTTTTGGTATACCGTCTTAAGCCTTTGTTTAATATTCTTTTGAGTTAAAGAAAAGAAACGAGAAAAAAAAAAAGAAGAAAAAAAGCGAAACAGTGGGCACTTGCCAATAATATATAAACATTTAAATATATAAAATAGTACTAAATCTTCAGACAAAAACAGTAGTGAGAAAATGTGTTAAGAGATTTTGTATGGCTTGGATTGGAGTTTATTGTAAAAAAAGAATATAGATTCCATTGTAACACTGCGGAAAAACGTAGTTTCAGGACAACAAGATAATCTTATACTACTTGGTCCCCTTTTTCTTATCGTAAAAGAACCGATAATATATAAGTTTGTTAGTTAGTTAGGTTAATTGAGTTAGCGTTAAAGTAATAGACTGAATAAAATGCTTTCGTTCCCCACTTGTATGACGGGATAAAAACTATTTTGAAAAAGTTGCCTTCGCATTTTCAATCGCTTTCTTCGGATCAGCTTTTGCCTCAGCTACAGTAGACGCAATGGTAGTTGTCACATTAGTGACTGCTGCAGTTCCCTGAACCTGAAGATCTTGAATAGCACCTCTACCAATCTCTGCTAAGGTAACCTGATTAGGTTGTTGAATACCTGCATATTGATAATCAGGAAGGGGAATAACGAGATGGCATTCCCTCCAAGCCCAATCAAGAATACCAAACGCACTGGTTGCTTGATTCGTTGATGCTGTTCCTACAGTTGGTTTTACATCAAATAATCTATGAACAGGACCCTGTCTAGTATACACAAGTATACCATGAGGAATAACCCTCGAATGAGGTAATGGAACACAACATGGAGTCGGGTCTTCTGTGTCTAACTTGACTGCTAAATGAATACTAACAATGTCTTCAAGTGGTATTCTAACGCTGGGATGCTGCTTGCTGTCAGCAACAAATAATAAACTTTTATTTGTACACATCATTGACCCAGCAAGATGAGTAAAATGAGGAAGTGGATCTTCTGTAGTAACGGTATTCACGAGGTTAACGCAGTAGTCGTGGTAAACAAGTTTTTCAGTTTCTTGTAGTTCTGGGTAAGCCTTTTGGTAGCGTTCTTCAGCGTGTTTGTCAAGTTTTTCAGCTACCATGTCGTGTGCTGATTGAGTAGCACCAGTTTTAACTTTATCAAGTTTGTGAGAAACGCTGTTTAACTTTGCATGTGCCTTGTCCATAAAAGATCTTTTTTCTTTCTTCTGAAGCTGACCTTGCTTCTCATGATACTCACTGCTTCGATCTGCAAGTTCCTTCTCTCGTCCTTCCTTTTCAAGTTCACGCCTTCTGGATGGCGCAGGTAAATCACTCTTAGCACCCGGAAGAGGAGCTCTTGTCACTATATCAGTTTTGTATAAACCTTCAACAACTGCATGCCTTACTATTGGGTCCACATGCATGTGAAGCATCGACGCTGTAGGGGCAGACGGTTGTACATCAGACATTTTGTTGGAACTGCGTAAAGGAAAGAATAGTTATTAGAGTCCTACTTGGGTCATTTCACATGTATGAATAGCTGTAATCAAGAAAAACTTGTAAAAAACGCATACTGTGAAAACCGTATTTAATTGCGCTGATCTGATGCATAGAAATGCACTTATCCGCAAGGCAAAGAAGGCCCACATACGAAAGAAATAAAAATAAAGAGAGAAGAAAAAAAAAAAACCGAAACGGGAACAAAACAATTTAAAGTAACTGTTAATAGCGAAAAATCTGTGTTCCTTGCACAGAAATGCAAGCAGCCAAAGCATTGAGAATAAAGTTCACCAGGACTAGGCTTTGTCTGTAGATCAACATACCAAGAGGCTACACAGAAATATTTGCCATCTTCAAAACCGCTTTTTCATTCTCTAACGAAAAAAACGAAACTTGAAACTTAAAAAAAAAAAAAAAGAATATTAAAATAGTAGTAGTTACGGTAGGTTAATATTTTTTTTCAGAAAGCACGAAACAAACTGATTGTAAATGAGCGGTGTGCAAAAGATAAAAAAAAAAAACAGAAACTATTGTGTAGCAGGTCAGCACATTATTCCCTCGCTGACCTGGGAGAGTCTTCAGTAGATCGATCAAAGCTCCCCCAATACCTCTCGGAAATTGATTCTAGTTCTTCCTCTCCGGGTACTTGGATATCAGAACGTCGCCGACTGATGCATTCAAAACTAAGGGAATTAGTGTTATCTATTGTCCAACCATTCACACCTGACTCTAAGAATGGATTTGAAGGAGGAATTGGATTAGACTTTACTGGACGAGTACTACCAGAAACAGGTCTTCTTAAATCACGATCAGCTGAGTGATGTTGATATTCAAATGATGGGTTCTGAGGTATGGGTCCAGTTCCTGAAGAGCTACAAGGAGCGGATGATGGAGAACAAAGACGAGGAGAATACGCCGTGCCGTTAACAGGCATTGAAAAAGGAATCTTCTGCTGTTTTGGTTGCAGCTGTGAAACTGTCGGACAGAGTGAAGGTGAACTTGTTTGCTTTCCTCTGAGCCCTGCTGCCTGATCTAAAAATTCATCTAACGCATCCCCTGCTACTGGTTCTCTTTGAGGTGTTGGTAATGTGTCAGCTTCTGGTCTCGGAGTTCGAGACACAGAGACGCTGACTAAACTACATTGTGTACCATACGGGAAGTCCACAGATTTTGGAAGCGAACCGTCTCCTGGAGAGTATGTCAGCGGCACTGGAGCCTGTTTGTTATTTACATTCAGAAGCAGACTTAGTGGTGTGACTAAACGATGTGATGATTTTAATTATCTTAACATACCTTCAGAGTAAATATTCTTCGTAAGCTACACCAAGATCCGAGAGTGATGCATTCTAAGGTTTTGTGTCTGCTACTCGCTCCAAAGCAAGCCGATAGCAGTTGAGGCTGTGTTGTTTGTTTTACATGAATTCCTCACTACTAACATGACACGAGTGTCAAGGAGACATGAACCACATACCAGGTCTATACAAAGAAGCATCCAGGTATCGCGAGGGAGTGAAAATGGAAGCTTCGCAACGTCACCTTGTATGACTGCTTGCTGTCTCTGCATATTGAAAGTAATTCTCTTACGAGAACTGGCACCAGATTTAAGACCAGATGTATCTTCTAGTACCAAATCGAGACACGTTGATCCAGTTGGAGCGATTAATTGTAAAGCTAATATTGGATGAGATAATCTAAGACCTGGTACCTTCTGAGATCTAGGTAATGAAACCCTCGTAGAGTCGCCTTCTAACACTAAAACACTACATCGGAGTAGTTTATTATACTCCCTCCTTACCATCTTTGAATGATTAGTTCCAATATCAGATAGTGCCCCCTGAGGTGTAAACACCTCACAGACGGGGCGGTTTTGCATGTCTAATGTCAATCTGAAGAGAGGGGAAATTACTTTTCTCTATATAATGACTAACAAGAGTCAGGTATTTCACTTACAAAAAAATCGAATTCATAGAAAGCATTGCTCTTTAGAAAAAGAACACGAAGTATGAATATCAATCACGTTAAGTGATAATATAGTTAATACAAGTGAATACAGAGTGTTCAAATACACCCACAGCTCCTTTAGGTTAGTCGTCTCACAGTAGTAAGAAGGCTTCGCTACCTAAATAATCGAAGAAAAAAAAAAAAAACAGGAAGAAAAAAATATAATCGAAAACCACGTAATTTGACTAGAATATAGTTCTTGAAAAAAACAAACTCGCTCAGAATCAGATTTCCGTTTTCTTTAGACTTCAGTTCTAAACCAGAGGTTTTAAAGGCGACGCTGCTTGAAGGGCTTTGTTATATGTATGTTTATTCCAATTGTCTCTACGCAAGTCATAACTGTGTGGTACAAGGTCCGTTGTTGAACCAGATAATGCTTTAGTCCAAGCAGACCTGTCTAAATGCGTTGAACTAAACGCATTTCCTACTCGAGGTGACATATTTGGATTGACTGGATTATAGTGACCAGGTCCTCCCCCAAGAGTTCGATTAGTGGTGTCAGGTTTCCTGCAAAGAGGCATCGTCCCTTTTGTTGAAGTAACATGTTGAGACCTGTTTTATATTAATATTTACTAACAATACGAAGTCTTATTAATCGCCGGATTCATACAAAAAGAGAAGAATTATTAAAACATAAAAGTAACCAGTTCGCGGAGTAAACACTTCTAACAGGCAGAATGTGACATTGAAAAATCACCACGAACAGACACGCAGTTCGCCTACTTCGACCAAGCAGAATGCGACAGTATGCGGAAAAAGTATGAACACAACATTTGGAACGAAGAGGATAAGGGCGAAGCTTGTGAACCAAAAACTTCGGCAAGAAACGATAATTTGAATACCAAACTAAGACACGAAGTTCTTGGCAGCAGCTGTTGTCAGTGGGAAGTCAGAATTGACTATCGCTCATGTTGTATAAAGCGACAATTGAACAAATGTAGGGTTAGGTTATCATCATGTGGGAGTATTAGAAGGGTGAAGCTTGTGAACCAAAACTTCGGCAAGAAACGATAATTTGAATACCAAACTAAAACTAAGACACGAAGTTTCTTGGAAGCAGCTGTTGTCAGTGGGAAGTCAGAATTGACTATCGCTCATGTTGTGTAAAGCGACAATTGAACAAATGTAGGGTTAGGTTATCATCATGTGGGAGTATTAGAAGGGTGAAGCTTGTGAACCAAAACTTCGGCAAGAAACGATAATTTGAATACCAAACTAAAACTAAGACACGAAGTTTCTTGGAAGCAGCTGTTGTCAGTGGGAAGTCAGAATTGACTATCGCTCATGTTGTGTAAAGCGACAATTGAACAAATGTAGGGTTAGGTTATCATCATGTGGGAGTATTGGAAGAGTGAAGCTTGTGAACCAAAAACTTCGGCAAGAAACGATAATTTGAATACCAAACTAAGACACGAAGTTTCTTGGAAGCAGCTGTTGTCAGTGGGAAGTCAGAATTGACTATCGCTCATGTTGTATAAAGCGACAATTGAACAAATGTAGGGTTAGGTTATCATCATGTGGGAAGGGTGAAGCTAGTGAACCAAAACTTCGGCAAGAAACGATAATTTGAATACCAAACTAAGACACGAAGTTCTTGGCAGCAGCTGTTGTCAGTGGGAAGTCAGAATTGACTATCGCTCATGTTGTGTAAAGCGACAATTGAACAAATGTAGGGTTAGGTTATCATCATGTGGGAGTATTGGAAGAGTGAAGCTTGTGAACCAAAAACTTCGGCAAGAAACGATAATTTGAATACCAAACTAAGACACGAAGTTTCTTGGAAGCAGCTGTTGTCAGTGGGAAGTCAGAATTGACTATCGCTCATGTTGTATAAAGCGACAATTGAACAAATGTAGGGTTAGGTTATCATCATGTGGGAGTATTAGAAGGGTGAAGCTAGTGAACCAAAACTTCGGCAAGAAACGATAATTTGAATACCAAACTAAGACACGAAGTTCTTGGCAGCAGCTGTTGTCAGTGGGAAGTCAGAATTGACTATCGCTCATGTTGTATAAAGCGACAATTGAACAAATGTAGGGTTAGGTTATCATCATGTGGGAGTATTAGAAGGGTGAAGCTTGTGAACCAAAACTTCGGCAAGAAACGATAATTTGAATACCAAACTAAAACTAAGACACGAAGTTTCTTGGAAGCAGCTGTTGTCAGTGGGAAGTCAGAATTGACTATCGCTCATGCTGTATAAAGCGACAATTGAACAAATGTAGGGTTAGGTTATCATCATGTGGGAGTATTAGAAGGGTGAAGCTTGTGAACCAAAACTTCGGCAAGAAACGATAATTTGAATACCAAACTAAAACTAAGACACGAAGTTTCTTGGAAGCAGCTGTTGTCAGTGGGAAGTCAGAATTGACTATCGCTCATGCTGTATAAAGCGACAATTGAACAAATGTAGGGTTAGGTTATCATCATGTGGGAGTATTGGAAGAGTGAAGCTTGTGAACCAAAAACTTCGGCAAGAAACGATAATTTGAATACCAAACTAAGACACGAAGTTTCTTGGAAGCAGCTGTTGTCAGTGGGAAGTCAGAATTGACTATCGCTCATGTTGTATAAAGCGACAATTGAACAAATGTAGGGTTAGGTTATCATCATGTGGGAAGGGTGAAGCTAGTGAACCAAAACTTCGGCAAGAAACGATAATTTGAATACCAAACTAAGACACGAAGTTTCTTGGAAGCAGCTGTTGTCAGTGGGAAGTCAGAATTGACTATCGCTCATGTTGTATAAAGCGACAATTGAACAAATGTAGGGTTAGGTTATCATCATGTGGGAGTATTGGAAGAGTGAAGCTTGTGAACCAAAAACTTCGGCAAGAAACGATAATTTGAATACCAAACTAAGACACGAAGTTTCTTGGAAGCAGCTGTTGTCAGTGGGAAGTCAGAATTGACTATCGCTCATGTTGTATAAAGCGACAATTGAACAAATGTAGGGTTAGGTTATCATCATGTGGGAAGGGTGAAGCTAGTGAACCAAAACTTCGGCAAGAAACGATAATTTGAATACCAAACTAAGACACGAAGTTCTTGGCAGCAGCTGTTGTCAGTGGGAAGTCAGAATTGACTATCGCTCATGTTGTGTAAAGCGACAATTGAACAAATGTAGGGTTAGGTTATCATCATGTGGGAGTATTGGAAGAGTGAAGCTTGTGAACCAAAAACTTCGGCAAGAAACGATAATTTGAATACCAAACTAAGACACGAAGTTTCTTGGAAGCAGCTGTTGTCAGTGGGAAGTCAGAATTGACTATCGCTCATGTTGTATAAAGCGACAATTGAACAAATGTAGGGTTAGGTTATCATCATGTGGGAGTATTAGAAGGGTGAAGCTAGTGAACCAAAACTTCGGCAAGAAACGATAATTTGAATACCAAACTAAGACACGAAGTTTCTTGGAAGCAGCTGTTGTCAGTGGGAAGTCAGAATTGACTATCGCTCATGTTGTATAAAGCGACAATTGAACAAATGTAGGGTTAGGTTATCATCATGTGGGAGTATTAGAAGGGTGAAGCTTGTGAACCAAAACTTCGGCAAGAAACGATAATTTAAATACCAAACTAAAACTAAGACACGAAGTTTCTTGGAAGCAGCTGTTGTCAGTGGGAAGTCAGAATTGACTATCGCTCATGTTGTATAAAGCGACAATTGAACAAATGTAGGGTTAGGTTATCATCATGTGGGAAGGGTGAAGCTAGTGAACCAAAACTTCGGCAAGAAACGATAATTTGAATACCAAACTAAGACACGAAGTTTCTTGGAAGCAGCTGTTGTCAGTGGGAAGTCAGAATTGACTATCGCTCATGTTGTATAAAGCGACAATTGAACAAATGTAGGGTTAGGTTATCATCATGTGGGAGTATTAGAAGGGTGAAGCTTGTGAACCAAAACTTCGGCAAGAAACGATAATTTAAATACCAAACTAAAACTAAGACACGAAGTTTCTTGGAAGCAGCTGTTGTCAGTGGGAAGTCAGAATTGACTATCGCTCATGTTGTATAAAGCGACAATTGAACAAATGTAGGGTTAGGTTATCATCATATTTTAATTGTTTACGACATGCAGTAAGTATACAAGTCTAATTACAAACCTTGTTTTATCAAATATATCACATCGGGTGTTTGTGACCTTCATTGCAATTGCGAAACAACTATCGAGAGTGTAGGTACCAGGCCCAGGCTGTGTTTGAATGAGATATTTAAATATTTTTTTTTGGAGGGAAAAAAAAAAAAAAGGGAGAGAAATACAAACCTTACCAATAGTTTCCTTGCAAACTAAATTGGTATCTCTGGAAGGAGGTATTAGGTGCATTCTCATTTTGCGATAATCAGAAGGTCTGATTTGTGAACTGTTTGCGAGCAGTTTAAGACTCTGATTAGTCGAAAGTTCAGAACTGGTAGGTTTATAACTTGATGTTACTTTCTTAAATGATGAAAACAACGGAAGACCTGAAGCCTCTGGCGCCGCCTTCTTCACTTCACAGATAACTCTTGGACTGCATCCAAGAAGTGATGTTGGAAACTTCTTTGGTGGTGATGGTCTCCTGAATCTCTTGCTATCACTTCCTCTGGGAACCAAACTTTCAAAATTCGTCATTCCATGTGCCGTTAATTTCTTGTTTTTTCTGTGATACACACAAAAACTGATGACACTTTTGTGACCAAAATCCTGTTTGCGAACATTAATATTTTATAATCAATCATCAGATATATTAATAATTCATAATCACAAACTATGAATAAGAGTCAATGTGATAATAATAATTACGAAAAAAAATTATAATCGAAGAGAAGAAACCTAACAAAAACAACTCCTAAATGAGGGCGAAACAATAGTACAGTAAAAAAATTTTCACTGAAACAAACATAAAACGAAGCAATCTCACAGGGTGAAAACCTGTAAAACGATTTTAAGGAGATGTGTAGGTACTTCAATCTTCTGAAAAAGTTAGAAGGTTAGTAAAATAGAGAGGAATTGAACAAGGCTAAGTCAACTACCAATTAGCATAGCCTCTGCTGTGACTGACTCAGTAAGAAAGGGTTTAGGTTCACCAAGAGGAAGAATAGCAGGAACTGTTTGTGAAATAAAGTCATCGACAGGTCCCAACTCAGAAAGTAAAATTTCTCCATCGAAATCATCATCGACGTTGTTGTTTGCGAGTATATTATTAACTTCCTCGACATCGTCGTGGTGTGATTTTATATTTGAAGTGACGTCAAGAACTTCTTCCACATTAATTTTATCTTTCATTTGAGTATTTGCAAGTTTCAATGTAACAACTACTTCGTTAGAATTTAATGTTTCCGTGATCTTTGAGAGTGACTCCTCCATAACATCAACCTGTCTAATAAGGATCAACAAGGATGCCTCTTTCTTCCTCTTTTGTTTCATAATCCCAATTGCACGTTTCTTGTCACCAGCCTTTAGAAGAGCGACAGCTTCAAATTCCTGTTTTTTTTATTTTTTTTTAAAAAAAAAATATACGTAAAAAAAAAAAAGAATTAAAAATATACACACCAGCTGTTTTATTTTTTTTTCTGTAATGGATTGTTGCGTCATGAGGTGGTCAATGCCACATCTGAGTGTTTCCTATTTTTGATTTGTTTTTAAACTTAAAGCAAGTGAGACATGATTCTCACTCATGATAAAGAAACAAATATTACAAACCACTGCAGTATCAGTTTCCGTATCTGAAGTTTGCTTCAGCGGGGGTATTTCAGTTGTTTTGTACCCCAAGATGGCCCACAGAAATCCAAATAAACTCATATTGGTTATCAACCCTGAAAGGAATATTATTTTAAGGTGGTGGGTACTTAACGTCAAAAAATTTAAAAAAAAAAAAAAAAAAAAAAAAAAAAAGAGTGAATAAAAAAAACCTAACCCTTTTCAATGTTAGACGGGAAATATTTTAGGTAGGCAGTTGGGAGGAATTGTAAAGAAAATAACAAAAATTTGTGAAAAAAAAAAAAAAACGGAATTGAGCGAAAAAAAAAAAAAATAGAAGTTATTTCAGTTTTTTTCTTTTCTTTTTTGAGGCATAAATAGACGCGCACCTGGCGTACACGAAAGCAGCCCTTAATTTTATGTGCTGGTATCGAACAGGCGTGAAATAAATATTGACGAGAAAAAAGGATACAGAATTATTAGTGAGCAAGATCGGTTTGTTTGTGGAAATCAGGTTAGAATACCATATCGTGAGAAGCTGTAGCATAACACAGAGGAACACTGTGGGCATCCAGAAGTTAGAACAAGCCAGTGCCCACGTGTTTTGTTTTGTTACTTCCACCTTGGCATCGAATGCCACGCTATTTTAACTAAAAGAACAGAACAGTAACGAAGACCAGAACACTCAACTAAAGATCTAGTTGGGAGCAAGAAGGTCAGCGAGTAGCGACTCGTCCTCCTCCTTTTGCTTTTCAGCTGCAGTTACTGCGGGTTGAGCTACAGGAAGAGGAGCGAGAGTTCCAACCTCAGCGCTGTCTAGTCTGGCCTCGAGATCGTCTGCTGCTAAGTTTTCCAAGTCAGCCAGAAGCTCGTCATCATCGTCATCATCAGCGAATGGAGTAGCGAGGATTTCATTAACTTCAGTTATTTCTCTGTGCTGCTCAGCTATGTCTGCAGCTACTTCTGCAACATCATCGACGTCTAACTTTGATCTCTCAAGTTGATGAAGAACTTGTTTTTGCATATCTACGAGTACTCTTGCGTTCTCTTGTTCAACCATCTTACTCTGAGTCTGCATTAATCCATCAGCCTGAGCATGTGAGTTGTCTAATTCTTTCTCTTTATGTTTCTTTCTTTTCATACATTGAATCGCACGTTTCTTTCCGGCTTCAGTACGAGTTGCCAAGTGCTTCTTGGCTTGTTCCTCCTGTAGGTGAATTATTTAATTGATAAATAAGATACCAAACCACCGTAAACGAATCCTACGAGGGTTACGGGTGGACATACCAAATCGTTAATCTCCTTTTCGAGAACGCGTTGCCGTTTTTGCATGTTATCTACCAGTCCTGAAATTCTCTGTTGGTTGGTTTTGTTGATCATATTTATTTGTTATCGTTCATTCGTGGTGAACGAAAAAAAGGAAAGTTTGATACACACCTCACTGGTATCGCCTACTGAAGCCGTTTGTCTTGGAAGTGGAGCTGGTTGAGGCACAGTCTTTGAGCCGCCTCCAAACATCTTTGATAAAAAAGACATTAAAAATATGAGCTGTGAGTGAAATCATTATTGAGTTATTACAAAAAAAACAAAATTAAAAATAACGCACTGTGTGCTCTGCTTCTACCAAGTTGGTACATACTGTTTTCTGGATTACTCTGGATGACGAAGTAGTGATGAGAGCATGATAATTTAAAATTTAAAATTTAAAAAAAAAAAAAAAAAATCAAGAAGCAGATAAAAGAATATAAGTAGAAAGTATAAGAATAAGAAGCAGCTTACTGGTATTTTAAATTGAGGGAAGACGAGGTAGGGGAGGAGGGGTCAGGAGGGTGACAAAAAGATATTCATGGACGGAATACTTTCCTCTGCCTTGTCATTATTTCTTTCAAAGCTTCTTTTTTTTATTTTATATTATTCTTTTTTTTTTTTATTATGCCCCAAGTGAGGTGTGCAGAAATGCTTTTAAAAAAAAAAGAGGCAAGATTCTTTTTTTTTTTGCATTCTTTTTTTTATTAATGAAAATAATTGGGGTCAGTGCTTTACTGTAAACTTCAAGGAGGTTTTTTGAACTACAAAAAAATGCAATTAGTGCTCTCAGTGAACGAAATTTAATTAAATAAAACACCACCCTATACAATCAGTTGTGTCTGTGCACAACCGAACAGCAAACATCACAGCTGCTAATTACTATTTATTCACGCGCTTAACAATTTCCTCAGAAACGAAAAAGCAAATATCACACAAGGCAAGCAGGGATAAAATAAAAATAGAAACCGTAATAACCATAAGCCCTATGAAAAGGCTCTAACCCCCATGAAAAAAAAAGGCTCTAATTGTGTAGATACCTTTTTTTTTTTTTTTTTTTTTTTCTTACTTCCGCAAAGTAGGCTACCCGGCTAGAAATTTAGGTAATACTCAGTGGAGACATCATTTCAGACCAACGGGAAAAAAAGAAAAGAAAAATCGGGTACTTTCGAAGTTTTTTTATTATTCATTTCTCCAATCCGAACTTCATACGCAAGGCTACCTGTCAAATTAGAAACAACGTGACAATACGGCCACTTCAAGCTAGTTGGAGATCGAGCTCTGCGAGTAGCGACTCGTCCTCCTCCTTTTGCTTTTCAGCTGCAGTTACTGCGGGTTGAGCTACAGGAAGAGGAGCGAGAGTTCCAACTTCAGCGCTGTCTAGTCTGGCCTCGAGATCGTCTGCTGCTAAGTTTTCCAAGTCAGCCAGAAGCTCGTCATCATCGTCATCATCAGCGAATGGAGTAGCGAGGATTTCATTAACTTCAGTTATTTCTCTGTGCTGCTCAGCTATGTCTGCAGCTACTTCCGCAACATCATCGACGTCTAATTTTGATCTCTCAAGTTGATGAAGAACTTGTTTTTGCATATCTACGAGTACTCTTGCGTTCTCTTGTTCAACCATCTTACTCTGAGTCTGCATTAATCCATCAGCCTGAGCATGTGAGTTGTCTAATTCTTTCTCTTTATGTTTCTTTCTTTTCATACATTGAATCGCACGTTTCTTTCCGGCTTCAGTACGAGTTGCCATATACTTCTTGGCTTGTTCTTCCTGTAGGTTATTAAAGTTTTATTTACATTAAAGGTAACCGTCATGCAGGGTGATATAAAAAATAGTAAAATACAAACCAATTCGGTAATTTCTCTTTCCAGAACTCGCTGCCGTTTTTGCATGTTTTCTATTGTTCTGGATACTCGCTGTTTTTTTGTTTTTTGTTTTTTTTCTTATTTACTACGCAAACCATCCAACAGAAATTAATAACCCAAAATCATACCTCGTTCGTATCAATTGAGGGATCGTGTTGTTTGTGAAGCGGTGCCGGTTGCGTTGCTGGCTTTGAACCTCCACCACCAAATATCTTCGATAGGAAAGACATTTTGTGAAAGTTTTTTTTTTTTTTTTTGACCTGTAGTTTGAATATATACAATAAACAATGCGTAGTTGTGATTGATATAAATTTCAGTGGATGACCTCTCTCATGATGTTTTGACTGTTGTTCGGTTACCTCTGGATGACAATAAAATAGTAATTAGAATGTAATAATTAAAATTTTTTTTCATAGAATAAAAAAAGAAATCAAGAAGCAGATGAAAATAATATAAGTAGAAAGTATAAGAATAAGAAGCAGCTTACTGGGGAGGAGAGAAAACTCCTCTGTTTTTTTTTTTTTTTTTTTTTTGAACTGGGGGGTATGGAATGTGAAAACTGAGAAAAGTAGCAGGTTTACCCAAATCAAGATAACTGCAAAGGTAACAAACGGTTTTCGAAACCAAGATGAATAGGTATCCATCTGTTACACACCAATGACTTCACATGGTAACCTACAACTTCTAACTCAGAGAACGGGAAAACATGGAGAGATGAGAATTTCTCACAATAAATCGCTTCTGGGGAGTAGAGGCAAAAATGAAGGTAAATAAAGACAAACGGGGGAGTGAAAAAAAATGAACTTGTTTCGCATAGTAGGTAACGCTATGTAATAATAACCTCACCACTTATTCCACAACTAAGTATGTGTAGAAATTGGATGCCGCACGACAAAAAAAAAGACACTTCTAGGACCCATCTGTAAAGCTGTCCTCTTGTCTGATGTCTGATGTCGTTCTAACAACAAGAGGATTACCAAAAGTGATCTAATGAGAGAGTGCAACTTGTAAAAGACTGCACGTGTAACTGAAAATAAGACACAAAAAACCCCTGTTTCTAAACCTCCATTATCTACTGTTTCAACAATCAGTTCCTTCATATCGGAGAATGCTAAAAGTTGCTTCAGACGACTTACGTTGGATGACTAGCCATCTGCAGGAGGTCGTAATTCTGGCCAGTCTTCAGAATTCTCTCGAACTCTGTGCTGGTTATTCGACGTAGAACTCTCAAACGTTGAATCAGAATCTGACATAAGAGAATCCTCAACACTATTAGATATGTTGTTATCTTTATCATTCGATGCTGTTGATGAAATATCAAAGAAGTTATAAGAGGCTTGTTTTGCCTCATCAGGAGGAGGATCAAACCTATGATGTGATGCCTTCTCTGAAGATTTCAGTTCTTCCGGTACGTCACTCTTATCTTCAATATATTTATGTTGACCAGGTTGGTTGCTATCATCAACTATTATGTTTTGTTCTTGTGAATTATCAGAATTTCTGTTTGCCCTTTTCTTTATTATTGTTGGAACTTGTAACTCAAGTACTTCAGAACAAGGCTTACTAGTATCATTGAAAACATTTTCAGCAGCCAAATGACAATTCCGCTGTCGAAGCGGATTCTCAGAATCTTTATTTTTTCGTCCCTTCCTTTTCCAAAATGCACATCTGATCTTATCCGCAGCAAACCAATGCATCAAGGTAAAACAGTTTTGTATAATTTTAGGAGACTTAGTTAACTTTAAATGCCTTAACAGATTGATATCCGCTGTTAGAATATCATACTCTCTAGCAGCAAGAGCGAACACTAATGACCTTACGTGGATCTCACAAGACTTACTAAGTGGAACTGGTATTGAAGCTAGGAATGTAATCATATCAAGGCCGTTTAGTTCCTTTTTTAGAGGGACAGGAACAAACTCTCCACCAATGAATCTCGGAACATAAGCTAATTCTTCAGGTAGTAAAGTTGTGTTCGCTTCAAGTGTTTTTACTAAGTCACTCGCAGGTACAGATTTCCTACAATCAAATACCTCTTCCCAATTTTCAATAAATTTTCGAAGCACGTCTATCTTTGACATGTTCATTGTGTTGGTTTCTTGTTCCTGTTTTTTTTTTTTTTTTTTTTTGTTATATTTATATTGTCCTTAAAACAGTTAAAGAAACATAAAAAAACGATATGCTGACATACCTGTAGGAGTTCGACCACAACAGCAGCGAATACATTCAACATAACTATACATCCAATTACCATGAACAGTACAAAGTACACTGCTGGAACCCATGCTCGATCTCCTTGTGAAACCAAAACAGTCCTGATATCTATCCAACCTTCTGTAGTTGAAGCCGATGCTAGTGTCAGCATAGCTTGTGGTAGATTCTCAAAATTAAAATTCGTATTAATCGGATATATTCTTTTTAATTTTCCGAACAAGTCAACACCTGCGACTCCGAAAACGAAGAAAACAGACATCAGAAGCATCCCAATGTTACCAAAGAACATTAAGTTTCGGTCCTGTTTTGTGTTACAATTTGTACTCTTGCTCCACACAATAGTAAACAGTAGGAGAAGAACGAAATTAAGTGAAACAGAAAATCTCAGAAGAGTAACACGCATCAATTATTATCGTGTCAAAAACAAACAGTTCACTCAAACACAACAACTGCTTCA
Source organism: Flectonema sp. DT1601 (assembly GCA_964019425.1). Classification (NCBI taxonomy): domain Eukaryota; phylum Euglenozoa; class Diplonemea; order Diplonemida; family Diplonemidae; genus Flectonema; species Flectonema sp. DT1601. Next base: position 858,179 of record OZ025789.1, read on the forward strand.
CGAGATGGGAGGCAAAAATATTCTTAAGAGTGGATAGAATGCTGAGAAGAGTGGTCACAACATGACAACAAGAGTTCCTTAAGATGTCGTGTAAGAAAATGAATTCTCACTTCGACAATTTGAACATTTTCTAATCGTCCGAAGTGGTCAGACCGTTGCGGTGTATTCGATATCATCATTAGGAAGAAGGAAAGCTTTACTCAAAGAGAACAATAGCGGCAGGTGAATGAGAAGAGTGGTCACAACATGGCAACAAGAGTTCCTTAAGATGTCGTGTAAGAAAATGAATTCTCACTTCGACAATTTGAACATTTTCTAATCGTCCGAAGTGGTCAGACCGTTGCGGTGTATTCGATATCATCATTAGGAAGAAGGAAAGCTTTACTCAAAGAGAACAATAGCGGCAGGTGAATGAGAAGCGTGGTCACAACATGGCAACAAGAGTTCCTTAAGATGTCGTGTAAGAAAATGAATTCTCACTTCGACAATTTGAACATTTTCTAATCGTCCGAAGTGGTCAGACCGTTGCGGTGTATTCGATATCATCATTAGGAAGAAGAAAAGCTTTACTCAAAGAGAACAATAGCGGCAGGTGAATGAGAAGAGTGGTCACAACATGGCAACAAGAGTTCCTTAAGATGTCGTGTAAGAAAATGAATTCTCACTTCGACAATTTGAACATTTTCTAATCGTCCGAAATGGTCAGACCGTTGCGGTGTATTCGATATCATCATTAGGAAGAAGAAAAGCTTTACTCAAAGAGAACAATAGCGGCAGGTGAATAAGAAGAGTGGTCACAACATGGCAACAAGAGTTCCTTAAGATGTCGTGTAAGAAAATGAATTCTCACTTCGACAATTTGAACATTTTCTAATCGTCCGAAATGGTCAGACCGTTGCGGTGTATTCGATATCATCATTAGGAAGAAGAAAAGCTTTACTCAAAGAGAACAATAGCGGCAGGTGAATAAGAAGAGTGGTCACAACATGGCAACAAGAGTTCCTTAAGATGTCGTGTAAGAAAATGAATTCTCACTTCGACAATTTGAACATTTTCTAATCGTCCGAAATGGTCAGACCGTTGCGGTGTATTCGATATCATCATTAGGAAGAAGAAAAGCTTTACTCAAAGAGAACAATAGCGGCAGGTGAATAAGAAGAGTGGTCACAACATGGCAACAAGAGTTCCTTAAGATGTCGTGTAAGAAAATGAATTCTCACTTCGACAATTTGAACATTTTCTAATCGTCCGAAGTGGTCAGACCGTTGCGGTGTATTCGATATCATCATTAGGAAGAAGGAAAGCTTTACTCAAAGAGAACAATAGCGGCAGGTGAATGAGAAGCGTGGTCACAACATGGCAACAAGAGTTCCTTAAGATGTCGTGTAAGAAAATGAATTCTCACTTCGACAATTTGAACATTTTCTAATCGTCCGAAATGGTCAGACCGTTGCGGTGTATTCGATATCATCATTAGGAAGAAGAAAAGCTTTACTCAAAGAGAACAATAGCGGCAGGTGAATAAGAAGAGTGGTCACAACATGGCAACAAGAGTTCCTTAAGATGTCGTGTAAGAAAATGAATTCTCACTTCGACAATTTGAACATTTTCTAATCGTCCGAAGTGGTCAGACCGTTGCGGTGTATTCGATATCATCATTAGGAAGAAGGAAAGCTTTACTCAAAGAGAACAATAGCGGCAGGTGAATGAGAAGCGTGGTCACAACATGGCAACAAGAGTTCCTTAAGATGTCGTGTAAGAAAATGAATTCTCACTTCGACAATTTGAACATTTTCTAATCGTCCGAAATGGTCAGACCGTTGCGGTGTATTCGATATCATCATTAGGAAGAAGAAAAGCTTTACTCAAAGAGAACAATAGTGGCAGGTGAATGAGAAGAGTGGTCACAACATGACAACAAGAGTTCCTTAAGATGTCGTGTAAGAAAATAAATTCTCACTTCGACAATTTGAACATTTTCTAATCGTCCGAAATGGTCAGACCGTTGCGGTGTATTCGATATCATCATTAGGAAGAAGGAAAGCTTTACTCAAAGAAAACAATAGCGGCAGGTGAATGAGAAGAGTGGTCACAACATGGCAACAAGAGTTCCTTAAGATGTCGTGTAAGAAAATAAATTCTCACTTCGACAATTTGAACATTTTCTAATCGTCCGAAATGGTCAGACCGTTGCGGTGTATTCGATATCATCATTAGGAAGAGGAGGAGATAAAGAGATACAATAAAGTAACAACAACATAACAGGAAAAAGGACTTCTTACTTTGCTTTTGTTATTTTGAAGAAGAAAGAAAACTATTCAGATAAACCTTTAACGCAAACAGAATCCTGTCACGAGGGAAGGATGTCGAATAGATGTCTTCTCCTACTACGTCGGATACAACAAAAAAAAAGATGGGAAAATAACATACCTGGAAAAGAGTATCGAACAGTTTCTGAAGACCTTTTGCTTTATTCAGAAGACGAAATAAGCGTCCGATTCGAAGGACACGTATAGCTGAGGCTCCCTGAAACGAAGACAAAAACAACGAGATTAGAGAAATAACAACAATTGTAAAGTCGAACTTATTCCAATTTCGAGAAAAGTAATTTCGAGGATACAACGCCGTCAACTTTATTACAGTTTCTGTAACAAATATTGCAGTGAAAATATAATTTGATATTTGTTGTAGTTGGTCGTATGTTGTCGACTGTCCCTGATGCCTAACTGAAAATACAACCATATTCAATATAATACAGAGAGTAATAAAGTTTGAGAATCGTTCATGTTCGGCAATTCTATACGCAAGTTGTCGGATGTATTGAGTTGGTACCGGAGGGTTTATTTTAAATAAATTAGCCCTCATAAGTCTTTCATAACGAACATACTCTCTTTGAGACTCTGTAAGCATGGAAAACGGTCCTAGTTTGCTTCTCATTTTTGTGAATTCTGAGATTAGCGTTCCGACAATAAGATTTATTGCGAAGAAATTTCCGATTACATAAAACGAAACGAAGAACAGAGAAGCATGAGGACTGCTATTATATCGAACAGCATGATCAACTTGAGTGCTATCCATCCCATCGTACATTGGAGTTGTCCAACCATCGCCTAATGCCAAATCAAATAAACTAAATATCGCAGCTCCTAAATTATCAAAATGACTGTCGTGTTGAATCCATCGAACGTCTTCTTCGTAAAAAGTTGAATTAATTGGCCCAATTACTTCAACAATGTGAGTTCCATTGCAGTCAACTTTAGTAGTAAGCCTTCCATCAGAACAATGATAAAACCTTCCTTTGAAAAATTGAACTCCCAAAATTCCAAATATGAACACCAAGAAACCACACAGTACAAGTGACCTTGTTAACGCAGGAACACATCGGATTAATGCCTCTACTATGGTACGTATTTCATTGCTTCGAATGATTAAGCGAACGGTTCTCAGAGCTCTGAATAAGCCTATTGGGGGATAGAGAAGTCCACCGACTGCCATGATAGCAACAAAGAAGTCAACGCGATTCCAGGTGTCCCTCAGATATGGCATACCAACATCCGGGGGATAGAAACTGCCTTCAAGAGGAGGTGGATTCCAAAATCCAAGAACGAATATTTTAAGAAGCATTTCTACTGCGAAGATAATCGTGAAGACGTAGTCTCCAGCGTCTAACACTGTTCGCATTCCTTGAGGAGCCCCAGGGTGTTCCATTGCTAAGAATATCATGTTTGCAACGATAATCATTAAAATAAATATCTCAAAAATCGTACTATGAATAATCTTAGACAAGAACACCCTTGCTCTGTTATCTGATTCGAAAATACCCAAAGACGTTCCCAATAGTTGAACGTGTGTGAAAGCAAATATTTTATTTAGTTTTCTTGTCGGTACATGTTCAGCAAAAACAAAACTACAATCAGCCTCCTTAACAGTTACATAAAATGATGCTTGATCACCATCATTAAAACAACGACAGACTTCTTCGAGGGTCATTTCAGACACTATTTGTTGAGATCCAATTTCCGTGATCATCATTCCAACTTTCAGACCAGCCTTATCAGCGGGTGATCTGGCGACCACACTATCAACTATGAATGCTGCATTCTTCGAGTCAAAAGCAAAGTTGGCTCCGAGATCTTTAGCCGTTTTACACACCGTTAAGTTCTTCGAACCATCATTATTTGTTCTGGTAAACCTTCTTAACATCATTACGCTTGGTGACTTTGGTGGTGATAGCTGTAATCCGGGACACTTAAACGGGTCTTGAACATCTTCATTCACATCCTGTTCATTTTCTATTATGTCTCCTTGGTCTTTAGACATTGATAAGGCCGCGAATAACGATCCGTCTTCATTCTCATCATCCATTTCATCAAGCATTGAGTCCATTTTATCTAGACTTATCGCAATAAAGACGTTGGTCAATACTAAGTTTCCGATTGTAAATAATGATAGGAAGTAAATGACTGCCCATGTTCCTGTTGTTTTCATCGCACGTTGCATTACTGCTACCCAAGATTCACCTGATATTATTATAAAACAGGCGAGACTGGATTCCCAAAGTGAATTAAAATTTGGTCGTCCGTTCAACTTTCCTTCCATTATTTCCATACCGAGTATCGCGAATATAAAAATCAACAATACAATCACCAAACTAACATAAACTGATTCTCTCAAACAGGAAGCAACCATTATTAACATCTTTTGAATAGACGGCCATCTTTTTATAAGTTTTAATGTTCTTAACATCCGGAATGCTCGGAGGGCTGTAAATGCACTCCCACTTCCACTGACTAAGTCAGGGATGGTTATTAATACAAGAAAGAAATCGAATGAATTATAACCTGACTTGAATGTTCTTCGAGGTCCGAGTCCAATTATTTTGAGTAGGATCTCAGCAGCGAATATAACGCCGCAGACGAGGTTTGCAATCTCAGATACACTTACTAACTTTGAATCCATGTCGTGGTGATCAATAGCTAGGAATGTTATGTTGACAACCGTCACAAATAGAACAAACTGTTGAGACACTTGGTGAAGTACAAAATCTGATATTCTCAATCTCCAAGCAGGTCTACTGTCTTGACTTTCTATCTCTTGAATTGGTAATGGCGTCACAGGTAGTTCTGCTGTCCTCCTCCTCCTCGATGATGAGGTATTTCTATGCCTCTCTCTCACTGAAGCATTTAGGTTTGCATTCGTTGGTGATGTTGCAATCTGAGATTCCGCATTGTCATTACTGAGTCTGAATTTAAAAGCATCGACAACATTCTTTACAGCTATCGTACTCTTCCTCGCACTCCTCGCTGATATACCTGATCCTCTTGGAGCGTTTTGAGCTTTGAGCATCATCTCATTCTTATTCCTATAGTACGCAGATATGAGAACAGCGAGGAATAAGTTAGTTCCGAAAAAAGCACCAAAAACCGTACACAAGGTGTAAAATATCCATGCGTGAGGAGAATAAGCAGACATGAGTCGATCCATATCCTGAGGCCAATCATCCTGAGAGATTACTTTAAAGACAAGAAGTAAAGCTCTAAAAATATTATCATAATTTAATATGGATTCAACCTTTGGGAAGTCTTCTGCATTCAAACACGATACAGTCGCGTGAGGAATCGGATCACATGTGACTGTACCTCCACATGGTTGGTCTTGCATATTTCTTTGAACGAACGGAACAACAGGAAAAGTCATATTATAGTATTCCTCATCGTAGTAAGATACAACACATCTGTTGTTAAGTGATCCTCCGAATAGTTGAATTCCGAGTATTGCGAATATGAAGTTTAAGAACAACAATAACAAAACGTTATCAAGTATCTGAGGAATACTACCGAACAGAGCTCCCATGAGAACTTTCATTCCCTGAACACGAGAAAGCGTTCTCAAAGGTCGGAGAACACGAAGTAGTTTTATGACTGAAAACGATCCAGCAACTCCCGCAACAGATACCAAACTAGCAACGACAATAATGAGATCGAGAACATTCCATGGAGTCCGTAGATAAGAATCTTTATGAGCGATAAACCCTAATGCGATTACTTTTATTATGAGTTCGAGTGTGAAACAAGTAGTGAATACGATCTCTAAAGGAAAGAAGGAATCATTCAAAACATCAGACGGGATCTTCGCGTATTGTAAAGCCATCGCTAACGTATTCAATAAGATAATCACAAGTATGATATTTTGAAACCACTGATTCCGATAAGTCATAACACAAGCTCTTCTCAACGCATTCTCACGAGACAAACATACCAACGAATCACTTGTTGGTACCTTAGGAACGACATGCGACGCTTTCGGATCATTTTTCGACTTATGAACTCCCGTCGGTATCTCGAGCAAAATCGCTCCACTAGCCATGACAGCTATTAGGTTCTACCCATAAAGAGGTTAGCCCCCAAACATATTATTCTTTATTATATTACTTTTACTATGATGATGTTTCTTTCTACTGATTAAGATAAAAGAATATGAATTTTCGTTTATAGTTCAAGCAAATTCAAGATATAAAATAAAGAAAGGTACGTTTGGAAGCCTTAATCTTATACTACTCGTCTCTTTTTTTTTTTTTTTTTGACTTTCAGAAGCAACCTTCGAGTGATCGAGTAGCTAGCTGAGTAAAGTTAGTCTTTTATTGGTTATCACATCTAAGTTAAAACATCGTAAGGACACCAAAAGAATAAAAACAAGAACGAAATAATTTGGCCTCAGGCTTATGTATAAGTTAGAATATGTCAATCAAAAAAAAAAAAAAAAAAAATCGAAGGAAAACAAACAAATAATGGTTGGTTTCGGGGCTAATTAAAAAAAAAAAAAAATTCTTCGGACCATTCCCTTACCCAGCCCTCTTCAGCGAAGAAAGTAAGGGAGACACTGCGGTATCAGGCTTAAGTTAGAATATGTTAGTACTTATGGCTGTCAGTCAATTAAAAAAACAACAAAATCTCAATCAAATACAAAAATTCTTAGGAAAACAAACAAATAATGATATTGGCGTACCATGTTAGTTAGTATTATTAATTTTTGTATTGAAAAGTGAGAATAAAAAATTAAGATAAGCAAAGGAAAAGTTTTCATCTCTGCAGTTTCCTAACATCTAGGGCTAGGGGGTAATAAGAAAACGAAGTTTCAGGCCTTAATCTTATACTACCTTGTCCCTTTAAAAAATATATGGAAAAAAAAAAAAAAAAAAATCAGAAAAAAAAAAAATCTGCTATTTCTACTTACTCCCTTTAATCTTCTGTGTCCCTGTATAAACATAAAATAACAAGTAAACGACCCATTTCAAAAAAAAAAGACAGCATTAATAATAACTTACTGACATTAATAAGTATTATTTTGATATGTTTCACTCGATAAAAAAAACCGATGAGAACATAAAAAAAAGTTGCAAAATATTGAAAGAACATCGTCACAATGGCCCTGTTAGATAGATAGATAGATAAGGAAGTCCAATACATTGCGTACTGTGCATCGCTGATACAGCAAACTAGGGAGCCATCGGGTTAACACCCTAGAGCTACGAGGCAACAGCAACGTAATTAGACCCAATCTTATTAGGATTGTTTTATTATAGCTTGTTATAGTCAAACTATCAGGGTACACATAAAAAATAAAGTAGCAACTTTTTTTTTGGAGAAAAAAAAAAAAAAAAAACGAAATAAATTACAAGTCAAGAAGGAATAAAAAAAATAAATAAATAAATAATAATACAAAATACGATCTTGTCGGTCTCAAACTCAATTGTATCAAAAAAAAAACTTTCTGGTAAACAGGTATTGGTTTCTTCTTTAAGGCATCCATACCAAAAGTTATATTAAAATAAGGATCGAACAGTTGAGATCGCTTATTCAGATTATTTTGGTAGGAGAGTGAAAAACCTTCTTAAAAAAAATATATATCAGTCATTCCTTTTTTTTGTGAACAAAAAACACCATTTTCTCACCGCCTGAGCAAGGTTACACGATATGTTACTTTTGCTCGATTTTTTATTTTTTGGAATCGGGGAGGGTGCGATCTGTAAAATTAGGCATAGGGATATACTTTTAAACATGGTAAGTGCTGCTAAAAAGAGATAAACGTCTCTTTGCAAGATTTCCTTGGTACTACTCAATGATAAATATTAATCCCAGACCTGGAATGGAAAGATCGAGAAAATCTGAGTAAAAAACACCCCTAATTTTTTTTTTTTTACTATTTTTTTCCCTTCTACCGCACTCAAGAGATATGCACCTTTTTACTAACAAATCAACCCTAGTAGCAATTATGTAAGGAAAATGTTGCATCTGTGGTGGTGATAATGGCCCACTTGTTGGAAGCTTCCCTGAAGTAGTTGTCAAAACATTGGTTCGACGTGCTGAGAATATTACTTCTGAGTCACGTGTCACCATCACCAACTACACCCTCGTGTAAATCAGGAAACCAGAGCCTCACTCAGGATATCACCGAATGGTGGATGTCCGAGGCATCAGAACCATACAATACAGGGATCTGTTGGGTATAAAATAGTCAAATCTCACCCGCCAAGTAGTACCTCAGGGGTCAGATAGCACTACTGAGGAGTCAGACAGCACTTCTTCCGAGTATGAGAAGTCTTCCATCAGCACTAGCTATGATGATGATGATGATGATGATGATGATATCACTTCATGTGGCTCTCATAATTCATCATAAGTTGTGACTTCATATAAAGAAAGTGTTGTACAAGTGTTTTCATTAAGTATCAAAGTAGGTCCAAAAAGACAGGTAGTAACAATCTGCCTCACCGGCACATGCTTAGTACTCTTTAATATATTTTTGCTCGATTATTTTTTCTCTGGATCCCGCTGGGCCAGCAGTGTAAAATTAGACCCTTCGATTAATTTTTAGTTTTGGTACTTGTCCACGGCTGAGCTGATTTAGTAAACCACAAAATCTCTTTTCTCAATTCGGGTGACAAGTATGTGATGCCAACCTCCCGATTTCGGACGGAAATGAACCCAACGATGCAGCGCATTAAAATGCCGCTTCGATCGAAATTTTTACAATTTTTTTTTGAAAATCTTTTTCAATGTCCAAAATTTGTTCGCAAAAAAAAGGAATGGCTGATATATAAAAAAAAAAAACGAGCGATTTTGTTAGTGTTGAAAAAAAATAATCACAGATAGCTAACCATCTTGCTCAAACGTACGGTTTAACACGTCGTGTATGATTCAACAAAAAAAAAAAGTAATGAAATTCGACTAGAATCTTTTTGTTTCTTTTTCATTTCTTTTTTTTTCTCATTCAAATTCGATTGAAGAATAAAAACCAGTCAGACGAGCGTTATATTTTTGTTGATCGCAGACATGTAAAAAAAAAAAAAAAAAAAAAAAAAAAAACTGGAGGGTGAAGATATAATTTTGAGAATATTTATAAAGACATAAATATAAATGTATCAAATGTTCAACTATTTATTAAAAATGAAATAGATATAACAGAAATATCAATTCTCAATCAGAAAGTAATTTCCTTCCTTAACGACTTTTGTTGGTACAAACAAAAAGGGGAGGTGGGGGAAAAAGGTATGTTAACCACACTTATGCAACCGCTGGTGCCTTGCCAAAGACTATAGACGATTGTTAATGTAGAGTACGGAATAAGAAATAAATTATAAAAGAAAAGACGGAAATTTTTTTTTCATTTTAAAAAAAATAATGCATCAAGATTCTTGATGTTTTTTTTATTATTTTCAAGTACCACCTTACGAAGTTAATCAGTTTTGCGCAGCCTTAGAAAGTCGACTAAGGACAGAATCAAGAGAAGACTGTATTTTGAAATTATTACTCACGGTTGTGTTATTATTCATAAAAACAAGATTGTAAATCATACCTTCTGCGAATCGTATACCCCAGCTTCGGTTAATTCCTTGACTGCCTGTTCATTAAGTCCACCGGGAGTTTGCTCAGCAATTAAATTTTTGAAAGCTGAAGGTGTTGTCTTACTGTAATGAGCAGCATCAAATGAGATACAGTGGTAGAAAGCACCAACGAATTCAGATGACACTTCTGAAGAAACACCTTGTGTAGATAACCACTCTTGAAGAGCTTGGCACTGAGCGTAGAATGGACCCATCATTGCAGTTGTTGTTTGAAGTGCTCGTTGGTGGTCCTCAACTTCAATCTCAACAACAGTTCCTAACAATTCAAATAATCCTTTTACAACTTCATTACTTGGACATACTGATGTCACACCACGTTGGTGTGCAACAGGTGGTAGTGGTACAGCCTTGCATACTTTAACTCCACCCAATGCTTCAGAACAAGCAGCAATTGGTAATGTTGCTATCAAGTTTACTATAAGTTTGTTAGTTCCTTTAACTTCTGGATTCAAATCGTTCATAGCAGATTCCGCAACCTTCGGTACAACTCCCAAAAAGATGATATCACTGTGCTTAGCTACTTCCGCATTATTCTCACAGCGTTTAATCATATCTCCGTATGTTGAGAGGAGTTCAGCTACCTTTTCAGCACCTCTCGGTGAAACATAAATCGGAAATTTGAATTTTCCCGTCTCAGCACCAGCCTTACATAATCCTTTTATTATCGAACTGTTGATAGTCCCAACTCCTACAAATCCGAGTGACGGAAGGGAAGACATGTTTGTGGTGAGTCTACTGATATTGATAAAACAATACAATCAGAAATTATATTATTCAGTTAAGGTAAACAGTTCTATCATTGTATGCTTGTGACCTGGTAAGTACAAAAGTGAGTACCAAAAAAAACAAACACAATGTTAACTATAATGAAGCAACGTGACAGCCCACAGTGTTTTGGATAGAATCGTGGATGAAGGGCGTTTCACGTAATTGAGAAAGGGGGGGGAAAAAGGAAGCGGGGAGAATGAAAAAAAAGGATCAATATTGAGGGTTTTCAGTGCGCAAGCAAATTTTTTTCCATTACTCGACTGGCCCAATGACCTTCTTCGATACCCTCAAGGAATTCTGCGTTGACTATTTTAGCTCTTTGATTCAACCACATCCCATCTTCAGAATCAATACGGAGATACAATCCTTCGATGGTTTCCTTTGTGTAGAAGCTCTTTGTTGCAAGCAGAGACAGGATATCATCTTTTGTTGGATGTACCTTCGCCGATAACGTTTTTACAACACTGATTGAAGTCTTTGAGAGGAGAAGATCACGAGCTGTGATTCCAAGGAATCGACAAGTTCTTTTATCATACAGATCGAAAGCAATAAAATAATCAGGAAGAGCTGTATAACTAATACCATGACGAGCAACCATCCATTCTCCATAAAGGGAATAACGGTCTGAGAGAAGTTCAAAAAGTTCTGTTTTGTGGGTGTCATACCAAAGTTCTAGACGACTCCACTGAGTTCCAGACGATGAATTAATAAGCTTCCCTCTATTCTTAAATATAACCTGGTAGCTTTGGTCAAATGAGATGCCGAGATTAGCTCCATCGATCTTCTCTTCAATCGTAACATAATTATCATGGAACGGTTTCACATCATCGGCACTCATTAATAGGTCATCTCTACCAACAGATCCAACTCCATACAGATGTCTGGTTCTGGGAAACTTTAATACCGAATAATTCTTTTCACCACATTCTTGGAGGATTGGAATTCGTAGTCGGATGGTGTTCTCATTTTTTGTTTTAGTGGAATCGACAGTCATGCCGTCTAATAACGAACCGTAGCAGTGCATTACACTGGCTGGGTATTCTGAAGGTGATAGCGAATTACTCTTAATCTCAACAAACGCTGAAAATATTTGATTTTGAGATATAATCAGCGACATGTGTGGATACCCACTCCCAGAGAGTGATTTCTCATAACCAGCCAGAATGGCTTCAGCCCTTAACGTGTCTTCTGAACAACAAAAATCAGCAAGGCATATCAACGATGTGACTCCCTCATGATGTACAGTCGCGACTACAGCTTTGGTTTTGTCAGATAATAGGGTTCGTTCAAATATCGGGTTAAGGAAGTTTTTAATTAAATAAGCAACGCAATCACCCTTACCTGTGTCATTATTGAGGTTTAAAAAGTGTGGAATGTACTTGTGAGGAAGCAAGTCAGAATCATTGCAATGTGATAGCAGCTTAACGAAAATTTGATGAGATTCCCAACTAACGAAATGGATCGCAATAATGTCTGCACTCGACTCACACATCTCAGCTAGAAGGATAGGAACTTCCATTGAAGGAGTGACACGCATTGTGTGAATGGTTATCCCTTCAGAGGAATTGTTAGATTTATATTTAAACCAACCTTTAGCTAGTCCAGTTGTTACTTTTTGTTTGAGTGCTGGGTCTGAGTTGTTCCATTGCTTCTTAATTTGTTGTTGTTGAAAATCAGATCCCTGCTGTAGTACTTTACTGAAATTAGTAAACATTCTAACTGCTGCTTCGAAAGGTATTTGAAGTAAGTTTGAGACAGCAGCAGAATTAGTGTCGTCAGTCAATTGTTCAGTTGGGTCAGAGTGTGAAGTAGAGTCTGTGGTTGCTGAGGGTCCAACAACCCAATTCCATTTCTTAGAATAATGACCTTTAGCAGGAATTTTCAACGGTTCGGACAACGGAGGGACGTAGTCTGTTCCGGCAACATGCGACTGATGAAACGTATCAGTTAGCAACAATCCAGTACCTGAAGGATCGATGTGTGTTAATCCACAATAACCAGGTCTGCTATTAACTGAACCAGACTTTGAAATATTACTAATTTCAACTAACGCATGACTGTGAGTAACAAGAAGAACAGATCCAGAACCAGAATGTCTAATTCTCAACGCATCCGCAACGTCAATAACTCTCTGCTTAGCTGACTTCCCTGTCTCTGGGTATGTCGGTAGTTGTGGTTCTTCTGGAGCTGTGCTGTAGTCAATCACAAGTCCTCTTTCTTTGACATACCTCTCTACTGCTGTTGGATTATTTAGTACTGGTTCACTGTGAAATAATCTTGCACCTAAAAACTCTGATAAACCTGGTTCTATTCGTATACTACCAATTGACAGTTGAAGGGCAACTTCACAGGCTGTTTCAACACAGCGTGTAAAGGGAGAGCTGTATATGCAAGTAACTGGTGGGATGGATGTTGTTTTCAGAATGTATTCTCCAGATTTCTTAGCCTGAGTACGACCTTCTTTTGTAATCTCACAATCATCTGAATTTTCAGGAAAGAATAACTTCCCTCTGTAGTCGAGTACTCTATCTGTTCTTTCAGCATGTCTGAGAACAAGTAAATCACATCTTGCTCCTGAGGACTTTGAGGACGATGACTTTGGAACTATTTTTAGATCCTTGGCATCATCCCACACACCTGGTGTAGATGTTGGTGGAGGTGATAAGGTTATCTGTCCCGGGGTACTAAACCTATCTTTGATCCATCGTAATTGGATATTATCAGAAACAGTATGACACTCGTCGTATGGTCCTTCCCATTTCTCAGGTTTCTTATATCCACGACAGAATGAGTCAACCACATCTGATGCTGAGCCAGAGTCAACTGTCGCGTGATCAGTTCGCTTCATCGCACGTGCCTTGCAAAGATCTGGAGAAACATCAAAATGAATAGTTTCAATAACTATATTCGTATCGACTGCTCTCGCTCTTCTCACCCATAACTTCCTTTCTGAAGGCGTTACATTACACCTGTCGAGAACTATCGACTTCTTTTTCTTTAGAGCTTTTTCTAAGACTTTGACGCATTCATTTTGAGTGCCGAGTTCGTCTTGACTGATGACTTCCCATCCCTTTCCTTTCAAGAATGACGAAAGGGTACTTTTACCAGAACCTGGAAGGCCACAAAATAATATCATGTGAGGGACACCAGGCTTTGAAGTAGGTTTCGCAGGTTTACCCATTTTTTTTTGTTGTTTTTTTTCTTAGAAATCTGTGAAGAAAGCTTTTTGTAGTCTGACGAAAGTTTTCAAATTGTTGAACACAAAATAAAAAAAGTATATAACTCAGTACTTATTACAATCATCAACCTGTTTTTTAAGAAATAATCAAAATATATTTAAAATAACTATTCAAATTTGAGCTCAACTGCAGATGCTCACATCGTACAGAGTCAAGTAAAGTAAATAATAATTAACACAAATAAGAAAGGCTAAGAAACTGTTTAACTGATAATCGCGTCTCATGGCACGACAAACACAAAGATAATGCTTGTTAGATTAGCATCGATTGGAGTCCTTAAGTAAGAATACTCTGATCACGTCTCGTAGTGAATAACTCGGTGTTGTCTCCTACCTCTCGATAGTTTTTTAGGCTTTAAGGAATCATTTACTCCTTCCATCCATGGCGGTAGATCGAAGGCGGGTAGTTCACTTTTTGATGATTTGTTACTTTTTTTAACTCCTCCAAAGTAATACCAAACAGCCAATGCAAGCACACTCCCAAGGATGCAAACTCGTATTGCGGTGTCATAGTTTGCGGTCAGAGTCATGTTTCTGATCTAAAAAAAGAAAATTAGAAACCCAAACACATAAAAAGTACATAAAACAACACCGCAGTTCTGGTCGTGGTAGGATGTAGTCTGTTTAGTATGATAAAAAGTTAATTGTTGTCGTAATTGCAAAAGGAACTTTTTATGTGGGGCACTACAAAACACTGCGCGGCAATTCAAAGAATTGACCGCGCAATCATTTAGTAATTCATCACGTGTTAGGTATAACAACCCTTTGTCAAAGTAGATTGTTGGTAAGTGACCGCAAACTACTTAACAGCGACAATGAGATTGCCTACATTGTACACTCGGCTGCTCCTGAAGGAGTTGACACACACTAAACGCTGAACGCTGTCAGATATATTGAAACGGTCGATCTCCTTTTTTTTTTTTTCTTCTTTTTCTTTTTTTTTTTCAAATTTCTTTTTTTTTGCCGAACGTTTCTAAGTTCTCATTTGTGGTGCCTTACAGGTTCTTGCTAACGTAGGCAGGATCTCTCTTTTCCGGTGAATAAATTTCCAGAAAATATTTTTGTGTGCTCAAACCTTACACTTCTTCACTACACAACATAGTAATTGTTGTAATAAGAAAAGGATTTCCGTGCTGGAAAATAGCCTTAAAAAGTTCCACTCTTCTTTTTATTTTCATTCGTTCAATTTTTTTTTATTTTTTTATTTTTTTTAAACCGAAATTTTTTTTCTTTTTGAAAAAGGGTGAATATTTGACTGCGAGCATCACACGAGTGCCTGCAGTCACCACCACCGGGCTAAGAAGACTGTTACCAAACAGGTAGTCAGTTTACTACACCCCTCTTCCTCTGGAGTTGCTGCTTCCAAAGAGTGAGTTGTAATACCAAAGTTGGGCAACTCCAAGACTGCAAAGCATAACGAGGGCAGATACCGACCAGAACATCACTCTGTCATATGTCGCCTCAGCTGTGTCTTTGTGAATCCTCTCTCTTGTTCTCAGATATGCCTGTTCTTCTCTAATGCTGTTTAGAGATTCTGACAATCTGTTTTTTTTTTTTTTTTTTTTGTGTTTATAATTGAGTTTTTTTTTCATAATAGCCAAACAAACAAACCTGATAATTGTTTTCTTTATTGGTTCCATTGGCTTGAAAGGACCAATCCCTGGCTCTGTGCGGTCATTACTTTTAATGTTTACCATCACACTCTTCATCATAATACCACCATTCTTAACACAGAATCTGTAGATGTCATTGGTAGATTGTGATCTAAATAAGATTTTCGTCTCTCCCTTAGTAGTGCTAAGATCTGTTGTGAATATTATGTTGCCGGTGTCATGTTGGTTTGGTTCTTCATCGAGATCACCTCTCCATGGTCCGCTTACAGTTACTAGCAGATCGTAGCCTCCGTCCATGACCTGTTTGGTGTTGTTATTTAAATAGTTTTGTTAGATTCGCTTAGAAGGATAGGAGACCATACCACAATGTGAGAATACACTTTACTGGCAGCATCTGATGTTTGTTCGTAAAAGCATCGCTGTTCTTCCAGCTGTTGTTGTTGGTTGTTGTTGTTGTTGTTGTTGTTGTTGTTGTTGTTATGATAAATTCAAATTTGAAACACAAACCTCCATAGGGAATACGAGTGACCCAGCAGTAGATGCGAGGGCAGTAGCTGCCAGCATCGACGCTATGAGCATCCTCATGATCGACATCTGCAGGTGGTTCCCGCTGTAAATAAATGAAAGTAACATAACTCCTCTACCAGTCACAGGATGTTGACATCAGCGTTTATATTATTGTTGTCCTGTGATACGAATATTAAATACAATTATCATTTTTTTTACTCTAAATTTTTTTAGTGGTATCGCTGGGATACGAACGTTTAAGTCCTTGATACGGATCGTTTCTCTTAATATTATTTTTTTTTTTTGTTCTTTTCTTACGTGTACAACATAAAGAATTCCCATCTATTGTCTCGACAGTCTCTCGACAGCAAAACAATATCAGTAGTTCTGAATTTTGATGGAAAAAAAACAGAGAAAACACAAAATTACAATAAAAAACAAAACCTTTTTCACTACATTAAAATACGATGCATACCTACACTGACGACATCGCATTAAATGGTTAGTTAGTCGCAGGTGCAGTCTACTGCAAAAACCAACTGTTTGATGAAAAAAGTAACTTCCACAAACTATTTGTTTTTCTCATCATGCAGTCTACTGCAGAACCAATTAGTAGTAGTCAGAAAGACCTAAAGTATACAGAAATCTAATTTGATAAAAGTTATTAGATGCTGCGTTGATTCCCTACGCAGTCTTCTGTCCGATTGGAAACATGTATGAAACAATACAATGCACCTCACTAGAATTACAGCCACCATTGAATGAGGTTAACCCATTAGTCATGGTACAGTACAATACTCTACGTGAGAATAGCTGCGCCCGTGCCGTAAGGCAGGTCGCCTGATTGATAATTATAGAAAATGATTTGCTTTTTTTTTTTTATATTTTAATTCAAAGAGGAAAATGTTCCCAGGAAGGCTAGAGCCGAGGGGAAGGAGTTTCCCACACGCACACAATGTATCAAATAAGAGGAATGGTCAACAGTAATGAACACTGAGTGAAGTATACTTCAAGGTATCACTACTTAAACAACAATTATTATTATTAACAATACATCACCTTTTCGAGAGGTGTTGGAGGAGTAGTAAGTACAGACAGAGTAATGTTTGTCACAAGCTCATCAACATTTTGATGAATTGTCCGCTTCCCTCAGATGAGTGTAACAGCAACAAATCACAAGCAGACAGGTCATCATTTATATATTTATGCAGCCCATCCTGTCAAGTGTCTTATCTGTTCGATGACAACAAATATAACCCTGTTTGTGTTTAGTGTGTTGAGTGTTTGGTGTTGAGTGTTGATATAGACAGTAGAAATAAACAAAAGACATACAACGTGTGGGGTGCAATTCGCATGTAGCTCGGCCAGAAGCCAGCATACATCCCACGAAGACCTTCATTTCGATAAGTTACTCGAAGACAAGATAACGGACTAGAATATAATAAATTATCACCTTGATGCATCATACGAGATTTCACCAAATCGACTGGCTGAGATGCAACTGTTGAAAGAAACCCAGCAATGACTGACGCAGCAATGTGTGTTGGTAATGTGTCTCCGTATTTCCACGAAGGTGATTTCATTAATTTTGTTTTCACCTCATCGTAGGCTGATAGTTCTACGCAGGCACAGATACCAGCTCTTCCAACATTTGGTGATGCTCCTTTGTATAATCCAGAAAATGATTCTTGTTTTAATATTTGTTTGAACGCTCCAATCAGTCCTGGATATTTCTTTCCCGTCGTATCAGCCTGCATACGGATTTTAACAACGTCACAAGGTGTGAATATAAATGATGAGATACAACCGCTGGACATTCCTGCAGCCATTTTGTGGTAAAGCTTGAGATCACTTTTTGGTACGTCTCCAGCAATGGATTGTTTTATTGGTTCGTATAGTCCGAGTCTACAGGTGCCGTAAGTTCCAGATCGTAGCAGAGCGGGTTTTAATCCTTTAAAGAAACCTCCAACACCTTCTGTCTTTGCAATCTTTGTAGCACAGTCCAACAGGCCGGAGTATTGCTCACCGAGAACACCACTTCTCGATAGCTGCATTCTGACCTTCAACACATCAAGTGGTGTACAGACAGTGTCAGACACTATACTTCCTCCAGCACCACATACTAGTCCTTGCCACGGCTGCTTTGTTCCTATACCGCTCATGTGGTGGGGGGATCTGTGATACTTAAATTTAATAAACAAATAGAGCAGTGCAATCCTCTTTGAGATAGATGATAGAGAATGGTCTTTAAGACAAAATACAGTGCGATAATTAATTTTCTGAATTGTCACCTTATTCCATAAGAGAAGGACGCAACAACGACGCTATGACTGGCACAAACCAGTTATGACCCTGTGGTAATTTTTCTGTCACCTCCGGCTTCATCCAGGCCATCCGTGGATCGGTACTGAAGATCGCGTATCGAGCAAGCTTTTACCCTTATGCTCTACGTGAGATTTCTGTTCTCACTGAGCTTGCCTTAGGACGCTGCTATTTGAATGATGAGGTGTCTATTGTTTTACAAAGTGACCTCCTTTTATTCATCAGAAATAATTTGACACCCCATCTATCTAACCTTCGGAAGATAGCACCTCCAAACCTGTTAACAGAAGGAGAGGTCGAATCGTACAGTTGAACGTAAGAAAATAAAACACCACCACCAGTATCACTCGAACGTGCGACAATAGCGATATACGTTCCCGGTCTTGAATCGTTCTTAAGAAGGTGAAGTGACCCAGACATTGAGCTTCCTGTGTCCTCGTGGAACGTAGTCCACTTTGATCCCATTAAGTTAACGAAGCTACTCCCATAAAATATATTCCCAGCGGAAGGCGCAAAATAATGGGATCGAAAAGCGTAGCTAAACCTATCTGCTACGATCAAATCATTATTTTTAAAGTATTTATTAATTTTAATTTCCGACATCTTCGGAACTCCCACACTATCACTAATAATATCAAATGAGTAATAACCCAATGAGAGTCCTCCAATAACTGAAACACCTGCTCCGACCTTTGCAATATTCCGATATAAGTTCTTACTCCACTTGTTTCCTGTAACAAATGTGCCCATCGTGTGACTGGATTAGATCTGGAGAACGGAATTATAGTTTAGTGAACACTTCTTACCTACACGCACACAACAAAACAAAGAGTGCTAATTAGCTCAGCATTCGAAACTGGCTTCACCCTCTTTAGTGACCCCTCTTCCAGGAGACTTGTCCGAACACCACCAGATCCCCACAATAGCTTGCAACACAATTCCTTTCGGATTCAGGCTTGGGCTATTCCTTGTTCGCTCATTCCGCTGCTGAGGTTCAGTATTCAACAACTCTAATAATTATTTAAGAATCTTATCACCGATGGAAGTAACACTAACCAAGACCAGTGTCGTGAGATATTTATAACGACTCAGAAAGAAATCTCCAAACTATATTTGAGAGCTGAAAAATAAAGCAAATCATCAGCTACGATGCATACGATGAAGTCATTTCTCTTTACCCTGCCCTGTGTAATAAGAATATATATTCAGACTAATAATAAAAATAACATTATCTGAAGGCCAAATCAAATCCCAACATTATCTGTCGGAGTATTCCACTCTTTAGTTCGTTATATATGAAAAGAAGTATTAATTCACTTCTGGTTTACATAATTAATTGTTCTCAGGTGAGATTCAACAGCTTCGAACGACGTACAAGATTAGAAGCAAACTGCCCAGCGACAATTATCAATCTTTCGATTCCTTGGCAGCCTTCTTGGAGGCGGTCTCACCCTCCCGTTTGCGTTTTGATTTCAAGGATGACTGTTTTTAGTTATTGTGATGTTTCATGGTGATAAAGATCAGATACAATAATAAGAATAAACAATATGCATACCAAGTTTTCTGTTGTCTGAGTTAAGTGAGCAAGTTTGTGAAGAAAGTGATGGATGGTGAGGCGAAGCTCTTCACTTTGTGCTTTTGCAGATGCTGCAGATGCTTTGATGGTGTCGCGGTCAGCAACAGCTTTCTCAATTCTCTTATCCCAGTCTTCCAGTCTTGCACGTTCTCCTAATTTCTTCATCATGTCAGGTACTTTGTTACTCTTTCGCTCTTCATCTTGACGTTTTATTTCATTCTTACATTCCTCCAAGGATTCCTTCGCCTCTTTCAATTTTCTGACTAATTCCTCAGACTTTACTTCTAGTTTCTTGTCTGTTTCATTTAATCTACTTTCTACTAGTTTACTTCTGTTTAATTCGTAGCTAAATAAATTATCCATTCCTTTAAGGACCTCTTCTTTCTTAGCTGAGGTGATTGCTTTGTCGGTTCCTTGCATGGCAGTGATTAAGTTCATGGCTTTGCTTACGACGGAATCGAACTCATCTTCCGCGACAATTACTCGCTCGTCACGCCAGTCTACGGAAACGGTTTTTTTTGGAACAACGTTTCTCACCATTTTTTTATGTGTTTGTGTTCTGCTCAGTAAAGAAAATGATAAAAACACCATCCAAGACTACGACCAGTATGTCTTACCAATTACAGGTCAACTGTACTCATACCACATAATGTGATACCACAGAGTGAGGTCTAATAATGAAAACTCAAGGTGAATAATAAAAGAAGTCTGAATAATAAAATAAGCTTCCAGCTGATGGTTTACAATGACGAAAACACCCTCTGTGAAGGGAACCAAACTTTTTTTCTTTCTTTCTCTTTTCTTTTTTTTTTTTTTTCCTCCCTAATCATCACAACATCAGCTGGAGAGAATAGAGAAAAACACGGAAGAAGATCAAAAAATTAGTGCAGCAACTAAATGTTGGAAACCAACTATGTTAAACAATGACGCTGTCACTACTACTGAGTGAGGAGATTACAACTTCTGTCGGTGTATTCGGAAATCTGAAGTTGCTATAACCGGGTAAGGTAGGTATTCATAACCAAGAAGTTGTTTTTATAAAATGTCGTTAGAAAATTAATAACTTCATTACCAACCACTTCACTCACTCAGAAAACTAAAATACACAACTCAGAAAAGAGACAGTTCAGCGACGGTAGAAACCGTGCTGTCAAACAAGATGGACAGAAGACAACAAAATAAAACTCAGGGATTGGTAAAAGTAAGTTCTCCAACAGTTCTTTCACGGCTTGCTATCATTTCTACGACGAAGCTCTTCTCTAAAATGCTGTGCGAGCCATGCAGCTGCGTCATCGGGTTGATCTATCAGCAGTCCTCTGATTGCCTGTTTTTATTTTTATATTGTCTGCTTAGTAAAGATATATTTCACTGCTAACAATAAACATACTTTGTCAACAACATAAGGAATTCTCTTAAAGGAGAGATACTGAGATGGTTCTAGTAGTGGTTTCTTACTTAAAGGTGAAACATCCCTCTGCGGGAAATCAATAGGAGCTGACGGAGACATTAGTGGAACAAAACCACCTTCATCTGTAGGGGATGCTATGGGAAGATCATCCATTACAGTTCCGACATCATCAACTAGGATCTGTCGACGTTTTTTTGCGAGCATTTTAATTTTGAAATGCTGGACCTTCATTGCGGCATTTACAGTGTTGGCTAACTTTAGTTGAATGTTGTGACCAGTTATGACAGCAGCGTCTAGCTCTTCATCAGTCACCTTCTCAACAGCGTTAGCGACTACTTGAGTTCCCTCACAACCTGATAAGTAAGGGTGGATTAATATTTCACGAACACCTTCACGAATTCCTATGCGTTCAGATAATCTTTTATCAAGTAGTCCTTTGTGTAGATTTATTAATTCGGAATCAACTTCATTGCCTGCTGTTGTAGGACCGTAATCAGGTTCTTTATTTACAATCGAAGCAGATATTTCACGAACGTTGTTACCAACAAACGGAAGACGTCCGAATGATATACAGTAAAAGGTGACACCAAGTGCCCACATGTCTGTCATTCTACCTGGGATTGCTTCGTTCTTAATCTGTTCTGGTGTGAGGAATGCTGGAGTCCCTTCAGTGTCTAAGACCATATCATCAACTCCGTCTCCGTCTTTATCTCGAGTGCTGCTGACTCCGAAATCACACCATCTGACGACTCCTTTTTCACTTACTAAAATATTATCAGGTTTTATATCTCTGTGAAGGACATTGTTGACGTGAATGTAATCGAGGCCTTGACACATTCCAATTATTGATCTTTTTAGTTGTTCATCGGGAAGTGGTGGCATACCAATACTCCAAATTGGACCATTTTGAACGTAATCTAAAAGTAAATAAACTTTCTGACTTGACGGGTCGTTAATAACTTCGTGAAGAGACACCACATTTGGGTGTCTAAACTTCTTCATTACTGCAATCTCATAGTAAACGTCGTCTAATCGAGTTTTTCCTTCGTCTCCTTTCTTTTGTCTTGCGAGTGTTGATTTGTTTATTATTTTTAAAGCAAAGAACTGATCTGTTTCTATGTGAACGACTAATTTTACTTTGCCGTATGCTCCTCTCCCGACTTCTTGGATTACGGCGTATTCATTTATTGTTTTGTTTCCCTCGTCGTCTTCGCCAACTACCAGATCATCAGTCTCGACGACCATATTACTGTAAACTTTCTGTGAAGAGTGGGAAGGTTGTTTTTTTTTTTTTTTGAGAAAAATAAAAAAAAAGAATGTTTTTCTTATTAAATATGTCAAAACACAAAAATAAAATAAAAATAAAATAAAAAAGTTATTATGAAAATCTATTTTCAATCTAAATACAACTGCCACAAACAGAACTCGACAGTGAGTTTAATAATTAGTATCCTTTATTAGACGTAGCGAGAATTACTCTTAATCTGTCGAGGATATCAACTTTAGTTTTCTGAAGGAGTTCTTGTTGTGTTTCAGCTGATTCTTTTATTGGTTTTCGAAACATCTCAGTTTCCGGAGGAGGTTTATAATCTAGAATTCGAGGTTTAAATGTACACTCCTCGTTTATTGAATCTAAAATATCAAATCGACGAGGAACTGAACTTGATCTCTTTTTATGTTTTGGACCAGTCTTTGTAGTGGTTTGAAGAATGGCAACGAAATCTGATTGTGTTAGTAGTTGTGAATCAGGGAGTCTTTTCGAACTCATATCGGAGTGAACTGCTTGATAAAATGATTCTTTATGACGTCTTTCCCAACAATAATGTAAAATGTCTGCCACTGTTGGTGGACTTGAATTAATCAAAGCAATGACTCTGTACAGTTCTGTTAGTTCTTTTACTTTTCTAGTCACAGCTAGTTGCCGGCTTTTGTTACTAATAACGATTTCACTTGTTGGAGTTTCATTACGTGACGATGATCTGATCCTGCGGAGGGGTCCGGATGTGCTTTTTGACAACATAGCAACGACATCCGATTCATGTAAAGGTTGTGAATCAGGTAGTCTTTTTGATACCAAGTCACGTAAGACTACGCTATAAAAATCTTCTTTAGAAGAGTACTTCTTACAGTAAGAAGTCAAGTCTGCTACTGTCACTGATCCGCGAGTCTCTTCTTGAACGTCTTGAAAGAATTCTTTTAAATCTCTTACACGTTTTTCATCAGCTAAAGTTCTCGTAGCATTACTAATATGAATACCTATGTCACCATTTAGAATCTCTTCTGTGTAAACTTCTTTTATTCTTTTTGATGGTTGATTTTTTTCTGAAGGTGCCGGAACACTTACGCTTCTCCTGTTCTTGTTTGGAACAGCGTTTACAAGGGTCTGTTTGAGAGCTTCTTTTCGAATTTTATTAAGAGTTGCTTCTTGATGAACAGAAGAGTATACTAATCTGTGAAGCCACTTTTCTGTTTCATAACTTCCAACTTTTACAGCTGGTTGACGAAGTTGGTTTGGTAAATGACTACTTCTAATTGCTTCTTGAAGTGAACGTACTTCATGTGATCGTTGAACTCTACAGTTTGCATCATCAAAGAGTCTGTTGTGAGTATTCGGATCAGGAATCTGTCCATCAACACTTCTTCTTATAAGGTTTGGTTGAAATGTACATTCGACTACTTCTCTATCTCTTGATGTTACAATTGGTGCTTTAACAGGTCTCTTTCTATTAAATGCCTGTTCTCTATCAACACCCTCCGCATATCTTGTTATCGCTGGTCTAAAAGGATGATTCTCTTCCTGAAGTTTTTTATACGCTCGTTGTGATGTAGTCCATTGTCTTTTCATTATTTCCATCTCCATTCCGTTTTGGTATAATCGATAGCCGGGATTTTTCATTTTCTTTGATTGAGTTGGTGGTGGTGCTGGTAGCGGTTTCGTAGAATCTTTCAAACTTTGTTTTCTCGGAGGAGTCGACAGCGGAATTGACTTTCTCTTTGAAGGAGATAACGATCTGGCTCGTTGAGGTGATTGTGATTGCGATTCCTCTCTCCGCTTCAACTTTTCAAATTCCCTTTCCCGTTGTCTCTTCTTAGCTGCTTCAAACTTTGGCGTATTTTTCTTTAGCCTTTCAGATCTCTCTCGGTATCCTTGAAGCTCTCTCTCAATCATTTCTTTTTGCTTCTCATCTTTCTGAATTGCAATCCGTTCTAACTCGCCTTGAGCCCTTTCTTGTAATAGAGCATCACACTCGCTGTTTAATACTACCAGTTCCTGTCGCAAAGCTTGGTTACGGTTTCCTCCATCGTCGTGTATATTTACAGAATTAGAAGAGAAGTCTTCTTCCATATTATATTCAACTGATTCCTATTAAAAATAACTTTACAAGAATTACAACGATTGGTTTCTTTCACTACAATGGAGCGAAAGCGTCTAACGTCTCCAAACATAGGCACAAGACAAAAAAGCAAAAAGTTAGTTTTGTTAGTTAGTTTGGAAATGCTTCTTCATGTGGAGCTGAAAGCACTCTTTCTAATTTCTAGAACTAGAGAGATGACGCCTTCTTTAACTCCAAATTTCTTAGTAACAATAAAAAAAAAAAAAAAAAAAAAAAAAAAAAAGGAAAGGGTTTTTTTTCGAACATGAAAAAAACCATCTGCCGCTACTGATATTTATTAATGTCTTCCCTTCTTCTTCATTTGCAATAATGTAAGTTGCAAAAAAAAGAAAATACGATAAGGAAAAAAAAAAAAAAACGAAAGTCGCCCCTCTGTCGGAGAATTATCAAAGAGGATATGTTTTTTTAGTTTTGGGAGACATTTTTCGCCCATTCTTGTGGGTGCAGCCTGCTGCAGATGTCAACTTAACTAAACTTTTAGAAACTTATAAAAGAACTTAAAAAAGTTAACAACAAACACACTTAGCATTCCTGCAATACGTAAAATGAGGTTGAAATCCTCAATGCAGGGCTGACGGAGAACAAGAGACAGAAAAAAGAAGAAAAAAAAACACATAGACTTGCCACATTTTTGTCAGCAAAGTACCGTTGGTTGGTTGCGCGTTATAAAGATCAGCAAACCTGTAAACGATTTTTTAATCTGATAATATTATATTGATTTTTTTTTTTTTTTTTGTGGGAAAAACATTAAAAAAAAAAAAATATGGCGAATACAGATTGCTTTATGTTTCCTCTGATAGAAATTTACTACAACCCCATCAGAGTGAGAGTTACATGTGCTGCCTGCATATTTTTACCTTTAAACGGGAAACAGAAAAATGAAAAAAAGGTAAAATGACCTGCTACTGACGGCCTGATAAAAACAAGAAGAAGAGGGAAAAAAAAAACATAGAGGTGTAGAAGCGTAATGCTCTAATAAAGCATACATATCACGGTCAAGGGGAAGAAGGAAAAAAGAAAAAAGGTTTTCCTTGTTATCATGGAGAGAGATACAGATGTCAATGAAAAGAGACTTTTTATGTTTTTTGTGTCTTCTCTGATTTTGATACAAAGGCATGATTAAGTGACCGTGGTAACATAGCAGTTAACACCAATGCAACTATAACGCACATCGCAAGAGTGTAATGAGACAGCGGATAATTAAAAGGGTATTCCCTTTCCTCTGATATTGACCACGCAAAGAGAGCTCCAATAATAAACGGTCCTGACGCCTTCCCTAAACTACTCAGTGCCATTGATATTCCCTGCGCACTAGCACGAGAAGTCGCATCAGCCGAGTTGTTTATAAAAATAAACTGCGCAGTAAAAACAATATTAGTCGCTACTGCTTGAACAACTGCGAATATTGATAAAGCCACTAACATGGTAGTTTTATTTTCAATCATTCGAAGTAAAGGAAATGAAATCAAAACAGGAATAATAAGAAGAAGAGAACAGACAGATACGTCAGTGATAGGATACTTGTCAAATATGATTGGCATCAGTACAACACCACCAAACAAGATAGCTGCACCAGCAATAGACTGGACCATCCCTGCTTCAGAAGCAGATATTCCCAATCCTCCATATTTTCGTTCTGTTTCTCCCCACAAATTCAGTAGTTCCACAGCAGCGATAGCCTCACTCGACCACACGCAGTAGACCATCACAGGATGCATGACGTATGGATTTTTTACTAATTTAAACGGTGTCTTCCAATTTGATTTTCCCTTTTGATCATCCGCTAGAGTTTCTGGAAGGTATTTCCACACCAACACGACACTGAAAATCGCAAATGTTGCCGTCACAATCATCGGAGGTAAGTATGGATAAGTTATGTCCCATCCCGAAAGAAGCCCACCAACAGCAGGTCCCGTTATGGTCCCCAAACCCCAAGAAACCGACACAATAGTCATGGCTTTAGCGCTGTGTTTTGGAGGGGCAATTTCAGTTGCGATTACTTTTCCGATTCCGATTATAGAATTACTTGCACCTGTGAAGAGTCTCACTATGACAGCCCATCGCACTGATGAACAAATCCCAAATAACGGACTTAAGCAACTTATACATAATAATGATATAATTAGAGCTGGTTTTCTACCATATCTATCAGCAAACACTCCCCATGGTATTGATGTGAATAGACGTCCAAGCATAAAACTTGAAGCGATTAGACCAACGTAGTAGCCACTGTCTTCCTCACTTTGTCCCATGTCCCTAACCATGAATTTTAAGAAAGGGAACAAGACAGTAATGCTGATAGAATTAGTTACAAGTGCGATTGCTAAGACTCCCAATTCTTTCTTTGGTAACGGTGCGTCGTCTTCTGCGTCGGCATCAGGTCGCTCTGCGTCTTCTGCTAACATCAGCTCCACACTTTCATCTGAAGATCTCTTATCGTTGTCACCCTCACATGTGAGTTCAAGCTCTGAAGAGGTCATCGTACTGAAGTGGGGGTGAATTATTATATTAATCAAACCTTCCCTTTGTTACACTCACAAGAGACTCATATTATTTATCTCTCAAAGGTTCTGTTTAAAAGGATAAGAGTTAAGTAACGATTGGACATCTACTAAACGTCGCTACACTAAACTCAACAAACAAACAATCCAGCATGTGACTGGCAGAACCAACTGAAGTCAACACCGTTCAATTTGACTCCTCTCATCACCAGGGGAGTGCAACTCAGCCCGTGAAGACGGACCTCATCGACGCAACAACTTCAGACAAAGGCATGCACTGAAGAGACTGTCACTAAATTCTATTATCGTTGCTCCCTTAAGGTTCCCTTATGCAGAAATGAAACCGCATTTATCATCCTTACCCGCAGTAGGGTAGTCGTAATTCAGTACTAAATATTAAGAACGAGCTACGAGAGAAGGTGGGTTGGCTAACAGGATTCACGTTTTCTGTTTTCTTTCCCGCAGCCACCCACCTGGTTTAGATGGTTCCAGATTCTCATCCACTCAACGTGTGTTTACGGATTCAACCGTAAGATGTGTAGTCGACACAATTCAATGACAAGACAAACACTTATCTGAAACACTATTTCTTTGATTGTTTATCGACCAACAACAGACTCTGAAGAGAGTTTACTTTGTTTGTTTCAACAATAGAACCGTTTGCGAACATCTCTTCAACCATGAAATGAGCCTTCTCAAGGTTAAACATCACGTCTAGTTCGCATACGTTTTGAAAGTACCTGTAATATGTTATATTTTATAAATTATTATAAAGGATGTCACATATGTGTTGTTAAGAAACGGAAACATTCATACCTGTCTAGCGTCTCAACAACGACGTGAATGAATTCGAGAATCGCCAACTCGTTCTCATCACCGTCGACACCTGTGGTTATTGTTGAGTTTTGTTAGTCAAGATTCGTAAAAAGGAAATCTCTCACATCGTTGACATACCGACGATGAAAAACAAAGAAGCATATCTGCGATAAATAAGTTTGAACTGCAAGTGTTCAATAAAACTGCACTCGTTATCCTTACGTTGTAAACACTTACGGACTACCTCACCCTCGAGAGTTACTCTTTTGCTCAGCTCCATGTAGTTCGCATACTGTGCCAGACGAGTCTGCCCTTGCTTGTTCACAAGCAACAGGAAGTGAATCATTTTTACGATGAGTTCTGAAGGGAAAAGGTTTTGAAAAACAAACACATTTACTGAATACCCAACTTGTTGAAGGACACGTATATCAAATAGTAATTAAGTTCTTCTTGAGCTCATTGGATGCGTTCTGATAAAATAAAAAAGTTAACAAGCAAGCAATCAATTCAACTCACAACCACCGAACTCACTGGTCGATGTCATGATAACACTCCAAAGACAGCTACTCTGACCTAGTTGGACTTCTTGGCCTTCTTGGCGGCAATGCGTGCCTTACGGACGGCCTCCTTCTTGGCGTCAAGCTCGTGGGTACGGATCGACAACTTTACGGTGACGGTACGCTTGTGTGGGAATTCCTTCTCTGGAAGGGCCTGTTTAGTTTTTGTTGTTTCGTTTTGGAGTTTTCAATTTTCGATGAAGAAGCCAACCTGTAAAATAAAAATAGAAAAAAAAAGAGAAAACAACAACAAACCTTTCCGTTGTAGTTGGTGACGGCCTTGGTGGCAGAGGCGTTGTCAGCGAAGTACACGAAGGCGTGGCCGGCCTTGTAGGTCTTAACCTTCTTGACGGATCCACACTTGGAGAACTCGTTCTTCAATCTCAAACGGTCCTCGCTCTTCTTGTTACGGGAAAGGTTTCCAACGTACACAGTCTTGGCGGATCCGGTACGGTCAGCCTGCTGTCTCTTCTTGGCGGCCTCAACAGTGATCTGCTGTCCCTTGAACTGCTTTCCGTTCAATTCCTTGGTCTTTGACGCTCCAGCGGCATCCTTGAAGTACAAGATGCAGTACTTTCCACGTCTCAAGTTCACGGCGTTGACTTCTCCGCACTGCTTGAAGGCAGCCTTGACGGTGTCAACAGTGATTCCAGGGAAGTTCAAGTTCTTCACGTAGACGGCCTTGCTGTCAGCAGCTCCGCTGGACTTCTGCTCTGGCTTCTTCTCGGCCTTCTTTGGGGCGGACTTCTTGGCGGCGGCTTTCTTTGCTGGCATTTTAAGAGGTTTGCGTGTGTTTAGCGCGTAGGTAAACCTTGATGGGCTGGGGGAAACGAATAAAGTTATAATTAAAGTGAAGGAACTAAAATGTCAATTATGGCAACACCCCTGTATAAATAATACCTGTCAGGACATACAATACTGGGTACACTTCAGAATCCCAACCTTCCCTCAAGTAATATGATATCGTGAATAGGGAAGTAAGTTCCCAAGTTGTACTAAAACATCAAAAGGACTGAAGCATCTTATGTTTAACAATGAAAAAAGGAGAGATGTTCTAAAACTGTTCTTATCGACACCCATTACGACAAACGAACGATATGAGTAAAAACAGCTAACAGACGCATCATACGTACTTGTAAGCTGCAGTCACCAACGAAACACTAAAATGATGAAAGGAAAGCCCCGACCTAGTTGGACTTCTTGGCCTTCTTGGCGGCAATGCGTGCCTTACGGACGGCCTCCTTCTTGGCGTCAAGTTCGTGGGTACGGATCGACAACTTTACGGTGACGGTACGCTTGTGTGGGAATTCCTTCTCTGGAAGGGCCTGTTTAGTTTTTGTTGTTTCGTTTTAGAGTTTTCAATTTTCGATAAAGAAGCCAACCTGTAAATTAAAAATAGAAAAAAAAAAGAGAAAACAACAACAAACCTTTCCGTTGTAGTTGGTGACGGCCTTGGTGGCAGAGGCGTTGTCAGCGAAGTACACGAAGGCGTGGCCGGCCTTGTAGGTCTTAACCTTCTTGACGGATCCACACTTGGAGAACTCGTTCTTCAATCTCAAACGGTCCTCGCTCTTCTTGTTACGGGAAAGGTTTCCAACGTACACAGTCTTGGCGGATCCGGTACGGTCAGCCTGCTGTCTCTTCTTGGCGGCCTCAACAGTGATCTGCTGTCCCTTGAACTGCTTTCCGTTCAATTCCTTGGTCTTTGACGCTCCAGCGGCATCCTTGAAGTACAAGATGCAGTACTTTCCACGTCTCAAGTTCACGGCGTTGACTTCTCCGCACTGCTTGAAGGCAGCCTTGACGGTGTCAACAGTGATTCCAGGGAAGTTCAAGTTCTTCACGTAGACGGCCTTGCTGTCAGCGGCTCCGCTGGACTTCTGCTCTGGCTTCTTCTCGGCCTTCTTTGGGGCGGACTTCTTGGCGGCGGCTTTCTTTGCTGGCATTTTAAGAGGTTTGCGTGTGTTTAGCGCGTAGGTAAACCTTGATGGGCTGGAGGGGAAGAAGATTATGACAAGGCCACTAACCACCAGCTACCATTTCCACGAATTTACAAAAGGAAGGCAATATTGGGGGCTGGGTCGGAGGAGGGGTTATTTTGGAGGTATGTTCTCTTCCTTATTATTTCCATTTTGTTCGTTCTTTCTTAATAGTTATTTTGTTAAAATATTTCTTCAGGTTCAGTTTATGGCTACACAATAAATCAAAACAATTCGAATCAACTAATATGGAAGCCTGATACCTACTTACTGTTCTTTAATAATGACAACAAGTACACAAAGACTAGTTTTGGTTCATTGCAGATCTGCGCAATGTCTGTTTGCTACATGAAAAATAGTACAAACAGTTAATTAATCGCGAAAGCCAACTATCATTTTTTTTTTTTTTTTTTTTTTTTTGTCTCAACACAACAACACTTGATGCTGGAAAAGCGTCCCTTGAGAAGTTAGCCGAAACGTTGGTAAGAATTACTACAGACAAAAAAAAAGTACATTCTTTTGAAAGTTTTTATTTTTATTTTTATTTTTTATTTTATTTTTTTTTGGAGTAAATATGAATACATGACTGTGGGCCTAGAAAACAGATACCAAACAGGGCGAACTCGCAAGCTCTTTTCTTTACTGATCATCAAACACAACTATCTCATGAATTCAGAAAGGAACACTTCACCCACTAGCATCACACAATAAAAGCTTGGTGCACTGTGTTGTCCATTTTATTATTATTATTATTTTTTTTTTCCTTCAATTGGTTCGTGTTTACAGAGTGTTGAAAAAACAATACAAAAGGAACATAAAAACCTAAAACAAAAAAAAAAAAAAAAAAAAAAAAAAGATAGGTAATTTTATTATTTTTCATCCAATTGCGAATAGCGTGTGAAAAATACCCTCACACGGAGATAGAATATTCGTCGGTCCTAAGAAACCGTGAGCTAGACTACACTTGTACTTATACAAGTTGATACCATTAGAAGACACACTTAGGGTAAACATTAGTTATGAGATTTTTTAGCAGTATTGGTCACTCAGTTTTTAATTTTTTAATTAGGCAACATCCAAACGGACAATAAAGAGGCTGACGTTGCCAACGCTGGAACTTATTTTTTTTTTTTTTTTTTTTTTTTTTGCCCCAGTCTCTGAAGAATTACATCACATCAGCGCAACAGCTACAATTGTAAGCAATTAAGGCCTGATTAATTTTGTCATCCGCAGCAAGGTCAGAAGACAATGAATCCATATAAGCTTTTTTTTAGGCAAAGTAGAAGGGGAAAATACCCCAAACCTTTTTTTTTGTGTGCTCAGTATAATTAAATAACGGGCACCCCAATCAAAATCGAAAAGCACAGAGGCCAATATGGGATGTGAAAAGAATTTTTTTTTTAACTCCGTGGTAGTTTTCCACTACACACTGCGGAACTGAAATCTGACTAAGCTACAAGGGTGGCTTCATTGTGATAACAAGAAAGTCAACCATTTTGGGAAGGGGGATTTCTTTTTTTTTTTTTTTTTTTTTTTTTTTCGATAGCTTTAAAAAAAAAAAAAAAAAAGAAAAGAAACTATTTATACAATATAAGTCGCTTGTACTCATGTTTTTAAAAAAAACGATTCTTGGAAAAACGTTACTGTCAAAAATAGTACAACAACAACGACAACAACACGTGGAAAGACCCACCAATGCCTAAAAGGGGTAGAGAGGGCGTCACTAAGACTCCTATACTAAACAGACTTGTTCAATTAAGATACCTGCAGTATATCATCACATCATTAGCACTCGTGAGCCTTTTTTTTTTTGTTTTTTTTGGGAAATGTTACGTCACACAGGAAAAAACTGAATTATGCTGTTTTTTTTTTTCTTCAGTGAACTAAATTGGAACAAATAAAAGCAAGCGATGACGTGAATGCAATAACTCATATATAATTAACACGTCACACATGCTGGTGGTGTACAATTTGTGAAGAAAAGGAAGTGCAAAAAAAAGTAAGACTTTTTTCCCTGCACTTTTTTTTTTCCCTCCCCCCCCCTCTATTTGGGAAAAAAATCCCGAAAATTCCAACAACAACAAAAAAAAAAAAAAAAAAAAAAAAAAAAAAAAACTTTGCATGCTTTAGCAAAAAGTTTGCTTGAATATACAAACTATATGCATACTGCTTTATGTGTTGTGTGATGATACAAGGACGTAAACAGGTAAGTCAGTGTTATTTCTTTTTTTTTCTTTTCATGTTTTCTTTCGTTGGTTTCATTATTCTCAACTAGGTTTGTTTCTGCTTACATTTATTCCAGTTCGTTATTATTTTGCAAACGAAGCCAAATTTGTGAACTGATTTATAATAAAGGGAAAAAAAAAAAGCAATAATAAAATAAAATATACTTAAAATCCGTAAACCAATATTCCGCACTTTCATTTTTTTTTTTTTTTTTTTTCATATCTTCCTCATGGGATCGCACTGCCGCAGTCACTATATCTTTAAGAAAGGCGGTTCAGTATGCTTTGCTATCGGGTTGTTTAATTATTTACTTTTTACAAAACAAGAAAAAAAAAAAGTCGTATTTTCCTTTGGAGAGAACACAAAAAAAAAAACCTGACTCAGGTCGCAAGGCATCCAAATAGTAACATCTAAATCGCCAACATACTAAGCTAAGAATGACGGGGTGTATTTTCCTTATTTTTTGGTTGTGAAAAATCACTTTTAAAAAATTCACATCAAAAAAAAAAAAAAAAACATCAAATAACAGTTTCTGTGCACAATCTCCAGAAAGTGCTGCTACAAGTTTTTTTTTTTTTTTTTTTTTTTTTTCCCCTCCTTATTGGTAGTGTTGGTACTTATTGCCAACATAACATAAGCACTCATAGATTACCTTAGTGAAATAGCAATTGCTAAGTGTGAGTGCATCACACCACGGCTGTTTTTGTGCGAGCAACCGAAAAACAAGCCTATAACGTTGCTGCTTCTTTTTCGCTCATAAAACATGTCTTTTTGAGATCGGGAGGAAAAAAAAAAGAGATCAATCTGTTTATTAAGATAATCTCGTGTTGTTGTTTTTTTTTTTTTTTTTTTTCCCCTAAATACTCTTACATAGCGCTTAGCAAGTATCTTGAAAGGCAGAAGCAGACGCACAATAAAAAACAAAACAAAAAATACTTCTTGGTTGGAGGCTGTGCAAGCACAGAAAATCAAACATTAAATCCGAGTATAACCAAGGGGGAAACGGGGAGAGAAATACTTAAAATTTGGAGGGGAAATACAAAAAATAATGGGAAGAACTATGAATACTAACACAGGAACATCACTGCTATTTTTTAAATATATATATTTTTTTTTTTTGCACTTTTCCTTCCCATGTTGGGATGAACATGTGACCAGCATTCCACAGTACCTCTGAAAAAAAAAAGATGTTTGCTTTTAAGTATGATGAAAAACGGGGAAAAGAAAACGGGTAATGGGGATATTATGTTTTATTTTCTTCTTTTTTTCGTTGGGTATTTCTGTTTTTTTTTACTATTTTTTTCTTCGTTTCTTTTTTTTCATTCTCTCTTTTTCTCTCCCTTTTTTTTTTTTTTTTTTTTTTTCTTCCCAAATGCCAACCTTACAACCCTTCCATGTAAGTAAAACTACCCAGTCAGCAGTCGTACAGCTTAAAAGCCTAGCGTGATATTACCCTTGAAGATGGCCCTAGGATTGGAGGAATCCTACGAAGGATCCATAGCATCACCAAACGAAGGCTTGGCATCAAATGAGGCAGAGTGTAATGCTGAGTTGATACACTTAGGACTGGGAGGTGTTCTTGGAGAACCCGCAGGTGGAGGACTACTCACTTCATCAACAGTACCTCCCTCCGTCAATGGTGATGACAGTTCCCATTCCAGAAGCGTTGCGTGGTAGCATGGTAGCGGTTGATTCTTTATCGAAAGTGATATTTCAAAAGATTTTAGAGCATCAACGAAACCAATATTCGGATTTATCACCGGCCTTCTCCGTTTTACAATATCATGAGCTAGCGCATAAGGAATATTTAACTTCTTCATTAAATAAGCAATAGTAACAGTTGCACTGCGAGATATACCTTGTCTGCAATGCACCAGTGCGATTCCGTCAGATATTCGCACTGCCTCAAGCCATTCTATGAGTTTTGCAAAATGACTTGATATAGGAGAGTCAGAATGGTCAGAAACTTTTATATCCAAATAGTCTATTCCCGCCCACTTACAACAAACAGTCTCATGCTGTAAGTTTAATATATGTGTGATTTTCATTCTCTTTATTTCTTCTTCTCGATTAGCATCATATGCCGCTCCCAAATACAGCCAAGGGAGTACTTGAGATGCAAACAAATCACCAGGTACAGGTTTTTGATGTTCCTTTTCTTTAAGTGCTTTGTTGCAAGGCTCCAACGCCTTTAGCCCTTCTCGGAACTTTACCCTCGCTACTTTCTGCGCCGAGGTGCACATATTTCTCGACTTCAATCCACCGCACGAACCCAGCGCTGAGGGGGATTAAATATTTGAATTTGTAAAATACGAACTGTGTTTGTATCATATTAACGTAACGATAATTTAACAATCTGCTAAGGATACAGTGAATTATGGTGATGCTTAACTTTAGCCTTTTGAAGTAACTATTTAGGTTTGATTGGACTGATAAAAATAAAAATGTTAACAAGCAAGCAATCAATTCAACTCACAACCACCGAACTCACTGGTCGATGTCATGATAACACTCCAAAGACAGCTACTCTGACCTAGTTGGACTTCTTGGCCTTCTTGGCGGCAATGCGTGCCTTACGGACGGCCTCCTTCTTGGCGTCAAGTTCGTGGGTACGGATCGACAACTTTACGGTGACGGTACGCTTGTGTGGGAATTCCTTCTCTGGAAGGGCCTGTTTAGTTTTTGTTGTTTCGTTTTGGAGTTTTCAATTTTCGATGAAGAAGCCAACCTGTAAAATAAAAATAGAAAAAAAAAGAGAAAACAACAACAAACCTTTCCGTTGTAGTTGGTGACGGCCTTGGTGGCAGAGGCGTTGTCAGCGAAGTACACGAAGGCGTGGCCGGCCTTGTAGGTCTTAACCTTCTTGACGGATCCACACTTGGAGAACTCGTTCTTCAATCTCAAACGGTCCTCGCTCTTCTTGTTACGGGAAAGGTTTCCAACGTACACAGTCTTGG
The DNA here is from genome assembly GCA_964019425.1 of Flectonema sp. DT1601. Classification (NCBI taxonomy): domain Eukaryota; phylum Euglenozoa; class Diplonemea; order Diplonemida; family Diplonemidae; genus Flectonema; species Flectonema sp. DT1601. Next base: position 893,946 of record OZ025789.1, read on the forward strand.
CGGATCCGGTACGGTCAGCCTGCTGTCTCTTCTTGGCGGCCTCAACAGTGATCTGCTGTCCCTTGAACTGCTTTCCGTTCAATTCCTTGGTCTTTGACGCTCCAGCGGCATCCTTGAAGTACAAGATGCAGTACTTTCCACGTCTCAAGTTCACGGCGTTGACTTCTCCGCACTGCTTGAAGGCAGCCTTGACGGTGTCAACAGTGATTCCAGGGAAGTTCAAGTTCTTCACGTAGACGGCCTTGCTGTCAGCGGCTCCGCTGGACTTCTGCTCTGGCTTCTTCTCGGCCTTCTTTGGGGCGGACTTCTTGGCGGCGGCTTTCTTTGCTGGCATTTTAAGAGGTTTGCGTGTGTTTAGCGCGTAGGTAAACCTTGATGGGCTGCAGAACGGGGGGAGGAAGTAAATAAACTACACAAACACAATACTCAACGTAAGAATCCAAAGTAATCTTATTACTTATACGATAAAAGTTGAGCGGGTACGTCAGCACCGGACTCCTTCAATAACGTGAAGATTTGTCGTCTGTTTAACTCAGCTGCTTTCATAAGAGGAGATACTTTTTTTAGTGTCAAAGTGTTTATAGCTGCTCCAACGTTAATGAGAATTTGAACCGATTCCAATCGTCCAGCGACTACTGCTTTATGAAGAGGTGTTTCACAAAATGCATTGAATACATTAGGAGAAACACCGCGATTTAATAAATATTTCAAGATCGTTGGATCACTCAATTGACTTGCAACAAATACTGAAGTTTCCTCAAACATAACTTCTGGCTCAGAAATGTTCGTGTCAGTAGCCACTAAATACGTAAGGGAATGATTATTTCTTCTGATGCATTCCTGAAGCGCACCGCAAGTTGCCTCCATTCCACTAGATATTAATAATTCCGCAATCACTTTATTCTGCAAGTTGCAAGCGGTAAACAGAGGGTCATCCCTCCCAAGATCGATTCCCGGTTTCTGCAGAAATAACTTCACAATCTCCGCATTATTTGTCTCAACAGCAGCTTCTAATGACAACTCTGAGGCTTCGAAGTAAGTGATGAGCTTTGTCACAGTACGAATGTTTTGACTCCGCATTGCGTTCTTCATAGCGCCTCCGCAACTAAAGTTGTAGGGGATACCTGAATCAATGTAGGCCTGGATTAAGTCACCAGATCCATCTTCAGCTTCATTAAGGTAGCCGAACCCATTAAGTGGAGCACCAGCTGCTTCTAATATTCCAATAGCAATCTTTCGTTTTGATGGAATGATACAGATTTCATCTCCTCCAACTAATCCAAAGTCAATAAGTCTTTGTGATTCTTTTAGTACCTCCCCTTCATACATTAATGAAATGTCATCTTGAGAGATGTTCTTCTCTTCTTCTAGGATATTCAAAGCATCGTTTACTGTAAAACTCTCACTAATATCAAGATGAAATTCAGAGTCATCCAACAACCTAAACACAACAGGTAGCATTGTTGTGGCACCTGTTGAAATACTACTCATGATAGTTTCCGATCAAAGAAAAAAAAAAAAAAAAATTTTTCGATGTTTTTTTTGAATAAGGCCAACTGTTGTTTTCACACACAAAGGGTTTTTAAACACTTTTTTTTATCTAAATTGAGTCTTACAGTCTTACAAAGAACAAACATGATGAGGATTGTCTGAAAGGAGTTATCGGTGGCAAGAAAGTTATTCTCCCACGACTTCAGAAAAAAAATAAAAGAAAAATATCGAGCGGGGAAAGAAGAAAAAAAATAATAAATAATCATAAAGGTTTACAAGTAGTGAAGATTTTACATTTAAAAAAAAAAAAAAAAAAAAAAAAAAACAATAATAATTATATTTCTGCCACACGCACCAACATAACGCACAGCATTTATCACAAAAAACTTTCCATCAAGGGGTTGTATCAGAACTTGAATGGTGTTTCAGGAAGAATCATATTATATAGCGTTTACAGTACTCAAGTGCTGTGTCACTATGTCTCACCCTACTAGACAGCAAGAATCGAACAATGTCCAATAGAGGAAAACACTCACAACAACAACACGTCATCTCATCCGATTTCACTGTTCCCTTTTTTTTTTTTTATATATAAATCCCAAATGAAGTCAGAGACAGACATAATTATCACAAAGAGGTCTACTTGAAGAGAGTTGTAAAAACAAAGGAGGAGAAAAAAGAAGGAAGCAGATTCAAAGTTTAGTTAGTTTAGTTAGCAAAATACAAACTGATGACTACGAGGGGTCTGGGTAGCCCGCATCAGTAAGGACCCAATCGCGAAGATCGTAGTTTCATAGTATTAGCTGGAAGTGATCGACTCCCAGCAAAGGTGTTAACTTAAAATAAATACTTTAAAAAAGAAAAACCTGCACCTAACACGACATACACATTAATAAGATCTTTACTGCAATTTTGTGACAAATATTTGTTAGTTAGCGAGGTGGATTAAAAAAGAAAAACTAAACCAAAACTAAAACTAAATAATACGTGTTCAATTCGAGGGGGGATAACTTGATACTAATATTAAATGGAAAGCAACTTGAAACTGGCTAAAACGAGAATAGGGTTCGGCCAAACCTGGTTGCAATATAAGAAATCAACAATTGGTAGCGATAAAAAATCCCATATGTGCTGTCGAATATGGGGATTCGGGGGCCACGTACTACAGGTTGAGCGCCTGGGGGGAGGAGAGATGGGGGAGGCGTTGGTAACAAACCACCACCTTACATAGTAATTTATAACCAAAAGAGAAGAAAAAAAACAGCAGCCCCACTCACTATTTTCTGATGTAACTAGTAAGGTAACGGACAAGAATACAAATACAAATATAATAATATGAAAAACGAACTGCTGGCGTTAAGAGTCAAGAAATAATCAAAACACCGTCCCCCAACCAAACAAATAGAAGGCAATCACGGTATGCACTTTTTGATTCCCCTTCCGCACAGCAGTTAGTTTTGTTTAACGTTGGAAAAAGAAAAGAGAAGAAAAAAAGAAAATTGTTCGTAAAAACAACTGAATGTGTTCTTATAAAATAGAAACTTGGTGAGAAGAGAAACAAAATGAAGAAATACAATTATTCAAGCAGAGCAAAAGAATTTTCTCCAAGCTTGCCCAAAGAAATAACATAAACAAGAAAGTCAGTAGAGGATCGATCCTTCAAGAGTTCGCGTGGCTGTTTGCGAGCGTACTATTTTTTTTTTTTCTAAAAAGAACTGGGATCTCTCTTCAATAACAAAACACGGAGCTCCTTAAAAAAGGCAACTCTTTGTATCTTCTCATAATTCGTTTCGAATACAGTCATCTATTTATATTTTAGTAACCTCATTCATGACATGAGATGTTACCATCTGGCTGGAGTTCCAACTGATGGACGAGTAGAATTGTAAGGACTAGGTGCTCGTTTTGTTGCACCAACAGGTGGAGGACTGTGAGTTCTATTACGTGTTCCATGACGAGTACTTCGACTACGAGAACGACTCGAACGTCGATTAGCCGAACTATTACGAGGGCGAGACGACACTGGACTCTTAACAAGAACTGGACTACTCGGATGCAGTACAGTCTTCCGACGAGAATGTCTCGGAGATGAACGACGAGACCTACCCGGTGAAGACATCGTCTTCACAGCTGGTAAGTGAGTCGACGCCGGTGTTGAAATAATTCTCGAAGGAGGAGGAGGTTCAACTCTTTCGAATTCAACTTCAGTGTACGACTTCGGGATATCAGTAGCTGGATGGTAGTCAACAGTCTCATAGTCATCCATCTCATAAATATCACTTCCAAAATAAGTATCAGAAAACTCACCTTTCATCAAAGGATCAGTAATTACAACTGTTGGCTCGTCAGCTGTTGCTTTTTTAGAACGCGAAGATTGGATATTTCTATCTTCTGGTGTTGGATCGATGAAGATTTTGAAATCCTCTTGAAATCCATCATTTGAAGGTGTCGCCCACCTGACCATTTGAGTTGGTAGACGACCTTCGTGAGGTTCACAACTACTGACAAGTGCTTCAGGAGGATCAGAGTGAAGCTCATTATTAGAACATATTATGTAGTACCCATCTTGAGTTGTAGTTAACGCGTAGTCAGTTCCACCTGTTTGCTGCATCCAAATTAACTTCCCTGAAGGAACTCTGTCATACCTTCCACTAAATGAATACCCAGCCTTTGACTTTACATAAATCTCATTGTCAGGTATCGTAATCGGTTTTGCTACTCTCGTAGGTTTCACATAACCATCTGAGAGATTACTAATTACGACACCTCTTCCTGCTAATGAGGTTTTAGGTGCTGCTGGTGGTCTAACTTGAACTTCTTGATCGACTAAAACATCATAATTATCAACATACACCTCACTCCCATACATAGCCGTTTCTATTAAATCTGTGTTCTCTATGTAACGAATTGGTTGAGTGACGTAAACGTGTTTCTTATGTATGAATCCTTCAGTTTCAGAACCGCTGGCATGAACTTTAAAGAAACAACCCTCATCGTCTATAATTCTGATTTCGGTATCGGATTCCAAATAAGTTGGGATGTAAGGACTGTCTTCGTATGGGTACTTTCGAAGTCGACGAGGGCCTTCGATTATTTGTCCGGTCCCTTTAACCGTGTGGGTGTCTTCAGGGTTTGTTTTTGCTACTAACTGATTGTCCTTTTCTCGTGGACGAACTCTTCGTGATCGTGACCGTGTTGATACCTCTGATGCGACGCCGTTATTGATTGGACCGATACTCTTTACTTGACGATATATATCAGGTTGTGTTCTCTTACGACTTGATGACTGACTTCTTATCTTTTGAACAGACATGTTTGTAGTCATCCATGATAACTGTCCTGTTGTTGTTGTAAGTCTTTCCCATTCTCTTATTCTGTGTGGATACCCTCCCACTTCTTTTGATCTTATCCTGTTGGGTTTCCCTTCTTCGGTAAGAACCCATCTTCCTTCACCACTGCCGGTATTTTCTAAGATGTTTTGTGATCCTTCTTTAACCCAAAAAGGAGTCGATGCATTTGGTCGTAGTGAATACGTTCCGTCTAAGTCAGGAATACCGCAGCTGACTCGATATAATCGAGGGGGGGCATCCCTTGAAGAGTATGGCATCCTCTGAAATTAAAAATAATGATTATTTGTTGTTATTAAGTAACATTTACACATATATAGAATGTAATCGTATCTCATATAGCAAGAGTATTATAATATCATCGAAACAGAACACATAAAATATATATATGAGAACAACATCAACGTGTTAATCGTGTACAGTAATAAGTTTCATCACCAGTAATGTTTTCTCATAAACCACCCCTCGCATTCGGATCAGAGTATTTTATTTTTAGCTGTCGTTGACATTCTAAAAGTTCATTCTCTTGAGTTATAGATCGCGTTGAGTAAAAACTAAATAATAAAAATAAAACAATAAAAACGAATGAAAGATAAACTCGTACCCTACGCTGTGTCACGCATTGTTTTATTAATGTCGTGATATCCGCTGCGGGAGGTGTTGGCGAAGACACATTCTCACGTTTCTTAACTGGAGCTGCTGTTGCTTGGGAAGTGTTTCCAGATTTAGAAGACTGAGTTTTTAACTTTCGTATAGTCTGTTTGAATAATTGTTGAGTTGTAGTCACATTCAGATTATAATAAAGTTCTTCTACAAGACTAAGATAGGTACATACCTCATTACGTGTGGCTAGCTCTCGTTGAAGAGTTGTTGTTGATTTTTGAAGTCGAGCAAGTTCAGAAAAGTTTTCAGACTGAGAATTGTTCATCTTATCTCTGTGGTAGTGTTCATAGTGTTGAAACATAAAATAGATAATTCGAATATAATAAGAACATACGCTTCAGTCAGCAACTCAGTAACTCTGAGCTGTAGTTCATCAGAAGCAGAATAAGCCTCACTAAGTTCAATGGATTTCTGTTCCATTTCACAACGAAGTTGATTATTCTCATCAAACAAAGATTGAATCGCCTGCTCTCTAGCATCAGACGTGGAGTCTATTTGTAAATATCTCGCTGAGGAGGACTCGATCTTGGTTTCAAGAGAGGCTGCTCGGTTAAGAGCTTCGCATAGGTCAGCCGATAATTTCTTTTTTTCTTCACGTTCGCGATCAAGCTGCTTTGACAAATCTTCATCACCAGCAACAATAACAGCGCTGGGTACAGGAGACGACGCCTCATCACTGGTATCTTGTACGTTTGTTGAGGAGCTTTGCCTCCATTGTTTTAGTTCCGTCTCTAAGTCTTTGATGTATTTTGTTTGAGATCCGTCTTGTAAAGAGTTTAGTTTTACTTCTTGTTCTGCTTTAAGTTGGTTTATTTGACGCTCGTGGCTTTCTATGATGTCTTGAATTTGTTTTATTGAACCAGCGGCCTTAGCATTAGACTCCTCTAAGTTCTTCTTTGACTCTTCTAGTTGACTTCTTAGGTCTTTTACTAGGTCGTTACAGGTCTCAAGTTCATTTTCTTTTTGAATTAATTTTAATGTGTCAGCCGAAGAGGGTTCTCCTTGAGTGGGTGAGTCAGATGTCGTTGCTAGGGTGGTTTTCCATTTCTCAACCTCGTCGTTGTATTTTTCAAACCGATCTCTCCAGGCTTTTTCCAACATGTCCCTCTCGTTAGCGTTTTTTTCAGCTTTCTCAGTTGACTGTCGTATGTTGTCTTTTAGTATAGTCACTTGCTCATGGAGATTTTTTATATAAGAATTATCCATGTCAGTCTTTGATGCATCTGACCCCCTAAGACTGATGATCATGTTCTTCGATGCTTCTCTGTCTAGTTGGGTTTGTTTTCTCCATCCTTGAACCTTAGCTCTGTACTCACCGTGTTCTTTGATTTGTTCAGTAGATTCTTCTCGTAAGTCTTCGTGTTGTTTTCTTAATTGACGTAATTCATTTTCAGCTATTTGTAATAATTTAATTACTTCTTCTTTCGGTGTAGAGTCATCCCAAGTACTTTCACCACTAACTTCTGTTGTTGGAAAGTCTGCTGCCTGCTTCAATCGATTCAACAGATCCATAATTCTGTTCGTTAAGATTGAGAGAAGTGAGTTATTAATTACATATAAATATCAACAAATGAATACGTTAAATCATCATATTATTTGGAATCTGATAATAAATATTAAACAACTCTTTCTATCTTAACTCACAAACATAATGCCAATATACAAGGAAAGGAACAGCCCCCAGAAGGGGGTACCCTTCCCAACGCAATAATGCTTCGTAAAAAGAAATTTTAAAAAAAAAAAAAAAAAAAAAAACGAAAATCGCAAATAATATTATTATTTTTTTTTTTTTTTTTGTAAATGAAAAAAAGTAATATCAATAAAAAAGAAGTGACAGTTTTAAAATATGTGTGTTATAACACCCTCCGGTAGTTATATGTGAATACCACCGCATCCCTTTACAGGTGGTGGAGTATTACGAGTTGTGGGAATTGGAGATCCTCGTCTGTCACATGAACTGAGGAACCCCGAAGACCCAACTCGAGTGAAAAACATCGGTGATTTCATTGTAGCTGGAGAATTCAGAACTGCGGTAATCTGAGATGATTGCCTACTGCGAACAGTATTGGTTTCATAAGGCTTTCCGTCACCAGAACTGAGAAAACCCGAAGACACATCTCGTGTAAATAAAATAGGCGACTTCATCACAGTCACAGTAGAGAGAGCAGACAATTGTTTTCCAACAGTAATGTCACAAATATCATTTAAAGACGAACTCTTTGTAAGATTTGTCTCAACAGTTTTTCCAGTTTCCGACAAGTACTTCGCATGATCATCATCAGAGGCAAAATCTGACATTTCTCTCTGCCTCGGACAAGTATCACTTTTCACTGATAGCCTATAACGTCTGATAGGTGGTAAGTTTCTTTTTTTTAACGCCATCTCTGCAGGTGATATCGGTGTTTTGTTATTCATATTGGACCGTCGTCCTGAAATAGGAGGTTTTCGTGAATGCGGAGACTGGATTGAAAGAGTACTCGGAGTCCTTAAAAGCGGTCTAGAAGTTCTACGAAATTTTGAATTTCGACCTTGACGAGGTGACTGTTGAGGTGAAATTTCTGAACCATCACAAGGAGAAGACGCAATGTCACGAAGGATGTTTTTTGAAATGAGTTCAGTACAGTACTGAAATGATTCATTATCTGAAATGTTTGCATCAGATGAAAGTCTTTTTCTATATCGTTTTTTCGGAATTGACGACATGCTATTACTAAGAGCCTGCTCAGGATCATCCATCACCAGTATCGTCGCATCATACGACTCCGACCTGACAGTTGACATAATCCCATCTGAGCAAATATCTACACCAGACGACACGTGATTCCTACTTATTAGTTCTATTCTACCTTCATCTTGTAGTGTCCAGGCATACTTCTGAATACGAGCTCTCCTTCCACTCCATAGAATGTATAATTCAGTTAACATATCCATTAGTAATTTTATAACGACGATGAATATTACAATAAAGAATAAAATGTCACCAGCAGGAAAACCAGCGTGGTTTGGATCTTCAGAATAGAATCCAACCGATAAGAAAACAGAAGCCACGGATTGTAAGAACAATCGTAGACAATCTGCGTAGTTATCTCTATTTCTGCAATGTGGCCAAAAAAAGACTGACAAACACAGCATTAGTGCATTTGTGATACCAGCAAAAAGCCTTGCTGTGGCACATGCACTGGCACTGCTTGTTCTCGGAGCCATTACAACAGCGAGAAGAAGCATTCCAACGAAATCTAAAATAATAAATCCTGATGAAGACTGTTTGAACGGTCTCAGAACTGAACACCATCTTTGAACCCAACAAACTTCTTCGCTGCAACTGACCCACTCACCTTTTCCAATAAAAAAAGTGAGGTATGGACGATTTCTGTGTAAAGGATCAACCAAATACATTGCACAATCGGGAACACTCCTCCAGAGATGAATAGAAACATAAATGGGAATACCGATACAAAGAATCAGCATAATGATTCCACATACAGGAAACCATAGTTCCTCTGGATACAACACAACATGAATAGACGTAAACACAGATCCCTGATACAGAGCTAACAAAGCAATAAGTGGTATTGAAGGAGCGCGTACAAAACCAAACCGATCAGGATAACGATATCGAAAGAAACGATCCGCACCCCAAGGAGCTATGTATGAAGCTAAAAGTATAACAATAGTTACTACGATTAAAATAGTCATATTGCCAATGACAGCACCGACGTAATCAGAATCAGAGATGGTGAGCTGTAGAGGTGATAATATTATCGGAAGTTCCCTGTCAGAACCATCACAACTATTTCCTACTAAAAGAGCGACCATCGAAGCCTGTGATGCAGCACCGCTACTCACAATGGATGCGACGGCTGCTGCAGTTCCAACATCATTATCGACTTCTTTAAGAACTTCTTGAGTACTTACCATTCCAATTGGAATCGCTGTGTTTGGAAACGAAGTTGTTGCAACTACTGGTATCATCGTCACATTAACAGGCGATGATGTAGACATCACTGGAACGACAGTTGGTAGACTCAGTGATGGAATCGAAGTTGTAAAAACGACGACTGGAACTAATGTTGGAACACCTGTTGGAATCAATGTGCGAGGGACTGAAGTATTCGGTGATAGTGTCCGGGGTATTGGTGTCGAAGGTATTTGTGTCGGAGGTACTTGTGTCGGAGGTACCTCTGTCGGCACAACAGTTTGAGGAATAGGAACTAACGTAGGCACCACAGTAGGCACCACCGTAGGTATCAGAGTAACTGCAACAGTCGGAACAGGTGTTGGTATCAAAGTTGGTATTGCTGTTGGTACTAATGTTGGAATAACTGTTTCAGGAACATCCGTAACACATTGTTGACAAACACATGGAATTTGTTTACTGCAATCCACGGCGGATCTGAAATTCAAATTCACATAAACTGCAGCATTCTGATTCGTAATAAAATAACACCCACCTGGGTATTTTATGTCATTCTCCTTCTTCGCCTTCTTCGGTGACAACCCCAATAACGTCACTGCTTCGTCACAGCGTTGTGTAGTTGTAATAAGTAAGTATCCGTGATTCGCACAGCTCGTGTTTTTTACTAATTCAAATGTGCATCCACCGACGTCACGAATGGCCAACAAAATAAGAAACCACCAAAACAAATAATTCGTTATTCGCATGTTTCTTGTCAAACGTTAGAGTTCTTCGGGTAATATTTTTGAAAGCATTTTTTTTTTTTTTTTTTTTTTTTTTTTTTCCCCCAAACTCTTCTGAGGAAAAATTATTATTCACGTACTCTTATTCGATGCTTAAATGATTGTTTGAGCCACATGTGTTTTATATTATCTGTTACAAAATTAGTAATAGATTAATTAAAAAAATATATAAATACTGAACAGGTATTGTTTTGTAATGCTAGTGCCGCTATTTTTAGACAGCTTTATTTACTGTTGACGTCCTGTCGTGGTACACTGCTGCTTTCCACTTATTTCATTCCACCAGTTTTTTTTTTTTTCATTTCACTATTTTTTTTTTTTACTTTTTTTTCTACCCAATTATTAAGATTTTATTTTTTCCTTATTAAAAAAGTTGTTTTTTTTTTTTTTTCCATTATTTAGTTTTTTTTTTTTTTTTTTCCAGGTCGATTTTTAGTCATATCTTTTACTTCCTCTCTTTTCTTTATTCAGCAGGAGTGGAAACAAGGGCGAGAGGACAGAACTGACGATACCTGCATTGCAGACATTGCAGTATTGGATTGATGTCATTTTAGGCAACATGGATGATAACCAAGAAGAATGGCTATTCTTTAACTGGAATGAACTATTTACTGGTTGTGATATAACTTTGTGAAGAACCGAAGCAGAGAGTGGCTTAAAGACACTTTCCGTTGTCTCCAGGGTTTGAGGAGAAAAACAAAAAAGGAGGCAAAGAGGAGGTATTTTAAAAAAAAAAAAAAAAAGGCACAAAAAATGAAAATAATAAAATAAATGACATAAAGGACCCCCTTCTTACTCTCGGGATTTTTTTTTTTTTTTTTTTTTTTTCGTTTTGTAAAGGCAAAGAAATCGAAATTAAAAGCAATGACAACACTATCAATAAAGCAGCAGGGGAAACCTATCAGTTACCGGCACTGAATGAAATGAGTCTAATGCTTGTGACCCTTTCCTCCCTTACGACCACCCTTCTTACCTCCCTTACCTTGACCCTTGCGGTATGAACGAGGTTGTTGTTGTTGTTGCTGAGTGTTGGTGTTGCCTTCTGGCTTACCTCTCTTCTTCATGGCTGAGCGAGGTTCTCTTCTCTTTTCCCACGATCTGTTAATTTGATTAAAGTACGGGTTAATATCACCCAGACCATTACCTAGGTTAAGAACTGCCTTAAGGTTTGGAATTATTGATCTGATTTCCCGAAGCTTTTGTTCCTTTCTGTCAGAGTGACCAGCTGCAAGAGATGTTTCAGCGCTAGACAATTGAGTCAAGATTTCAGTAGTAACCTCAACAAGGAACTTCATCTTCTCCTTCCATGGCTTCTCTCTGTCAATTTCTTCCTTTGACTTTAATGTCTTAGCGGAATAGGTCTTAGCCTCAGCGGCATTAGCGTGGAACTTTACCTTTGATGCCTCCTCGAGAGCAGTTGCGTTCTTCTTTCCGAGCTCGATGAGAGTGGTGAGGATGCATTCAGCAAAAGTAAAGTTCACGTCTGGCTTTTCTGCTCCCTCAACACGCTCTGGGATATATCTTGAGGTCAGGTCAAATACAACTGGAAGGCATCTCGCTGCTGTTTCTTCTGTGCAGAACGGAGCAACTTCACAAAGTCTGCGTAGGATTTGAACTGCGTGCTTTGGAGAAGCTTTCTCAAATACTTCCGGATTCGCGATCCATTTAGACACGAGGAACTCAGTGATGCTGTTGTCGATGGCTCCCTTTCCTGTTTGGGGTTTAGATTGTTATCTCTTTAGAGAAATCTTTAAAAAATAAAACAACAACAACAACAACAACAACAACATACTCAAGTAAGGAACAACAAGTTGAATAATTGAGAGAGCTCTGTCTACCCACCAGCTAGTTAGATCAACTTCACCATCCATGTCGATGAGGGATGCGAGTGTGTCAGCAACTCCCTGAGGACCAAAAACACTCTTATCAGAAGCAATCTTAAGAGTGGTCATTTCCTTCAGAAGTAGGGAAAACTCAGACTTGCACACGACGTGAAGAAGTTTGCAAATTTCATCCTTGATGGCGAGTTCGACTTCCTTTGACATTTCTTTCTTGTTAGCAGCAATGACATCAGTAATCAAAATATTTGTAATAAACTCTCTCCAAGGTTCATTAGGAGTGGCCTCAACTGGAAGGAGAATAGCACTGCAGGCTACTGCAACCGCCTTAGCGTTGAGGGAAGTCATCTGATTGTTTTATATAGTTGATAACGCCACAAGATAAATACTATTGTAATGACGTGTGAAAGGAAAGCATACCTTGCTGAGGAGGTCAGCCACGGCCTTGTCCTCCTTGTCAGCAAAACGCTTTTCGAGAAGAGCTGGAGCGTATGCTACGATGATAGCGTCAGAAGTTCCCTTTTCGTTGGACTTCAGGTAGCCATCGAAGTGCTTCGCGACTTGTGACTTAACTGCGGCATCCTCTGTGGTGAAGTATAGCTGACTGACTAACTCAAAACATTCTTTTCCAAGTTCTGGGAAGTGCTTCGCGTACTTTCCGGCGATTTCGTAGCTTCTCAACATGACGGCCTTTGGAACACTCGCTCCAGCTTTAATTAGTTCTACTACACCTGAGTAGTCATCTTCCTTCCATTCTCCACTAGTTTCACTGTATGGATGTTATGATAATAATCAATGAACTACTACTCTTTTAAAATTACTAATAAAATAATCACATACCAGTTGTATAAGCTATCCTGAAGAGCTGAGAACTTCGTTACGTAATCCGGGGTCTCAGTCTTAGTGGTGTCTTCGGTATCCGCCATATTTATGTATTTCGCGATACTGAGGTGAGAGTTACTAGTTTCAAGGCCAAACAATGTGATACTGTATTAACATTCAATCGCAAAACCCTACATTTTCACACATAAAAGACATTCAAAGGATAGTTTTATTTACTATATTATAACCCAAAAAAAAATCCTGTGGAGAAATAAAATGTCTTGTCAGCTGAAGCGTCCAGCAGAAATAGTTCTCAATGTTACAGTATAATCGATTTGTTTTGTTTGTATGTTTGTTTCTTCTTTTTTTTTTTTTTTTATGTCGGTTGCCTTATATTCTGTACTTTCATGTGCAGCACGCAGTTGATTGACACGGAGAGAAAGTAAAACTCGAAAGTTGAGTTCAGCAGTCAACAGACGTCAATAGAATAATATTAAAACTTTCCAAGAGTCTAATAATATCCTCGATGAGGATACGTAAATGGCATTCAGTAAAAATAGTTCATATGTTATCATTTCGGATATAACTTTCCTATGCAAAAGTTACCGAGCATTCCACCAACAAATGACTGATGGTGGGACTCGAACAGGTCGGTAGCGTCTTCCTTAGCGCCTTCTAAGATTGCCTCTCCTCCAGGGTGAGTGCTTAAGAACTTCGTGACATCAATCACATATCCCCTCATTGAGAGATAGAGAGATTCTTTGTTACTATGCTCTTGTAAATCGGATATGGTAAAGTGACCAGAATCGTCTTTACACTTTATATCAACAGAAGACCAGAAAGAATCAGTTCCATGAAGAGGAGTACCCCAGTCAGTCTTTTTAACGTCAGTTGGCTTTTTCAACTCCTCGTTCTGAGGCTTTTCTTCTGAGGGGTACATCTTTCCGATACAAAAGTTTCCTAACATGTTACCAACGAATTCTTGATGGTGGAGTTCGAAGATTTCGCTGGCATCTTGTTCAGCTCCTCCCAAGATCGCATCGCCACCCGGATGGGTAGTCGAGAACTCGGTAACATCAAACACGTATCCCTGCATTGATAAATATAAACTTTTAGCGTCGTTGTGTTGTTTCAGGTCAGCCATTACAAATTTACCAGTTGGATTCTTGCAGTTAATCTTTACTTTTCCCCAAAATTGTGAGTCGCCTAAAAGAGAGTATCCCCATTCAGTATGACTCTTGTCACCTTTTATTACATTAGGTGGGGGTGCATCAACCTTCTTATCAACCACATTGTCGTCGTCAGAAGTGTTGATAGCATTGTCTCCCTTTCTGGTTCGCATCATGTGGTTGTATTCCCACCTGAGTCCCAACATCATCAGAAACGCTATCACGCAAAGTGCTACCAGCGCGCGTTTGTTTCGGGAGCGAAGCAGCTTTGCGAGCAGCATTTTTAGTTTGCGACCCCCTTCTGTAGAAAGATAAATAAGTGGTTGAATGAAGTAGCGAATGAGGTACTCAGAATGGTTAAAAATATTTGCTGTGTCTGGAAAAGAACCAATATGTCAATTTGCTGGTTACAAATATTACTTTTCACTTCTTGCAACTACCTTGCAACAGAAAGACCGCGAGAAAAATCGCGAAATGGCTCTCATCAGAGCTGACAAATAAGAAAGGTTAGAGTGGCGGTAAATATAATTACGAGGACAGACTATCTATCCTCCTATGGGGGTCAGCATCGCGTTAACCTTCTCCCACGTCCCTGGAGGTAGTTCCCACTCATCGTTGTCGATGACCTTCCATTCTGAGGTTGCATTTATTTCTTGATGAGTAGTGTTGACTAACAACGATAATGGATTATTTAGATGAATGGAACTACTTGGAAGTTGTTCATTCGGAAATGTAAGCAAATCAGCTCCCATGATGACACTTCGACCTACTCCCATTGGTCGAATGTGAAATGGGAAGTGAACACAGACAACAGTTCCAATTTCAAAGGTACAAGTCATGATTTGATGACTAGTCACAAACATATAAGTCTTTTTACAGTTCTGTGGTAACACTGAATACCCTTGATTAGAACTACCTGATCCTCTCCCTTCCATACTTTTTATTATCTGCACTTCCAAAACCCTCCCCTCAGGACCGGGTGGCTTAATAACTTTTACTATCATGTTTTCAGATGTTCCGCTGTTTTTCGCAAGTTGATTATTTCGTATCGTAAGCATCTTGGTTGTTTGTAATAAGAAAGCAGATAATTGTCCAGAGCGGCTTATCGGAGCGTGAACTGTTTTAAAACGTTTCATTATTAAGTTAAAGACTGGTGTTGATACGGAACCACCACCGTAACCAAGTCTAAATCCAGAACTTGTTATGGCGGGTGCTCTCAGCCAGCTCTCATCTCGATTTCGGGGAGGTGCGTTTCCCGGATCCTCGATGGCTTCAGAGCCTACGGAATCTACTAGCTTTCTTTGGTGAAGGGATTCTTTAGGTATTTGTAGCATCATGGTCTTCTTTTGAAAAGAAAGCCTTCCCGAATTCGGATTCCTCTCAAGCGCATCAGCAGCAAACGCAACCAGCGCTGCCTCAGCTATTTTTTGCCTTTTTAAATTCTGTTGAACTTGCTCAAAATTCCTATTTTTCTTCGGAGTCTGTGACGGACTCTCCGTTTCAATAGCTTCCACACTGCCGTGGTTTGTTTTGAAAGGCCTTCGTGTCTGTTGTTGAGGGAGATTCACATGTTTTGTTTTCTTTTTTATTTGTTGGAAAAAGTCCTCATCATCATCATCGTCATCTATCTGGTCGAGTGCGTTCTCTACTATTGTAGTGGGAGCGTATGCGTTGTTATTTCTTCCTTTTATCCGTGACTTTAATAATTGTTTAGGAGGGGTGTGTGTTATATCAATTTCGTCAACGAATTTGGTTGGTTCCGGAGAGGAGGTATTCGCAGTTGGTTCGTCGTCTTTCCACTCAGGAAAGAACTCTAAAAAGGAGTCGTTGTCTTCTTTTCTTTCTCTACTTTGACAACCTGGTTGTGTTCCGTGTGTTGTTTGTGATAAATTGTCAAGCGTCACATTGGTACTCATCGTACCTGCAGTTTGTTGAGTCTTTTTCTGCGCTGCTCCTTCTCGATACATGCGAAGGAGTTCATCCCACGCAGTTGTTTCTTCTCCCCAACGAATTTCTTCGTCGCTGCTGTCATCGTCGTGAGGATCAGTTTTGTGTGAGAGGATTCGCAACATTGCTTTTCCCGCTTGCTAAACCAACCCTCTCAATACTATTACGGTTAACTTTATCTTGTGCTGTGAATTGAGAAAATAAAGTTAATCAATGAAGTAGTCAAAACAAAGACTTCTAGCTGTGCAATGACTACACGCTCCAGCAGTCTTAGCTAGGGGTGGATTCAGATGGCTCCTGGGTTTTTATAATAGTCGTTTTGTTTCTTGTACTTGTGTTTTTTTTTTTTTTTTTTCCTCATAACTTTTCGTAGTCCATCAAGCAAGTAGCCTGTGCAAGTGATAAGACATATAAAAAGTTTCAGGTCAGGTAGCCATCTTATGTCGTCAGCTTCTCAGTGACATCGCGTTTGGTGCTCATCAGTTGGCGCGTACTCAAACGAACCAAATTGTTGTTGAAAGAGACACCCCGTCAGGTTTTCGTAGAAGTACCAATCACACATTCAAAACAAAAAAGAAAATATAATTTTATTTCTTCTCATCAATCATAGACCTATAGAATGTGTCATACTCTGTTGCCGCAAGAATCCATGTCAGGATGCCAGTCTCTCCCGCATCTTCCTTTTTCTTGCATTCATCGAAAAAGTCTTCGTTAGATACGCCCTTTGATTTTAAAAAAGATTCCATCTCGCTTTCCATGATTTCTTTGAACTCGTTGTACAGGTCCATAAGTTCAGGCTGTTGTTGTTGTTTTTATGTTGAATTTAAAAATGACTTAGTAACACATTTATTAAAACAGTAAATGACAACGTACCGTAGATTCCGGAATTGACCCATCGTCTTTGAGGTCTGGGAACTTTTCACAATGGGTTCTGTTTTTGATTTGTTTTTGTTTCATGAAGTTCGTCAAAGTTTAAAATAAGTTTAGTTTAGTTAGCAAAATACAAACTGATGACTACGAGGGGTCTGGGTAGCCCGCATCAGTAAGGACCCAATCGCGAAGATTGTAGTTTCATAGTATTGGCTGGAAGTGATCGACTTCCAGCCTCCACCTTGCCCAGAGGCTAACAGGTTGTAAACAACTAAAGAAAATAAAAGAGAAATGATCTGGGAGTGGGGGGAAGGTGAAAAAAAATAGAAAATCTTCTTTCTTTAATATACATCTTTCTTTATAATACGACCACATGTGCCATATGCCCACACTCCACGAAAGAAAATAGAAAACCCCGGAACAGTACATTTATGGGTCATTTCGCGGTGTGTTTCTGGTGACCCTGGGTCTGGACGCAAACAGGAAGCTCCTACCATTGGGGTTCACAATTTCCGCGTCGGAGGACTTGCAGTCGTGGACACTCCACAACAGAAAGATACTGGCTGTGTATGGTTATCGACTATCTCGATTTACACTGTTCTCCGACAGGCAGAAGGGACTGGAGTCCGACACGTCGTTGGACGACACCATTCGCCACCACGCTATTTGTATTAACCACCTGGTTAAGAATGTTGCTGTGGAGACTAGCCTGACGAAGCAAGAAGCCACAAAAACAGTGTGGGAACTGGCGAAGGCGGACAGCACGAAGGTGGTGGAGGTGCTGAAGGATGTTAAGCAGCAACACGGGAAGAAGGCCCATCAGTACCTCAAGAACACCGATATGAAGCGATGGGCAGATGCTTACTGGCCAGATGATGTTGCGAGGTGTGATACCTACACCAGCAACGCCGTGATCGTTCACCCCCAGTTGTCCAAAGCGTTATAAGTGTACTGTGGGCTTACCGAAAAGCTTTAGAAATGTACCACAAAAGATTTGGGCAGCACATAGCCATATCACTCAGCAAGAAATAAAAACCAAAAGGATCAGGTAAGATGACAGTCAGTTTAAGGTCATAACTGCGCCGGACCAAATAAAATAAATAAAAAATACATACGATACGAATTTCTCTAATTTATCACCCAAATCATCGTTCTCCATCCACCAGTCCATCATATCTTCTGTTATTGCTTCCATGTTATGCTTTACCTGGAAAGTGTTGTGTTTTTGGTAATAAGAAGCTTGCCTTGTAACAGTAGATGAATGTGATGATGGCTGTCAGAAAGAAGATACACTTGTAATCAATAATAGAAACACAAACTAATAGAATGTTAAATTATAAAAAGTAAAAAAAGCTTGAGAGGAAACACGTCTACTAAAAACAACATTTTTTTTTTTTTTTTTTTGAAGGTACTTGGCTACCCTCATTTTTTTTTTGTTAAAGTTGTTTTCATTTGTTTTCTTTTTTTCTTTACCTTTCTTATTTTTTTTTCCTTTTTTTTTTTTTTTTTTTTTTTTTCCCTCCCTTCTTACCTCATATTGCCAATCAGTTCCCATTTTTTTTTTTTTTTTTTCAATATTTCCATTTACTCACCCAAAGCTTCCTTTGCAGTTATACAGTACTCATCATGTTATATTTATTTACTTATTTATCAAAGTCAAGGAAGCCAATCACCAGACTAAGGTTGATTTACTGACGAGATGAGACGTAGACGAATCCGAAGCAAATGACTACCCACACCAATTGCATGCACAAAAGCAAACAATATCGGTGACGAAGATAATTAGGGTAAGAATTCACCCCTAAACACGTAGTTGTTAAGACTCGAAAAACACTGACCTTTTGACAGGCTGTTTTCTTTTATCCTTTTTACTGCATAAAAGTAGAGTGCCTGTTCGGCTTGTTAAGTGTTGTACGTACAAAAAAAACAAAAAAAAATTATTTTTTTTGAAATATGAAATGAAAGGCAAATGAGTTGCAAATCTGAAAAAGCAAACACAGGGAAGGCTATGCGTAAGCAGGATGGTCGTATGCGTTCGCGCAACAAACATCTGCTACACAAATTCCATAAATGAAATATTACCTCCCGACAAGGAAAAAAAAAAAAGTTTTTTTTTTGAGGGAAAAAAAAATAAGGGGGGAGAAGAAGAAAAGAAAGAAAAAAAAGAAAATAACATCTTTTTTTTTTAAAGAAAATAACAGAGAGAGAGAGAGATGAAATAACAAAGGGGAAAAGGGGAGAAGAAAGAAAAAAAAACCATACAAAGGGAAAATGGGGTAATGAATGGAAAATAATGTAGCAAGCACTCCGCGGTTGCGTAGTACCATACTGTAGAATTAAAAATGAAGTGGCCTACTATTTTAGAAAGGAGGACTAACAGAAGCACGCAAGGTGTATTCCCACCACTCCACGGAGTTTCTACTTCCATTCTGGTAGCAATCTAGAATACACGCAGTATTGGAGAACTATAAAACGAAATGTTGAACAGCAACAGGTGTCACATGAAAAAAAAGGGAGTGGGAAAAAAAATAATCCTCCCCCTCCTTTTCAGTCACCACATTTTCAACAACGCGAGAGGAAGTGAGTTTAGGAGGTTTAGACTACAACAAAAAGAAAAACAGGTGGTACTGGGGAAATCAATCATACACAGCGTTCAACAGCAGGGGATTGAGAAAGGAAACAGTACTCTAATTCCTGTGTACACACGATTTAACGAAATTACGAACGTGTGATCTCAACCGATATAAATAACTTTTTTAGAATCGAAACGTTTATCGACAATCCTATCAACAAGAATATCAGTAATTTGTGAAGTTTTCAATCGTGGGAAAAAAAAGAGAACAGTGTACGGAACCTTTTCTATATACATGTCAACAAGACGAAAGGAAGGAGGGGGAAAGGTTTTTGGGATGAACAAATAATATTTAAAAAAAAAAAAAAGAAAAAAAAATAATAACAATATAAAAAAAAATAGAAGTCGATCTTCGTCTCATTATGAGAAAGCGTGTATCTATTTTTTGGGAAAAATATTTTTTTCTACCTTATTTTTTTTTTTTTTTTTTTCTCCACTTCTCTTCCAGTTGAGAACTTTCGCTGCTTTGACGACGTTCAACAGACGAAGAAATCAAAATAAAATAAAAAAAAAAGAGGAAAAATTTATTTAAAAAAAAAAAGAAGCAAAAAAAGTCAGCTTGTGTTTGATACACTATATCGCTGCTTTTTTTTTTTTTTTTTTTTTGAATTTTTTGATGCCAACCAACAGTATTCGTTTCGATATATATGTAGTAATAATCCATCCTTCTATTGCCCCTCTTGACACGTTTTTTTTTTTTTTTTAAATTTAATTTTACTTTATTCATGTTCAATACTCGCTTGTAGTCTTGCGATTTTTCATTTTTTTTTTGGTGTTTTTTTTGTCAAAATCCAGTTTGCATGCAATAAAGAAGAAAATAAATTATATATAAAAAAAAAGAAGAAGAAGAAGAAAAAAAAAAAAACGAATATGCGATTATGATATTCGTTTCATTTCTTCAGTTGATTGCGTTTCCTTACTACTACAGGTTAATAGAGAACTAACGTCATGTTAAAAGTTCTACTTGGATCGTAAAGCATGACAGAGGAACAGTCGGCGGAGGAATCTTTGAATGAAATTGGAATAAGGGAAAAAAAAAAAAAAAAAGAGAATAAAAAATAAAAGCAATAACAGTAAGAAAAAATATAAAAAAATAAGAAAAATACAATATTATTAGGGAGGATCACCGTAAGGCGAGCCGTCCGGGTTGGGAAAAAGGAGACAAAAGTGAACTACAGAACTGCCTTGTATTTCTGTATTTATTACGTAATAATTTGATTTTTTTTTTTTGATTTTTTTTTTTTAAAAAAAACTTGTTTTTTCTCTCCATTCTTAATTTTTTTTTTTCTTTTTTGCAAACAGCCACCTCTGCTGTGAATATCGAGAACGTGTCCTCGTCTTCACAGCTGAATCAGAAAGGAAGTAGACATTGTAGAAGCAAATTGAAGGGGAAAAAAAATAAACAGAAAAAGGCGGGAAAAAACGAGAAAAAAAATTGGCTGGGGAAAAAAGATTAAATAAAGAGCTAATGACCAACATACCTCAGAAGAGGTTTCGCTGGGTTTTTTTTTTTTGTTTTTTTCTTTTTGTTTTTTTTTTATTATTATTATTTTTTTTTTTTTTAGCTTTTTAAGACAAAGGCATAAGAGAAATTTAATTCAAGTATTCCGGCTCTTTTTTTTTTTTTTTTTTTTTTCATTTTGTGTCTCCATATAAGAACATTGAACAACGCCGGTAAGCGCTATCAACAAGGGGATTGTGAGGTTCAGACTGATATTTAACAACTACGGATGTCTTTGGAATGGGGGGAAAAAAAAAAAAAAAAAAAAAATAGCTACAACAATAGATTCCTAATGATAAGCAAAAAAATGCTCCCTCCTACGACAACCTTTTTTTTTTTTTTTTTTTTTTTTTGCAAACAAAGATGCATGTGGCGCGACTGCATTTCATCAAAAAAGAGCGCTGTGACGCATAATGTTGAAGCCCGAAGGAGCTTCCCATTGCCAGTACACGCTACGTCGCACATGGGTACACAACCCAACACACGTCTTGAATGATTATAAAAACGGTGTCAAAAAAAAGAACATCTACTTAGTCATTGGAAAAAATTGGGGGAAAATAAAAAAATAAATGAAAAACCATTAGCAGTAACCATGCATTATCTACCTGAATGCAGAAGCTTTCCACTCATTTGATTTTTTCATTTTAAGAAAAAGATTTAACAACAGGGATTGGGAATTGGAAGTGGGTATCGAGATGTAATTCCCAGTTACGCAGTTCTTCTTTACAAGAATAGCTGATGAGAAAAAAAGTGTCTCAAAAAGAGGCACTACTAGGGGAAACGACAACCTTCTTCTAAAAGAAAGTATAAATAAAGCAATTATGATGTAATAAGGGAGGGGAAATCTCTTTTTTTTTTTTTTTTTTTTTTAGTTTTTTTTGTAGTAATCTCTATAGGAATTCCGCTAGTAAGCAACCCACCTAGAGGCAGGGGGTCTTTTATTTTTTTAATTATAATTTTAAGAATCGCTGCCGCCAAGATGGCTAGCAACACTAACAGAATATTAAACTGATCAAGCAACAGAAAACGATGCCCAGAGCTGAAATAAATTCATCACCTTTGAAGTTATCCAAACGTGAGAGAAAATATTTATCGAGGCATAGGTGTGCAAGAACGTTGGCAAACCGCCCCAGACTTTGGACAAACACGTCTCAAATGACGCGGAGATAGAGGTGGAGCACGTGGAAGGATATCGTTCAAGAACAGTCCCTCACGTCTTGAAACAGCCTGAATCACATTGTGGTGGTATTGAGCTCTGCAAGCCTGCTCATACGGATCGATGTTGTAAGACATTGACTGTCTGCCTTCAAGAAACATTCTCAGCATAGAAATATTTTTTATAACAGTCTGATAATCGCCCTGCTGCATATCTCTATCAGATGCTTCTTTAATGTGAACCCATCTGGCTCTCAATGTACTCAGTCTGCTTCTAACAACATCCTTGTGCAATTCTGGTCTTTCCAACACATCTTTTGGGTTGGCATGGAAACCAGCGTCTCTATAAATATAGTTTTGTCTGAATCTCCTGACCGGTCTTGGTTCCGATCTCAGAACTTCCATATCAGTCAAGTGGTCCGCTTGATCTTTTAAGTGTTGCTTTTCCTTTCGGTATCCCTCACCAACAAGTACCTTAATTCTGTTAAGGATTTGAATTATTTTTTTTTTTGGAATTGAAAATAAAATTGTGATTAAAAACTATAAAACATTACATACCTTACCATGCTGTCCTGTCTGCCCCACGCTGTGGAATGTCTGAAGTTCTCAATGTATGCTTCACGTTGCTGTTATTGTTTGTTTATTATTACCGAAAGTGATGACAATATGTCACAACAAGCAGTTAGGATAAAAAAGAACATACGGCAGCTTTTTCATGTCTAATTTGCATTTCTTGACTCTCAAGTTGTTCAACGGAGAGACGATGACCAGCGTAGCGAGAGTAAGGTCGGCATGGCTCTGATGGCTCAGACAAAGTGTCTTGAGACTGTTCACTTGGGTCCTCATCGTTTAAGAATTGATCACTGCTTTGAGAATCTGGAGAGTCGTCTATCTGATAATCATCCTCATAATCGATATCATCATCGATTGATAAGGCTTCAAGATCATCAGTAATTCTGTTAACTTCATCTTCATCTGAGTTTATTGAATCACAGCCGCTCTCATCAAATAAACGACCAATTCCGTGCAACGTCGGAGAGACCTCCTCTCCCTGTTGTTCTACTTCTCCCTTCTCAATCTTCTCCAAAACTAATGACTTATGAATTGACATCTTTCTAATAATTACGAAGATTACGAGTAATAAGAATTGAAAGGTGACGAAGACGTCCACTTTTTGTGTTGAAGAGTTGGAAGGGGTGGGGAAGAGGGGTCTGGTTATGAAATAATAATTTTAAAAACAAACACTAAACACTTCACTACAAAAGCTGCCTCCAGTAGCAACACCTGCTGTAAGAGAATAAAGATAACAACACATCCACAATGATACACACAATTATTAAACCAGAAGGTATGAGAGATGGCAACTGCTAACAGAAGGTATGAGAGATGGCAACTGCTAACAGAAGGTATGAGAGATGGCAACTGCTAACAGAAGGTATGAGAGATGGCAACTGCTAACAGAAGGTATAAAAATATGAGAGATGAGTAGGTCAACAGGTAACCTAACAATGAGAGATTGTTTAAAAACACAAGATCACCATTTACAGATTAAGCAACGAATCTAACCCTCCAGACCCGATACTTGTCATCTTTAATCTCTTCATAGAATGAGAATCGTTATCTGAAGACAACGGAAACATTGACGTCTTCAATGAAGATGCAGAGACTGGTGCTATGGAAGTAGCAGCGTGTGTTGAAAGGTCGAGTGGATATGAGATGGTATCGATGTCATCGTTCTTAGTAACAGACTTTGGAATCCAAGTAGTACTCGCAATTGAAGAGGGTTTTCGTTCGACTGTTTCACAAAGTTCTTGCGTGTCATTATCATCATCGAGTTGTTTATCTTTTATTACTTCAGGAAGTTCTTCAACTTCCATCAGACTTTGAAGACTGCAGCCGGTGGATTCAATTTCACTCTGCAGTCGCTTTAAGCAAAGCAACAAATCTTCATTTCCTAAATTCGAATTACCACAAACAGTCAACACCCTATCAGCATACGTATGCAGAACTAAAAAGGGTTCAGTTGTGTCCCCTCCTTCTGCTGATAGTCTTCTACAAAGCTGCTCTGCCTGAGTAGTTATTTCTTTTGGAAGTTCCATTTGTTTTGATAAAGTAATCCCGTACATCTTCTCTGTACAAGAACCCGACTCAAGCTGATGAAGGTGCTGCATAGAATCTTTATTCTTACACTGCGTTACAAAGTGAATATTTTGTACGATCTTCGGGTATACGCTTGCCAGAGTCTGACAAAGAGTGAAGTGAGTAGCGAATAGTGTCATCGCCTTGCTGTGAATTAAGGAATCAATTACCGCTAATGCGGTTGCTACTCCTTCGTCGTTTGATGTTCCCCTACCTAGTTCATCAATGATAACAAGTGACTTGTGATCAGCTGACAAGACTGTAGAATAATAATTAACAACAGTGAGATTGATTATATAAAGAAATAACAACACAAAACACATACCGATATTCGCAGTCTCCCTCATCTCCATAGCGAAGGTGCTTGCATTATCCTCAAGTGAATCATCGAGACTGAGCCTTGTAAAGATTCTATTCACCAATGGGATATGAGCTTCTGATGCCGGAAGCATGATTCCAATATGAGCCATTACTACTAACAAGGCTACTTGAATTAAGTACGTTGTCTTTCCGCTCATGTTCGGACCTGAAACAATCAAAACAGAACTACCAGAAGACATGTCAGTATTGTTTGCTATAAACGAAGGACCCATTCGTCTATCAAGAAGTGGATGTCTTCCTTGTTTGATGTGAAGTTTCTCATCGAGTTTTGGTCGAACTCGATTCTCAGTCATCGTTGCATGTGTTGCTCCAGATTGGAGTAAATCTAATAAAGCGATGGCTTCACTTGCTCCAAAGAGAACTAACATTTTATTCCTAATCGCATCTAAGAGATGTTGAAGCTGCAGATTAGTCCTCTGAGTTATAGTGTGTTAACACATTGTGCTTGTTGTTGTTAACAAAGATAACATACCTGAATGATATCCCCATAACACTCTTTCAACCTATTGTTGAGCCCCACCAGTACTTTAGTTGTGAACTGAACATGTTTCTTCAGTTCAACTTTGCTTATTATCTCATCATCAGTTTTCTTTGGAAGATCACCCTTCTCACACTGTAAAAAGAAACCTTTTAAAGGCTTGTATTGAGTTTTTAATGAAGATATTTGCCTTGATGTTGCGAATTCTGATGAAACTTTATAAATATTTGACAGAACCTGAGTGTATTGACATCTGAATATGTCAAGCATACCATCGATACCAGTTCGTATGGCAAAAACTTGAATTGTTTTTGTGACTGATGACGAGTTTTGTGATTTCTTTGAGTCAGAGATTGACACTCCAGGATCAACGTATGTGTCAATGATATCTCTCACTGGTTCATATTCTTGAGAGGAAAGCGTTTTTTCAATTGAAGACAATAAAACGTCACTCAAACATCCCTCTAATGTCATTACGATTGACGGAATCATTTGTAACACTCCACGAAGACCTAATATGTGTTTTATCGTTTGACTTGAAGCATCTGTAGTTGCTGTTGCTGAGCTGCTGCTTACTGCAAAGTTCGATAACAAGTGATCAAAATCACTTTTTATTTTTGTTAAATGTTTTCTAATTTCTAGTCTTTTGTCATCTCTTTTTATGAGAAGTTCAACCGAGTCATACCGAGCTTCAAGAGTAACTTTATTACAGGCGGGCATTAAGACGTTTGAACGAAGTAGTCTCCTTCCTCCTTGAGTTAGTGTGTAGTCGATTGAACAAAGAAGGCTTCGAGAATTTTTATATTTTGAGTTTGTTACTGATTGCGTGAGAGGCTCAATAAGTTGAAGTAATTTACTGCTTTCTCGATTGATTGCTACTCTTGAAGACAGGCAACGGTAGTGAACCCGAATTGATTTTTCAGCTAACGTTGCTTTTCTTAAGTATTCGAGATACCTAATAATAGCGCAACCTGCTGCAACTGATAAGTACCTTTCAGATGATTGAAGCTCTAAGTTTGTTGTATCAGAACAAGACAGATGATTAAGATATCGTAATCCGCTAACTTCACTGAAATCTCTTCTAGCGACCGATAGGAATGTCACACTGTCTCCAAGATTCTTTCTCAAGAGGCGAATAAAATCAGATTCGATGGAAGTCGCAGGCAATACAATCTCCGCCACACCCAGTTGATATACCAATGTTAAAGTACAAGGTAGTGTTGGTTGATCAGTGTATTGCATTAATTCAAGCTCAAGTGTTTGTAAGTTACATGTGCAAACACCAATATCATTTCCTTTATTAGCAATTATAGCCATCACTACTTCTCCTTTATAGTGATTCGTTGTTGTTGTTGAACATGATGTAACACTTTGTGTTCCCCACATGTCTCAGCTGTACTGTGTTAGCTGTTACAAAGGATGACATTAGAGATGTGAGTCTTAAAATAATACAAACAATCAGTAGCGAACTAAAACAGGTTATAGAGTGATTGGCTTGTTTAACAAACATCAGAAAAAGTTATCATCATCACTGCAGTTGTTTGCATCGTGTGATCATAATGTTAGAGAAGAGAAAAAGAAAAGAAAAATATGAACAACGGGAAAGAAGGGAAAGAAAGTTTTTTTTTTTTCCTTTTTTTTTTTTTTTCCCCCCTCCTGTCATCAGCAACTACTTGGTAGGGAATGAAACAAAAAACAAAAACAAAAAAAGGAATTCAAGCATAGAATACATAGGGACTACGCAAGTCTACACGAATAAGATTATCTTTCCTTTAGGAAGGTTTAGGTTATAGAAAGTTTAATTGGGTGGTGTTACTTTTAAAGTACTATTCTGTACTCTTTATATATATCTGACACGTTAGTAGTCTGGTCTGCTGGTTGTGTTCTTTTTGATTGGTTTATAACCTATGTCATGAATAGATTATTTTCAAGGTTTTTTTTTTTATAAAGTCAATCCATAGCCGTTCTTTCTTGACAAAAGAAATAAAACAAAAAAAGAGTCAGTTGCGAAGAAGGCTGAAAGTGGTTCTCAAAAGTTTTATGTTTTTTTATTTTTATTTTTTTCCGCACACTCTGAGGGTAACAATGGCCCCTCCAATTGATTTGCTAAACTTTCTGAACAACATAAGAACCAAAGCCCAACATCACCAAAATTCGACTCAACAAAGTCTATTTTTTTTTTTTCCTTTCTAACTTTAAATTTAAGTACAGAAAAGACAAGGTAAGCTTATCAAGCAAATGGGTGTCGCAAAAGAATGAAAAATTTCAGATTACTTCTCTCTGCATAATTATGACAACGACCCATCAGTGAACTCTGCCCCTACAAATAACAAGTGTAGGTCAGTAGCTAGAATGGGAAAGAAGAAGGGCAATGTACGACAACAATAATAATAAAGATATAACCCCTCTCTAGCTGACCTGTTGCTGTAATAGTCGTAAACAGGACAAGGAAAAAAGAGGAAAGGAGGATGCGCAAATCATTCTTTTCAAGATTAATATCATCGGCTCTGCGTATCCAAAGTCCACAACATATTTTCATGAAACAGGTAGCTTTTTTATAAGCTTGCAATTCTCGGCGGGTACACAACAGAAAATGAAGAAATAGTCAACTTGTTTGGTGATTTTGTTGTTGCTGTTTTTTTTGATCTATTTACTGAGGTTAGAGAAGTCAAGCTCCAGGAAAGCCCCGCGCGGGGTTGCTGTGACACTCCCGTTAGGACTCACTCACAGCAGATTGCATTTTCTTTCAAAACAAAATGCAGTTGATGCAGTCCAGTTCAATTCCCGAAAGGTGAACTTACCGGAGAATACAGAGAACGATGCTTCACAATCGACTACAACAAACAAAAAGGGATCATGCTTTGTCGTTTCATATGCACTTCTTATGGACCAATGCTTGCAGAGGAACCAAAGTAAGTTGCTTCTTTTGAGAACAAAGCAATCCAGAATATCATAACTAAAAGGTACTATTTTTATTTAAGTACTTCTTTGTTACGAGTGTGAGCAATAGTTGCATTCCGTACACTACTTTTTTTTTGAATGATTTCTTCTGACTATATGCAATATAAGGGTATTAAAGACATAGACTATATAGCCACCACAAAACTAATTGTGTGCTGTCTACACTACGCGCATTGCGCGCTATCCGTCTGCTGTTGGTGTTGCTTTGATTCTTGAAAGCATCTCTTCAGTCCGATCTTGTAGCTGCTGCATTTGTGATCAACAAAGCTGGTAAATAACCCATGGTGGCTTGCATTGTCTAGCCATTCAGTGGCGGAGTATAACATATTTTTGTAAACTCCACATTTACTGGCGACGTAGAAATTATCATGAACCGATATGTAATGTTGGATACCACAGTGATGATAGTTTGGAATGATTAAACCCATTCCTGTTAATGGATAGCGTGTCACAACATCAGTCTCATGCACCCAACGAGAATACCTGTTACCAATTGCCTCGTCATAGCCATTGCAGAAATCAAGATTTCCAACTCTTGGAGATCCGAATGATACGATATCAAGGGGGAGATCTTTTTTAAGCTCCTGAAGTTTATTTAAGTACGCCTCATCCTTGTGAATTCTGTAGGAGTACAAAGTAGCTAAAGCCCCTCCAAGAGAATGACCAGTAATTACACTGCGGGTGGTGTTGGAGTCGATGTTGCGGAGAAACTCCTCCGTCACTTCATCAAAACTCTTTACATGACCATTCAGGAATCCGCGATGAACCCTTCCTGGGAAGTATGGGGACTTGACTAAGTGCATGGATACGTCTTTGAGACAGTCACGTGCGCTCTCAGTACCACGGAATGCGACAACAGTTGTCTTTCCGTCTTTACTCTTTCCTATAACAGCTTGTGTGTCATCACCTTTAATATCAATCAACTTCCAACCTTCAGGTAAGTTGTTAACGTCTGTCTCGTAGGCTACTGAACACCAGTCAAGGTACTCATTTGCTTCCTCTGAATCTGCGTCAGACATTCGGTTCTTTTTGTAATCATCACCAGGGTTTACATGTTTTGGGAAGAATACCCATCTCACAGCTCCACAGATTGTACCTGTGGTCACATTAAACATTGTCATGAGTACCATTGTTAGTGTGTTGGAGGTTCGGTAATCTGGAATAGGAAACAAAGATAAGTTTATTTTTCCCTCACTGACTCAAAACATTCACCCTACAGATATTCGCACACGGGTTTTGACTTGAACGATGTGACGGAAGTTGTAAAAATCCGCCATCGGAGTTGTGCTTAGAAAACACGATTCCCCCCCTTTCGTTAAAAAAAGAATAGGAAACCTTTCACTCCTACGTTATATAATCAGTTAGGCTTGTAACCTTTCAACTGGTAGTGGACTTATTGAAGATAGAAAAAGTCAAAACCCAGGAATAGTATTCACACACTCAATAGACATTCTAGTACGTCAGGGAAGTGTGTATTGCATTGTGCTGTACAATCCCATAAGTGTTACTAAAACATGAAATTAAAACAAACAAACAAACCATAAAATACCCAAGAGGCATAGCAGGGTTAGAACGAAATTAAGAGACATACAGATATAAGTGATTCCTAAAAAACATTTCAAATCGATTGACGTGTTTATAATGGTATTCTATAACATAAGGAAAACAAGATACTCAGAAACAGGAGGATCTTTTCTCTTATTTTTTTTTTTTTTAAATTTCCCTCCTGAGAGAATCTCGTGATCATTCTCTAAATCGACGACAAGGAGAGAACGAAACTGATACAAAAATGAAACATAAAGTAAACTAAAGTAACCATAAAGAAAAGAAAGAAAAAGAGAACTGGACAGCCAAAAAAAAAGAACAAGGCTACAACACGAATTATGAAGCCTTAACAAGCTAGCACAGATATTTTTTTTTTTTTTTTTTTTTGAAAAAAAAAAAACCAATATTAGTGAAAGATGCATACATATTACGGTTAAGTGTTCTCCAATTCTAAGAGAGGGTTGTGATTGCTTTTTTTTTTTTTTTTTTTTAGAAATGGAATAAAACGTTCACTTGATGAACAACTATTCAACTGTGATATGGCCAATGAAGCAATAGCCCATTCACAGTAGACCGTAATAAGAAATAGGAAAATAATATTTAAAAAAAAAAAAGTAATAATAGAAAACCTTCAACCACTTTAGTTGCTGAGGTACAATCGAATTTAATTACGAAGTTGGAGAGAAGAATAAAAATGAGATAAAAAAAAGCATTTCGCAACACCCAATTTTTTGCAAAAACGAGCATGCAGTTCATTTTCCTGCAAAGTTATTAGCGATCCCTATAAACGCATTGCATTAAGAATTAAGTTTTTTTTTAGACAGTAAAAAAAAAAAATACACCCCCTGAAGCCTACGTAGTTAAGAGTAGATTGTTGTTTGATTTCTTTCAATAAAACTTTACTGTTGAGGGCGGGGTAATTATTTAGAAAGGACTATCTCACAGAACAGAGATAACCAAGTCACTTTAAAAGTAATTAATTGCTTTCGGAGAGTAAATCAGAATCCTTCTCTGACTGATCTCCGTCTGCAGACGTCGGCTTTTGAGGAAGCGGAGAGTTCGTCCATGCGGATTTCTTTATATTGGCAATGAGTCAAGTATCAGGCAGGTGTTGTTGATTAACGTCCACAGGAACAGAAACAGACTCCGCAGGGAAAGTCTGCTCTTGCTCAGGAGCTGCCGAAGGAGGAGGAGCATTTTCAGGAATGTGACTATAACAACCAAGACACGCAAAGATGGTACTCAAGGTACAACCACAACACCCAACTACAACATAACAAGTTCGATCCCCGATAACGTCAGAATCCAGCAAGGCACCCAATACAATAGGACCCGGAATAGCCCCTACCAACCTGCTAGCAATGTTCAACAGTGCCATGCTGTGGGCTCTCAGGTGTGAAGGTACAATCGTTTTAGCGATATTGAGAATCGCAACAGCTGGTAAAAACAGCGCCACACACGGAACAATCATTAAGGCGATAAATCCTCCAGTCGATTCCATGAAGAAACTAAAGAAGAAAGGAATGGCAGCTACCTGAAGACCGATTATTAATTTCCATTGTTGTATAACTGTCATTTGATACTTATCTAGAATCTTTCCTCCCACAACATAAGCAGTCACAATGAATGGAATAAAGACTGCAGTAAGATAACTGGAAGTTGACTTACTGTGACAAAGTGTTTTTTCAAAAAAACGAGGAGCAAAGGCAATGACGCCTGAACCAACAAAACTCATAGCTCCTTGAGATAATAATAAGAATGTCAGTTCGTGATTAGTAATTAGTCCCTTCAGTGCGGGGACAAGACTCATGAGGTCATTACCGATGTGTTCAGATGTTTCAGCCCTTGATATACTGTCTGCTTTATATGCATCTCTTTCTGGTTTATAGTCGTCAAATTTCTTCTTAGAAAGGAACACCCATATTGCAAATGGAACCGCAAGACCTGACAAGATCCAAAACCCAACTGGCCATCGATCACAGTCTAACTCTTCAGGTGGTAGTAAGTAGTAATATGAATTAGTTTCGTAAGTAGTTCCGTTTGGGAAAGTTGCGAAATCTTGACGAAGACGTAGACGAGAATTCCCACAACTGTCGCTAGTATCAGAGCAATTCGACAGAAATAATCCAGCGAGACCCAGACCTAATACAACCCCCACAGGGACAGGTCCTAACATTGCTCCGGTGAATTTGCTGGCTTTTAATTTATCTCCGTACATATTATCGTCAATATGAACAAAAGACAGTACCCACAAAGGAGTAGCTCCAATTCCCATAATTATCTGACCAATGACGAACATCGACAAGTGTTTTCCAAAACTGAAGAATATCGCTCCTCCTATAAATATTATCATACCGAATCCTATTGCTTTAGGCATGTCTTTGCATTTTTGAGCGACAGGAAGAGATGTTACGATATATGAGCAATCATACATTACTACAATAACTGCTAGTAGAGTTGGTTTGATTCCAAATTCGTCTTCTAAAGCTGTAAGCGTTGCTGTTATTAAACCCGTTGCGATTCCCGCTGCAAAGAAACATAAACAAGACATCATACCAACCATAAATTTAAACGTTTCATGTATTGAAACATTCTTTGATTTGATTTCGTTCGTCTTAAACGCCTCCTTCGTTGAGGAAGGTGATCCAGCGGGCAATTCCATTATTGTGGATCCCTAGTAAAACATGAAAATAGGTAAGTACTTTTGATACAATAAAAAAGTGTTTTATTTCAAGGCAAAAAAAAAAAAAGGGGGGTAATTCATAATAGTATCATAACTGCGTTAAGAAATAAAGATCGTTGAATAATTACATATCATTGAGTAGGTTGCTAATGATAAACATTAGTTGCGTAACCATTCACCAAGAAAGAGGATACAGGGGGAACGGGTGAGGACTGGACAGGCATACCTGTTTGGGGCGCACTCGCGAGCAGTCGTCCGATACCGAACGACGTACTACGATTTGGTTAATTATTCTTGGATCAGTTCATTTGCCTTTTGTTATATTTTTTTTTTTATATTTTTCTTTTTTTTGAAATTTTTTTTTCTTCTTCTTTTTTTTGAAATTTTTTTTTTTCCCCTCTTTTTCTTGGTTTTCCTTCTTCACCCATGTTCCACAACAGTCTCTAATGAAAAAAAATGCACTTCTGCACGCAACAAAGCTTTTGCTTCTTAGCAGACGAAAAAAAGACAAGAAAAAAAATGTCAAATTCTCACTGGCGATACATCAAAGAAAAAGAACGACTAAGTGAAAGAATCAGCGCTCTGTTGTCTTCCTTTTTCTCTAATTAGATCGCCTGCAGTTCATATGATTATTACGAACTGATTGTTAAACGTGTTCGATAGTAACAATGAGTATAACTCATTTCTACCCCACCTAAGTGAAGCACGTAAAAGACAAAAGAAAAAAATAACCGGGAGAATGAAAACGAAGAAAAGAGGAACGACACTGAAAGGAAAAAAAATGGGGAATTAAAAGAAAAATAGACAGACAAAACAAAATGAAATAAAATATCATTTCGGCGAAGCGATACACTAGGGTTCACGTCTTTCTTATTTCAAAAGTTGAAAGTTGTGTACAGAAGCTAATAAGCAAAATGAAAAAAGAACCGAACCTCGGGAATCGAACGGGGGGATATTCTACTCGTCGTCTGGTCCGTCCACCTCTTTGTCATTCTCACCCTCGTCCTCGTCTTCGGATTCCCTGCAGCAGCAAACTCCGATGATGACAACGATGATTACTAAGGCACAAACACCGATAATAATTCCAGCAATGACTCCTCCAGACAATTCATCATCAGAGTCGGAAAAGACACCTCCAAATCGAACCGTTCTGGTACAGGTGTCCTGACCAGCAGCGATCTCGAACTCCGTACCAGTGCACTGAATCGACTTGCAGACACGCTGAACAACAGCCGTACTGAAAGTTGCCATGGTTCTAGTGTTAGCAGTTCTTGGACAGAGGAACTCCATTCCAGGAGTTGTGTGAGCAGTTAATCCAGTGATGACATTTCCCATTGGAGTCAACTGTGGAGTAGTAAGCCTAGCAAGGATAAGAGTTTGAAAGTTCTCAATGTTTGTTGTGAATAATCTACTAACTGGAATTCTGAGGTGAACTGCAGTGTATGTTCCAAGGGATCCTGCTACAGCTGGTTGGACAACACATTGGTGGTAAATGTTAACAAACGTTGCGTCAGGGATGACTGCTCTTACGGCGGTTTCAAAAGGTGCGGCAAAGGTTGCGTTTGCGGTACACTGAGCGTTTGTAAATGTCATTCCCAATACGACTTCAGTTACTCTCAACCTACTCTGTGCGAGGGTCTCACTCTGAGCAACACAGTGATAGAATATCTTTGTACCTTCAATAATTCTCTTGTAGTTGTTGGTTGTGCATGTGCAACGACCGGTAACTCTGTCGCACTCGCCTCCTAAATCTCCGTAAGCGACACAGTCAGCATTGACAGTGCAAACCCTCATCGTGTTTACAGACAATTGTGACTGCACTACTCCCAACAGGGCGAGAAGAATTAAAACCTTCATCTTGTAAGTTGATAGTCTGAAGGAAGAAAACGATGTGAATTCCTTCTAAGAGATTACTATTGTAGTTAGTCGTCCTGTTACTGAAAAATAGAATACACAGCAATCACACACATCAGTTACTTTATTACAACTACACTGCCATTGAGTACATTGGGGATGAGTTGTTGGTCAAGACCAAACAGGGGGGTAGTTAATTTCCAACTAGTATTGCGAAAGTCTTTTTTTTTGTGTGTGTTTTTTTGTTTTTCGATTATTTAATTCTCTCCTCCCCCCGAATCGAATGAAAGATCGCTTCGATCGGGAAGAGAAAGAAAAAAAAGAATGAAAAAAAAAACTAAAATAATTACGAAACAACAGCGCGTTGCTCGTAATTTGGGAGTATAGACCGTGTGAATGAGTGAGACAGAGATGGGATTGACACTGGGTTTTTTCTTTCTTTCTTTTTCTGTACTCCTCCTTCTTCATCGGAGGATACAGCGGGAATACAGTGATATTGATGTAGAAATTAGGGTTCTACAAATCACGGATGACTCTCACCTATCTTTTTTAATGATTGTAGGTTCTCAGCCATAAATTTCTATTTTCTTTTTTTTTCACGTTCACTGTTGTCGTCCGCTCGGACGACGTAAAAAAGTGAAACAATGTTAAGGAAATGGCACTTCGTTTTAAATATTTCTGACCAGGTAACTATTCTGTTAGTAATTTATGTTGGCTTTCTTGCGGTGTGCAAACAAGAATACTAAGAACACAACACATACAAGGATAACATGCCTCTCTACGAATAAATTAGTGAAGCTTACGCTTCCTCCTTGTCTGGTTTTCCCTCATCTGAGGATTCGTCACTGCTGTCAGAGTCGTCGTCTTCCTCATCTTTCTTACAACAACAGCAGTAGATTACGATTACTAAGATAATTGTGAATCCAACAACACCGACAATGATTCCAGCCTTCTCTCCTCCGGAAAGCTCATCATCACTTGTTGAGACTGCTGTTAGAGTGCAGTACAATTCACCACCAAGAGTATCATATCCAGGGCTGCATGAGATGGCCCAACAATCAAGAGTAGTAGCTCTCTTACCAAAAGCGATAGTTCCAATTCTTTGAGGACAAACACTCTTACTTCCTTCAAGAGTGTTTAAAGAAACATCAGCCGTAACTGTTCCAATTGATGCTGATAGAGTTGATGCTCCTAAAGCAGTTAATAAGTTCTGCTCAAAGTTAATAATAGCATTGCTGTAGATATCTCCGATGGTAATGTCAGCGATGACTCCGAAGTTAATTCTGCTTGCTGCTCCAGCAACCTCACAAGTTGAGGTTACGACAAGTGGGGTTTGGGCACCCAAAATAGTGAGCATTTCAGAACGAACTAGAGTAGTAATGTTATTGATATTAGCACAAACACCGTTAACGAAAGTGATAGTGATAACAGACCGAACCTTTCTCTCAAGACTCTGAGCGGCGGTTTCTTCAGCTGGCACGCAATCGCTGTAGACAACAGCTGGAGTTCCAACGCTGATCGTTCTGTAGTTTACGGTGTCTGCGCAAACGCATTTCCCGCTTGCGCAAGTTGCCTGCAAATCTCCGTTTCTCTGACAAACATTGTTGTCACCACATACACGAGTAGTGGCAGCAGAGAATGGTGTCACCTGAGCGAGTGCTGATCCAATCAGCGCAAGAATGATAAGTGCCCGCATGTTATGAAAATAAGGGGGTAGGTCCCTGAGGTGAACATAGAAGTGATTATCATCTACTGGAAGCATCACTGACGTCTATTTAGATTTTAAAAACATAACAACTACTCACTCACATATCATGTTCCTGTTTGGGGAAAGAAAAACTTAACAAGGAAGCTGTTCGTAACAAATACTCAACTGAAGGGGTAAATGGACATCCCTCGCGATGATAGAAATCATTACAGCAAGTGATAATACAAAACTAAAGTTCACGTCGTCTTCCTAACTCATCTTTTAGACTTTCTATGAAGTCGATTCTCAGCTTTGTGGTAGTCTTCTTTGCCCAGGAATCTGCTCTTCTTAATTCGACCGCGTTGGAAGAGTTGTAATCCCATTACACCAAACAAAACAGAGCATCCCATGAGGATGAAGGCAGTAGCTTGTGAACCTCCTGAAGCAAACACTGCAATACCCGACAGTAACATCACTACAGCACAACCAGCAAAGTTGATACCACTTCCCTTTTGACAACCAGCTTTCTGTGGAAGTGATTTAGAGAACATGAAATACATCGGAAGCCACAAGACTATTCCAAACAGAGTTGAGATGTACAACGACCTCTCGTATTCTCTTAATTGCATTGTAGTAAACTCTATCGGATCAACAGTCTTTTTAGGAGGTCTACTGAGTAGCATGTCTCCTTCTCTAGTCTTTAGTGGGATATCAACTGCCTCACATCCTAATAGTACGGTTGCACATGGTCCTTGTGTTGATAGTGGAACGTCAATGTGAGTTTTTCCGTATCGAAGTTTGTTGTCTTTTTGATGTTTTTCTAAAACTACTTTGTGATCCCTCTCTTGGTCTTCCAACTGTTGTTCCATTTCAGATATTTTATTCATGAGTTGTGTTTCTCGTTGAAGAGCTGCTAGAAGTCTGACTTCAACTGTTTGGTCTTCAGTTGGTTCTTCTTCTTCTTCTAAATAATCAAAATCAGGTAACGAACAAGGAGGTGAACCAGGAGGTGTACTTCCTTCTAATTCAACTTGAATACCGTCAATCCATCCCCACCTGCAGTCTTCAGGAATCTCTGGTGGTGGTGTTGGAGGATTTTCATACGCTTCAATTGCTGTGAACAGAACCGCACCAACAGCAGCTGGCAGTGTTTCTGCATAGCAACGAGCTTTAAATATACAATGCTGTTCCCAATCAAATATTTCATCATTTACAACAGGAGCATTTGTTACTACTTTAACAGAACTGCTATCAATTAGTTCTATTCTTTGTGGGAGGGTGTCAACGCTGATTGTTCGATTTTGATGTTTCGTTTTCCTCTTTTTTTTAACTTTTTTTTCAGAAGAAAGTTCCTTATCAGGTGCGTCATTGCTGGAGGCTCTTGATGAAGCATCTGTCTCACCGAAGGCTTCGATTAATCTTGGTGGCCTACCTTCATCATCACTTGGATCGTATGATGAATTACATGGAGATGGTGAGAGTGCTTTCCTTGGATCAACAGATCCGAAAGTACTACCACTTCCCGCTAATGGAATAACACAAGTATCTAACATTTACTCTTTAAGTAAATTAATGATGTGGTTCATATTGTCTTCTGAATGAGAATTGAACAGAATGATTTCCCAAAGTGAACACATCAACCGAATCCCAACGAGGTGTCTAATTCCTGTTATAAGAATTATAACTTTTGAAATAAATCACAAACAGACTGCAAAACATCAGTGACTAGCTTAAGTACCAACACAAACTGGGTACACAAAATAGTACTTCTGAAAGATAGATGAAGAGAGAGGAATAAAACAAATAAGTTGTATAAGAACAACATCACCAACAGAACTACAATAACAGCCCCAGTGAGACATACTATTCACTAGGGAGTCTGTTCAGCAGATATGTCAGAAAAACAGAATCACTTACTCCAATACTTCGAGTGATTCATTAAGAACCACCTATCCCAATAAGAACCAATCTCTTGGTACAAAAGGAACTCTAGACTAGTGTCGTACATAGACATCGCATCCTTAGTATTGAGAATCTCATCATGTCTGAAACATATTACCTTTCTATCATGGTTACCTATTCCAGCAACTACAAACCCATTGTCCATATCACCGAATTCTAACATTCCTAACCTCGACACGTTAGGATATCCGAACTGAGTGTCACCAGGAGCTATCCAATAATCTAACATGTTACCAAACCTGTCATACTTCCCACCTCGGAATAAACGACCACTCATCCAACTAATCCAAAGTTCACCAGTCAGTGTAGTAGTAGCAACAGGAAGGAATCCCGTATTATCCCACGATGCTACAGTAGCTCTCCTGGGAACAGGATTGTCAGCTCTCGGGAGTCCATCGATGTCGAACTCCCTCATCCAAATAGTGGGAAGTGGGAACTTGCTGCTCCAGGTTTTCGCGTCGTAAGGATCCTCCTTCCAAATAATGAAGAACTGTCCCCCGTACATCGACACACATGCTGGACGCCAGAAGTATCCAGGCTCCATACCTTCTGTTACTTGGAAGTAGGGACGACCTTCTATCTGTGCTCCGTTGTTTTCTAAGAGGATGCCCCATATTCCAAATCCATTCGTGTTCTGCCAGACAACAATGACCCTGCCATTAGTCAGAAAACATACATCAGGCCACGTCTGGGTTTCCGACATTGGCTCCGTTATGTTCGCAATATCTACGCCATCATTGTAAAAATGAGCGAGTTCTATACCTCCTTGTCTATCATCTTGGCGCCAAGTTGCCATTGCAATAGTGATGTGATGATGAGTACTGTCGCAATCAATACCGAAATGATACCAAATATGATACTGTGGAACTCTATCTTCCTGGGGATACGAAGGACAAATATTACTTACAACAATTTGCAAATTAATCCTCTGCCTCAAACTAGTGTACTGAACACGAGTACTTACCTGATACACAGCATTCATGATACCCGCAGTGTACGACATGCATGTCCGAAGATGTGCCCGCACCAACTTGGTAGAACAATATATGCCAGGAGGCCAAACAGCACTCTCAAACCTGTTGAGGTACCCCTGTGCAAGCAAGTCGTGAGTTCCGTATTTCGGAGACCTCAGCGTGTTAATCCAAGTCACAATGTATCCCACAGGCGTCCGACCCAACTGAGGGCTGAAACCACTCCACTGATTAACAACGAACCACCAAGGACTGAATCGTGGTCTTGGATAGTACCTCGATATCATTGCAGGACTGTAGTTGGTCAGGTCTTCATTCCTTGCCAGTTCTATACTTTCTGACACATTCATCCTGAAAGTAGTGTAACCTTTCATTATAGTGTAATTACCATCAGTCGTGCTATCTCCTGGAGTAGTAGTCAGTGCTAACAATAACGCGATGTACAACATCTTATTGTGCGGATCAATAATAATCCTGAGAAACAATAAAGAATTGAAGCAGGATGGAAGAACACTTATTGTTCAACTGCAGAGTACGCATCCACGTACTGTCAGCAATCGGCAAAGTAGTAAATGGGTGCAAGACGACAAGCTTCCTCACACGAGGCCGCCTACACAAACTGGTGTCGTGGTGATGCACAAAAAGAATAGATAGCAATCGGATTAAGGTAAACAACAATCACGATGTTTGCCGGGGTAGATGAAAAAAGGAAGAAATCAAAAAAAAAAGAAAATGTGTAAGCAAAATAGAGGAAAACTGTAACAGAAACAAAAACAACAAACGGTGTTGCCCGCATGAGCAATTCACAACTCCACCTCATCCTCGTTGTCCTCCTGCACACCACCAGAGACATGACTACCAGAGAGGATGCTACACATGGGAGTTAGAAGCATGTCTGAACTCGCACGCATAGTTGCCGGAATCGTTGTCGGTGAATCCGACAACTCAGCAGCGCTCATCATTAATATGTAGTTCGGTTCCTCATCTGAAGCAGCGAACTCAGAACGCAACACTCGCCACAGCCACGGACGCGGACGCAGCAGCAATCCACACATAACACATCCAAAAAGATCCGCGACATGAACCGCCCACTCCACCTTGCGGAAGCGGTCCAACGCCGAGGAATTGTCTGCAACGAGCAACACCACGGGAAACGATGAAACGTGAAGCAACAGCAAAACACCCCATCCCAGAAAGAATCCTCTCGCTTCCGAATGAGCTACTAATTGTCGCCACACATTACGACAGAAGTAACAGGCAATCGGAAGTGAGAGACATCCCACAGCGATAGCAGGAGGTGTTTGATACTCGCTGGCAGTCAAATCATCACTTCGCATTATGTACATCCAAATGAAGAGCACCAGGAGAACAACTCCACACCCACTAATTAGTTTGCAGTCCACAGATGACATCCCTCCAAACGATTCTCCGAGGACTCCAAACCCAGTCGAGAAGTTGCACACCAACTGCATCAGCATCACCCGAGCAACCAACCCCGCCCCGTAGGCATTCGCTTTCCCGTGTCCTGTATTCGCAATGCTGACGTATGCGAATAGCTTCTGAACCCACTCAACAAGGAAAAGCATCAAAACCACGAGGAACCATTTCACAACTGCCGGGGTCACTCCTCGTTGCCTTCGATCCCAAACTGCGAACGCCACGAAGACGAACACCAAAATGACAAACAGCGGGACTGCGATGATGTTCAGTTCGAGGATTCCCTGCTCCTCCAGACTGAACTCCCTCCGCCACCATCCTCCTTTGTTTATGAGGTGTAAGTGGATCGTCACTGCCTCGTCGTTGGTACCGTTGCAGTTCGTCACCGTGAAGTACCACCTCCGAGGTGCTACTCGCTGGTGGCAGGGGAACTTGAAGGGATTGGATGCGAACCCTTCACACGGAGACACCGTGCAATTCGGACGCATTGGTCTGGTTAGTGAGTAGTATTGACCGAGTGAAGTAGGGTTGTCTTCCTCACCGCGTATAAGTCCGTGGTAGGTGTGATCTATTAATCCCATGGGATACGTTACAATTAAGGGACTGTCCGGCTCAAGCTTAATTACATTTCTGATAATCAGCTGTCGATAGTACGTAATCATTCTACACAAGTGGAATGGATTTTTAATGAATGGGAGCGATGCTTGAACGGAACTCCAACTTTCAACTTCATCCGAATAGACAACGAAAGTGTAGTTCTCAACCTTCCAGCTGTCTTCAGAGTCTACCCACATCTCACCCCTCGGGGCCAATCCTTCTTCTCCGAGTGCGCCATCAACAGTATCGAATAAGAAGGTTCCGAGAATATTCCTCATCCCACTCACTTCGATATCATATCGCCGACCTTCAGAAATGATTGGAATCCACGTCAACCACAATACCCATACTAAGGTGTGCATCTGAAGGAAGTTTGAAAATAATGTAAATCAACAACACAAATGAATTATTCACATTATTGAATTGATATCCGTACTTCACATCTGCGTATTGTAAACGACAATGAAGTCAAAGGAGAGTCTAACTGTTCGGTAATCTAAGACTGTTAAAGGAGAGAGAGATACTCATGTCTCATATCTCACTCGTATTGAGGTTTTCATTATTTGTTGTGAAGTACCTGAGTATGGAACATTAATACATTGAGTTCTGTGGTGTACAAACTAATTACTACTTTCCTAATCAACGATCATTATTGTGAAGAACTCTGAGATGAATAATAATCACAAGTAACAACAACAAAGAAAGTGTTAACAAAAGAATAGCAATAAGTACTTGTAATTACCTTCAAATACCACCACAAACTGGGCATAAGAAAGTACTACTTCGGTACTGCAGCAAAGAGAGGAATCATTTGAACAAAAAGGAAGAAGAACAACTGCGAGATACCAATCATAAAGTATCACAATAACAACCCAGTGAGACATACTATTCACTAGGGAGTCTGTTTAGCAGAAATATCAAAAAAAAACAGAATCAATTACTCCAATACTTCGAGTGATTCATTAAGAACCACCTATCCCAATAAGAACCAATCTCTTGGTACAAAAGGAACTCTAAACTAGTGTCGTACATAGACATTGCATCCTTAGTATTGAGAATCTCATCATGTCTGAAACATATTACTTTTCTATCATGGTTACCTATTCCAGCAACTACAAACCCATTGTCCATATCACCGAATTCTAACATTCCTAACCTCGACACGTTAGGATATCCGAACTGAGTGTCACCAGGAGCTATCCAATAATCTAACATGTTACCAAACCTGTCATACTTCCCACCTCGGAATAAACGACCACTCATCCAACTAATCCAAAGTTCACCAGTCAGTGTAGTAGTAGCAACAGGAAGGAATCCAGTATTATCCCACGATGCTACAGTAGCTCTCCTGGGAACAGGATTGTCAGCTCTCGGGAGTCCATCGATGTCGAACTCCCTCATCCAAATAGTGGGAAGTGGGAACTTGCTGCTCCAGGTTTTCGCGTCGTAAGGATCCTCCTTCCAAATAACGAAGAACTGTCCCCCGTACATCGACACACATGCTGGACGCCAGAAGTATCCAGGCTCCATACCTTCTGTTACTTGGAAGTAGGGGCGACCTTCTATTTCTTCTCCGAAGTTTTCCAAAAGGATGCCCCATATTCCGTACCCATTGGTGTTCTGCCAGATAACAATGACCCTGCCATTAGTCAGAAAACATACATCAGGCCACGTCTGGGTTTCTGACATCGGCTCCGTTATATTTGCAATAGCAAACCCGTTATTGAAAAAGTGAGCAAGTTCTATACCTCCTTGTCCGTCGTCACTTCTCCAAGTTGCCATTGCAATAGTGATGTGATGACGAGCACTGTCGCAATCAATACCAAAGTGCAGCGAAATAGAAAACTGCGGGATCTTCTCTTCCCCGGGATACTTAGGACAAATATTACTTACAACAATTTGCAAATTAATCCTCTGCCTCAAGCTGGTGTACTGAACACGAGTGCCCACTTGATAAACAGCATTCATGATACCCGCAGTGTACGACATGCATGTCCGAAGATGTGCCCGCACTAACTTGGTAGAACAATAGATGCCAGGAGGCCAAACAGCACTCTCAAACCTGTTGAGGTACCCCTGAGCAAGCAAGTCATGAGTTCCGTATTTCGGAGACCTCAGTGTGTTAATCCAAGTCACAATGTATCCCACAGGCGTCCGACCCAACTGAGGGCTGAAACCACTCCACTGATTGACAACGAACCACCAAGGACTGAATCGTGGTCTTGGATAGTACCTCGATATCATTGCAGGACTGTAGTTGGTCAGGTCTTCATTCCTTGCCAGTTCTATACTTTCTGACACATTCATCCTGAAAGTAGTGTAACCTTTCATTATAGTGTAATTACCATCAGTCGTGCTATCTCCTGGAGTAGTAGTCAGTGCTAACAATAACGCGATGTACAACATCTTATTGTACGGATCAATAATAATCCTGAGAAACAATAAAGAATTGAAGCAGGATGGAAGAACACTTTATTGTTCGACTGCAGAGTACGCATCCACGTACTTTCAGCAATTGGCAAAATAGTAAATGAGTGCAAAACGACAAGCTTCCTCACACGAGGCCGCCTACACAAACTGGTGTCGTGGTGATGCACAAAAAGAATAGATAGCAATCGGATTAAGGTAAACAACAATCACGATGTTTGCCAGGGTAGATGAAAAAAGGAAGAAATCAAAAAAAAAAGGAAATGTGTAAGCAAAATAGAGGAAAACTATAACAGAAACAAAAATAACAACAAATGGTGTTGCCCGCATGAGCAATTCACAACTCCACTTCATCCTCGTTGTCCTCCTGCACACCACCAGAGACATGACTGCCAGAGAGGATGCTACACATGGGAGTCAGAAGCATGTCGGAACTCGCACGCATAGTTGCCGGAATCGTTGTCGGTGAATCCGACAACTCAGCAGCGCTCATCATTAATATGTAGTTCGGTTCCTCATCTGAAGCAGCGAACTCAGAACGCAACACTCGCCACAGCCACGGACGCGGACGCAGCAGCAATCCGCACATAACACATCCAAAAAGATCCGCAACATGAACCGCCCACTCCACCTTGCGGAAGCGGTCCAACGCCGAGGAATTGTCTGCAACGAGCAACACCACGGGAAACGATGAAACGTGAAGCAACAGCAAAACACCCCATCCCAGAAAGAATCCTCTCGCTTCCGAATGAGCTACTAATTGTCGCCACACATTACGACAGAAGTAACAGGCAATCGGAAATGAGAGACATCCCACAGCGATAGCAGGAGGTGTTTGATACTCGCTGGCAGTCAAATCATCACTTCGCAATATGTACATCCAAATGAAGAGCACCAGGAGAACAACTCCACACCCACTAATTAGTTTGCAGTCCACAGATGACATCCCTCCAAACGATTCTCCGAGGACTCCAAACCCAGTCGAGAAGTTGCACACCAACTGCATCAGCATCACCCGAGCAACTAACCCCGCCCCGTAGGCATTCGCTTTCCCGTG
Organism: Flectonema sp. DT1601; assembly: GCA_964019425.1. Classification (NCBI taxonomy): domain Eukaryota; phylum Euglenozoa; class Diplonemea; order Diplonemida; family Diplonemidae; genus Flectonema; species Flectonema sp. DT1601. The sequence goes on from OZ025789.1 coordinate 938,258, forward strand.
TCCCGTATTCGCAATGCTGACGTATGCGAATAGCTTCTGAACCCACTCAACAAGGAAAAGCATCAAAATCACGAGGAACCATTTCACAACTGCCGGGGTCACTCCTCGTTGCCTTCGATCCCAAACTGCGAACGCCACGAAGACGAACACCAAAATGACAAACAGCGGGACTGCGATGATGTTCAGTTCGAGGATTCCCTGCTCCTCCAGACTGAACTCCCTCTGCCACCATCCTCCTTTGTTTATGAGGTGTAAGTGGATCGTCACTGCCTCGTCGTTGGTACCATTGCAGTTCGTCACTGTGAAGTACCACTTCCGAGGTGCTAATCGCTGGTGGCAGGGGAACTTGAAGGGATTGGATGCGAACCCTTCACACGGAGACACCGTGCAATTCGGACGCATTGGTCTGGTTAGTGAGTAGTACTTACCCAGGGAAGTGGGGTTGTGATTCATCATTGTGAATCCGTGGTATGTCCAATCTGCGCCATCTAATGGATAAGTTACAAAAAGAGGACTACTCGGATCGCCCTTATCAATCCCTCTGATGATTAACTGTCGGAAGTACGTAACCAATCTACACGAGTGGAATGGATTTTCAATGGAATCAACAAAAGCTTGTGTTTGAGGCCAACTATAAGGCTCATCTGAATAGACAACGAAAGTGTAGTTCTCAACCTTCCAGCTGTCTTCAGAGTCTACCCACATCTCACCCCTCGGGGCCAATCCTCCTTCTCCGAGTGCGCCATCAACAGTATCGAATAAGAAGGTTCCGAGAATATTCCTCATCCCACTCACTTCGATATCATATCGCCGACCTTCAGAAATGATTGGAATCCACGTCACCCACAATACCCATATTAAGGTGTGCATCTGAGGGAGAGTAATTTAGAAACACCAGAAATAAACACCCTTGAGGTTGTTAATGTTTGATACTTAGAAACAGGACAAGTAGGACGCAGTACTTTAAAATAAATTACTGCAAAACCGCAATAGTAGACCACATGATTCAAAGTACGTCCAATACCTGATCAGCAGTAAATAATGACCGCAGTACCCTTTTTATTAATACCTGTTGAGAATAGTAATTACAAATAGAAAAAAAACCAATTAAATCAAAAACAACAAATTAAGAGTTGTGACGAGGTAATCGTCTCAAGAGTATAAATGAAGGAAATCGATGCAAAGCTATATAACACCACATCGAATATACAAAAAAAAAAGAAAAGGGGGGACCGTCTTCTCATCCCGAAGAAGCTCTACTGAGAATCATAATTTAATACGGTGAGATGAGAGAATACATATTTATTGATTAAGGACACACACACTCCTCTCATTAGAGTGTAACTTAATTCGAAATGTTGATGCACTGCTGATATCCATATGCTATATTTGTACCGAGGAAAAAAAGGGGGAACTAGAATTCCTCATCGGTACAAGGTAGGATATTGCAACTACAAAAAATATGATAAAGAAGAAAAGAAAACTACTACTAAAAAGAAAAAAAGAATCGGCAAACTTCACTTTTTTTACTTACTCACTCACACTTTTATTTTGCTTGTGTGCGCAACCGGTAGAAAATCCTAATAAAGGAATAGGTTAGTTACGCTGTCACAATTCTCTTTCTACCGAACAATGGGTTTTGTAGGTACAAAAAAAAAAAAAAAAAAAAAAAAAAAAAAAATTGAATATAAAATATAAAATATAAAATAGTATTATTGCTGGGTTTTGACTTTTTTTTTTTTAACTGCAGTGACCTCGATGGGAATGGAAGGCAGTCTGCATAAAATAATGAAAAGAAAAAAGTGGGAAAAAGTACCAAACCTTTACGATATATTAAAGAATGAGATTTACTTGTTGTTATCTTCCAATACGCAATCAGAATAGCACTGCAATGACTTCAGAAGTGAAAGCAGAACACCACCTGAGAGTTGATTGGTTGTGAGATAAAAAGAGATTTCCTCAACACAAACCCGACACGAGATAACAAAGTAATGTTTAAATAATAATAATAAATAAATAAATGATGAGTATGGCTGATTTCATTCGCCTTCATTCAAAAAAAATAGCTTTCAAAAAAATATTTATTTTTTTCTGAGACCGATTTTTTACAGCAAAAATACATATACTCGGGGGGAAGGGATCAAAAAATATAAAACTAACAACTGAAAAACGAATGACCAGCTAAGTCTGGTAATAACCCAGTTACAATATACTTTAGTAAAATATTTTTATAAAGGTCTACGGTGACTTAGTTGGTCATGGGGTGTAAAGTGAATCAGCTCACTTTGTGAAAAGTTTTTTACCGAAAAAAAAAAAAAAAAAAAAATTAAGAAAAAATTCAATAACATACGAAAACTGAAATAGGTAGACAAACATCGCTGAACAGGTACTAGAAGATCTTTATTGTGAAAAAAAGAAGAAAAGAAAAGCAGTATAAAAATGAAAAATATTTTTTGACTTTGAGTAGTGTAAGGAAGAAAAAGACAGACTTTACAAAAAAAAAAAAACTCAAAAAAAAGGAGCAAATATTAAACCATAATTAAACTACAGGTGAATACACTACGAGGAGGAAACGATTGCCAAAAAACTTACATAAAAATGTATTTTTTTTTTTTTTCTTTTGTAGCAAAAATTAAAAAGACATTCTCACTCATGAGAAGGACAAGATCACAACTCTCACTTAATACTTCCTATCGAGGTAGTAAGGGATTGCGTGTGATTGTTGAAGATTTTTTTGATTTTTTTAAGTTTTTTTTGTTTTCTGTTGCGGGTCCTTCCAACTCCTTCTCATTTGGTTTCGCTGCTGCTGTTTCAGAATCAGCAACGACACCTGCTATGTCGAGTTGGCGGAAAGAGCTGGCGGTGATTTGTTGTTGTTGCTGTTGTTTTTGGGATTTCTTACTGCGAGAAGCAAGCAAAGTTTCTCTCTTTAGTTGGCAGCTGATAACAAGTTCAAATACTCGATACCAATCATCTCTGTGATCGTTGCTGCGAGCTTGAAAGAAGTATGAACCAGTACACTTAGTGACTAGTTTAAAACAGTACATTCGACCACCTACTCCCTCAACAGCTTTCGCGACACTTGCTAGTTCTGATACGGGAATAGTGAGAACGGTATTGTCATCAGTTTTGTTGTTATAAATTGTGACCTTTCCTCCTTGAACAGATACATATCTCTGTTGCCAGACTAATTTACTCCACAGAAGATTATGAACCCAAGTGTTCATTATTAAGTTTCCACTTCTCTTACGTTTTGTACCACCAGAGGGTTTGCTTTTCTTTTGTTGTCTACGTTGAGACTGTCCGAAGAGGTCGCTGTTTGTACCAATACTAGAGCTGAGTGATGTTATTGTTCGTCGTATTGATGTGCTGTGAGTTGAATTACTTCTGTCTTGAGTTCTATCAATTATTTGGAATTCTTCTTCTTCAATGTTTTTATCATTATCATCATCTTGATGTGGTTCAGAATATATGTGTAGCTCTTCTTTATCTTTATGGGTATTAACTTTCGATGGTGTTTCTTCCACTTCTATATTGTTATCGGTAGTGTTTGTATTCTCTTCTAATACGCATTCCTGAAGAACATCAGAGTCACCGTCTTTTTGTTGTTTTAGTTCGCAAGTATCATTTGCATCACTCCCAACGCTATGGTCTATTGAGATTGTGTCACTCTCAGTATCAACACCGTCAGTGGGACTTAGAAATTGTTTCTCTCTACTATTCTCTAATTGCATTGACATTCCTCTCTTTGGAGTGTCTGGAAGATCGAAAACATGTAATTTATTATAACTACCTGAGTCTGATTTACTTGAATGCCGTCTGTGGAGGATTTCTGTATCGGATGTCGGTGATGATAAATCTTGTGTCTCTGAAGGATGTGTAACAGAATCGACTTTTAAAAAGTTTAAATATTCTCTAGTTCCTTTACTGTTAACACTAAAGTTGTCATAATGGTGTTGACTTTCTTGACTTGTGCTTGTTGTGTGTCCAAGAGACGTTGATTGACTTGACCTGCTAGTATCTGTCCTCTCATGTTGTCTTCCTGAAAACCCGCTGTCAGTTGAGCTAAAGAAATCAGCTATTTCTCGACTGAGTGATGTTGACTTACGAAGTTGATCACTTTCCTGGTGTCTCAAAACACGAAGTTTTTGAACTGGTATACCCAAACCTGCTACAGCAACTCCGAGTTCCATTGTGTGTGTATTCTGGTAATAAATATTTATTAACAATCAACGGAACGTTATTAGCATCTCAATAAGTTTATTGTCTAAAGAAGAAGTAATAACTTAATCAACTGTGATCGACATCCTAATAATCATCTATCCTCCACAGCAAGATGGAATACCGTCTAACAAAGAACAGAGTAGGATAGAAACTACAAAACTGGGCAAACTTGTAAAACTGAAATAGTACAAATAACTAACTGAACAGTTGGGGAGGTGAATACAAAAACAAGGGGATCCTTCGATACAAAGAAAAGAGACATTAAGAGGAGGAATTTTTTGAGAAAAGAAATCCTCCTCTTCTATCAAAAAAAAAAGAAAACTCATTTAGTCCTCAGAGTTTATTGTTGTGTTTGGAGTTGCGCTGGCAACCTGGTTTTGGTTGTTTGTTTTCAGTCACGTCTTGGCGTTCTGTCACAGAATGATATAAAATAAATGCATACCTTAAGTCCACATCGTAGCAGGCATTGCGCAACTTGCTTCGCTGATGCTCGTTTTAGAACATTTTCAAACAGAGTCAGTTGATCATCAAGAGACGCACTCGTAAAGTCAGTCGAGGAATTACCCCCTGAGAGGATATTTGAAGAGGTGGCAGTGCTGGTTGGACGCTTTCTAGATTTGGACTTCTTCGTAGCAGCAGTGTACCCCCTGAGATATGCATCGTCTGTGATTGGTTTTAGTTCGGCTACGATGCGATTGTGAAAGGATTTCTTATTCTTCTCGAAGGTGCTTCTCAATCCCGACAGCAGCTGCACTAATTTCCAGTCGGCCATCGATTCACAATATTGGACATGAGCTCTGCACTCCTCAAGTATTATATCTTTCCTCGAACTCATCGCTTCTGAATCGAGCTGTTTCAGTTTGCTTTGCTTTGCAACTTGAATCACAGCTCGGCATCTTTCCTCACTCTTGTTAAGTTCGATCCCGGATACAGACATATTTTTCAACGATGTATTTTCCGCTTTAAGCATGCTAATGGTAGATTTTGCTTCTCGGAGTGAGGCTGCAAGCTCACGTTGATTTTTTTCAGACATTTCGATAGCGGAGTCGAAACCGTTGAGAAGGTTCTGTTCCACAGAACTAGTAGTGAAGTGTCGGAGTTGGTCCTGAGTGTTAGTGAGTTCTGTTCTGAGATCTGTGATGGTAGCTGACCTTTGTTTATCATCAATTTTACATTCTTCAAGTTCTCGTTGAAGTAGTTGAATGTGTTCGTATTGCTGTTTTATTTTTGAGACATGACCTTCTGTGATAACTTTATTACTCGCATTCTCATTACTATCAGCCCTGTTCGTCTCATCACGTATTCTAAATTGAGTCTGAAGTTCATCATTCTGTTGTTGATAAGATGAAATAGACCTAGCACGAGCTTTTAATAATGCGTCCTTTGCGATGACTGTTTGAGTTTGTTTTCGAAGTTCCGATAGAAGAGATGTATTTTGTGATGTCAGTGATTGGATTTGCTTTTTGTAATTCGATGATTCGGTTCTTTGAAGTGATACCTGTTGTCTGATTGTTGAGAGGTCTATTTTAGGAATGTGATTACCTCCTCTGAATGTTAGAATAGTATCTTCCATATCAGATACTTGCTGTAGGAGTTCATCTCTCTCACGTTGAATTATTCTCACGAGTTCGCTTAGCTCTTCAACTGTTGCTCTTAGTTTTGAATTATCGAAGTATTGAACTTCCAATTCCATTCCTCCAGACATCATTAATCTGTCTCCAGATATTACTGACTTCGAAGTAGTACTTCGAGGGGATCCACCACCACCACCACCACTGCTACCAACTGATCTACTTGCTGGTGTTAATGTCAAAGGTAACACATTCTCAGCTCCATTCATTTATACTTAGCGACGAGAAGAGTGCATTTGTTGAGGATTGTTGAATGCCTGGAGGGGAAAGGTAAAAATAAATAATTAAAATAAAACAAAAACATAACTACCGACGTCAAAGATACGAGTGAAACTTCTTGTTTCTCGGTAACATAGAAACATTTCACTGAATGAAAATACGAAACAAAAGAGGACCCGTGCAGTGGTACCTGCTGATCTTCAGCTCACCAACTGCAACCGACGCGAAGATATCACGTATCAGGTGAGAGGTTGCTTTTTGATTTTTAAAAAAAAATTAAAAAAAAAAATCAAATTGCTTTTTCGAATTGTAACAATAATATATATGAGGAACAGATAGACAAAAAGAAACAAAACCGGAAAAAAAAAAAGAATTTTTTTTTTATTATTATTATTATGATTTATCTGACAAAAAAAAAAAAAAAAAAAAAAATAAGAAAATCCCCCCTCTCGTGAAATTTTAATAAAAGAAGCAATTCTCCGCTCTAGTAAAAGAGAGGCCAATTTTGGCTTTTTTTTTTTTTTTGACTACAATTTAGTGTCGATCAAAGTGGAATATTGCACATCTTCCTAAGAAGAAGAAGACGTAAAGAAACTCAGTCATTAAGTGTTTGAAGGGAAAGTGCTATTTCATGTCTGGTGCTGTCTGCGGCTGCGTCTGCGGCTGCGTCTGCGGCTGCGTCTGCGGCTGCGTCTGCGGCTGCGTCTGCGGCTGCGTCTGCGGCTGCGTCTGCGGCTGCGTCTGCGGCTGCGTCTGCGGCTGCGTCTGCGGCTGCGTCTGCGGCTGCGTCTGCGTCTGCGGCTGCGGCTGCGTCTGCGGCTGCGGCTGCGTCTGCGGCTGCGTCTGCGGCTGCGGCTGCGGCTGCGGCTGCGGCTGCGGCTGCGGCTGCGGCTGCGGCTGCGGCTGCGGCTGCGTCTGCGTCTGCGGCTGCGGTTGCAGCTGCGTCTTGTAGGAAGAGCTCGTGTACGGATCTTCCTCAAACTGTTCCTTTCTAAAAACAAAGAAATACGACACAGCAGCTATAATAATAATAGCACAAACACAACCCAACACAATACCAGCAATTGTTCCAGCGCTGATGTCATCGTCCTCAGGGATGATGGGTGCTGGAGTAGCAGAACAAACCCCACCAGGACCATAGACGTATCCAGGTAAGCACTCCAATGCCCTGCAAGTATTAGAGCCCTTGAATCCAACAGTAATTAACACACCTGACTTATAAGCGCATCCGTATCCAGAAGCTTCTACTGCACCCACCAGGTACGTCGCCGATCTGTTGATGTACAACCTACCAGGACCATCAATAATTCTGCTCTCAAGATTTGCAAAGTTTGGATTAAATGCAGTTGCGACAGTCGCTGTAGCGAGTACCGCTACTTGGACATTGTAGCTGTTTGTTTGTTTTTATGTACTAATATGTGAGTGTGTGTACACTTGCAATGCACTTCAGATATTGTAAAGGAAGTATTCAATTAAACTATTACAACAATCATGAGACGGTACTAAATTGGAACACACATGTTGCATTAACCCCCCCGGAATATCTGTTCTAAATCCGATATAAAAACAATACGAAAACAGTACATACCTAGTAGTAGTCCCACTCACTGTTTCACAAAATTGAAATATTCTCACCTCACTAAAAAGGTTCCCAACGAGCGCTAAGAACTCCGCCTTGAATGCCGCGGCTGTGCCATCTGTGACGTCGCAAATTACATCAAGAAATACCAACGACAGAATATATACTTGTTCTGTCAATCCTGTTATTGTTATAATGTTTAATGACTTGGTAATAACACATTCTATTAATAAACAACACTGACACACACCATTAACTATCTGTCCCTCCTCAGTGTTGAAGCAGCTGCTAAAAGTTGACGAAGCAGTCTGAGACACGGTTGTACCAACGTAGTTTTTATATATTGAGCCGGTCGTGCAACGACATGTTGCAGACTGATCACTGCGTAGGCAAGTAGCTTTTCGGTCTCCGTGTCTTCTGCAGTTGTCGTTGACGTTGCAAATTCGGAGTGTTGATGCATCTTGTATGCCCTGAGTACAAGCACCAATTGAATTAAAACCAAAACCAGGACTACAAATAATATCAGTACACATCATCAATGGACCTGATTTGAGAACTTCACGAAATCGAGCATTCGCAGTCGAAGGACACCACAGTGAACTCGACCTCAAAAATGACAATCTGGTATAGCCAACCATCCCTCCAGCAAGGGGTGGTATTTCATTACTATTTATAGCATCACTGACAGCAGTTGGAAACAACAACAAACTGGTGTTAAAAATTCCTTTTAAAGTCACATTTAACACCATCGATGAATAGATACCTCCACTAATACAAGAATGTCTTATTGATTTGATTTGTGGGCTGAGTTGGGACTTAGAAAACGACCAATACGAAGCCGTAACATCACCAATACCTTCACAACGTATGTTATTTGTGTAGAGAGACATTACTAGCGATAGAGGTTTTAGTGTGTCAAAGTTCGTGGTATCCATCCGTGGGTAGCACGTCTTTATACTTTGTAAACCGTTAGAAGAGACATAGAAATCAAAATTTTCGCTGCATGAACACCATGACCTCTCTCCTTGGATTTTGCAAGATGCTCTTGAATCTCCAAAAATTTGACAATCTTCATTTATAAAACAGGTTGAGATATCACTCGGTGTGTAATCCGCAGTCGATAATAAAACTATATATAATATCCCACACAAAACATATTTATATTTCATTTTTTTTTTGTGTTGAGGAACTGACAATGTGAAATAGCTAACACACAACAACATCCATTCCCATCTTCAACAAATATGAAAATAAATGCGATTTAAACAGAACGACTAAAACAATAAGATTTCTAAACAAATAAGTGTAACTGATATGGTATAATTTATTTTTTTTTTTCGGACGTTTTCATTCAAAAGAAGATGAGGATCTCACACTTTATAAAGACAAGTTCTAAGTGAGTATCCTCTCTGAGTTAATAATTTTCTCATTTTCGCGATGCAATCAGATTTCGTGAATAACATAAAACAGACAACGTAGTCAACGTCCTCGTGATCTCTGTACACCGACATCGTCATTTTTGAATTATGAGCATCAAGCTGTGTTGGTTGCCAGATGTGATTAGAAAAATGACCAGGATAGTCCCACAAAGCACCTATCTTATCACCGCATGGGTTTAAGACTTGCCAACAACGTCCAGTTGGTTTTCGACTGCATATCGACATGGGTGCTGCGAAATCAAACTCATTGTGAGATAGTCGATGGTATAAATAATCAAATGAATCAGACATAGCGATGTGTTCTAACAGCGCACCCTCGTTGTTTAAATCATAGATGGTGCAGTTTAGGAATTTATGTGTCTTTTTACTGTTAGAGTTCGAAACGGGTACAATGAACCCTGATCTGCATTGGATGGTAGCGGACAGTACTGGTCCACAGTAAACATCTAGAGTTCTGCATGTCTTGTGTTCAATCATTGTAATTTGTTCTCTTGTTGCTGCGATGTCTGGTAAGATGTCATCTATACCTGTTGGTTGTATTATTTTATATAAAAAAGAAATTGGCTTTTATCTTAAATAACTATACAGAAAAACAGTAATATAACAACTGTGATGTGTTTTTTTGTTTGTGTCACGAAACCGACTTAAAACTGATAAAGCTAAAGGAGGTTTACGTGTGCTGCCCAACATTCTTTTAATACTTGTTAAATGCAAAAAAGAACCATACTGTTCGTTTTCAAAAATAGAAGCAAACACATACCAATATCAGCTTTCTTACCTTCTTGTTTAGCAACAGTAACGAGAACAGATAACTCTTCAGCTGGTCTCATAGGATCTATCGATACTTTTCCAGTTTCATCAGTCGTGGTGCAAAAACATCGAATTAAGATGCGAAGAAATGATTTGAAATCAATGCATGATTCAGTTCTAACTCCAAGGTTTTGATCATTCTTACCAGACCCTGATGCACCTGATAATGGAGGTAACACCTGTTGTTGCATTACTTCTTGAAAAAATGGTTCATCACTCACTTGAGTACCATCAGCCATGTATAGTTTTTCAACAATTCCATAATCAGTTTTAAACTTCCTCCATTTATCAAGAACTAAGAATCGAGTGTTTCTTCGATCTTTGTAACAAACTAACGATGAGAATAGTTTTTGTAATTTTGTGATGAGAGTGTCGTCGATGTACCAAACTGGACAGGTATCCCTAACAGTAAATAACTGACCAGGAACGGTCTCAGAATATCTAACTCGATCATTACTAACATCAACTAAGAAGGTTGAGTACATTCCAATTTCTACGGTCCATAAATGAGTTTGAGTATCGTATCTGATTACAACATTTATTTGTGAAGGTTCGACTGATGGAAGAGTCAGAGCCACTCTTTTCGGTTTCACAGTATGAGCTCGTAACGCAAACGGTGGTATTATCTTGTTTATGTCTGAGAATCTAACAAGAACGTCTCTCTTGGTACAGAAATTAGATCCATCGATAGTGACGTCGATGTCACCAGAGCCTGGAGATATGTATGGACGACAAGCAGCATGTTCACTGTTATTTCTTAGTATCGGAACACCTTTTGGAACCCAGTCACAGTCTGATGATAATTCCCTTGAAAATATTTTTTGATAAAACGGAGAAAAAGATCTAAACAAAGACTCAACTCTACTGGTAATAGTCGGTGACTCAACCATGTCAGTATGGACCACCATGGAAACCCTTAACATAACATCAATAAATGTCTGTTTATCAAGAAGAATATCCTGATAAGTCATCTCTCCTAAGCCTCCAGATTGAGATCCTCTCCGAGAAATATTAGCATAGGTACATTCTTGCATTTCAAGAGGTGTGTTTGGATTCACAATTATTTTTCCAAAACACGCTACTTGAAGAATTTTTGATATTTGAACAGAATTAATCAATTTTGGGTAAAGACCGAATTCTTTACAAAAATCAATGAACTCATCGACTTCGACATTCGCATCCAATACTTTTAAAACATCATAACTAAGTGTTTTATTGCCATGTTGATCCAATGATTTATATCGTTGGAATATTCGTTCAATGGGAGCATCGTAGATGCAGAGTAGTCGATCAATGTCGAGGGATTGTAAAAGGTCATCACCAGGTTGACATCCATCATTTTGATTTCTTCTAATCGACTCGTCAACCCATTTGCTTATGTGTGTTTCAAATAATTCTTGTAGAGCATGTCGGTGTTTACCATCCAGATGCGGATGTTTTTGAAATGCTGTTTTTTTTTTTTTGTTGTTGAGTTTTTTTTAGTTTTTTTAAAATATTGGATATAATAACAAAAAAAAAAAAACCTACCAATATGAACCAATACTTTAGTAAAGCGAACGATGTCTAAGTTTCCTTCAGAATCAACAGACCAATCTACCAAAGTCATGTATCGGGATTGCTCTTTATCAGTTGTTATTAGCTTGCATTGTTTCGCCCAGTGTTGAAATAATTTTCTATCCATTTTCTTTTTTTCTAAATAATCACCATGATCCAAAGCATGTGAGAATAACACCATTATAACCGAAAGCATTCCTTCCCTACCATCAGATAAGATTAGCTCAATGCTAGTTTTCTCCATGTCACCTTCTTTGTAAAGGTTATTTATCATTTCACTAATTAATTTATTTGCGACTGAAGCAGCTGATTGCCTTCTAGCACCTCCTTCCTTTCGTACCCATGAAGCTGGAGATCCCATTCTTCGAGTACTGCTATTACGTCGCACTGGGATACTCGCAGAGCTCATGCGACGCATTTTTTTAAATTTATTTTATCTGAAATTTAGTCATCGCTTTTAAGAAAGAAGGGGAAATAATTTTTTTTTTTCATCACTGAAGATGCGAATAATCGATGTGCAGGTTGGCACAGAAGTACCACCGCAATATTTTTATATAAGTGAGAATAACTACGAAGTCCTAACTACGTCAGAAGTATAACAGAGCTTGATGTCGTGTTGCTCAAGCATTTGATGAATATCTGTCGCAGATGATAAGAATCCTCCTTTTCCGATTCCCTCTCCAGCAAAGTAGAATGGACGACTTGCATCAAACACAATATGAATACCACTCTTACCCATTTGATGAGCACAACAGGCTGTGTCAATAACTCCAAAATCGAATGGTACACCACAAACGAATATACGAGAACCCTCAGGTGCTCCCCAAAGTATTTCTTTGATAGGAACCTTACGAAGGATTGATCTGATGTCTGGATGAGCGTTAATATCGTCGGATAGATTTGAGCATCTCAGTTCGAATGCTCCCGTCCAGTCAGTCATTGGTTTACTGGGATCAGCCATCGTTAGTCTCTGTAATGCAAACTGTGGAGCATACGGAATGGCACCACTTGATGAGATTTGTTCACAAAAACCTTTAAAACAGATGTGAACGTTGTTCTCTTTTCGTTCATGAGCTCGACGCATTGCCAATGACAACGCCTCTCCAATCTCATCACAGAAATACGAACCAGAAGTCCCTTGAACACAATGTCTTGGGAATGCTGCTCTCCTTCCAGTAAAAGAACAATGACTAATAGGATGATAGGCCTTCACAGCAATGATCTTTGATCCTGTTTGAGAAGCATGGCCTATCAGTCTCGCTATTTCCGGAATAACAGCTTCACATTCAACAACCTCCATAGGTCCTCCTTCCATCATATCATTTTGCATATCCAGCACGATAAGCACGTCGTGGATTTTCATTTCTCGTTCGATCTTCTTTGCGGAGCTGCCCGCTTCCGCCAGCATTGATGCCCATTCGGTAAGGACCCGCATGGCATAAAACCTGATAAAGGAAAGTATAACATGATCTCATCACATAATAATTGTGGAATAGCTGCAGTCAGACAACTGCTAACGAACGACTACTCGAACACACACGATGCTCGTGGATACTGTCCTTGCTACCGTGTATCGAGTATTACTGTTTAATATAACAAAAGGATGACTATGAGTGAGGATAGTCATTCCTATTGTCACAAGTACGTTTTTAACTAATTCTACAGCGACACTGCAATGCAGGATAGTAGATCAGCTGAGGACGGAAGTTGATTATAACGAAAACGAATATTCCTCTTTAAAGTGTTTACAGACACTAACTGTGTTGTGTCACCAATTCCCACCCAAAAGATCGAAAGGTGGAGGGGGCAGCAATACGGAAAAAAAAAAAAAAAAACGGGGTGGATAATTGTAACATCGTAATAGAAGAAAATCCAAACCACCAAAACACAAAAACAGGAGGACGAAAACTTTGCTCTGCACCCCAACAGAAAACAAGATTCCACTCGCATAAAACAAAACGTATGATAACTTCAATGGGTACATCACACTAACGGCATTGGCACATCGCCTGCCTAACAGTAATGATTAGTTGGCCCATAAAAAGATTCTCAATCCCAAGAACACATCCAAAAGTATTATTTCATTAGATCCACAGAAAGACATGTTATGCAGCATTCAAAACAGAGCTCAACCCAATCACTCTCTAAAGGAGATCAGCGTTCACGTACGATGAGTGACTCTAATTGCTACCTCAAGTGTAATGTAGTAGTAGCGCACAGCAATCGATAAAAAGGATCTTTAAAAAACAAAAGAACTTATCATTTGGTAGAAGCCGATAAACAGGTACCCCAATTACTTCTGTGAAGGTTTTGTTTTCATTAGAAACAAACAGGAACGTGACGTGCGAGTTTAGTATATTTTAACAATGTTTATAATTTTGCTTTTTTAGGAGCACCAAGTTGCCTTGACTTATCAGTAGCAGCAGTAACAGCTCTGATCACAGCATGACGTAGACCATGTTCTTCCAGAGCGCTTACTGCTTCAATGGTAGTACCTCCAGGAGAGCAGACCTCGTCTTTTAGAACCATCGGGTGTTTTGAGGTACTCAGTTGCATCTTCGCCCCTCCTAGTACTGTTTGAGTTGCTAATTTAATTGCTGTAGCACGTGGTAATCCTGCTCTAACACCACCATCAGCTAGAGCTTCAATAAAAAGATAAACATATGCGATTCCTGAACCAGCAACACCAGTTGCTGCGTCAAGAAGATCTTCACTTTTAAGGAACGTTGCGATTCCACAAGAGTTGAGTAGTTGTTCAGTGATGCGAATATCTTCTTCAGTGCAAGAAGCTGATGGTGTGAATGATGAGGCGGATTCACCAACTAGACAGGCGGTGTTTGGCATCACTCTCACCCAACGAATAGAACTGTTGCCGAATTCTGAAAGACTTTGTAACTTTACTCCAGCAGCTATCGATATGACTAACTTATTAGAAAGTTCTGAATGAATCTCTCTAAGAACTGGTTGAATAACATTAGGCTTCAGACATATAACTGAGATGTCAGAAGCTCTCGCAGCCTCTAACGCACTGTCAGTGGCTCTCACTCCCAATTCCATCGCTCTTTCTCTTGCTGCTGGTAGAAGATCAGCTACGACGACGTCGTTCTTTGAGACGATTCCTTTTTCCAACATTCCTCCTAACATCGCACTTCCCATTGCCCCACCTCCAATGAATGAGATTTTCTTTTGAAGTGACATTGTTTGTAAGATTCTTATGCTGTGATAATGATTAAAATAATAAAGAAGATCGCGGTCATACTTATCTTCAGTTTCTTCATCTTCTGAAGCTGCGAAACAATTAGTTTATAAAAAAGAACGTAAAACCCAAACTCCATAATTGGACTCTATGAAATAATTAAAATAGCAACAAACTTTTATTTTTTTTCAATGAAAAAAAAAAAAAAAAGATTTTTTTAAAAAATATATAATAAAACCCTAACGGTCAATTGACACAATAACAAAAATGTCTTCCTAGTCTACAGAAAACAGATAACAGAATAAAAAAAAAAGATACAGGTAAAGTTGAACAGAAGCTACAAGGTGAGAACAACTATCTACGGAGCTAATACTAACTTATTACACCAAACAGTACTAGGTAATGGTGCAACTGGTCGACAGAATACAAACATGTCGTGAGGGTCTCTCTTCAGTACAGGAAGTTCTACTGGAGGAGGCTGAATATCATCTTGAATAGTATAAGTTGGCGATACGACAAGCGTTGATTCGGTGATTGGAGAAGTACTTGAATCGCTGTTGCAAGTATCAGGTGAGTTCTCAACGACAACTAGTGAAGGCCCGACTACATTTGAGATTGCGACACTGAACTGTAATGATTCAGTTGGTGAAGGAAATATAAATGAGAATATCAATTCATGTTGTCCTGTTTCTGAAGATTCACCGAACACCATCACCTTATTAGACTTCGAATTATGCGATAATTTAATTATATTGTATCCGTGGTATCTTATTATTTCACGATTGTCTTCTTCATCTCCCTCCATTACTTTCGGTATTGAATACACTCCAACAGAACATACGAGGCAGTGAACGGTTTTTGAATCTTCTCCTTCAGCGTATCCAGAATAACGAATGCTTGTCTCTCCGCATTGTTGGAGAAATCTAGAAATTGGCTCGATACTGCCTGATGAGATGTTAAGGTAATCAGATCCACCTATTGCTTCCATTTTTTTTCTTTTTTTTTGTGTTCCCACCCTAGTTCTATGATGTAAGAGAATTTATCAAATTAAAAAAAAATCAAACCCACAACAACAACAACAACAACAACAAAAAAAAAAAAAAAACCATTCTCATTTTTTTTATTTTTTTTTAATTATTTTCAATTTTTTGGTTATTATTGTTATTCATTATTTGAATTGACTTTCTTAAAAAAAATAAAAAAATTTTCAAAAAAAAAAAAAAACCGAAACATGCTTGGCCAGTGAATCAAACAACTTATTTTTTGCGATATCATGGCGGACTCGAACTGAGATAGCTACCCTGGAAAAGGTTTTTTTTAAATAAAGGAACTTGTGGAGTTCGGAACACCAAGCAGAGATTAATATCGCTGAGTGGCCATCGAACAGCACCTGATCTCTTTAATTTTATTTTATTTTATTTTTTTTTATTTCTAATTCTGATTGAATTTCAAAAAAACGTGTATGAAAGGAAAGAAAACAACAACAACAACAACACACAACAAGGGTTAGCTTAATAACTTTTTTTTTTTTTTTTTTTTTTTTTCTTAATTTTTTTTTTTTTTTTTTCTCTCTGTCCGTCCGCCACAAAACCACAATATACTACAACGTCATCGGAGAGCCAATTGACCAGGCCAGGCAAAAAAAAAAAAAAACAACAACAACAAAAGGCAGATTTGAGCGACACAATACAAACAAGGATAGATATAAATTGTTGAAGCTCAATCATAACACGGAAAGATCGGATAGAGATTTAAAAAAAATAAAGCTTCACTATTACACACCATTACCCCTCTCTCTCCACGAATAGATAAGAAGAACACCTTTAAAAAAATATATATAAATATTGACTATTATTAACATACAGTTGTTAATCTTTATTTTTTTTTTTTTCAATATTTTTTTTTTTTTTTAAAAAGAGATGGCAAATGCTCTACTACACTCCCACTCAACACAGAAATCAACCCTTAAAAAGGTTTTTAAAACTACCCAGATACCTTCACATCTGCAACGGGAAACACACATAATACTTAGAAATGTACGTCTTAAGAAAGACGATTAATTAATTAATCGAAGAGAGGAAATAGCATGGCGTGAAACTATAAAAAAAAAAGTCACAACAACGATCAGAGTAAACGCTTTCAATGAGTAATTGGGTAACTCAGCGACACCATGATTCCTTCATTTTTCAAAACAGGAATTGACCAAACGAAGAAAACAAACGAAATAATAATAATAATTTCATTTTTTTTTTTTTTTCAATAATGTTATATAAATCTAACAATCAAAACAAGAAAAACCATAATAAACACAACTCAATTAACGATAAACCGCATCAAGGTAGTTATATTGAAGGAGGAGGATGCACACATATGTGAGACGCCTTTGAACTTCTAGACTTTACACATCCATGAATGGAGTGTAAATTGGGACAGTTCTCAACTAGATCATCCAAAGTATATTCGTCTATCAGTAAAGAACCGCAACCAGAGTTGTTAACGTGAAGCTGTTTTATTTATTTATTTTTTTTTTTTTTTTGTAATTGTTTGTTAGTATTACTCCGTGAAACTTAGTACCCATTAACAGGGTTGGCTCAACAAGAATAGTGTGGTTGAGGGAATTGAATGTTGACCAAACAGGTAGATATGCAGGGGAGGCCGCTCCTTGTTAGATCGAATTTCATCATTCCTCCCGATGCTAGAAAGTTCCTCAGTACTGATGATAATCATTGGTGTGAACTGACTAGGTTCCCAACGGGTCATTCAGCTCCAGAGATTACGCATACTCTAGTAGCAACCATCGATAGTTTTCATTGAAACTTGTTCGAAGAGCGATAAATAAAATCAACTGAGGCATTATTAGTCTGTTCGAACATTAGCGTGGACAATAACCTTCCAGAGTTGCTCTTTGGTCAGCTGCCTTCAAATAAGAGTCCCACAGGCAGTGGGGGGTTGTTCTTTCAAACTCAAAATATGATTTAAAATGGTTCTTATTTCAAACTTCAACTTGGCTAATTGAAGTAGTTACTTTCAACTTTAACACCAAATGGACGACGCTGACCATTCCTTTTATTGATTGGCAGCTACATATATTAAGGCTAATTACACCTCTTTTTGACTTTAGTGAAATCTGAAGTTTTTTGAGTCAACCAACAGTAAACCATCACAGCTGTTGGGATGGATGACATCATTACAAGGTTCTCAACTAATAGATGATTGATGACTTGGGATCAACAATAGGTCGTCGCGGTATGGGTTTGCGATACCTCACAAAACAAGTAAAGAGAGTAAACTCCGAAGAACAGAAAGAAAAAAAACAACAACAACACATACCACTGACAAGGTCAAATTCCTTATCAACATCAAAGGAGAGATGTGATCTAAAAACAGACTGAGAGTATGAAGACTTGTGAGATTTGCTATGGAGTGAGCGACAGATTCTCCGATTTTACCAGGCAAGTCCAACACCAAAACCCTTAAGTGAATACAACCAGTCAACGATGAAGCTAAATCCTCTTCACTCACAGGTATGTCACGAAGAGTTAACTCTTTCAAACCAAACAGATAAAAAGGAATGCTTTGCGCTAGAGAACAGCAATTTTCAAGTTGTAAGATCTCTATTGTGTCGATAGTCAGAAGGATAGTTTTTACTATGCTAGAAGTAACTAGATAGTCGTTAGTTAAGTTTAAGTATCTCAGCATTGGTGGTTGTCTAACCTTCCTTACTATGGATACAAGCATTGATGGTGCTGACAGTGAGATCAAACGACTTGCTAAGACGTCAAGAAGATCTTGTGTTGTGATGTGAGATGTACCAAACAGTAACACACTACTCAGTGATGGTAATCTATTTAAAATAGAAATCCAGTCTAAGTCCGTCTGTGGTTGGATTGTGTCCGTATCCCAACAACCACAATCATTAATTTCAAGGTACCTTATCGAGTTACTTTTCAACTCACGCATTATGTCACAGGAGTCGTCTTCTAAGTCTACCAAAACTAGTTCCCTCAGAGAAGTGCAATAGTCGCAAATCGCTCTGTACGATCCTTTTGGAAAAAAACTCAAACTAGTAAAACAAAGAGTTACCAAATTTTCAGGAAATGAATAACTTCGAAGAGACTCAACAGTTAGTTTGAATTCTGTTCGTGTTGCGAACATCCTTCTCCCATCTAATCTCAATGTTTTTAAATTCTTTGGTAAATGCGAAAGCAATGCTGGTGTTGCAGCCTCACCACAAGCAAGCAACAACTCCGACAAAGATTCCAACTTGGGTAAAACATCCAATAATTCCTGAGTGAAGTCAGTATGAGGATCGCTGTCAATAAGTACCATTGATAGTACTTTGAGAGTTTCTGAACAATTTTTTAAACTTGAAATTAATGTTTCTCCCTCATATCGACTTAAACCAGAAATCCACATGTCGAGGTCTTCCAAACGAGTAATATTAATTTGATCTAACAAAGACCTTCGAATATCACTGTAGCCGTAAACTGATAATCGTTTGCATCGATTTCGAAGAGGAGGGATATCCGTATCCGCATCAATTTTAAATTCTTTTAAATTATCTAACTTCGCAATGACATCTGCGGGTACCACAGGACCCCATATACATTCTAAGTTAGGAAATTGCGTATCCCAAGGGATGATTTTTAAATCGTTAGTATCAATGTTGTTTGGTAATCCGAGATGCTTCAGTTGAGGTAAAGATGGAATATTCTCTATGAAACCCTTTACTGATATGTTAACACAGCCACGTAGGTCTAAGTGATACAAGTTTGGAAGATTTTTTAATTGCGGAAGTGATTCTTCAGTGATCGACGTCCATCTTAAATCCAATTTCTCAACCTTATTCCCAACAATACTCTGCAGAGATTGCACACCTTCTATTCCTTGTAGATTTAATTCCTTCATTTGTGTTGTTAATTTGCTTGATACGATTTCCTTATTCATTAGTTTTTCAAGTAGTTTTCCCGGAATCGAACTGGCGATATCGCCAACAGAGACTTTTTTATCGCCAATCCATTCTTTTAACTTGTGTATACAGGCACCCTTTAGACCGAAGAATCCACCTGCCTGGCACTGTCTCTTATAAAAATCAAAGGCGGTGGTTCCCAGAAATGTTTCTTGGCAGTCCATGTCCGTACCTAGAGTATGAAATAACAAATTGATAATTCACGCAAAGGTATTCCCTTTCTCAATAGGATGCATCTGTTTTTTTACTGTTTAAATTGAAGTAAAAAGTACGTTAAAATACAACCGAAGAAACAACATATTGAGAGCAGAATTGCTGCGCTTGTTCTTGTTTTTTACTTTGGTTTTAATTTTTATTTTTAATAATTGTTATTTTTTTTTTTTTTTTTTTTTTTTTTTTTCCAATCTTCAAATTCTCTTGATAAAACCGAACAAGAGAAAAGAAAAGAGCATAATCGTGCATAATCGCGCATAAGACAATGTTGGGAACTCTTTTTTCCTTTTTTTTTTTTTTTTTGCTCTATCTTTTTCCCCACCCCATTTCGCCTACCTGTATCAAATCACAGCTGAAGAAGAATTTTTATGTTCTTTTCCACTGCTGTTTTTTCAGATCACACTAATAAAGTGGGATACAGCAATTTTTCTAAAGTGAAGGCAAGTATGTATGAACAGGGTTAGAGACTTGTTGGCAGATTATCAAACAAAAAAAGACTGCAATAAAAACATAATTACCACCTGTGGTATCAATCTATTCTAGATTTCAACAGTGATATTCCGCAATAAGAGCCAGTGGAGGGTAATGACCCATCACACTTCTCTTGTCTTCCTCCAACAACGGACGTGATTATAGTTCTTTCCTTTTTCTTTCTTTCTTTCTTTTTTTTTTTTTTTTTTTTTTGATTATTTCTCCTCCTCCTTATGACACTTTGAAAAGTACACTGAGGCGTGCAGTCCTCCGCCTCGCCGTTGAAGCAGTCGCTTCTACGGTAAAAGGAGAAGCGGTGCCCTGCCAGTATGACAACACATTTTTGAGCAAGGAACCAGCGCGTGTTTGGGGTCTAATTAACAGTTTCTCTTCTCTTTGTTTCTTTTTTTTTTTTTTTTTTTTTCGTTCTTGATTTTCTTTCATTAAATAATAACAGAGACGTAGCTATGCTGGAGTGAGAGGTGCCTCAGCTGCTGGAGATTGTGGTGCTTCTTGAGAGGCCACAGCCTTCGTAGGAGTAGTAGAATCAATGTCCATACTGCCTTCCTTCTCTTTAAGAGCAGGGTTAACCCATATTTTATTTCCTTTGTGAAGCACTGAGGCAGCTAGAGGTGCATTTACTTTTTTCGCAAGCGCAGCTTCCTGAGCAACCTTTTGATCTTCTGTTAGTAATGAAGGGTTCTGCCACACCATGTTACCAGTGTGAGCAGGAGCTGCCTTCTTCCCACTCTTGTGTCCACCCTTTACCCCTGCACCTCTTCCTCTACCCGGAGCAACACCAGGTGCAGTGTACCTGTTGGTTGGTTGGTTGGTTATAATTAGTTGAAGTTGTTTTACTCTTTACGATTCTCTGAATAATATAAAAGAAAAAGACCGATATAGTGATACAAGAATGTTACTTGCAAGAGCTGGAAGTGGAGCGAGCAGGTGAAGGTCTCAACCAACTGAGGTCATCGGACGGGCAGGAGGACTCCAGAATGGAAGTAGACGATGGCCCAAACCAACGGACTGAAGGGCAGGGCTTGACTCTGCTCCAAGGTAAGGTGACAACTTTAGGAGCGTGAGTGGATCCAGGTAAGGATGTTTGGAGACTCTGGAAGCCTGGCACTGGTGCAGGCAAAATTTGAGGCAGACGCCATCATAATTATATTGGAAATGCAAATAAAAGCAAACGCAAGATAATACATACACCATGTTACCACTTGACCACTGCTTCCAAGGTGGGATTGATGCTGCTGCAGTTGTTGGTGCGGTCACACCCTTACCTCCTTTGCCACCTTTTCCTGCCAACCACCAAGGGGCTGGTGGCTCTTCAGCAGTAGCTGGTTTCGGTGTGTTGTAGTGTGAGATGTTTGGTATGTCAGAATCTTCTATTTTATTTAATGTAATTGTGAACTTCGTTTGACTGTCGTCAGTGAGTGCTGGTTGAGTGAGAAGCGATCTGTCAACAGCTGGGACTACGTTCAGATGAACAGCACCTTCTGGAAGATCAAAACCGGCACCTTTACTATCTGTTATAGTGAATCTGGTTGAGGCTGAAGAATCTTGTTTTTTAGTTTTTTTTTCATCCTCTTTGCGACGTCTGCGACGGTCGCGGTCACCTCTACGTTCTCTGTCACGATCTCTGTCTTTATCGCGGTCATCTTTTCTTTCCCGACGGCGTTCTTCACGGTCTCGGTCTCGTTTTGTATTATCGCGAGTTGCCCATTGTAATGCGCTTCTGAAGCTTTTTAAATTTGGTTGTTCTCGGACTTCTCCAGCCAGGTCGTCTGCGGAGACGCCTCCCGAGCGATCGAAGTCTCTTGGTCTGTCTACTTCCATATCGTCATCAGTTGAGGCTTCTTTCCTCTTTGAGAAGGCGGAGTGAGTTCGAGCTGGATTCCTATCCGCAAGCATCTGCCATAGCCAATCAACAAAACGTGGAGCTTCGTCAAATAAAAACACTTTTAGATCTTCTATGACTTGTGGCTTTTGTTTTGCATTACACACAATAACTTTAATATACTCTGGTAGGATGGACGAGATTGTTTCTACAGATCCAGCATGTGAATATTCATCTTGTAATTTTCTCTTTATCTCTTCCTGAATTTGATTAGCCAGTTCTGAATCAGCCTGCAATATCAACGGTGGTCCATCTTCCGTAGGCATAGCCATATATTATAATTATAAATAGGTTTGTCAATTACCCAATTCCTGTGTGCTGGTTGCAGCGCTTGAGTCCCAGAGTCGAGAAGTCCCAGTGGTCGGCAATTCAATGCGTGTAGCAAAAAAAAAAAAAAAACTTTAAATTTTTGACAACCGTTTTTTTCTTATTTTCTTCTGGCCCGGGCTTTTTTTTTTTTTTTTTTTTTTAAACAGTTGTCACTGGTAATTGGTTTTTTTTTTTTTTTTTTTTAATATCGCCTCGGGTCTTATCATATCATCGCCCCACCCCCCAGCCAGCAAAAAAATTTAGGAAAGCCTTGACACATGTTTTGATTTTTTTTTGGCCCGGGCTTTTTTTTTTTTTTTTTTTTAAACAAGTGTCAATGGTTGGCTTTTTTTTTTTTTTTTTTTTTAATAGCGCCTCGGGTCTTCGCATGTCAGCCTCTCCCACCCCCCAACACCGATTGCCTCAAAACAAATTGAGGAACTAAAACAAATCAGCAAAGCCTCTGCTGTTGTTTTCACTCGACAGTCTCCGACTAAATAATGCTAAATTTCTTTTGGCCCGGGTTTTTTTTTTTTTTTTTTTTTTAGCATTTGCCAATACGATTGGCTTTTTTTTTTTTTTTTTTTTTTTAAATGCCTCGGGTCTTTTGCATGTCATCAAGCCATCAAAATCCTACAGCTATTTCCAAACGTCAGTGAAAAAAAACAAAAAAAAAACAAGAAAAAATTTTGTTACTTTATCACGTCTTGTATACCACCACTCTTCGATTAGGAACAGAAAAGGGAATAAAAGGAAAGCGTCCTCAACATCCATCCACGATAGCAGAGAGGGACTTCTCAACAAGGGTGCGGAAGATTAGGAGGCATCCGCTGGAAAATAAAGGGGGGGAGGTACTTAGTGCTATATTACAACAATAAATCACATTGCGATCAAGAACTCAGGACCATCTTTTACTTGCTGTCAAAAAACAAAAAGCAACAAAACTTATTCAGGAAAAAAAAAAAAGAAAATACTATTTAACGATCGGAATCCAAATCAGAATTTTCTAAATAAAAATTTCACATCACAGTCGGTTAGGTCCTTCTGTTTTAATTAATTAATACGCCTCTCACTAGCATTGTCTTGAGTAGAAACAAATCCAGATCTACTCACAAAATGTTATTTCTTTGCATTCTTCGCACTCGCAGTGGCATTCGAATCGGATTCGAATTGTTCTTTAATTGCTTTTACTTTTGCTAGCAGTTGTCTTACCTTTGGATTCTTATCAATCACCTCTGCTGCTTTGCTAGGTTCTGTTTTTTTTTATTTTTTGTTTATAAAGAGATACAGATCAACTAAACTAAAGGTGCGGTTCATTAGCAACTTACTCAAACATACCTCTTGCGATTGACTGAAAGTGTGAAGCGGTGTCCATGTCTTGGAGATCGTCAATCAGAGATGGGTCTTTTCGAACGTACGGAAGCATCGCTTTTATTTCTTCTTCTTTGAATCCAGGAGTACCTCTCAGCCGATTTACAAGTTTTTTATCTTCATAATGAGCATATTGCTTTGAATCTGGAACCGGGTCTTCCGGTTCGGGTTCGGGTTCTGGTTCATTGACGAGAACAAATCCTGTTTCATCAAGTTTTTTTTGCATTTTTACTTCTTGTTTTGCCGCATGGTGCATAACTCTCGCTCTAGCTGCTTCTTTTTTTTCAGCAGCCGTTGGAGGAATGTCTACTAAAACGAAGCCGGTTTCATCTGCACCTCCCGATATTGCTCTTTTACTTATGGAGTGCCATAATCTGGTACTTGAGATTCGGAGTCTCGGGTACATCCAACCTCAACTGTTTAAAAAGAAAAAAAAAAAAGATTTTTAATTTATATAATCAGACAAAAAAAATAAAACTAATCAACATTAAACAAACTCCTTGATAAAGGAATAGGACTACTTTTACAATCAGATAATAAACTGAAATAGAGAGAGAGAGATATAACGCATTCTTATTCAAAACATTTCATAGTCCAGATTACTTGCTTGCTAAGAGGGAGTGGTTCTTCGTGCAGAGGGAGGCCTGATGATCGTCGCAATCGACTTTTTGTTTTAGTTTGATTGAGTTGTCGTATCTGAGGTACAGTAGCGGATATCAATTGCGTTGATGGTTCATAAGAATCGCAATATGATTTGGGAGATTGCTGTTCTTGATCATCAGTTTCCGTTGGTGTTGATATCGGAAGCCGTACCCTGGAAACTCCATGAGCTATCCATTCAAATCTCCCACATATCCAACTCCCCTCACCTCCATAGATCGATTGAAAGTCTTGACAAAACGATCCCAACGCTTGCAATTGAGGTAGCGTTTCAACAGAAGTCGCAACTTGAAATTTTTTCAAACAGATCGGACATAATAACGATTTTGAAGAATCGTTAACATCCTCAATACCATCCTCATTCATTAAACAAATAAAAACATAACAATGTTTCAACCCAAGTGAATGCAGCAATAAGTGCGCAGCATAACGACATACTCGTTTAGATAACCACATGTACCAAAGATCACCACCACTGGAATATCCATTTTGAGAAAAGTGTCTCGCAGTAGCAGGCTCATCGTCGTTAGCATCTGACTGTCCTGTCTCTTTTAAGAAACTTGGCATTAATCTTTTACCATATAATGTTCTGGGGTATCCAAAAAATGAAGGTTCGAGTCTGGCGAATGACAACACAGCAACGCCATTTTCTGATGAACTGCCAACGCAGTGATTGACTGCAGGATCCTTGTAGAGATCAACGTGAGTGATTCCGATGGTACAAAACGCATCAGCAGGAGCCTTTAACTGAATCCATCTTAAAAGGTCAGGAGCGTACTTCTGAATCCTCCTTCCCGGTGGATTGTTTTCATTAATCCGAGTACGTATAACAGATTGTGGATATTGAGAGAAGGCTGGGTTTACACTTTGTGGCTGTTGTTGTTATTCTTATTTTATTACACGTTTTTACAAATATATCGATGGGAAAAAAACAAAAAAAAAAGAAGAAAAAAAAAAACGGACCTTTTTTTTGACCGGCAACGGCTGTGGATCCAACAGTATGACAGGAATTCCATGAAAGAAAGCACCGAGATATCTCCGTAGGATATCAAGCTGTGGAGGAATGATTGAAGGTACTGCTTCTGGAGTAGCGTCTTGTCTTCCTTTTCGGAAAGAGTTTGTTCGGAGTTGTGTTGCTGGAGAACTGCTGAAGCCGTGGACCCAACATTGTCCCAGAGGCATGATATAGATAATATTACGACCGTTTAGGGAGGCACTTTGTGGTCGTTTTTGTTTGAAGTTGGAAACAGTTTGAACTTCACCTGAAGAAGGACCATATGCTCTGAAGAACTCCGGATCCCAATGAAAGACTCGCTGCTCTTCTATCGGAGCCGTTTCATCGACGGCATCCCAACACATGGCTTCTGCTGCTCCTGCTGGTGCTGGAACTTCATTCCTCGGCTCCTCCGTCCTACGAGGGAAGCCCATTACCTCAACCACTGTAGATATAAATTAAGAATAAATATAACAAACTGGTTGTTACTACTTATCACATCATATAAATGTTCTGTAATAAAAAAATTAAAACTTGTTGAAATCATAAAACAGCTGCCGAACTAATTATCTAAAAGTCGAAAATACAACGTACAGCTACAATTAATTTGAGATTTAAAGGGAATGAGGGTGAAAGTGAAACAAAAGAAAATGGTACAAAAACTAAGGCAAAACTAAAACTAAACGAGAGAGAAGAGTCATCCACGGCTGAATTTAAAATTTAAAAAAAAAAAAACAGCTGGAACTTTATTCATTGGGAAAGGATGTCACACTGCAGTCAGAATTAATGCAACGCCTACTGTTTTTTTTTCATAGAGACAGTGAGTGAATTACATAACCCTAACACACGACAATTTACTGAGGCAAAACTGAAACAAAATAAGTGAAGGAGCACCACCCGGATCTGCAAGAAAGACTGCATTCATCTGTCAATTTTTTAAAGACAGAGTAGGTCCACTCCAACAGGAGTGACTTATGCCACAGACAGGTGACCAAAGAAAAGCAGTATCAGCAATAACCAATAACAATCTGATATGAATTACAAGATATTATTATTTCAGTTTTCCCCCACCGACGATACAATTTAATGACTTCAGTCAGCAGAAAGAAAACCAAAACAAAAAAATGGAAATGAGTACAATGAAAATAAGAAACACAACTGATAACAGCACCCGCCGAGGGAAGCAGAGAGGTATATCGAGTGAATGCTTGTACACAAAAAAAAAACGGAAATAATAATAAAAAGATTCTACAGTCTAACTACTACTATCTTGGAGAAGGTATACCCGCCCGCGACAATATAGAATCGTATGCTGTGGATCTGGCTGCTTGTCGTTGTTGAAGACGCTGAAGTAAATCACCCGACTCAGGTTGAACAGGATTGATGACAGGTGTGATGGCTGGTGTAACTGGAACAGGAGATGGTACCACTACTGATTGTAGTATTGATGTTCTAACAGGAGGATTTAGTAGCCTAGCAGCTGATGATGCCGCAGACATATACCTGGCGGTGTTTAAGGCAGCTTCGATAATCTCATCTTCAGTCTTCCGACGAGGAGGTTGAACAATTCTGACCGGTGAAACAGATGTCCTTCTCCTCGGTGAGACTGTTGGTAGTTCCATAGCAGCTCCAATATTCCCTCGAGGATTCCCTTTCAAAGGAGAGATATTCAACCTCCTCCAAGGACTGCTATGTCTCGACTCAATCCTAACACGAGGTGGTGATCTTGGCACCACTCTTGGAGGTGATTTCGGAGCCGTCTGCATAGATGACAAACAAAGATCATCAACAACAGCCAACCTATCAGTTACGTAAGTAAATAATATATCTAACCTACCACGAGTATCATTTAATATTTGTGGTAGCAACTTGTCAGAGAAGGTATCCCCACCTGATGACTCTTTGGGAGGATTTCGCATTAGCTCTTCAATAATATTTGAAAGTTGATCACATCGGGAATCGAACTGGTCATTTTTCTCCCTCAACAGCTGAAGCTCTGCTGATAAGGAGTCAATGTCGCTGGTGGTTCCTGTCATGGAGTTTATTAGATTTTGAAGTCTTAATTCAAGTTCTGATTTCTCTTCAGCAATTGAATTTATCAGTTTTTGTGATAACTCGTGTCTTGTTCGTAGGTCTGTTAGGTGTGCTTCGAGACCTTGGTCGTTGTCGGCGAGTAAAGCGTTTATCTTTCTTTCTAACTTTCCAAGTCGATCAGTCTGATTAGGAATCTGACTCACAAGACCAGCAACATTTGTTTCTATAGCGATAAGTCGAGGAAATCCTTCAGAGTCAAGCCACTGTTTATGTGCCCTAGATATTCCATCGAGTATTTTTGAATGAATTCGGTTTCTTTCAGCATTCCGTTTTAACCTTTGATAGTACGTCGCCATCTGTTGCTTTGAAGAAGTCAATCCTATCTGTTGTGCTATTTTTCTTTTTAAAGTTTTACTTTTAAACATTCTAATGTACATCAACCATTTTGATAGATATCTCCTCCTCAATACAACTGATCTGTTTTCACAGAAGGCATCCCACGCCAGTTGTTTTCCTTTCTTTTTACGAACTTCCATCCTGTGCAGTGCTACTTTGTTATAATATTTTAACACCAACAGTCGAGATGATCTCGCTATGAACGCATCCTTGATTGGTTGTAGTTTACGTACGTTTATTTGATGTAGTCTGAAGAGACCTAATCTTCTAAAGGACACTCTGATTGCTCTCGTATGAACGCCTAGTAAGAGTCTTATAGAAGCTTCTCTCATAGAATGATAACGATTTTTTTGTGATTTGGTGTGTTCAATCCACATATCATAATATATCCTGTAGTACATTCCGTTATTAGTCAAAGCGAGGTATCTCAGAGCTCTTCGAGTTCGTTTTGCTTGAGAACGAAGGTTTGAAAATCTTTTCCATCGATCAAACATCTGTGATCGGATTGCTCTGCTGCTTCCTCTACAGATTCTTGATAGTACTTGTCGTAGTTTAATCCATCGTAGCCAGGTATGAAATGATCCTTTTGATATTTTATCAAGGTTCTTTGATCTTAGATATTGTGCTGCGACCTTGCCATGTGCCAACCTGTTTCGGGATATCTTTAACTCCATTGCTCGAAGTCGTAAATCTAAGTCAGACTGATGTTGTTCCAATAGGTCGTTGTATTTCTGTTGATTTATTTCACACTTACAATTACATTTACACGATATGGTTATTGGTGGTTCTTCTCGAGGTTTTTTCGGAGGTGATTTCTTCACAACTGGTGCTCTTCGTGGAGGTGACAACCCCCTGTCTATTAGAAAAGTGTTATTCGGATGTCTATTTCTTGGAATGCTTCTGAAATCATCAAGTAAAGCAGCAACACTACTCTCTCTTGGTACTAATGGTGTTTGAAGTTTATTTAACATCGATCCACTCACAGGCATATTAGGAACGTCGACAAACATCGATGCGTCCACCCAGTCTTGGGTAGTCCGGGCGGATGACGGCATCTTTCTTAACCTGAAAAAACTGAATTAAATAATGTAACCAAATTTATCATTATAGATTGTTATGAATAGGAAATTTAACAAAAAAAAAAAAAAAAAAAAAAAGGATTTCAATAGTAACAAATACCTTCCTGTGTAAATAGTTAGTATGAGAAGGTATAAGGATAAATAATCAGTCAGTCAGTCAGTCAGTCAGTCAGTCAGTCAGTCAGTCAGTCAGTCAGTCAGTCAGTCAGTCAGTCAGTCAGTCAGTCAGTCAGTCAGCAATGTATCCTCCAGAATTATAATTATCAAAATGCCTCAAAAGTGTTGTTCTACATTTCGAAGTTCCAATTCGGTTTGTTTTCTGTTGAGGATTCGACAGCAGTTTTTCAATGATCGCAGCGATTCGAGATTGTTTTTTTTTAACTTTGTGAGGCTTTGAATTCGTTGATGATGACCTACGCTGGGTTTTTCTATGAGCGCGAAGTAGATGACGCAAAGAAGGATCTTTTATTAAGTTAGTCGGAAATGATAATAACCCTCTCACTGGAACTGGAGCTGAATTAGGTTCTGAGAACTTTCTCTGACCTGTGTAAACACAAGACGCCGCTCCTGATCGAAATCCGAGAGGGTCTTCAAACTGTTTGACAGCTGAAGAATCAGGTGATTGAAACTGATATTTCTTTTCGACTTTTTTCGGATTCAGAGACACATCATTCCACCATCCTGGAACCCTTCGTATTTGATGACTATTAGGACACGATGGTGAGATGTTGTGTTTTGCTAAAACCCTTCGACGAAGACGTCTGGTAGGACCCTGCAACAGAATGTCAGATAGTGAAATAGCTCTGCAGTCTTCTTTGTCATCCGTAGCTAAAACTTTATCAGGTGAGGCTGCTATTTGAATATCATTCGAAGCATCGTGAGATGGCGTACAGTCAGCTATCTCTAACTCACCAACACTTGAATTAGTTCCTCCCGTTAGTATTCTATCAGAGGAGAAACTGATATCAATATTTTGTGTATTTAATCCGTCAGATGAGTTGGTTCTGCTGATTTGTGTTGTCGGCATTCCACCAAAAGAAGAATGAGGAGAACTACTATCAACACAACAACAACTAACACATAATGATCCAGATACCATTGAAACCACAACCAAGTGTTTTAAAAGCCAAGACGGAATGCTCGTTTTCGATGATCTTCTGTTCGATAATTTTTGAGTTGTTAAATTACAAAGAACGGCAGCGGTGAGAGTCATGGCGGGTACGAGTGATTCGAACGTCCAACTTTCCATAATTTGATGAACAAGTAGATCAGTTTCTTTTCTAATAACCTCAGTATCACCTTGCTGTAGAGTCCACGAATAGAATAGCTCACCTGATGAGTCAGATAATTCTTCTTTCGGGACTGACTTAATAGTTTGATCGAACTCAAACAATGCAACAAGAGATAATTTTAATGAACGTACCCAGGTAGCAGAAGTTCCCCTCCAGGGTTGGTCTGGCTTTGGAGGCTGTACCGCGTTGTTTTTATTTTTATTTTTTTTTAAAAAATTTTTTGGAACAGCTACCGCTGTTGGTATTGCCATCGTACCTGAATTCTGAGATCGATTTCTCATAGCACTGACGCCAACTTTTTGTAGAAAAGTTGTGAAATCGGTCGCTTGTCTGTTCTCTTTACTACTTAAAAGTTCTACTGCTTTCATATTTCTTGAGACGACCCGTTCTTCTTCATCAAGTTCTGCAAGACTAAGGTTTGTACTGTGCTCTTCTTCAATACAGTTTTGTTCTTTAATCAGATCCAGTAAATGACAATTAATTCCTTCCTGTGCTAGTAGTAGTGTGATGTGATCGTCTGTGTCAACGATAACTTCAGAAGTAAGCTCAATTTTATAAAGTAGATATTCAGTGAGGCGTCTTTCGTAACGAAGTGATTTCATCGCGTGTTGAAAATGTTGTTCAGAGTGAGTTTCGAATAGTTTTTTTGTTTTTATGACCGGACGAAGGACCCTTTCTCTCGCTTTGTAACTTTGAATCGCAGAAATGTGTTTTGAATAGTTTCGCTTTGCGGCTAAAACTCTGGCGTTGGCTTCTCGAGTTTTGGCCATCCTCGCGTTTGATGTTTCTTCTGACTGAGCGAAGTCGTTCCATAGACGCAGTTCATCCGCAGTCAGTTCCGGTTTTTCTTGATTTTCAGTTTGAATCAGCTCCTCTTCCAGATTCTTTATCATCATCGTCGTTGTTGTTTTTGTACTGCTGTCTCTCGTTGATTCTAATTCCTTACGATATGCTTCTATAGCGGATGCTATGGATTGCATCTTTTCTTGACACTTTTTATTGTGTTTTTCGATTTCGAATACCTTTCGTCTTGCTGCTTTGCCAAGTTTCGCGTCAACTAATTTCGTTACAGTGTCGGAAGATTTCGTTGATACTTTTGTAAGTTGTTTTCCATGATTAATCCACGCTTTCTTTTCTTCAGCGTTAAGCTGTAGTTCTTCTTCTTTTAGTGTGAGCGCTGCGTCGAGCTCTGATTCTCGTTTTCTAGCATTTGAAAGCCAAGTGAGTAGTGTTTGCTTTTCACCTCTCCAAGCCAAGGCCTTTCTGGGATTTATGTATTCTTTATCGAGTTCAATTTCGACATCTTCTAATCGCCGACATTTACTTGCCAGTTCGTGTCGGTGTTCAGCAAGGGCTGCTCTGTGGTCAGCAATGGCTTTGTGTAGTTCATCTTCTTTCTTCTTTGCAGTCGCCAGTCTGACTGATAACGAGATCTGATTTTCAATTTGAATATTCTTCTCAACCTTTTCTCTTAACGTTACGGAAGCAATTGATGAAGAACGTCGCTTGTCCACAGCGACAGATGGAGACTTTGAATCACTCGTCTGACTTTCAGGAAGTGATTTTACAGACGCGATTGACGATGAGCGTTGCTTGCCTGGTACAGGTGGAGGCTTTAAACTAAACATTACTTCTGTCTGACTATCAGTAAGAGACTTGACGATAGAAACAGTTGATGAAGAGCGTCGCTTGTCCACAGCGACAGATGGTGACTTCATATCGGAGACCCCTCCTGTTTGACGTTCAGACGGTGATTTAATGATTGATGACCGCCTCCGGTCTGTGGCGGCAGGGGACGATTTCGAATCGGGTGAAATTGTCCGAGTCTCAGGTGAATCGACAATAGACACAACTGAGGCTCGTCGTTTCTCTTCAGACGGAGATCGTAAGTCAACAGATTGCCGTCTGGATAACTGATCTACAGAATTGACTGCCCGTGGTTTTCTTAATATAAACTGCTGCTCCAGATCATCAGATAACGGTGCTTGGATTGATACAACTGTTGGAGTACGAGCACAACGCGGCTGTTGGATAATCGTCGGGGCGTCACGTTTAAGTGATTGAGCTCTCTCCCTTCGAGTAGTCAACCTCCTAGCCCCTGAGATTACTTTTAATTCATTGCGTCGATACCATTTAACATCCATTGTTGGTCCTCTAACGAGATATGGTGTTTCACCTCCGGCTTCCATTATTATTTCACCAACTTCATCTTTTCCCAGGACGTAATCTTCACCAAATACGGTTGCTGTTACTCTATCTCCCTTTTTTAATAACGTCGTAGGCTCTTCAGCTTCATCCTTTTGATCTTCGTTGTCATCGCTGGACATAGTTTCTATGCGCAACCTGCTTGGATTATATAACTTTCTGACTTGCTGTCCATTAGTACGTTTTAACTGTTCTGGGAAAGAATGGTACAACTCTTTTTGTAATAATACTACATTGAGTGGGACTAAATATTGTAACCGGCGTATTTTTTTCAAAAAAAAAAAAAAAAAGTAAACAAATTGTAGAACACAGAAGGCTCTCAAATCAAATAAATGTTCGCGTCATCATCACAACGTACGGCATAAGGATCTCATATTGTGGATGTATTATAGTTTTGTGTAGTCTCTCACTTTGATCCATAAACACCAGTTGCAATAGATGACGTTAAGTTAGCGAAAGCTAAGAATTTCTTGTTTATAATATAACGAGACATGGCGACGTCGGTTGCTACTAAACGACCGTTGCAGTGGATTCCAATTTTACCTCCTCCTTGGATGGTGTGGCCAACAACGATTCTGTTGACTTGATCACCAACCTTTAACAATTCAGAAAGAACGCTGTCGACCATCGCACACTCTCCACGAAGTGCCTGAGAGACCATCTCACGAGTCCAGAGAGGACCACTTGGTCCAAGAAGTGGAGAGTTCCAATTCTCTGTTGAGATCGCACTGTTGATCTCTGATTTCAGTCGAGTGATCCCTAACTTAGCCAGTTCCTTAGTCATTCCACCATGTACAAACATTGTACCATTTACGAGTGCCATTGTTGGACTCTGTCTTAAGAATTGACCCATTTCACCCTGAACTTGAAATGCTGCTCGTCGATCCTTTTTTGAATTGAATGGTAGATACTCATCAGGATGAACATATGCTTGAACACCTTGTAAGTTCATTAATTCATGATTACCCATTATTGTAATCACATCACCTCCTTGAGTCTTAGCTTGTGCTTTTAGATTTCTAAAGAGTCGTAAAATCTTTGTACCATCAGGTCCCCTGTCGTAGATGTCGCCTAATTGAACGACGACAGTGTCCGCTCCTGACCAATTACCATCGTCTGTAGCAACACCAGCAAGTTGTAATACTGCAATTGCTTTATCATAATCTCCGTGTAGGTCACCAATACCAATTAGTTGACCTGCCAGAGCTACAGCAGTCAGTATCAGAAATAACATTATGCAGTGCTCTGGGGATCTGGGAGGGACCTGGAAAAGATGTTATTATAATCAGTTCTTCTTATAAACAGATGATCACTATCACTACTAATTGTAATGGTCGTAAAGTATAACCTGATACTGGAGGAGGGGGTGAAAAAATAATTTTTATCCAAATCAGTACATCATCTTAAACCAAAAGTACTCAAACAGACCAAAACTCAAATCATCAGCGACCGCTGATGCTTATAATTGCCTCTGAGATGGGAAGGGGAGGGCAATCGGATCACTCTTACTCGAAATCACAACCCAAAAAGAGTAAGGAACTAAGTAGTGGATGTGATACGTAAAATATTGCTTTCAGACAGTAGTTCCACTACAGGAGGAGAATAAAGAAAGTAAAAAACTCAATACTACTTGTAGAAAAAGGAAACCAGGAAATGCTATTCCCAATTATTCAAAACGCTAATTACTAACCCAGGTAGAAAAAACAAAAAGAGCAAAAAAAAAAAGCAAACTAATGCCCTCCCAAACAAAACAAACAGATTCTCTCCCCAGAGTGTAACGCCTACCTTGTTAGAATAAAGGAAGACAGAACAATTGCAATGAAAGACTCATATTATGATCAATAATGTCTTTTCTACTATTGGTTTAAACACTACTAATAATTGTGTGGTGGTATTAATTGCAAGTTTTTTTCATTCATAGCTAAAGGCTGATTCATTATTAAAGTCTGTTTTTGTTGTTGTTTTTTTGTTTTTGGTTTTTTCCCCGTTCTCCTTTTTTTTTTTTCCAGTCCTACGTATTAGAAGGAGAAAATCAAAACTGAGTAAATTATAAACAACGAAGGGGGAAAAAAAAAGAAAGAAAAAGAGAGAAAAGCAAGAAACACAGCAGGGTGCCTACTGAGTTTCTCATCCCAGTCAAGGGTGGCATGACAATCTCTCTTTGTTTGTGGTGTTTTTGTGCTTTTTTTTGTTTTTTATTTTTTTTTTTTTTTATCTCACATGGAAGAATATTATAAAAGAAAAAACCAATCTCCCATTAAAAGCAACAAAAAAAATGAAAAAAAAAAAAAAAAATTTAAATTACAGAAAATCTACAACGGAAAGGAATACACTCTACCACTAATAACAGGCTGATATGCCCTTTGCTAATGAACAAGGGTATTGTAATAAGAGAGTTCTCCTTTGGCAGCGTAGTACAACCACTCAAGATGACGTGGTTGTAAACCAGAACCACTTGAAAGAGGAAGAATAGAGGCGTTGATAATATTTGCTTTGGCATCAGCGATGTTTTTTCGATCATCATCAGCGAAGACTAACCGACAAGGAGTATAACGGTTGCATATCTCAACAAGTTTTTTACCTTTTGAACGTGAATTACATGAGATTACCTCCGTGACAAACCCATCAAGTCCTCCTAAACGAAGGCAGTGCAAGACTACATTGTGTGTGTTAAGAGTTAGGATTATTATTTCACAACCAACTTCATGTTTGAGATCCGACAAGAAGTTTTGTAGACTACGAAGTCTTCCCGGAGGAGAATCGAATACCATTTCAGGTGTTAAGCTGCCCAACTCTTTCTCAGTTAACTGAGTCTTACCACAATGTAAACACGTCAAGGTCATGTCGAAATCCAATACCATAACTGGCGCACCATCACCTCCAACAGTCTTTCGCTTTTGAGCAAGTGCTGTTTTTAGTGGAACTTTTTGAAGCTGCCGCTGAGTCTCATCCTGCTCAGAACTGCTACACGCCCCCATTTATATTATTATGGGGAGGGTGACTGAAATGTTAGATATTTATAAAAGGATGATGGGGAAAGAAAACAAAACAAATGCCGAGTATTCATCTGCTGTCATTTTCTGTTGATTTTTGTGTATTTGAGTCACCTGCAGAAATAGTAATCACCAAGTCTGTTGCACAAATTACTCCAAAAAAAAAACAAGAATTTAATTAGCATTCTTAGACAGTGCCACCAATCTGCTTTGCTATTAGATATCGCGTAGGGCGCTTCGTAACATTTCAATCATTTTACCGAACATTTCAGGCCTGTCAGTCTTTTTTACATAATTTGAGAGTAGTTTAGTGTAATAATATTTCTCTACGTGGACTAACTTCCAGGCTAGTTGGCTCTCTCCGACTTCTTTTGATAGGACTGCCGCCTCGTGGAGGGATTTTGTGAAGAGGTCGCTGCAGATTAGACCAACGCCTCCCCTTTTAAGAATTTTGAGAAAGTAACGAAGACTTTTTTCATTTTTACCTTCTTCTTTAAAACGTTCAGCCTTTGTCATTAATTCTGACAGCTCGGCTGTATCATCATAGTCACTGTCACTGTCGTCGTCACTTTCTATCGTCACGATTTTTTCATTTTTTATAAACATCCACCAAAGCAGACCTATCAGAACAACAGTGGTTACGCCTATAAATTCTGGGCCTACATACTCATGACTAGCCCAATCTAACCATTGAATTGTTGATTCCCAAGCCGTTGAGTCTTCACCAACTGACAACAAATTGAAACTCATGTGGGCATCTAGCTCTGAAAAATGAACGAATTAGTGAACCTATTTTTGATTGAGGGCAGCAACACAAATGAACTCACTTTTATTGGGGTCATCTCTTCCTGTAGTATAAACAATGAGAACATTAAAATACGTAATAAAAAGAGCTTTACGCTATTCTACACCCCAACCTTGACTTCCAAGGCAGGGTTTACAGATATTCTAAATTAGATAACAAAAAGTAAAAGTACACATCTCTGGCAAGTTTAGTACGTAAAGAAAGAAAGGTTCCGTAGAGTTAACACAAATCTATATCCGCAATATGCAGATTGGTTCTGTTTATAATAATAAACGTTCCGGGGAAAAACGGAAATCTTACATTGAGACAAAAGAAAAAGTCGCAATGTTAACAAGGAGGAAGTAAGGAGCCAACATGCATATCTCTCAGGGCAGTCTCGTATAGTGGTTCTTCTGGTTCGGCTCCTCTGGTCATCATTTTGCAGGCCTTCACCATTGCAGTGCCTCTCTCTTGATGGATGCCCAGAACTTCCTTGAACTCCGCGATTATCTTTCTTTTTCCGACCTTGCGTTTATTACGAAGCATTTCACCGACTCGGGTTAGCTTCAGTTCTGATTTCGCATCGAGGACTTTAAGATCAGAAGCGAGCTCATTAAGAGGGAGATTATCCTCATATGATGGAGGGTGTGCTAAGAGTGCTTGATGAGAAACTGGAGCAACATTGTTCTTGGCATACGGAAGTTGCTTTTCTACCATTTGAGAAACAAAATTAGAACGAACTGCGAGATCACCAACAGATTTTGCCGAAGGATTCAATCGAAGAGGTTGCTCAGCATCGATCCCTCCCATCGTACTTTCACCATAACCAGAATCAAGAACTTCGAGTGGGTCTGCTGAAGGGAAGTCTTTAGGCATTGTTGTCTTTGGGTCATTTAATAGTTCTCCACCAGCAAGAATCTTTAACTCATCATATGATAAGGGTTTATTAGTATCAGCGAGTGCATCAGCAAGCTGTCTATGAAGAGTTCCCTTATTACCGGGAGTACCATATCCACTACCAGTAGTCATGTACTGTTTTGGTATCTTCTGCTGTTGATGTTTGAGTTGTGGCTGTGGTTGTGATTGTGATTTCATTGGAGAATATCTGCTGGTCGGTTTTAATGAAGATTTTGGAGCAGTCAACTGACTGTTACTTGGATAAGAAGGGAATCCCATGAAATCATTTAACGCCTCAGCCATGGGACCCGTCGGAGGTGATGCCGCTGCCACACGAGCAGCAACAGGTGTGTCATCAAAAGAATAATTATTTCCTGACGGGTAATCACGACCTGATTGATAATTGTAAGTCTTTGTAGGGTGTTCAATTGTATGTCTTGGTTGTGGTGCTTGTTCTCTTGCATAGAATCCATCACCTCCGCTATTCGAAAACTTTGTATCTTCACCTGTTGGATCAAAACTACTTGGCTTTCTCACTTGAGAAACATGTTGCGGCATGGGACAGTTCTCTCCACCAGAACTTCTGAACCCTTCCACTGCTGCCTTTCTTCTTTCATAGTATTCAGCCCCCTGTTGAGTTCTCTCATTCCCTTTCTGAGGTGTGGCCATCGATCCTTTTATATTTTGGATCGTATTAAGTGCGCTTCTCAAGTGTCCTCGCAAAGCTTCCTTCTCACCTGCGGCATGTGAAGGATGCATTGCTGTTGAAACAAATGGTTTGAGGAAGTTATCAATTTCAGTATAAATTTAACACCAGAGTGTAATGGTCATCCTCTCTCATCAACATCATGTGTAAGGCTGGGTTAATACATGGAGTTAAGGAACAGCAATGAAAAAATAAACAATAGAAATAGAATACTACATAATCTAATTAGAAAAAAAAGCTACAATTATTTTGATAAGAATCTATGAGGCGCTTGCAGTAGGGGTACGTTGTGTGTATTCTAATGAAAAAAAAAAAGGAAAGCAACAAAAAAAAAGAAGAAGAAAAAAAGTCCCCTACTTTCTGTGATACAATTCGCAGCTTAAACCAATTTTTTTTTTTTTTGCCTTACGGCGGTTTTTTTTTGAAGGGCAAAACTTTGACAATGTAGAAACAGTTACAACTTTTAGGTATTAAAAACAAAATTAATATCAAAAGTACTTGACTGAAAAAAATATATTTGAGGGAAGAACAAAAAAAAAAAAAAGCACATCCGAAATAAAATCACAATGTGAGTTTTTTTTTTTTTCTTTGCATTCCAAAGCAGCTGTCATCACATATGTATGAGAAGACGCTATGAAATACCCTTTTTTAACGACATATCCCGAAACTATAATCTACAGATAGAGACTGCCACAAGAATATTATGGTGTTGTTATTGTTGTTGTTGTTTTTTTTCTTTCCTGTTGTTTTTTTCATTAAGAGAATACGAAAAAAAAAGAAGAACAGAGGGAGAAATAAAAAGAAAAAAATAATCTTCCCTCTTAAGACTAGACAAGTTAGTGAGTGAATCCAACAGACCACCACCGAATATCGGTTTGGTTGACTCTCAAATAGAGATCTTCGAGTCATCCCCAATAACTGCAGTAAGAGTTTTAAACGCAATAATCCTCAAAAAGATAGAGAGTTTCTACTATGAAGGAACAAAAAAAAAGCCATTCCAATGCAAGGAACAGAAAGGAATTAGAATAAGCGACTTTGAGCCTTCGAAAAAAAGGAGTTGAGGCTAAAGTTGAAATAAGGAGTCTTTTCAATGTTCCGCACTTTCTTATTTTATGTTTTAACATAAACAGCATAAGTGCTAATAAAAAAGAAGTTTTGGAAGAAGAAAAAAAAGAAATTGGCTTTATCTTAAAAACTATACAGAAAAATAGTAATATAACAACTGTGATGTTTTTTTGTTTGTGTCACGAAACCGACTTAAAACTGACAAAAGCTAAAGGAGGTTTACGTGCTGCCAACATTCTTTTTTCGTTCTTACAATACTTGTTAAATGCAAAAAAAAAAAAAGAGGGAAAAAATGGTTTAAGGTTTTTGTTTTATGAGTGTATACACAATAAATTCCAAAAAAAAAAAAAAAAAAGTTTAATTTTCAAAATGGAAAAAAATCATTATCACTCCAACAGCACCATAATTTTTTTGTTTTTGTTTTTTTTACATATTATTTTTTTTTTTTTTTGCTTCTGATAATTATTTTCACTTACTTCGGACAAAAGATTAAAAGGGAACGTGGACTAGAGTTGTCTACTTTGTTGGACAAGAGAAGGAAGGGGTAGGTGCAAATAACTACCTACAAGTAACAACAAATTTAACAAGATCACAAAGGCATGGCAAATAATATGTGAAACATTAAAGCATCACGGTGAGACTGTTCGAAGCCTTGGCATCAACAACGATTGAACAACGACAAATAAAAAAGAGAAAAAAAAAAAGAAAAGAAAACAAATCTAAGGACGGAGAGAGAAAAGGGAAATTATAATGACACATAACTTAGTACAACTATTTTTTTTTTTTTTTTTTTTTTAAATTTTTTTTTAATAACAAAAGAGAATGTTGCCCACCTATTAATTTCAATTCTCATGAAGTGGTCCACAATATTTATTATTGCATAAGCAGTATTTGTAATTCCATAGTGGCGTCACTAATTCTAGTCGGTTATCACGGTTTTTAACGAAGGAAGAGTTCTCCTAGACCGGGTAGTGCAAGATCGCTACGTCTGGTGCGTGCACTGCGGGGGTGGCACTGCATTAATACAACATTTGGATAGCAGCTTTCCCGTAGGATTGAAGACTTTCACAAACGTGCACCAATACAGAACTTTGCCCTCGTGCACATACGTATCCTACACGGTCTGCAGAACCAGGGCCTGAGCAAGCTCACGGCACCCAGCATGTAGGCGCGTCGAATACGACCAGACAACTTAATGATAGGACTGATGAGGAGAATCATGAAGTTTTGAACGGATCTCGTACTCTTACCACTCACCGGTTTCAGGGACTTTTAACCCTCTTTTCAAAGTTCTTTGCATCTTTCCATCACTGTACTTGTTCGCTATCGGTCTCCGGGAGATATTTAGCCTTAGCAGAGGGATACCTGCCAATTAGCTCAGCATTCCCAAACTGAGCGACTCTTGCTGACCAGAGAACCAATTTATACATAGGCAACAAATTCTCACTTAAAAAAAAGACAAGTCTCACTCGATGGCGTGAAAAATATAAAAGTAATAATAAAAAAAAAAATTACATCTTTTTTCTTTTTTTCTTAGAAACAAACAAGACGGCGAGCAACAATTTTTTTGTGCACAAAACTGTGAACCGACTTACACCGATGAAGCCAAAGGAGGCTTGCGTGCTGCCTTGTTAAAAGAAAAAGAAAAAATAAAAATGAAAAAAAGAAATCAGCCGGCACGCTGATTTAAACCCGTGAGACAAATATTTTAGCTAACGGTTGTGTTAGTTTTTAACTTTACGTTTTTTTTTTTTTATGTTTTTTTTTTAACTCGTACTGGGGAAATTGTAGAAATATTAAAAAAAATTCAAAAAAAAAAAAAAAAAGAGAAGAAATTTCAAAAAAAAAAAAAAAAAAACATTTTTTAAATAAATAAAACAATAATGCCATTCGTGTTCACGTTGTTTTGTTTTATTTTCAGAAACCGAACCTCTTCCTAAATATGCCTCGAGAGAATCTCCATCCGGTCGGCAGGCATCGCGAATGATGGCCGTTGCTGTTTTTTTGTTACTTTTTTTTTTTTTTTTTTTTAAAATTGATAAAACATCAAACAAAACAAAAACAAAAAAAACAAACCGATCTCGGAGTTGTCCTACTCGGCCGACCAGGGAAATCAGTCGGAGAAAGAAGAGCTGTATTTGCTCGTTCCCTTCGATGTGGTTTAATAGAACTAGTAGGAGCCTGTTCAAGTTGACCAGATTTGAATTCATTTTCTAAACTAACAAGTGCAGCACTGAGGTCAGCATCACGTATTCTACGAGTTGGAGTTTTTGCTCCATCTCTGTTTGATTTTGGTGGTACAAGATCACGTAGTTCAGAATCCAAACCATACTCTGCACTTGCTCGACGCTTTTTTCCAGATGATGATCGACGACGAGGTGGTTTCTTAGCATCAACCACCGAGGATCTACGAGAACTTCTCCTCGATGATGGAGCAGAATGACTAACAGGAAGAGTACCAGAAGATCTTCTTCTCCCCGACAAGTTGCTAACCATTGAGTTGACCCTCTCTCTTGGTTGTAATTTATCAAATCCTGGAATGGGTTTTATGTGTGTTTGGTTAACAATAGTTCCCATTTCAATATTTTCAGTTTCCGGATAATTATTTGATTTTTGTACTTCAGGTAACTTATTAACTACGTCTTTATGTGTTGGTGTCACCCTCTGTGATGGTGGTTGAGATGAATTTGGTATCGATCCAACAGGTTCTATTTGAATAACATTGTGAGAAACTCTTTCATCAGAACTCCCTTGAAGTAGAGTTGATAGTAGTTTTGGTTCATTATTACAGTCGTTTGTCGTCTTCGGTGTCTTTGTCACATAACAAATAGCAGCTGCCATAAACACACATAAAAATGCACATCCCACAGCCACTCCAATAATAGTTTCTGTAGGTAATTGACTATCTTTTGATCCAGAATTCATAACCTCACAGTAGTCACCGTACCAGTTTGGTTGGCAGCTGCAGATGCAGCCTCCGTCAATAATGGTAGCACTGACTGCGTGATTAGTACAATTATCTACTTTTGTACAAACAAGACCACCATTTGGAGTACTAAGACAGCTTCCCTTTAAACAAACAGTGTTGTGGTTTGGAATAGATTTACACCTACAGAAACCATCACTAGCAAGACTGGATTGTGAATCACAAGACTGATGAAGAAGCGGAATGATATCACACTTCGCAGTAGTTGCAGCACTGAGTCTCTCGCATATCGAAGACGGGGCTCCTGGACATGCAGTTCCTTCTGCTACAGACTTAACTGTTTTTGATTCTCCTGCATAGCAGTTTGATGACTTCACTTGATACTCCATGGCTTTACCTTTACACTCAGATGGCATGTATTGTTCAGGTTGACTTACTTTCTTACAATATGTTGCTGCGCTGACACATAAATCAGCCTCTTCACAAGTGAGGTGAGAATAAGATGTGAATTCACTAGTTAGTTGGTGTTCATCCCAAGGATGACCACCAACACAGCACGTTGGTGATGTTGAGTTTCCGCAGGTGTTTGTGACGGTACCTCGTCGAATGCATGAGCATGACTCTGTTGAGCACTTAGTGTTGATTTCACTTGTAATTATAGGATCAGTTTGAGTTCTTTGGTATTCCCAACCACAGTCTACACTTCCCTCAGGGATGACGGCATGGGCGGCACTTAAGTCTCTACAAATGTCATTCTGATCACAGGTATTGTTGTCCTTATCGACTGTAACTTTAGTACTGCAGGAGTCAACAACTTTTCCAACTTGTTTTTTAACACAATTCCACAAGGTGTCACAGGTTGCAAGTCCCTTTGTATACTTAACCCAAGCTTTAATATCACAAGGATTGTTACTGCAGCGTTCTATTTGATCACAGGATGCCTGAGAATATTTTAGTACTTCTGGACGGTCAACTAATTTTGAGTTATCTTCAAAAAGAGTATCTGGTGAAGTAGAAGACTTACACAGTCCTGTTGATGCATCATACGTTGCTGGACTACCAGCACAGATACAAACTTCAAGAGAGCATTTGTCTGCTTCTGCTCTAAGTTCTGCAGGGTCGGGTGTCCATGATGACGGTGCCAGTGTTAAGCTAGACATACACCTTGACATTAATGGTTCACAACCCTCTGCGAAATTAATACTTAATTCATTAGCACCCCTCGAGTTACGTTGCTGTCCTCTTTGCAGTACCATACTCCTGAATAACTCTTCTAGTACGTCTGCGTTACCAGCACTTGTAACAATGCATAGCCAAGCAAGCATCAGTATCTGAAGCAGTGCAGTCGGCATGTTGGTTGAGTTGTTCATTCTCGTGAACTGATGTGAAAGAATAACATTATACACGTCAAGGAATATTTTTGTCGTAAAGTTCAACTGAAAAAAAAAGGAGGTCCACTTCATAATGTCGCTGTGAAGGAATAAAGGATTAAGAATTATAAAAACAAATTGACCGACAATAAAAAAAAAAAATAACAAATATAAGAATATAAGAATATAAGAATAAAAAGTTTGTGTAAATAATAAACATCTGACCACTGAATCATGAAAAGGATTAACGCCACATCTTCTCACTCTCTCGTAGTCCAGCTTTAATAATAAAAACAGAATGGTACGGGTCACTTGCATCTAATGTGATAGTTGCGGCTTTTCGTAGTAGTAGTTGAGAGCAATTGTTCATTCTACAATGAATGAATGAACGAAATTTTGTATTCATTCTCCAAGTCTCGGTAGTTTCAATCGCCAATGCGACTTTTCGAAGAAGATCATCAGCATCACTAAATGATGGTGAGACGTCGAGGAAGAACCAACAGCCTTTTGAAATTGAATTTAATAAATAACTTTCAGCCTTAGCAAGATCTTCACTTGAAGTGACTGATGCGTATTTCAAGGTTGCCATCATATCGACAGAATACGACTCAAGAGCAGCAGCTGGGTCCGTCCCATCACCTAAAAATAAAACAGGAACTCTACATCCCGACAATAAAAACGACGCTCTAATCTCTGCAGTCGAAATAAATATTTTAGCTATGTTCAAAGATCCAGCAGACAACAAGTTCCTTTCTTTTTCTATTAAATTTTCAGATGCTCTGTTTAACTTTGCAGCCATCAGCACAACCTTTTCCAAATGCATTCCAATACTCTTATCGTTGCAAACTGCTATAAATTCCTTAATTCGAACATCAGAATCATCAAGTTCGATTCCCGATGAAATTCGAGATTCGTGGATGAAATTGACAATGTCGAAGGGCTGTTGAGCATATTGTGAGGTATACTCTTCAAGAATAGAGGCTATTTTTGAAAGGGAAATACCAATGCCAGTGGGATCGTGTAGCTTCCATGAGGTGTATAGTTTTTTAAAAATCGAAGATGTCGCAGATTTTCGTTGAATGGTTTCCAATCGATCGACAACTTGACTTTGAAAGAACACAATTAAATATTCGAATTCAGGTTGGGGTAATAATTCAGTCAACGTTAATATTAAATCGACAAACATCATCTTTGTAAGCATCCCTCGTCTATCAAGTTGTAGTATTTGTGTTTCATCAGACCCCACAACAGAAGTTATGTTGGAGTCTCTCTTGTCATCTGACCAATAAAAG
Organism: Flectonema sp. DT1601; assembly: GCA_964019425.1. Lineage (NCBI taxonomy): Eukaryota > Euglenozoa > Diplonemea > Diplonemida > Diplonemidae > Flectonema > Flectonema sp. DT1601. The sequence continues at coordinate 982,839 of OZ025789.1, forward strand.
AAAACTTGTAGACCGAGAATTACTAATCGGCAGTTTATCTTTTCCGATCTAAACCCATCAGGGTTACTCGACTGGTCCCACTCATCAAATAAGTTTTCAAGAAGAGAACGTCTCGATGATAATTCCAATATTCCACTTCTCTGAAGACTGCCACCAACTTCATGAACGCCGTACAGTCGGATTCTCTCACGTCTTTTCGCTGTTAGTTTGTACTGTTTTCGTTCTTTTTGTGAGATTTCCAACCATCGTCTTGAGCTATTATTATTATCGTTGAATTGCTTGTATTCATCCCACGTGAATTCTTTATTTAATGAGACCACCTGCGATACTTCCTTCTTCTCACTATTTAATATGTCATCCGGTTCTGACAATTCAACATCAGAACCATCGTCTTGCAATGTTGATTGTTGCTGTGGTTGGATGTGACTACTACAAACTACTGAAGTTGGACTATATGTTGGTTGTTTGATTTGAAGCGTTGCTTCTGCTGCTGCATCTGTTCTTTTGATTATTGATTCAAGTTTTAGTTGAAGGGAACTAATGATGTCTAAATCATCATCGACAGACTGTTCAGTTGAATAGCTTTTAGGAGATTGGAAATCATCGACATCACCTTCTTTATCAAAACTAGAAATATCTGAACAAGTTGTACTTTCTGGTTCACTACTGTGAAGACTTTCCGTCTTTGATTGAACATCAAAGGGAGACTCAATGTCTGAGAGACATAATATTCTTTCGATAGACGACATCATTCCCAAAGCATCCTTCTTCGTGCTTAAATAAAAATCATTTCTCAACTCTGTTATAGTCAACTCAGACAAAGCCATTCCATCAACTCGATTGCTTGCCAACAATGCGAGAAACTCATCCGTGCAAAGATTATTTTTTTTAAAGTAATAACAAACATCATTAGTATTCCAAGTGGTAGGTGATTTCAATTCCTTTGGGAAGTCCATATCTGGTATTGAGCAGTCAAGCTAAGAGTAGCTAATAGCACAGTCCATGTGAGTCTGTGAAGGAAATAGTTCATAAACCTTGAAATATTCTGAAAACAAATTAACCATCGCACCGTGAAAAATTAGTATACCACAATAACAAGAAAAACAACAAAAAAAAAAAAACTAAAATCACAAGCAGATCAAATCCAACCAAAAAAAAAAATTTAATTTTTTCGGTAAAATCGTTACAGCTTAAAAGAAATTCACGCTTTTTTTTAACTTTTTTTTTTTTTTCAAATATTTTTTTTTATAGTGTTCCATGAGAGTAATAAGAAATTAAAAAGTCCGATACAAGGTTAAAAACAAGTTTAAAAATAAAATGACAAAAACAACCAAAAAAAACAAACACGCGTATGCAGACTAGCTGCAGGGAAAGCTTCCTTTTTATAGATGCTTCAATAGTACTAAAACGAAAAGGTTTATCGAACGAAAAATGAAATCATTTAGAAAGGAGTACCCTTCAGGTATCTCGAGTAGAATGTGAAAGCAGCGATTGGCTGGAACTGAGGAACCATGTGTCCAGCAAGACGGATAGTGATGAAAGAGAAATCCTTGTCTCCCTTAGTTGGAGTGTAGGTGGTGGCGTATCCGAGTGGAATACCTCCGGCATCACCAAACCATGGGTGCCATGCCTTCTTCTCAGTGGCAACTCCAGCGGTAACCATGGAAGTGGTCCACTCTTCGTTACCCTTGTAAGGAACACAAGCATCAGAGTCACCGTTGTAAATCAAAACTCTGATCTTTCCGATCAAGTGTGGGTACAGAGTAACGGAAGCTGGTCCACTGGTAGAGTAGCTGAATCCAGAAACACCTGGCTTTCCCAAGTGAAGAGCCTTCTGGACGTCGTCTCTCTGGAAGTAAGCAGCCATGGCAGCCATACCACCACATGACCAGTCGTATCCTCCTCCCAAGGCCTTCAACTCAGCGGCTGCTGCAGCAGGTCTGTGAAGGTTGTCTCTCAAGTAGTTTCTAAGGAAGGTTTGACTCTTACCAGATCTCATAACCCATTCTTCAGTCTGAGGACAGTTGTCATAGATATCGTAGATGTTGTAAGGACCAACTTCATTGTTCATTTGGTCGAGAGCTTGACGGCAGCCAGCGGATCCAGTGTTTGGGAAGTTGCATACTTTGTAGATCTGCTCGTAAAGCTTCTTTGATACGAGTCCCTTACCGTAGAACATGTCGACGTCGTTCTGCTCGGAGTTTGGTCCGTTGCAGTTCACGTTTCTCGCGTCACCTCCCCAACAACCGTTTCCAACAGCAATTCCCTTCAAGTTTGGAAGAACGTTGTGGGTGGTGATGTAGTAAGCGATGTTTGGAATGTACTGTCCAGCGTATGACTCACCAGTAAGGTAGAGATCATTGTTCTTGTACTCAGGGAACTCACTGAAGAACTGCTGAAGGGTCTTGGCGTAAGCCTCAGCCTGGTTGGTGTCATTCCAGCTGCAGGTGTGCTGAGGCTGGTTGTTGATCAAACAGTAAGAGAATCCAAGTGGATCATCAGAACCAGCAGGTGACTCAAGGTAAAGCATACTGCTAACACGGTTCCATGCCTGGCTGTTGACGTACTGAGAAGTGGTGTTCAACTGAAAGTATCCCATCTCAGCGTAGGCTCCAAATAAAGAGGATCCACCAGGACCTCCCTGATGCCAAGTTGAGATTGGGTCAGTCGCTGGGTTGTTCTGTGACTCATGGAACTGGTAGTGAACCTTTAGCTCATCGTATCCAGCAGCGAATGGTCCCTTCACAGTGAGGTATCCACTGTACACCTTGAATGGTGCTTTTGGGAATCCAGGAAGCTGGTCGACGAGATCCGCAGCAGGGGCGGCCATCGTGCATCCCAGGGATGCCAAAAGCGCAGCAGCGTAACGCATTTTTATAGCAACTGTTAGGGGGAATGAATATCACAGAGCGATACAACAACTCAAAATATAACAATCGCGTGGTGAAGCAACCCTAAGAACAACGATCACATTCCGATGGCTTCCACAGTGATCGACTAGCCGAGTTACGCTGCGGTAGCCATCTGCTTCCTGAAGTGAAGGTGAAAATAATATAAATCAGTAGAATATTCGCAACCGTTATCACGGTCGAAAGTAAGACAGAAACCCGAAAAACGGGAGAACACTGTCCCTTTTGTTTTGTTTTGTTTTACACGTCGGTAACGAGGTTAATTGTAACAAAAAGAAAAATAAAATTAAAATAAAACAAAAAAAAAAAGGCAAGCTGAAAGCACAAGCAGCTCGCGAACAACAAGAAAATAAAATGCAGCACGCGGATTTCACCCATTCATAAGTTTTTTTTTTTTTTTTTTTTTTTTTCCCGGAAAACCGAAATCCAGAATGTCTCTTCCAACACTCCTTTTTTTTTTTTTTTCAAGGTTTTTTTAATTATTTAGTTCTGCCTCTTATTTCAATCAAATCAGCACATGTACGCTATAAGAATCAGTAAATGCGGTAAAAATTGCTTATCCCAAAGGAGGACAAAATACTCACTACTCCAGTTACCAACAGCTATGAGAAATAATCAGTAAACGAGTGCAATTAATTAACGAAAAGAGAAACCAAAAAGTGTGGCAATTACTTTATAAAAAATTAAAGAGGAACTGCAGACACGCATGGCAAAGAAATAATAGAAAATTAAAAAAACGTTTTTTTCTTTTTTTTATGTCAACAAACTAGAAAGGAGTACCCTTCAGGTATCTCGAGTAGAATGTGAAAGCAGCGATTGGCTGGAACTGAGGAACCATGTGTCCAGCAAGACGGATAGTGATGAAAGAGAAATCCTTGTCTCCCTTAGTTGGAGTGTAGGTGGTGGCGTATCCGAGTGGAATACCTCCGGCATCACCAAACCATGGGTGCCATGCCTTCTTCTCAGTGGCAACTCCAGCGGTAACCATGGAAGTGGTCCACTCTTCGTTACCCTTGTAAGGAACACAAGCATCAGAGTCACCGTTGTAAATCAAAACTCTGATCTTTCCGATCAAGTGTGGGTACAGAGTAACGGAAGCTGGTCCACTGGTAGAGTAGCTGAATCCAGAAACTCCTGGCTTTCCCAAGTGAAGAGCCTTCTGGACGTCGTCTCTCTGGAAGTAAGCAGCCATGGCAGCCATACCACCACATGACCAGTCGTATCCTCCTCCCAAGGCCTTCAACTCAGCGGCTGCTGCAGCAGGTCTGTGAAGGTTGTCTCTCAAGTAGTTTCTAAGGAAGGTTTGACTCTTACCAGATCTCATAACCCATTCTTCAGTCTGAGGACAGTTGTCATAGATATCGTAGATGTTGTAAGGACCAACTTCATTGTTCATTTGGTCGAGAGCTTGACGGCATCCAGCGGATCCAGTGTTTGGGAAGTTGCATACTTTGTAGATCTGTTCGTAAAGCTTCTTTGATACGAGTCCCTTACCGTAGAACATGTCGACGTCGTTCTGCTCGGAGTTTGGTCCGTTGCAGTTCACGTTTCTCGCGTCACCTCCCCAACAACCGTTTCCAACAGCAATTCCCTTCAAGTTTGGAAGAACGTTGTGGGTGGTGATGTAGTAAGCGATGTTTGGAATGTACTGTCCAGCGTATGACTCACCAGTAAGGTAGAGATCGTTGTTCTTGTACTCAGGGAACTCACTGAAGAACTGCTGAAGGGTCTTGGCGTAAGCCTCAGCCTGGTTGGTGTCATTCCAGCTGCAGGTGTGCTGAGGCTGGTTGTTGATCAAACAGTAAGAGAATCCAAGTGGATCATCAGAACCAGCAGGTGACTCAAGGTAAAGCATGCTGCTAACACGGTTCCATGCCTGGCTGTTGACGTACTGAGAAGTGGAGTTCAACTGAAAGTATCCCATCTCAGCGTAAGCTCCAAACAAAGAGGATCCACCAGGACCTCCCTGATGCCAAGTTGAGATTGGGTCAGTCGCTGGGTTGTTCTGTGACTCATGGAACTGGTAGTGAACCTTTAGCTCATCGTATCCAGCAGCGAATGGTCCCTTCACAGTGAGGTATCCACTGTACACCTTGAATGGTGCTTTTGGGAATCCAGGAAGCTGGTCGACGAGATCCGCAGCAGGGGCGGCCATCGTGCATCCCAGGGATGCCAAAAGCGCAGCAGCGTAACGCATTTTTATAGCAACTGTTGGGGGGGATGAATATCACAGAGCGATACAATTCACAAACCTCAATCACTAAATAGAACCTCAACGCCAACCTCTCATATTATTAATAAATTAAACAAGTCCTAAAAAACAAGTAGTAATAATTACAAAACCACACCACGAGATAGTCTTGACGCAGTCTCTGAACGGCGTCTATGAATAGAATCCCCAGAGCTAGAAGGGAATTATTTTATTTTATTTTTTAAAAAGACAGTTCCAAGCTATTATGAAAAAAAAAATAAATAATAATAATAATAATCTAAAGAAGGCAGCAGATCTCATCCCTTTGATCTTTTCAGTACGTTGCTGTCAAGCAGTTCTGTGGAGTCATTGTCAGAAGGTTGGGATTCATCTGCTGTTACTGATGTATTAGATGGGTGTTGGTCTAGGATGATCTCACCTGATAAATATTGATTTAAAACATCATCAGATGAGCTCTCACTCTCATTTTCTGATGATAGGAATACTTGTAAGGCAGGGTCATCATGGTTATGGTCTACAGACTTGCTGGAAGTGGTCTTAGTTTGTGCATTTGCCCGTTCATTCATTTTTTGTAAAATAGACGACACGTCTCGAACCTTCACGCCAGCTGTAAAAAACACCCGTCTCACGGTTTGCATAATTTTAAGTACTTTTGCAAGAGAATGTTGATCGTCTTCTTCAGAGTCAGCGTGGAGTCGTTTTCCTTTTTTAAAATATTTATAAGGTGTTATTTGAACTACTTGTTTACTGTCCTGACGTTTCCATGCTACAGTTAAATCATCAACAACGATAACGTGATTTATTGAAAAAGGGAATATCCGAGAGAGAGTTTTACGACCACCCGTATCAATATCGTCACGGGATACCACTCTGTCGTGAAAGTATTTCTTAGTTGGGTCGATTATAGATAAAATTCCTTTTGCATAATCACGAGCTCCATGTGTGAAGACATGTAGTTCAAAGTTTTTTGATAATTCGCTTAAAAAACTGTCAAGTCCTGGTCTGGTTTTTACTAAGTATCTTCCTCTCGGTAGTTTCAACTTATAAAACGGTCCTGAAATATTTTTTCGAGGTGCATCTGCTGCGTGAATCAATGTATGGTCAAGATCTAAAATAGCGACCAGCTTATGTTCTTTCATCAGGCTATCATATTCGGTTTTGTGCTTCTCCTCAACTTGATTTTTCTGAACCCATATATCAGATCTCGAGTGAACACCACGAATTGCATTTTCTTCTTTTTTAACAGTTTGTCCACATGTTACGCAAAGATTTCCAAAGACTTCGTTGTGAGTACAATTTTCTGACATATTGATTGCCTGAGAGATAATAAAAAAGAAAAATAATATCGATTGATATTCCACATTAAAATACGTTCTGTATGACTCATACGATGAAAACATTATTGTAAGCTGCAAGGTGTATTGTTACATATTTATGAATAATGCTTTCAGTCAACACGGAGGCGGAAAAAACAATCGCACCCGCAGCACCAAAAAAGATTTGTAGTACCTTGTTCTGTGAGACAGACAGAAAAGATGTACGTTTGCATTTTTCACGTAGGATGGGGATGAGTAATATAGGAATTCAAGACACGCAAGACGATAAAATGCACCAATCCAACAAAAAAAAAAAAAAACTCGGAGAAATTTCAAAAAGAACGGGAAAAAAAAATGGAGAAAAAAAAAATGATCCAAGATCTATGTGATGAGGCTAATCCACAAAAGAATAGATGGAAAAACTTTTCATTTCATTCTTTTTTTTTTTTTTTCCTTATTTTTTATTTATTTTTTTTTTTTTTTTGCTTTTCCTTAAACACTCATCTCATCCGTTGCTGTATCTTAAATTTTATTTTTTAAAAAATATAATAATAAAACGCGCATATCGTAACTTCAATTACCCCCTTTTTTTTTTTTTTTTTTTTCCTTTTTTGTTGTTGCACCGACGAAGTCGAGAAGAAACTATTCAGATTAAGAGCCATTATTTATTATGTCATGGTATCTACTTCAGATTTGCCAACAAAATGTAAGGCTTACCTGAATGAATGGCTCTTTTTTTATAAACTAACGAGGTACACTTGACAACCAAGACACAGGCTCTATTCGCGTTGTGAGAAAAAAAAAAGCTACTCTTTTAATTTTTTTTTCTTTTTTAATAAGCAGCTATGATGTTTTTTTTTTTTTTTTTTTTCCCTCATTTTAATTTTCAATTCTATTTTTTTTTTTTTTTTTTTTTTTTTTCCCTCTGGCCGATCAGCAGGTTTCATTGAAGACAATCAATGAAGGCTTATTAGTACGGTAAAGATAAGATAGTTACACAAGAGTCTCGCTACTTGAAGAAATGAAGGCTGACCTGTCCACACAATATTCTTAGATTCGGGTGTTTCGAGTGGGTTGTCCCTTCTCATTCCTTTTTTTGATTCCACGCACTCGCGCTGTCTGTGTGTTTTTTTTGGGTTTTCTGAAAAGCATAAGAAATCAATAGGCAAGACTGCCAGATGAAAAGGGAAAGGGGAAAAAAAAACAAAAAGGTCGGTGGATTTCATTAATTGGCGGCAGCTTCTGCAATTTTAACTAATGAACAATTGCTAGTGATTACCAACTGCGGCAGAGAATAATACGCACAATCAACCCAATGACAGCGATTCTCTCGTTTTTGCGAGCAGATTTTTTGATACGGCTCCCTTGACTGATTCTAAAAATTGTTTTTTTTTTTTTTTCCTGATGTACGGACTACGAACCAAAATTCAAAAAAAAAAAAAAAAAAAGAATAGCTGTATGCGGTGAGTAGACTATCCTTCTCACCAGAGAAATCGAACAGCGTAAAGTCTTCTACACAAGAAGGCCATCTACGATTAATCAATACTTGCTCTGATGGTGTTATTTACCTTACTTGCAAAGAGCAGACTTGGGACCGGCATATGAAAATCCATTAAATTTACCACCAGAAGTGTCTTTTGTTCCAGGCTCGTCATCTCCACCTGGGAGGTCAGTTGCTTGTTTAGTGAATTCACTGTCAAAATATTTCGTATCTGACTCACCCTTATGAATCGACGGTATAAACTCTGGCTTGTAATTCCTTTTATATAATTCTTGAAAGTCAATACCACTGAAGAACGGATGGCTTTTTAATTTTTCGATGTCACACATTCTCTGTTTTGGATCTCTATCAAGAAGCTTTGTTAAAATATCTCTAAGAGGGGCTGACACAAAGGATGGGAACTCAAGAGGTTTATTTAATATCAACTGATACATCTGACTAACATTCTGTGTGTAGAATGGTGGAATACCCACCACCATTTCATATAAGAATATCCCCAAACTCCACCAGTCAACTGCTTGGGTATGACCTTGTTTCATAACCAATTCTGGAGCCATATACTCTGGTGTACCACAGAAGGTATAAGTCGTTCCCTTAACGTTAGTTTTAGCTAAACCAAAGTCTGTAAGCATTACGTGACCTTCGCCATCGAGTACCTGTTTTTTTGTTTTGTTTAATAAAATGTTCTTTAAAAAGATCGATTCCTCACAAATACAATCACATACCAAGTTCTCCGGCTTCAGATCTCGGTATATAACACCAAGCGAATGGAGATGAGACAACGCTAGAGAGATTTCAGCTGTGTAGAAACGAGCACGGCTCTGTTTGTTTGTTTGTTTGTTTTTTTCCCGTTCTTTTTCGTACAAGTGTTAATACTTTGCTTCAACCAACAACATACTTCACTAAACCTCTTACTGCGTTGCAGGTGATAGAATAGCTCTCCTCCAGAGAGGAAGTCGAGGATGAAGATAAGTTGTTTTTTAGTCTGTTTGTTTATTTAATTTTTCTACCCTATAATACATATCCAACAAAGATGACTCACTCTTACATACCTGAAATGCGTAGTGGAGGTTAACGACGAATGGATGGTTGACCATTTCTAATATCATCTTTTCAGCATTAGTGTGAGCAACCATTTTGTTTTGAATGATTTGATCTTTATTGAGGACCTTCATAGCATACACTTGTGCTGATTCACGATGTTTAACTTTCATTACCTTACCAAAGCTTCCGATACCCACAACGCAAACCAAGTCGAAGTCTTTGAGGCCGAGAGTCTTTCGGCCGTCAGTTCCTTCGGCAGCCTTGTCAGCTTGTTTTGAATAGTATTGTTGTGCCATGTCAGCGTCTTCTACACCTTCTAGCTCACCGATACCCTTGTTTCCTGGAAGCTCACCGCCGCTTGTTACTGCTTCAAGGTACTTCCACCATCTCTGTTTTTCCTTTTCACAATCATCAGGTTTCGCATCATCACCCACAGCCGCTGTCAATACATATGTCCTCGGTAAGCTGGGACCCATTAAGCAGAATGCATATCTGTACATCGTACAGTCAACTACTTTAGTATTTTTTAGTGGAATTGTTCCAAGTCTTTTCCCACCTTGTTTTTCATGATAGTGAAGGTTGTCACCTCTTATTTCAAACCAACGAGTTTTAAAAGGGTCTTTAAAAGCAACGGTCCGGGCACCCAATTTTCTCAGGTAGCCACCGCCACCGAAGAGACCGAGCAGTGCCCTGAACTCCGATGCAGAATTAAGTCCGTTACAATGCTTAACTTGTGCTAGGAAATCCTCTAATTGTCTTCTTCTCTCTTCAACGAATTTTGGATCAAACCTTCCAAATGTCTTCTTTGGTGGAGGTTCTGGTAAGTGTGGCAACCCTAACTCTTTACTCTTCTTTCGTAGTGCCTTAAACGCTTCTTCAAATTCTCTAAACCTCCTCCAACAACTAGCTAACTCAGACCCACTCCTCTCTTCTCTTATACTTACTTTATAAACCATAAAGTCACTCTTCTTAGTAGGGTCAGTTACATGAACAGTCATAGAATTCCAATCAGGGTCGGAGAGATCAGAGGGAGGCCCATCCCCCATAGTCATTTAATATATCTCCCACCTGTTCCTGAATGAAAGTAAGTAAAATTATTCCGAGATGAAAACTATCACAAGAGAATCTGCAATAAGTCACTTGAATACAGCAAATGGAATACGAAGCTTTGCAATTCAAAGAAGAAAGAGTAAAAATTAGAGGGATGGTGCTAGTATGTCCACAACTAACAATAAACTTCGCCATCGGGTTGTTACTCATTATCGGATGCCGACTTCCATGGCCACCGTCGTCTAGATGAACCGACAGGATCTGATAAGCGATCACTGGATTCTTTGTCGATTGAGCAACTCCGCGTTCATGCCGAAATGGAGGACATCGGTAGAACTGAAGTAAATCACTGTACTAGTTCTATGCAGAGGATACCAATTAGCTCAGCATTCCCAAATTGAGCGACTCTTGTCTCTGGCGAGTGATTGATCGAGAACAACATCGACACATTCCGGAATTGAACTATTATGTCCTAAACCTTGCATCACCACCTCGAACGTCCTGAAATTTAAAAAATACAATTAAAAAACTGCATCAGGGGTATGTGACAAAATAAATAAAAAACGAAATTTGCCAGCATGGCAGGATGGCCGAGCGGTCTAAGGCGGAGGACTCAAGTTCCTCTATCTTCGGATGCGTGGGTTCAAACCCCACTCCTGTCAATTTTTAGTTATCAGAAGTGGAAAAAACCGCACTAATTTTTCCACAAAATAATATTTTCCACTTGCACCAATATTTCTACCAGAATAGACTTTTTCCAGCAGTTTGCGGTTCACAGTGCACTAATCTTTCCACACAGTAATGTAATATTTCCAGTTGCAGTACTGGAAAAAAATCTATTCTGAACAGAGAAATTAGTGTGGTAGAAAAACATTACTGCGTGGAAAAATTAGTGCGGTTTTTCCATGCAGTAATATGTTCCTCCAAACTAATATTTCCAGTTGCAGCAAAAAACCGCACTAATTTTCCACGTAACATTTCCCTGCAGTCCAATGCACTAAACTGTGAACCGACTTAAACTGATCAGCCTCATCTTTGCTGTGTGTTTATGTGAAAAAGAATTAACTGACAAAAAGCTCACACAGCGTCATGGAAAAACAATGTGTAAACGTCAATAGGCATGAATAACAGAAACTTAGAAGTCCGTGACACAGGAAAACCTGGCCGAAAAGGAGAGAGAAACAAACAAGAGAAACTGATGGAGTGCTTTGGAGAATTAATGAAGGTTTTCTTATCACTGATCTGCGCAGAGGCTCCAGGCATTGACGGCCTCAATCATCGGTTCTGGCACTCCGCAGGGGTCATATTGAATTGTTCGCATAACTAATTCTATCAGTTCATGAAGTGTCTCCTCGTCGGTTTGTGTGTCGTCTAACATAAACCCAAGTGACTCCATCTCTACTAACAATTCACGTGCATCTTGATGACACGATTGGTATACACAGTCGATCAGTTCAAGGAGTTCCTTCTCAGAACCCACAACGTATTTTTTCATATTATATGACTTCATTTATTTTGTTATTCTTTTGATGCAAGCAAATAAGTAAAAACACTTAGAAATACAACAATGATTCTGCATTTCTTTCCCAATCAGTGCATGTTTGCTGACCTGAAAGAATATGTCTTCAATCGCTAAAACAGTAAAACCTACATTTCATTTGATTGCGGGTTAAGGAACCCTTCATTGCTAACAATCAGTTTGAGTGTTTTAAGATAAGAGTTCCGTAAGACGATTCGCTTGTCTAGGTTAGGAGGAGCGGTGATTAAGTCTGCCAGTTAAAATTCACTTTCATCCATGTTAAATGCAGTCATCATGGCAATTCTTGCCCTGTCCATACCTCTTGTACCAGAGCGTAGTGCATCCACACGAGACGGGGCTTGGAGAATTTGTGGAACGTTTGATCTTCTCTTCGTCTTGCGAGTTGGAGATTTCTTGCGTTTCTTTGAAACACGGTCAGGAACACAGTCGATGAGGTCCACAGCTGCAACTGATTCACCACCTTGAGTTAACACAACTCGATCTCGTAATTCTGCTGGTTGATGTTCCACTACAATGAGTGGTGATTTGGCACCTCCTACAGTTCCCGCAATGCGTTGTTTTTTGAAGTTCTTCCCTCCCTTCCCCAATATTTTAACCCCTGCAGCAGTACATTGGGCATAACAAGGGAAGTCAGAGTTCAACAAAGGGGTCACACCAACTACAAGTTTTGCACTTATTTGTGTCACAAATGCACCATCGTACTCGGGGTTGCTTGGTGGGTGTCGAGAGTTAGGAAACGGAGTTGTATTTTGATCTGTAGGCTGGTGGCTTGTGCTGTCAGTGCCAAGGCGGGTGATTCTTGCTTCGGTACTTACAGAAGTTGCGGATTTCTGTGTCGTTCCTGTAGCAGGGATTAGAATCTCGCCATCAGATACTTCTTCAGAATCACATCTCGCGACTGTTGTTGTTAATGAATCAATTCTAGTAGTCGCACTGGACAGCTGAGTCACTTGCTTAACACCAATTGCACTCTTTTCAATGTATCGCTGTTTTTCTTGATCGATAACTGGTTTCTTAATGCTTTTAAGAGGAGAGCAATTCCCCAGTAAAATATATTTCGTAAGATCGGTCTCCTTTACTGGGCGAAAACCCATCTTTCTCAATACACCAGTGTTATTGTCAGGTGGGCTGACAATTATTGACTTTTGATGTCTTACTAAGAAACCAATGCGACCTTTTGCCGTAGTGAGCTCTGCTGCTTCGTTGCTCGCATTCATGGGAGTGCCCTTGCAGTGGGTTATTATTTCGCAGTGTTTAGTGTAAGACTCTTTTGTTAGGAATACGAAACACATGTCTTTATAAATATCTATTCGCAAGACGTTTTGATCGAAGACCGACCCTGTTATCATATTTTCAGGAAAACACTCTGGAAAATTTTCCATCCATACTGGGCTTGGTGGAGGTATGAAAAGTGACGGTTGGGGAACAGCGTCAGAAGCGGCTCTGCGAGATGCCAAAGCTGCCAACCATTCAAAAGTGACCAACGGAATTCCCAAAGCGAGTCCTGAAACTACAACAGTGGAAGGATAAACTACATCACTTACTAAGTGAGTACATTCTGAAATCACAACTGTAATATGACCTCCAACTGTAATGATATCACGTTGTAGTTGTGTCTTGGTTTCTGGTGATGTTTTAGTTAGACAAATTGTTATGGGAATCCATTGCAATTTAAATATCGATCCGAAGACTCCAAACTGGATTTCATCACCCTCGACTACTTTTGTTACTTTCTTAGTCAGTGCTGTTCCGTTGACTTTTGTACCATAACGACTTGTGTCTTTTATGGTTAAGTCTGGTCTACTTTTGAGATTGTGAACATCGTACTCATCTTCTACCAGAACATCAGCGTGTGCTCTGCTGATACTTCTGTCATTCTGAACTAAAAGGTCACATTCTCCTTCTTTCCTTCCAACAACATATTTAGTACCTGCGCACAGCCAGTATCGAATATCACTGTCTTCTCCTCTTCGATACAACAGCCACATTAAGCTATCCTGTAAAATAAATAAAAAAAAATAAGATATCTTCGCTACACTATTACAAACAGGTTCAAAATTTCTCACGACATTTTTTTTGTATCTTTTCTTTTCGAAGAGATGGAAGATGAGTTCTTTCAACTTCGACCTCACATAGAGAAGACCAATACCGAAACAAAATACAGCGAACGGATAATAAAAATACAATTACAAAAATAAGTTGACAAGAATATTTCGATTGGTCGGTCGGTCGCAGCCGTCACGAATCCGAATCGAGAAAATACAAATACATAAGATTAGGATGTGATGCTTTACTTAACCAACAAGAGAGACACTTCTTGTCTAAGGGAAACTCTACAAGGATTTATTCTAATTTAGTAATCGCGAGTGTTAGTGAGTGTTGGTATCCAAATCCGCAAATAGTGACACCGGTGGGTCTTCAGCACGCGGTACACTCAATCGTTGGATTGCTAACCGTCCATTATAAGCATTTGGTGACTTCATCGAACAAGCCTTCTTGCTGTCTTTAACTCGTTCCCTTTCAAGATTGCGGAGTGTCATGACGGAGGCAGTCTCGAATATGCGACGTCTTTCTTTCTCTTCGTAGAATGAATCAAAGTGTTGGTCCATGAATTCACGTTGAGTGGAGTTAATCTCCTGGCGATGCATTTCAGCCTTACCTAGGAGGGCAGTGCGAAGACTTTGAACGTGGAGTTGAAGATTTTTAATTTCATTTTCTTGATGAGAAATAAGAGCATCTTGCTCATGAACTTCCAAGAATGGGGGTGTTTGAGTGCAGGCTTCAGCTGAGTCTTCGTTTCCAACAATGTTAGCTTCTGTGGCAGCATCCGCGCACTCGAGAGGTGTAAAATCATCGAACCCTCGCCCGCGTCTGGGACTTCTTGGCGATGTTGGTGTTCTCTCTTCTTCTACAACTAATCGATCGTCTCGCGTTACATTCCATAGTCCCTGTCTCATTCTCTCTTCAGCTAATAAATAAGTAAAGGTTCTGTCACTACCAACTTCTCCAGGGGCAGCAGAGAGCGCATTCTTCAACTTTCGTAATGGGGCTCCCCTAATATATTGCACTCCCTGAAGGTTTAATAAACCAGAGAGTTCCATATTGAACAGTACAACCTGATTGGAATTGTGTTGTGTTTCAAAGTCGCAGTTAGCCTTGTGTAGTTAAGCTGAAAAGTATGTTTCTACATGTTTAATGGCTGATTTAAAGAATATTTGTAAACTTTAGAAAAAAGAAACCGTTCTCATTAAGTTACTTAAACCAGAAAACACAAGCGTTCCAAAATAAAACGCTGTTTCATTATTTTTTGAGAATCGAACTCAAAAGAGGCTAGTGGGATAAGGAAACAAAAAACACAGTCAGATGAGATTGTAATCACTCCTTGTTGTTATGCTGGTCTTCCTGTTGTTTTCGAATGCTACTTTTCATCATCGCTCTTCTATTCGGATTTACGAGACCACGAGATCGGCTGAATGATGGCTTGTTGACTTTAGCTGGAGGAGGTTCGCTTAGTTTTTGTGAAGTACGATCGACAGTAACATTAGAAGGATGAACAGAGTCAACGTCAAGAGACGACCAGTCCGTAGCAGAGACAGGATCTGAATGACGAGGATAAGTATGAGAAGGTTGAATAACATTATCATCCATATCAACATCGATATCAAAGTCGAAATCCAAACCCCCATCAGCAACAGCTTGTGATGAGCCATCTGGATTGTAATTCCCACTTAAAACCGACGGAGTAGCTGCTGCCAGTTCACTTTGACTTGCTAAAGTCTGTCTATTCTCACTCGCACTAAATGACGGCATTGGTGGAGGTGTCAGTGGTACAATCTGTTCCTGTGAGGCTGGAGGCGGAGGACTGGGTATCCTCCTCTTCATTGCTCTGGTTGGCGGTGCTTTCTTACCGTCAGTTACCCTAGATGCGAACAAAACTGCCATGGGATCATCATTTTGAGTACTTTGTTGTGAATTGTGAAAGGCATATCTCTTATCTATTTGTAGTCCACAAGGAGTAATATCATCTTGTTCAGGGTAGGTGAGATCTTTAAAGTGAGGATGTGATTCCAAATTCAAATGGCGAACAAGACTTTGTTGAATTTTTAATGAAGAGGCCTCTGGATCTGGGTCTGCTTCAGAGTGAAGAGGACCGTAATCAATAGCACCTCCACCACCTGATTCACTGTTAGTTAAATCTGTTAATGAAACAGCGACTACGGCATCTTCAAGAGTTACTTCATGTTTGTTAAGAAGAAGACTGTGTGCTTGTGCTAATCTGATTAAACTTTCAAGCATTCGTACGGTTCTTCTACTTCTGTTTGCGACGGATCTATTCTCTCTTTGAGAATTAAAGTATCTCTGGATCAGAGTAGACGCTGCGGGTGTCATTGGTGGTAGTGGACCAGACTTCTTACTTCTTACCCAAGAGACATAATTTCTAAGAATTTCAGTATCCCATCTGCTTGTCTCAACATCAACAGTCACAGTGTTAGGTTCCCAGGGAGGCTCTTCGGCTTTTGATAATAAGAAACGAGCTAGTGACTCATCCCAATTATCATCTTGACCGTCTAATAAGACCATCACAAGATCGAATCGAGATAGCAGAGGAGTGGCAATTCCAATGGCTGTTTCACCCTCAGCCACGGATTGGTCTTTCTTTGGATTACAAGCAGCGATAATTGAACATCTCGTGTTGAGTGTCGTAACAAGACCTGCCTTAGCAATTGATATAGTTTGTTGTTCCATTGCTTCATGGATAGCAATGTGTTTCTGTTCAGGAATGGTTGAGAACTCATCAATACAACAAACACCACCATCAGCTATGACAAGAGCACCAGCATCAAGAACCCATTCTCCACACTCTTTAGTCGCGCTTACTGTTAATCCGGCTGACGTTGAACCGATTCCCGTAGTGCACACTGAGCGACAACTCATCTTACTTGCGAATCTCAAAAACTGAGATTTCGCAGTTCCCGGATCTCCAACAAGAAGCATGTGGCATTCTCCTCGAGTTCTGTTTCCATGAGTTTCTTCGTTATTTACGCTATATCCACCTATTAGAACTAGGATCAGACCTAACTTTACTTTATGCATTCCATATACTTGTGGGCATACCCAGGAGAGAATTAGATTTCTGGCAGCTAGTCGTTGATTGGAGTGGGTGGACCAAAAGTCTTCAAACATCTCTTCGTCATCGTGAGATATTGTGGCTGAGGTTTTGTTTTCATTTGTGACTTTAATGTGGTTTGCGTGTAGTACTAGTTCAATGCTGCATCGTTGTTCTGATTTGGGTTCCTTTAACCATCTCTGGGTTAGGATACCAATACAAATGACATCATCACCTGCACGACAGGTTTCTACTAAGTCATCACCTAATGCTACTGTTATTGATCTTGGAATGGTACCTGCTGACAAGTGTGCTACCTGATCTTGAAGTTTTAGTTCTTGGTAGTCTCGCATCCTTCCAGTCAGTTCAACTGCTGACATCGCAATCATTGTTCTTCCGCAACTTAGACATGAAGGGGGTCTTTGTACTACTCCTGGTCCATGAACAGGTGATATAGCATTTATTGATTGCCTTCCTTCAGGTATTCCATGGCATCTGTCACATCCGTATTCCTTTGTCGCTTCGTACATTTTAACACTGCCTTCTCTTATGACAGTTCCCTTGACGCGTATTAGTTGGCCGACGTCTTCAGTTCGTAATGCGGTTATGGAGGGTTTACAGAATTCAGATGTGAGCGGAATTTCTGAAACTCTGATGGTTATGTTTTTCTTTAAAGAATAGTCAGTCGGGGAGTTGGTGCCCAAAAGCGACATGTCTTCGCATTGACGGACTTTGTCAAGCATCGTAACCTGGATTAGAGTTGCAGCCTTCTCAGCTAACGGCAACATTTCTTCTGGTCTTGCGAGCAGTAAATGTCCGACTTTCACGTTTAAATTCAATAAAATGATCGCATCGACGATAACAGAATAATATTTTCGAGTGTCTTCTTCCAACATCACCGACTCAAACTGATCCAAATGATGTTCAAAATATCTGCATAATATCGAAACATACTCTTCTTCAGTATTCTCAGTCGGGTCTAACAAGACTTTATTTGATTGATTCATCGTACAGATGATCGCAACATTAATGACCCTGTTTGTGAAGTAATAAGTGTACTAAATCTAATATAACTGTCAACCGATCACTATAATGTTATAAATTAGGTTACGGAAGGAGTAGGTGATATGTGTAGGGCGGTATTGGAATGAAATGGGCCATCTAATTAAATAAATTAAAGCAAATCTTGTTAAAACTAAAAGGCTAGTGCATTGGTAACTCGCACAACCAAATAATAATTAAACAAAAATTGCATGAGAGAGTAATCGAGGCGTTTTAAACGAACATCAATAATTTATGAGACATGTTAACTAAAAGTAACGTTAGTTTTAGGTAAAACACTCCGCTGAGTGTAATTGTGAATCTTTTTGGAGGGTTCACGTTACTTTATTAAAAAAATTTTTTTAAAAAAGGGGGAAATAAAGGGAACTTAAATAATTTACAAAATATACTTTAAGGGCAGTGGCCCAAAATACACCTCTTTTTTTTGCAAATGGCCCTAATGGCCAGTGTATTTTGGGCCATAACCCTTTTTTTTAAAGGAAAAAAAAAAAGAGAGAAGAAGAAAAGAACAAGAAGCATAATGGCATAACACAATGTCTTCTGTTCCGTAACTTTTAGTTCATAAGTCACCTAATTTTTTTATAAAAGTATGACGAATGCGAATTCCGACAGCCGAAAAAAAGAGAGCAGACAAAAACAGGAGTTTGTTTTTTTCTTTTTTCTTGATTGTGCGTAATCTGTCCCTTTAAAAAACAAGAAGAAGTTGTTTTTTAAAAGAAAAAGAAAGGGGAACAGATCCATGCTTCCAATCATTTATTAAAGAAGGGGAAAAAAAAGAAGAAAAAAAAAAAGATAATTTTAACTATAAAACCAGGAATCGACATTATCATGGTTTTCAAAGAAAAAAAAATTATAAAAACGGTATTTAAAGGAGGAGATTCTTAAGCTACTGAAGCATATTATTTTGTTTTGTTTTGTTTTTGCCAACAGAAGTTGTGTCTTGCTTAGTAAGGGTGTGTATGGTCATCAAAAACTAACCTCATCAGAGGAGTAGTGATTCCATAAATGAAGTACCCGTTGCCTAATGCCTGCCTACTACGTGTGCTGGTTGAAGAACTGAAGGGACAGGTACATTCGGGTTGAGTTCTGCCGCAGAACTGATCTCGTCAGGAGTTGAGTTCTTAATCCAAAACCAAAACGCGATTGCAATCGCGCAGTACGAAATGACGAGAGTCGCTCCCTCAAACCAAGTCGCTTCTTTTTTGTTTGTAACTTGAAATGCTTTTAAAATACATAAAAAGAATACAACTGTTTCGAGAACACCAAAATTAAGATTCAAAGGCTGACCAATCGACCAACCAATACAAACAAGAAGAGGTACTACGAAAGCGCAAACCTGCATAGAAGAACCAATAGCCACTCCAACACAAAGATCCATCTTACCTTTACAAGCCATGCTAACGACTGTAACGAATTCTGGAAGATTACCAGCCAGTGGGAGTAAGATGAAAGCAACGAATCTCGGAGAGATGCCCATATTGAGCGCGAAGCTGCCAATGCTATCGCAGACCCATTCTGAAACCATGCAGACCATCATTGTAACGACAGACAAACATGCGATTCCTGTCTTCAGTGAGAGGATTGGCGACTCTTCAGAATCCTCATCGTCGTCAAAGAGATGCGGGTGAGTCTTCATCGAGAACATTATAAATAAAAAGTACGAAACCAACAATAAAATTGCTAAATAATGACTCATCTGTAACAATTCTGCCTCATCGACATCACCACGAGCAGATGCGGCACATGGAAGACAGTATGCAAACAGAGCACAGAATAAAACAGAAGTATTCGCACCTGCTGCAGGACGATTCCATTTAATTGAAGAGTTGCTGGAACCAGCGCATAGGAATGCAACGCCGAGTGACCAAATTACATTTGAAGTGATTGATCCCAACAACGAATACTTTACGACTCCTATTAATCCTTTACACAAGGCGAAGGTCGCGATGATCATCTCAATTGCATTTCCGAAGGTGACATTTAGCAATGCTCCAAGGACTTGGTTTAAATGTAAACTGATTTGTTCAGTTGACGTTGATAGCATGTTTGAAAGAGCAACCAACGACAACAATGAAGTCACAAACAACGCATTATTACCGAAGTCTGACATCCAACACATTACCGCAAGTGGAAACGTGAAGGCCAATAAATTAAATTTCGATTCGAAAAACCATTCGCTCACACCTTCCCAGGTACCCATCTCCTCACCAGCTGGCTCCATCTCATTTGCCAACAGTCGCGTGCCTTCATTTATAGAGACATAAGACTGTTCTTTGATGGATGCTGCTCTCTTCTGTGGTTCGAAGGTAGTCATTTTTTTTCTTTTTTTTGAAAAATTATCTATAGGGGGGTGAAAGAGAATAGTTTACAACTATCTTTCCTCTCAGAGAACGAAATTGCTTTGTTCTTTAATTAAAATAAGATCTGAACGTCTGCTGAAGAACTTTAATAACAAACAACACGTTGAATTCCGACTCTAAGAATACATTATCGAGACTCCATGAATTAGTATTATCGTCGTCTTGAAGTTGAGAGCTGACGTGAATCGTAATTAAAGGTGTGCTCTCATCAGGTGAAGTCACATTATTGGTCATTTCATATTTTTTTTTCTGATGTTAAAAACATAATTGAATTATTTTCATTCTTTTTTTATTAGAAAATCGGTTGAGTGAAATTCTTATCAATGAATCGTAATAGCAGCGAAAAAAAAAAAAAAAATTTGACATCGATAATTTTTTTTATAAAAAAGGTGATAAGTCAAATAAAATACCACATGAGTTCTTCTTGTTACTCAATTCACGAGAATAACTTCCTCACGAAAATTATTTCTTTTTTTTTCACAGTATGTCAATCTCAAAATAAAGGCTAAAATAGCACACAAGCCGTGAGTTGTTAGGCTCAGCTTTTTTTTTTTTTCATAGATAAAAAGCTGAGAGAGAGAGAGAGAGATTCTCAAAAAAAAAGAAAACATAGAGTTTTCACAGAAAACGTTAGCTGTTTTTTTTTTTTTTCTTATTGTATCACCATAACACAATCGTTTATTTTCATCTGTTAAGGAAACACGACGTCGCTTGAATTAAAGCATTATTCTTGAGAGTTGCAAAAAAAAAAAGAGAAAAAAACAGGTGATTAATTTGTTTCTTTTTTACAGTAAAAATTTAGCATTTCACATCCGTGAAATATTCACCGGTGAATACCATTTAAGTGATCCCTTAAACCAATAAATAAAGGGAACTGAATCAACCTTTTTTAATGGTATCTGGGCATATCTTAAAAAAAAAAAAACGAGAATAATCAATAGTACAGAACAAGCATAATACTTTTTTGGAGGAAGAAAGAAGGAGGAGAGAATAGCAGACCAGTTGAATACGAAAAAAACAAAAAAAAAAAATTAAATCAGCAAGACCTGTTATGACTTGCCGATGGTGGACACAAATTGTTGTATTCAAAAACTTGAGTCCATCTGACCTCCGCGACATTCGGTTGACGAGGAAATCAAATTAGACATCTGATTCTCAGTTAAACTCACAGAACCTACTCACTGGTACCTTAGACCTGCATCAAATGGAAGTTGGTTGAAGAAAGTGGAAGAAGGAAAATGCCACAGAATTCTTACCCACAGAATCCAGAATTACTAGTACCTTACAAAGACCCTGCATCAAATTCACATCCGGGTAGTGCCCCCCACCCACAAGAAGTGGGTAGGGGACGAACCGTAGGAACTGGCCATAAAGCTCAAACCCTCGGAAGTGTTATGCTCACCAGTCCATTCGACCTGACTCTCAATTTTTTTTTTCCTAATTTTTTATTTTTTCTTTTCTCCTGATGATTTTATTTCTATTGTTGTAAAAAAATTTACTTTTTTGTTTTTGTTTTTTTCTTTTATCTGTGTGTCTGTTTGTAGGATTCGCATCCTTTTTTTTTTTTTTTTTTTTTTTTCTCTATCCAATAATAGTATAAAGAAATCTGAATAAACAGGCCTGCCTTTCATTCTATAATTTAGTGTTAGTGAGAAGAAGTTGCTTTCGCAGAGTTGTGTTTTCACTTTCTAACTTGTGAAGCCTTCCCTCAACGCGTTCCATAGGTAGTACAAACAAGAAGAACCGAGTGTGCGCAAGTTGAAGATACTGATTTATTATTATTATTATTATTATTATTATTATTATTTATTATTGTGTGATCAAAAGCAAAAAAAACAAAAGAAAAAATACCCATTCGGTTTAGCCTTATGTTTCGTTAAAACGCTGAGTTCAGTGAAACAAAGAGAAAAATAAAAAAACATACGGTCATTGTATCAGCGCGGTTAATCCATTTTTGAACTTTACAAAATCTCCACTCAGATTCAAGTGCTTTGTATGAGTTAAAAAAGTTCTCCATCTCACTCTTAATATGATGCGGAACGTGTTCTACATCGCTCCATTCCCTCATACGGGGTTCTTTCTTTGGAACTGCGATAACCTTCAAGTCAGGCCCCTTCTCGTCAGAACACATCAACGCACCGACAATACGAACAACGCACAGAGACATTTCCTTAAGAGGATGATTTGATAAAACTAAAATGTTTACTGGACGACCATCCTCAGCGACAGTCTGAGGAATGAATCCATAATTTCCTGGCCAATGAGTAGCAGAGTATAATGGTCTCTCAAGAGTTAAGTGTCCGAGGTCTTTACGAAATTCATATTTGTTGCAACTTCCCTTTGGACATTCAATTATAGCAGTGATCTCTGGCTTTGCGTTGTCAACTTCCGATGTTAAGTCAGCTCCCCAAGGAAGACACCACAAGTTCGGCGCATTATAAATCTTCTTATCAGGGAAATCTTCCACGTAGTGTTCATGATGCTTTCTGAATAAGTCAATTGCTTCTTCAGCTTCCAATCGTTGCGTTATTTCAACATTCTTGTAACCAACAACTTGTGCGCTGTGTTGAAAAAAACGAATGTAGTGCTCAATAATCGCTGGGTTAATCTTATTCAGGGTGAATAACTGAGTTGTTCTTGGATCATCATAGGTGGCTCCAATCATTTTGTAATCATAAGTACGCTTTCCATTTAAGTTATCATATTCACGTTTGAGAGCTCCGATGATTTTTGTATGAACAAGACATTCACCAACCAGAGGAAAAGCGGTGATGACTTGCATTTCAAGAGGTTTGTTTACTTGACGTTGCCATGTTTGACAAAGCCATCCATTATCACATGGGTATGGGATATCAAGAGAGTATCTGTAATGTCTAAATGACGTATCATGACGATAAGCATAACTAGCAGTACCACCTCTTCCAACATTGATGTAGGTCAGCACGTTGTTGCTCATTACATTCTGAGGAGCGTGGAGCATGTTTGGTGCCCAAAGCTGCTTAAATCTTTGTGGTACTAACGAGTCCTGAAGTTTTTTACTTTCGTACGCCTGTCTAGAAGCGCTCAAACACTTCAGCGCTGCTTCCTTGTCTCCCCACCCGAGAATCTTTGCCCACTTTGGTTTTCCTCCCTTCTTTTCAAGAACTTTATAGTTTTCAAAGAAATGTTGAATTTCCTTACGAAGGTGAGGTGGAACAGTGTCGAGGGTTGTTATTTGACTGCAGGAACGGTGTTCAGCGAGGACGGCGATGATCTTTTCATCTCGACCCGACTCGTCCTCCATGTCCATAAGTCCAACAATACGACAGTTCGCAACAATTCCTGGCTCAAGACCTTTATACTCTTGAGCTGAGTAAGGACTGATGATTAATAAGTCTAAAGGATCACCATCTCCACAGAGAGTAGCAGGGATGTAACCATAATCACCTGGGTAGTGAACCGCACTGTGTAGAACTCTGTCTAACTGAAGCATACCAGTAGCCTTATCAACTTCGTATTTATTTGGTGAACCTCTCGTTACTTCAACAACACATGGTACAACATCTGCTCCGTATTGTTTTTGTTTTGGTCGATCAATTCTCCAATCTCCAAACTCAGGTTGAGATGACACCACCTGTTCTCTGACAGTCGCAAATGCGACGATTGACTCGTCGACTGTTTCCTTGAATGGCATTGTTGTTGTTTTTGCTGTTTTAAAAATTTTTTCATAAAAATTTATATAAAAAAAAACACCACTTCGAAAGTACTTCCCTCAAAGGGATCGTCTTCCCCAGTAGGGTGAACGTAACTTTACAATAATAAGTTATTAAACAATAACAAAAATAATACAAGCGTGGTAATGTATATCAAAGACTTACACTCAGCAAGTCTTTAACGTAATATGTCAGCAGAGTTAGCGTTCTTTAGTAGAACATTCAACACATCACTGAAGGGAATCCTGCCCAATGATGAAATGGAGAAGGTAGTTTTTTACAAAGTTGACGATACTCTTGCAGTGACTGTGCCGTGTTGCTAATCGTTGGGTTCCTTTTCTTTATAATATCCAATGGGTTTGGAGGTAGGTGAAACAGTGCAAGAGATCCGACAGATGCTAAGAAAGAAATGTGATCAACGGGACTCGAACTTGTCCCGATTATCACCGTAAAAAGGGAATCTGATTCTCTTATTTTTTTAAGATCTAAAGACAAAACACCCGCAGAAACATAAATATTAGAATTCCCTAACCGTATCTCCCCAGGTACTAATGGTGTAGCTGATAACCCAACGGCTATATAATTTTCATGTTTGTGAAGTGGAGCTCCGATTCGTAATTCTGAATAGTTGAGAGCTTCAAGAGAAAAAGTATCGCTCGTATTCTTCATTGGTACATTTAGAATCATTTTTGTGTAAGTGCCATCTTTTGAATTTAATAATTCGTTTGAATAAAGAGCAATCGACTTTCTACAATAAACATCTGATTTCTGAGCAAACGGATGAGTCACCGCAATAAAACTACTCGGCAACGGATCACCTAATTTGACTGGTACGTAATCAGAATGCTTGATGGATTTGATTTTCGTAACTGGAAAGCCTTGTTTCTTTGAATTTTCACAAAGCTCTATCGCATCACTCATGATTTTCAATTCAGCAAAGTGTTGTTCATTTGATTTTTTGGATCCTTCGCCTTTGTAATACTCTGAAAAACTATCTCCATCTTTAGCAACATTGAATAACTCATATCGCGGTGCTGTTCTTTCGAATTGCATTGTCAACTCGTTAAGATCGTATCCAAAATCTGCTATGACGGGTTTCAGATGAGGCTGTCGGTCAAATCTATTAGCCAGACGGTATAGCTTCTGTAACAGAATGCGTTTCATGGTTGTTATTTTATTTATTTTTTTTTTTCCACCCTTCTGTTACGTGAATCGCTTTTAAATAATCAAATCAAATAACTGGGGAGGGGAAAAAAAAGAAAAAAAAAAAAAAAAAAAAAAAAAAAAAAAAAACTCATAATTTCATATCAAGATGAAGAAGCAGTATAAAAATGTTTTATAACTGTATGAGGAAGACTTAATAAAAGAAAACAAAAAAAAAAAAAAAAATTGAAAAAATCGGATGTACTAAAGTCGAGCAAAATTCACATCAAAGACTTTTTTTGACGTTTTTTTTTTTTTTTAAAAATTCCATCAAAAAAAGCTGACGCATTGCGTGCACCCCATTAAAATAAATAACAAGGGGAATAATCAATTGCCCTAATAAGTTCAATACAAAAAAAATAAGGGAAGACAAAACTATCTAACTAAAAGCCTCTTCCAGAGATGCAATATTTCCCAGATAGGAATAAAAAGACAACAGAAAGGAACCTAAACTAAGGATTCGCCGGTGAAGCGGGAAAGTTTACCGAAGAAAAGGAAAACACGAATAGAATAGTCCAAATAAACAAACAAGATAGAAACGAGTATCAAAGTAAATAATAATAAAAAAGCCATTCAGATTAGCCTTATATTTCGTTGAAACGCAAACAGAAATCCTGCAGCACAAAGAAATAACGGTGAATAGTTTTCTTTCTAGAGGAGGAAAAAAATCAATTTCCAAGTTTAGAAAATTTTGAAAAATCATTCATAAATCCGACCATTTCCGGAAATAACGCGGGAAACGAACAGTCATCGTTTATCACAGTATTTGAGACTGGTGGGATTCCAGTGACAATGCCCTGCTTTGCAAAGACTGCGACGTACCGAACATTACTAAGAACCGACACATCAATCAGTCTCTCGTTAGTTGGAGACATTGGAATCGATAATTCAAATGATCTCATCGGATAGCTTGCAGTGCTGCCTGGCATTCGAAATTTTGGAGATCCTCCAACTTCAGTAAACCCCATCTTAGGAAGTGACTCAATAAACTCACGGTTAGAAATATCAGAACACGGAGGACAATCATAAACAACTATTATAAACGTACAAGATATGGTTTCTGAATCACACTTTAGTCGGAATGACGATCCAGAATTCACTGGGGTTGGTGGAATGAAAACACTCATATCAGAATACATTGATTGAATGGAAATTAAATGAAGTCCTTCAACATTAAGTGAAGCATCTGTATTGTCTACAGCGAATGGATTCAGAACTTCACCATCGTAGTCGACACCAAAAGTTTGTTTGTTGCAGCAACTCGACTCTTTACAGGGATATGTAGAACAGATATTTTTCTTATGAAAATAACCTGATGAGCACATACTGGCGCTGCTATCATCACATGTAGCGTAGCTCATAACTGTGGGATTAGAAATATTTTGAAACAAAGCTCGGAAATCAACACCATATCCTGCGGAAGTTTGGAACGGAAACGGAATGATGTCTGTGGCTGTAAAGTCTCCAATCGTTCGAAGAGCCAGCGGATGACCATCATTCGAGTATTCCTGAACTAGAGAACCTGTTTGCGGATTATTTAAAAAACAATATAAAAATAATCGGCGAACTTCACTTTTTACTTACTCACTCACACTTTTATTTTGTTTTGTGTGCGCAACCGGTAGAAAATCCTAATAAAGGAATAGGTTAGTTACGCTCTCACAATTCTCTTTCTACCGAACAATGGGTTTGTTGGTACAAAAAAAAATACAAATACAAATAAAAACACAAATCGATTAATAAAGAACTACACGCACATACCCCAAAACTTTGGTCCAACCTCCCTCCAGGTTAAAACGTATCCATCAAGGCCTCGCCTTCCAATGCCAACACCCATTGGAGGTATTCTATTGTTATTAAGACCTGCATTGTCTGGATGTGTCAATTCAAATATTGAGGATGTATTTTTACCCAAATCATCAAATACTTGAGAATAAACACGACCACCATGATGCCATGCTAGTAGGAATCCGATAGACGTTTGGAGACCCTGAACTCGGGGGAAGTCATCATTTCGATTAGCATTTTTATCTGTTTGAGTCCACTCAGCTGTTAAGGGAGGGAGTTCTCTCATTGATTGTCCAGAGACAGCGATGTGACCTCCAATATTTCCGGTAAAATGATTTTCATAAACAACTATCCATCCACCATCCCTTAAAGGAGAAACTCGTGGTCGATTTCCGAATTGTGAGATTTTTTCTTTATTCAATGATTTGGTTACTCCTGCATAAACAGAAACAAAAACTTCGTATGAAACAACTCGATGCCAAGTTACGATTACTCTTCCTTCTGTTAGCATTGCCACGTCGTGGTGATAGGCATTGACATCAGCAATTTCACCACCGATTTGAATTCCATTTAAATTATACATTTTTATAATTATTTTTGGATCAGTATCGTTATTAACGTAAACTATCACAAAACCATTATCCATTCCACAAACTTTAGGTCTTCGAGTATAGGACTCAGCGTTCGCATTGTTGTTGGACCAGTCTTCCATGGCATCTGTTATTTTAAGATCGTAACGCCCAGTGATATCTCCATCACAACTATAAACCTCAACAATATGTTTTGTCCTCGTTAGGTAATCTGTTTTGTATTCAATATGACCACAGTTCAGTAGAGCTGCTGATCCCATCGCAATCGAGTTTATTTCAAAACTTTTTGAAACAAAAGTCGCAGCCAATCCCACGGTGCTGATCACCAACAAAATTGCAATTCGAATCATTTTATTTTAATATCAACCTGAAGTGTGGATTTTAGTTAAAATGGAGAAAAAAAAAAAAAAAAAAAAAAAAAAAAATGTGTTATTATTATTTCACTTTCAAAATTTTGATTTTAAAAAAAAAAATCAGTTCGATCAACTTAAAAGGTTAGAATTAATCGGTTTGTCACAATAAAAACAAATCAATAAATGGTTCTCGTCTCTACGCATCGAATTCAGAAAAATACCAAACAAAACGGGTGATGCGGATCTTTTTTTTTTTTTTCATGACATTTAAACAAAAATCATTTTTTTAAAGTCTGCGATGAATTTTAGTTTTTCATCTCGAAGACATGTTTTACGAACGAAAGAGAATTGTGGCAGCGTAACGTTAACACCCTTACTTTATAGGCTTGTTTCCGGTTGCGCACAAACAAAAACAAAGTGTGAGAATTATTTAGTGAGGTGCCGATCCTTTTTTTTTTTTTTTAAATAAATAAAATAAGTAAAATAACCAACCAAACAGGCTGGTTTGTGCAAACAGAAGGTCAGCTCCGGGAAGCTGGTTTTTTGCTGCTTTTGAGAAGGAATTATAACGTATCCAATGATGAAAAGAACGAAACAAAAAACAAAAAAATATATATCAGTCATTCCTTTTTTTTGCGAACAAATTTTGGACATTGAAAAAGATTTTCAAAAAAAAATTGTAAAATTTTCGATCGAAGCGGCATTTTAATGCGCTGCATCATTGGGTTCATTTCCGTCCGAAATCGGGAGGTTGGCATCACATACTTGTCACCCGAATTGAGAAAAGAGATTTTGTGGTTTACTAAATCAGCTCAGCCGTGGACAAGTACCAAAACTAAAAATTAATCGAAGGGTCTAATTTTATACTGCTGGTCCAGCGGGATCCAGAGAAAAAATAATCGAGCAAAAATATATTAAAGAGTATTAAGCATGTGCCGGTGAGGCAGATTGTTACTACCTGTCTTTTTGGACCTACTTTGATACTTAATGATCATTATCACCACCACAGATGCAACATTTTCCTTACATAATTGCTACTAGGGTTGATTTGTTAGTAAAAAGGTGCATATCTCTTGAGTGCGGGAGAAGGGGGGGGAAAATAGTGGAAAAAAAAAAATTAGGGGTGTTTTTTACTCAGATTTTCTCGATCTTTCCATTCCAGGTCTGGGATTAATATTTATCATTGAGTAGTACCAAGGAAATTTTGCAAAGAGACGTTTATCTCTTTTTAGCAGCACTTACCATGTTTAAAAGTATATCCCTATGCCTAATTTTACAGATCGCACCCTCCCCGATTCCAAAAAATAAAAAATCGAGCAAAAGTAACATATCGTGTAACCTTGCTCAGGCGGTGAGAAAATGGTGTTTTTTGTTCGCAAAAAAAAGGAATGACTGATATATTAAAAGACCAAGCAGTACCATAAAAAGAACGACAACACAAAAATGATGTGCATAGTCATCTATATACCAAGTTTTGATAAATTTGAAAAATCAGATAAAAAATGAAACATCTCCGGCACTACTGCAGGAAAGGAACAATCGGAGCCACCACTCAAATGAGTTGGCTGTGAAATCCCAGTAACGTCACCTTGTTTTCCAAAAATAGCGATGTAGCGACCTTCATTTTCAAGAGATATTTCCGTCCATCTTTCGACAACTGATGGTCCAGGAATTTCCATTTTGAAAGATCTCATAGCGTAGGTTCCAACACTGCCAGGGAGCTGAAAACTTGGAGGTGAACCCACCTCAATCCAACCCAACTGAGGCAGCATTATCGGAATGCCGCCATCAATATGATCAGAGCATGGAGGACAATTATAAACTGAAATTATGAAAGTACAAGATATACGATTTGATCCACACTTTAGTATAATTCGGGTTCCTTTTTTCATCGGAAATGTTGGAACAAAAATATCCATTTCCAAGTATGCACTGTCAATATATTTTAAATAAAATCCGTCAACCGTGACCGACCTCTCCGCAATGTTAGCAGCGACCGTCTGTAATGGTTTTTCATTTATTGATATTCCGTAATTGTGAACTTTGCAACAAGACTCAGCAGAACATGGATATACAAAACAAATATTATTCGGTTGGAAAACACCAGTCGGACACGATACGGATGACATGTTACAGGTTGCGTACATTAATAAGTCAGGATAGTGCGCTTTAGTTTCGAATGCAAAGAAATCAAGACCGTAACCCGCTGATGTTTGTAAACAGACGGGTGTTAATGAACTTCTATCCTGTCGAAGTAATCTAATAGAGTGCGATCCGTTTCCAGTGAATTCGATGGCCATCGATGCTGTTTTTTTGTTGTCGTTGTTTTTTTTTTTTTTTTTTTTTCACACCGAACACTAACACAATGAGAATACTAAGTCATACCTGAAAAAGTAGGTGATTCCTCCCTCCATGCGAGGACGTAGCCATCAAGACCATTCTTACCAAGACCACAATCAGTTGGAGATTGCCGAATTGTAAGATTGTTATTAATGTTGTCAGGATGAGATAATTCAATAGTATCACCTTGGGGTGTTCCAACTCCATCAAATATTCTCGCAAACAACCTTCCATTATTATGCCATGAAACAATAAATCCAACAGATGACGACAAAGAATGAATCCTAGGGAACCCATCGTTGTGGATAGCTGCCTTTTCAGAAGGAGTCCATGCTGGAGTCGCATTCAGTTCTCTCACAGGAGAGTTGATTAGTTGAATTATGAGTCCAATATTCCCATCTAATTTTGTTTCAACAGCCACAACCCAACCACCGTCTTTAAGACCAGCTATTTTCGGACGATTTCCAAAAGTTCTGATCTGCCGCTTATCAATTGATTTACTACCATCTGAATTGAAGACAGATATAAAAGGTACATATGTAACAACCCGATGCCATGTGATGGCGAATCTTCCATCTGTAAGCATGCCAATATCGGGATGAAACCCGCCTACAAACTCAACAGTTGAACTGAGCTGAACGCCATTTAAGTTATACGTCCTGAGAACGATATCAGTAGTACTGCTGTTGTCCATGTACACAATTGCAAATCCGTTGTATCTTCCGACTATTTTCGGTCGAAATACAAAATTCTGTGCTCTCGAATTAAGTTCATTCCAATGTATATTTACATTTTCAAGAGTAATGTTAAATGTATCAGTCAGAACACCATCACAGCCGTAGACTTGAATGATGTGAACGCTGCGGGTTGCGATGTCAGTTTTATATTCGATATGTCCACAATCAGGTAAAGCAGACGATCCAATAGCCGTAAGGAGATCACCTGCTATTGGTAAATCTCTCGGTACGAAACTACTCGAGTAACTTATCATTCCCAACATTAAAAAAACAACAACGCGAAGCATACTTTTGTTGGATACAAACTCCATCTTGGGTTGCTCTGTATTTGAGAATTATTATTATTTATTATTATTTTATCTTTTGTCAATTCAAATATGTTGCATATGGAGAGAAGCCAAAGACTCCTCTAAGCGTAGCGCAAAATAAAACACACAAAGACAAGATCAAACATTAACCGTCCGTTTCTTCATATTCTTCAGTTAAAATTGACAACATGATCTCAACTCACCCAACAGTATTAGAATGAAGGCAAGTCACGTCGATTTCAAGGTAAAGAAACTATCGTACTGGACCACGAAAACAATAAGTCATAAGCCATGGATAAGACAAGGCAAGACTCACGTATTTCTGATTTCAGTTTCTTTTTTTTTTTTTTTTTTCTTGAGGTGGATTTGGCTCACAAGAATTTCACGAGCCTGCAACCTGAAATAATATTTTTTAGTTATTATTTTTACTACAACGAAAGATAAAAACAAGAAAAAAAAAAAATAGGACTGGAAATACATAACAGGAGGGAGGGGATCAGAGAAACAAACAAATATATTCCTACGTGCGAGTGGGGTTAGAATCTATTTTTACTTTTTTTTTTTTTATAATAAAAACACATGAGGAAGAAGAAAAAAGACCCCCAACTCACGCGAGACATTGCCACTCATATTGGAAAAGAGAAAAATGGGAATTGCACGTAGCAGTTAACAAGTGTTATCTTTTGCAGTAAATCAAAACAGAAAAACGGAGAGGGGGGTCAAGGATAACTAGCTACGAAGCAAAAACAGGTGAGGGGAAAGGTGAAAAAAAGGAAAGGGGGGAAAAAAAAAAAAAAACAGCAGCAAGAACCGAACTAAACTACAATACAACTAACTACCGAGAACTAATATGAAAAAAAGAAAAATAACAGTAATAATACTTTTCTGCAAATAAGTTAGCCAAAAAAAAAAAAAAAAAAAGAGCATCCCCTCCAAAGTGAAAAACACTCTTACAACAATCTGACGGCAATAAATGTTAACCACAGTAATATATAATTAAATAAAAAGTTTCACATTGTGAGAACTTAATAAGAGTAAAGAAAGGGAAAAAAAAAAAAAAAAGCGATAAAGTCGCTCGTACAATCACCACCACCGGAGCTGAAAGGTGAATAGCTGAGTCGGCGAATCAACAAGTAAAATAACCCCTTCGGGAGATAAACGATTAGGTTCTCCGGGGGGTTGTTCTACCAACTGCCATAGTTATATCCAAAAGGCATACTTGATAGATAATAAGAAACTACAACTCACTAATACTTCTCTTTCTTTTGGGTACTACAAAAAGCAAAGGTGCTAACGTCGCTCGCGAAGTTTCACTACGCGAAGTTTTCTTCAATGAAAGATTTTTATTTTTTTTTTTGTCTAATTTTAATTACTAAGACTGCTACACTAAACTACGTGATCTTTGACTTCCTCTTCCGACTCTTCTTCTTCCCCTGATGATGACATCTCAGTTTCTTTTGCTGTTGATGCAGAGGATGAGTTTTGTGACATGCAACAAAGGTACATACGAGCTAAGAGGTAGATAATACCAAATCCGGCAAGACCACCAATTAGAGCTCCGCGAAGCCTGTTACGAAGACTGTCGTTGTTGTAGAGTTCTTCGAAATTTTTGATTCCGAAAAACATTTGGGTGACTGCGATGATGAAGACTGCCATTCCACAAAACATGTGAAACCATCCCCAACATTTACGATGAGTTGATTCGTTGTTTGGTTTTGCGACACCTCCAAGAACTTGAAACCATCCAATACCAAGTATTGCGAATCCCAATTCTCTGTGAGAGTAGTCAACCCGATCCTCAAACTTAGTAACTGCCAAAGCAACAAATACCGTCGTCAGAGCCATTCCAATAAACATCATTACAAAATGAAGAACAAATGAAATTGGTAAACCTCTAATCTCGCAGTTGCATACGAATGGTCCCATCATTTTTATTAAAATTGCTAACGGAATCCAGTAAGCCCAAATCGCAATCATTGCCGCCGCGTGAGTACGAACATCATCTTCGTCAGCTATCTTCACAGCAACACCAGTACCAGTAACAAAGTTCACAACAGAAGACCCTCTTGTACTGTGCTTAACACTTGGAAACTGTGTAAGACTAGTGTGGTATGCGAAGTTAACTGGTGTTTGTGTTGTTAGTGTCGATGTCGGTTTGTTAAATCTGATAATTCTACGACCTCCGACAACTTCTGTTTGAGTGTTTGTAATATCAGAAGCAGTCAAAACAATCCCAGCAGAGTTCCTCGCTGATATTCTATAAACTGAAGCAATCTGACTATTACTTGAAACAGCAATAGCTGGCGTCATTGAAGTAGCAACTGTTGGAAATGATAAAGCGAGCCATCCTGTGACTCCAACAGCTGTGACTGCGACTGATGTGATTCCATTTGATGCTGCTGTCCAATGAATTGACACAACAGATGAAAGAACTAACACACAATCATATGTAGTAGTACTACCAGTAAATGTTAAGGTTGATCTCGTACAAACATTTGACCTCACTGGAACAGTTGTAGGAGTTGGTGTTGTAGTCGGTGTTGGAGTCGCTGTAACCTTTCCATCTTCAATATTTATTGGGAGAAATCCTCTGTTTGCAGCAGTGTGTTGAGTTAGTGCTGCTGTACCACCATAAGCAAACACGGCATTTATAACACCAGTAACGAACTGAACTCTTCTAAAAGTAACAAGTAACCTACCAGATGCTGCAGTCACAGCAGTTGCTGTTAACCAACCTGGACTACTCACTGTCGCCAGTATTGTCGCTGTGTTTTTTGCTGATAATGTATATGTATTTATCGTGACAGCTCCAGTACCAGTTGCCCCAACAACTGCAGTGCTTCCAATCATCGCGCTTGGTACGGTGTTCCATCCCAAACTAGCCCAACCAATACTGCCAGTTAGAGGGACGTCAATAGCCATGTTGACAAATGCGTTATTTACATCTGTGTGCCAATGAATAATCGTATTACCACTTGTTACCATACAAGTGTACCCTTGTCTGGTTGATGGCGTGGCACACACTGCACTGCTAAGCCCGATCAGAGTCGCCAGGGAGGCAAGAAATAGTTTCATTTTACAATACTTTTTGTGTATGTGTGTGTTGTTAGTTGCTTTATTGAATTTCTTGCTCTTTTTTTTTTTTTTTTTTTTCTATTCCTGTGAGTAGAATTAAGTATCACTACAACGACCAACGTTATTCGATACACACTCGTTATTTTCAATTCATTTTATTGGTTAAGCTGAAAAGCAGAAATATATGCAAAGCTACTGTGACGAGGTGTCAACACACTGATGATACGTAACTTTGAGGGAGTGGTATGGTGCTGATTAAGAACACAAAACAGATTATAATAAAAAATAACAACAAGGGGACAGGCAAGCAAACAAAAAAGAATAGGAAATCTATTTGATAAGTGCCTGGGTCTCGAGTTGATTAGGTCGTCTACTTCTTTCTGTCATAAAACCACTTGTAGACTTTCTTACTATTCTCATCATTTGGATTAGTGTGGACTAATGCTCGTTTTCCTTTTTTAAGAAGTTTTTGTTTGTCATCAATGACTGTGACTAGCTGGTCGAGTTTTGATTTTCTACGAAGGCGTTCTGAGAGAGCGAGGTATTGACGTGCTGTGTGTTTGTCAGTTTCCATATCCGGCTCAGCGATGTCAACAGTTTTCAAAATTGCTGTTCTAGGACGGTTTGAAGTGTTGTTTAACAAGTCAGATGGAGTATCGAAGTATTCGGAAGCATCAAAATTTTCAACCTGTTCGAGGTCATCAACAAAGACCGTGTGTTTGTTTGTTGACGGGAGTCCCATAAAACTGAGTGAGCTTTTCATCTGTTTAACTGCTCCACCGTCAACAGCTGCTTTGTAGCGAAGGTATCTCGAGTTCGCTTCGTTTTCACGTTTTTGTTGAGGTCCTTTCTTTGGAGCTATGACTTTCATATGGCGTCCAAATTCATCTGTTTCAGTATTAATCATCGCTGTATTGAACTCGTCTGGGTTTCTTGTGGCAACCGCCAATCTCATTGCTCTCAGACGCTCTCTCTTCTTCTTGAAATTCTTCGCTCTCAAAATGTAATCTCTCTTTTTCTCCAGCATACCGAATTTCTTTCTTATGGAAGTCTGTCCTCTCTCACCATGATCTCTTGCCTTGAAGGCCTTACTGAGTGCTCTGGAGCCATCTCCCTTTCCTTTTGTCATATTGGTAGTAGCTTGCCTATGTGATAATTAATTTGTTTTTTTTTCTCAATTAGATGATAAGTAATTCGGATGTTTGTTGGAACTGACAATCCCCTGGAGAGAATAAAATAAAAAAAAAATATAAAAAAAACTCATTTCTAAATCAATCAAACAAGAAGTTGACCTACTGAGGAAGTATAAGAAAAACAACAAAATAGAGTAAACCAGATTAAAAAAAAAAAGGGGATTTTCCCATTTCACGTTGTCAGTGTCGGAGCCGCGGTAATACTAAATGAGTAGATATCATCATCCCAATAGCGGGTACACACAAAAACACACAAAACAATGCGAAGGCTCACATAAACAAAAACAACAAGGGATGGTCAGAGATTTCCCTTTTCTGCTTTAGGTGAGGTTGCCTAGAACACTATAATTGCACAGATCAGACTTATATTTTATTTAACTTCAACTTATTCCTTTTCGGCTTAAGTGGCCGTCTCTTGTGGCACATCAAGTTACCACTTAGTACAATAAGCTTATATCCACTAAGGATTCCCGATGCTGATTATATATCTTATTAGAAAAAAAGGTGGAAAGAAAAATATTTCTCTCTCCTTTGTTGGTTAATCAATTGACAAAGTGTGGGAGAATCGAGAAAAATAATAATAATAATAATAATAAAAAATAAAACCAACGAACTAACCAAAACAGATGTCGGGGGGGCAGGGATGGAACTCAAATCCAGAAACAACAACCATGCCAACATTGCAGTGGCAGTGACATGAAGGGGAGAAATGAGTTTTTTTTTTTTTTTTTTTTTTTTAAATGTGTATATAACGCTAAAGCTCTGCTGTTAAAGAACGATTCACCAAACACACATAACTCAATAGCAATCTTAACGAAACAAATTTACTCACAATGAAGTCTCGATAATGGTTAAAGAAAATCCCCATCTCGATATCTGTCAGCAGTTTCTCAACGAGCCTTTGCAGTAATGAAATGTTCCAAAATTCGATTACTCGATATGTCGCATTATTTATTTATCTTTATTCTGCTGAGTGTAAACCATGAAGTCATCTATCAGAAGTGGCCAACTGCTGTTGGCATCGTACGTTTCAACAGCAGTCTCATCATTTGCGAGATCTAAGAGAACAAACCACTCATCACGAGATATAACTTTCTTGTTTGAAGACTCAATGAAGCTCAACCAAGTTTTTAAATGATTCCACTTGCCGTCAAGTAGGAGTTGCCAATACCTGTTGTGATTTTGTTCATTTTATTAAAGTTAACTCGCATCTAATAAGGAATGTGAGTCACCGGTGCTCTTTTGCCGAAACTGGAAGCCAGTAGCCCAGTGTGGAAATTAGAATAGGAAGGAATTCCTATGGGATGCGGGTCAATCGACATGAGGTCGCCGCAATACTTCATTTGCAAATCAGAAGAGTAAAAAAACCCCATGAGATACGGGTTTACACCAACAAGAAATCTTGGGGAAAAAAAAACATCATCAAAAGCTGTACGATATTTAAAAAAAAAAGCATTGATTCGATTCAATGACCAAGAAGAATATTTTCAAGGACGCGGTACAATTAGCGCTTTTGGCAAAAGTTTGCATTTTAATAAATTAATAAACAACATACATAGAGGCATCATCAATTGGCATATTCCGCACAGACTGATCTCTGATGAAGGTGAACGCAAATTCATAAATTTGTCGAAATTTTTTTGAACTGATACTCATAAGAGAAGAACGCCAAGAAGGTACTTGCTTTTTGAGTGCGGCAGCTGACGATATGTTCTTAGAAGCGCAGTAAATATTCCAAGCATTCTCTGTAATTGTAAGTTGTTGTATCTCAGAAGAAGTATCAGCAGAACAGACTTCATAACTGAATGCTAAGAGAGCCGGATCCTCAACATCGATCCCGATGACTGTCGCTATAGCTTCCCAAGACTCTTGATATTGAATCATACGAGATGAGAGGTCTCCTTCTGACTTTAAAACTGATTCGAATAGCATCGTTGATCCATTCTTCCCTTCCTTCTTCTCAACGACTGGTTTTGGTGTTGACGCTGCCACCTGTGTCGGTGTCGGTGTTGATGTTGATGTTGGTGATGCAGCAATTTCACCTTTTTCTTCCTTCTTCCTAACATGCTGAGCTGGGCTAATTTGCTGCTGTCGGCTACCTACTGATGCGTACTCGCTGGTTTCTAGAGTCTTCTCCTTCGGTTCCCTTCGCATCTTGCCTAAGCAACTTCCCATTTTAAACGTTTCTCAGATTCTAATTACAAAAGAAAATAATAATAAATAAATAGATAAATCACAAAACATATTAATCAAACGAACGAACGGCATTAATGGATAGGGAAGTGCTTGAAATACGGTCGAGTTGTTAAGGTGGGAAGGGAACGGGGAAAAAAAGGAAAATCGAAAACGAGGGAGAGTAAAAACCAAAAAAAAAAAAGAGGATATTAGGCTACCAAAAGGTCAAGTAAATCAGCAGCAGAGAGAACGAAAAAGGGGGATTAGAGACATCAGCGAAATTATTAATTTTTCATTCAGAGAGAAGAATTATACTTTCAACACATACCAAATCCCCTCACTTTAAGGTAACAGTTTAAAAAAAGAAAAAACGATACGAGAAAATTCGCAAGCGACACAAGTATAAACAGCAACAGTTCCACTTTCAGATTGATCTGTGTGTAGGAGAAGAAATCAGAATACCGTGGCATTCATAAACGAACAGTGGAATGCAAAAAAAGAGGCTGTAATCCCAGTCAAAAAAAAAATAAAAAAGCAGGGAGGGGAAGAAGAAAAGAAACTGTAGGACGCATCGCAGGGACATCATCTCATCACCAGAACCTCTTAAGCAGTTAATTCATTTCTTTTTCTTTTTCTTTTTAAAAAAAAGAACAAAGCACCAGTTAATGCTATCAAATAACAAAATCAGAATGCCGTGTGCCTTCAACACTCATATTATAAGAAGGGATGGGAAGGGGTGCATACCAAAAAAAGTAAAATTAAAGGACAAAATAAATAAATCATCTTTTCATAATAAAGTTAAACAGAAAGGGGGGGGAGTTGAAATTTTGACAACGTAAAAACAATAACAACTTTAGGATATTAAAAAATATTTGTAGTTGTTCAATCAAAAGAAGAGGTACGTTTTAGAAAACATAAAAGGGAAAAATTATTTTTTTTTTTGTAGCGAAGAAAGGGGGAATTATGTATTTTTTTTTCTTTGAAAATTCAATTATTATTTGAAAAAAAAGAAAAAAAAAGAACAAAATAAATGATTCCAGTCTACTACACGACAGTGTATAAAGCCTTGACCTTCTCACGTTTTTCTTGTCTGCGTTTTTCACGTTTGGCAATGTCAGCAGCAGACCTTCTGAAGAAGGAGAAGTCGCAGTCAGAGTCAGAACCTTCGTCTGAACTGAAACCTTGTTCTGCCTTCTTCTTTTCTTCTTCCTGTTTCTTGCGTTCTCTCTCAGCTTTTTCCTTAGCAATGAGTAACTTCTCCAGCTCCTTTTGCAACAAGACAGCCAGTTTTTCGTATTTCGAACGTTCCTTCTGAGCCTGATGACGGAATTTCTTCTCTTTTGCTTCAAGGGCGAGGATCTGGTGGGAAACTCGTTCCCAATCAGGAGATCCGTTGAGCAGGTTGCTGAGTGATCGTTGTAATTGAGCGAGTTGGTAAGAGACGTTTGATAATTTAATATCAGTTTGGTAACCAATCTTTGAATTCTTGTGATTAACAATCGCTTGTTTTAATTTACAACTATTGTAGTCTCTGTCAGCCTCATGTTCATTACCGATGTGAATATAACGGAGCGTCACCATTTCCTTCTTCTCCATCAACGGTTGTTTGTTTAGCTGTCTTTGTTTTTCCATTATCGTAATTCGATGTTGGAATGCTTCTATTTTTTCATCGATACTCGTAGTGCTGAGTCCTTGAGCTGCTGCGTGGTCTCTTTCCAGTTGAAGGACTTCAATTTGTCTGTCGAGAGGCTTCTTCTTAATCTCAAGTTCTTCATCGACTTCCGTTACTTTCATGTCGAGTACTTTGTGAAGCTTTTCTAAAATCATTTTGTCTTCCTTCTCTTGTCCCTTCTCCTTGTCTTCACCAACAATAGCACGACGCCATCTGTTGAGGGCGTTTAGTTTGGCCTTTCGAGCCTTTTCATCTTTCGGGTTGACGACAACTAATTTATTTCTCATCTTCTTTGCTTCATCTTCGTCTTCAGCGTCTGGATCGTTCTCTCCTCCTTTTGTCGCTGCAGCTTTTTCCCTTGCTTCCTTTTTACGTTGTTGTTCTGCGTAGTCTTCCTGTTGTTCAAGGAGGAGGTCACGTGCTGTTACAATTTCATCGTGGCGATCCTGTTTTGTGTTTTTTTATTATTATATTTTTTTAACAGAGAAGGGAAAACACTATTCTACTCAAGAACATACCTGAATATCACTCTCTGCATGAACTCCTACTTTGATGGATAAGTCTTTTAAGATTCCACCATTCATATGTAAAGCACTCACCTTATCACCTCCAAATAGTTGAAATCCGTGTTCTATTGTTAAACGAGATGGTGGTAGACGAGGTTGTTTTTCAACTTCAACACGTCTTCCATCAATGTAAGCCTTCATTACAGTAAACTCTGAGTCAGTATTGGAAGAACCAGGGTTTATTGGTGTTATAGTACAACCTTCTCCGCTGTCACTCATACAGACGAATGGGAATAACTTCTTGTCTGGCAGGCCTGTTATTTGAGCGACACGCCATTCACCTTTCCAGAGCTCCAGTGTTTTCTTCGTCATATTTAATTTAAATCGGAGAACGTCTCTTGACTGGTATCTGAGTTTTGTGTTTTCGTAGTGATCGGGAAGTCCAACCAATCCCCTGAATAGGTACCCACGGTTATGCCAAGAAATAGCATTCTTGCAATCTGCGCCATACACACGTTCAAATAGAGAGACGTCTTCAGTGCATACGCCGACCATAAAGTTGCTGACCTTCTTATCTAAAGTGATCTCCCAGTTCATTCTACCTGTTCTGATTCCGTGACTCGCAACAGCGTTGTGATAACTGTTGTCAGTCTTTCTGCCTACGAAGACTGATCTTCCCTTGTTACTATCTCTGATGTCTTGTTCTTGTTTATCCCAGTTCAAGTCTGATGGTGTCTTGTCAGTCTGCAGGTAGTACCCACGAAGAGCTGTGTACATCAGACTGAGAGGATCAAGTTTGTCGGAGATTTTATGTCCGCGAGTGTGTTCCTTAATGAGAGTAGTGACTGGTTCAGGAGTCTCCCATGAGTCTGCTGGCTTGCGAGACTTCTTTTCGATACGCCACTCAGATACTGCGGCCTGCATTCTATCGATGAGTGGAATGTCGGAGATGATACCGAGAGCGTCTCTCTCACTTACAACAACTGTGACAACGTGCCAGTTTCCATCATCCAATGCAACTCGCATTGCTTGGGTTTGAACCTCCTCGAAGTCATCTTCTTCGTCTTCAAGTTCGGGTTTTTCATCCTCGCGATCTTCATCTTCGTCTTCGTCTTCATCACGTTTCTTGTTCTTCTTTTCTTCCTTAGCTCTCTTGGCGTATTCCTTAATCATATCAGTACAGAGTGTTTCTGGGTCCATTCCAGCTAAGATTCCAAGCATTTCCTTTACTTCTTCAGGGTCTAATTCTG
The DNA here is from genome assembly GCA_964019425.1 of Flectonema sp. DT1601. Lineage (NCBI taxonomy): Eukaryota > Euglenozoa > Diplonemea > Diplonemida > Diplonemidae > Flectonema > Flectonema sp. DT1601. The sequence continues at coordinate 1,023,822 of OZ025789.1, forward strand.
TTTCTTGTTCTTGCTTCTTCTTGTCTTCCCAGAAGTCACCCCAGAAGGATGCCCAAGTTGTTGATTCATCATTTCCAGTCTTTTCTTCTTCGTAGTCCTTTCCGTAACCACCGAAACCAGCCATTGCGTCAGCTGTGAATCCGGTGAATCCAACGGTTTTGTTTCGATCTTTGTCTTCGGTGCTGTTCTTAGCCGTCAGTTTGATGCGTTCTTCTGTACCACATCTAAAGACTCCCTCGTGACTTACTAATATAACAAGTCCTGGGGTTACTCTCGCAAGACATACTTCAGACAATGCCCTTCTTGTTGGGAATCTAATCGAACACGTGAATGACCAATCTCTGAATCCTTGTTTAATTTCTGGTATCATTTTAGCACGGAAAGCTCTGACACGTTCTTCGTCTTTTTGTAATTTGCTGGCGTATATGCGAGGGTAAGGGCGACCCTTTGCGCGGATGTCTTGATCATGTTTGAGGTCAGCAGTCCATTGACCCTTTAATGTTGTGTTCGAGAATAACCAATTACGAGTATGACGAGTGTCACTTAATCTCCAACGGCCGTCACAGTAGAATAGAACTGACCCTCCATTGGTTCGGCAGAATTTGCGCTCTACGCCTCTGGCAGATTCTTCTGGTGACGGGGTAAATAACCCGTAGACACCATTGACGTTGTTACCAATTACATCTGGGCAACCCGTCACTGCGATTTCAAATATCTTATCGGCAGTTACGTCAGCCTCATCTTCACTCACAGCTGCGCATATAAACACAGCCTTGTCAGGTTGCCACATTGAGTCCTTACCAGCTCCTTCTGCACGCTTCCACTCCTTTATTTTATGAGGCATTGCACCGAATGACTTGTGAAGAGATTGGATACGTCCAGTGTTGCGGTCGCGGGCTTCTTCACCAGAACCGATCATCCAGGAGCCACCTGATGCCAGGAAGAGACGTTTGTCTCCGTTATTCCAAACTGGGCTAGCTGTTGGGTCTTCCTTTGATTCCTCAGTTAAGTCGTAGAGACCTTCAAAATCAACACAGCGAGGAGAGTTCAACAGCAGTGTTGGTGGGACCTCATCTCCTTCATCACTGTCAGAGCCGTAGTCAACTTCTTCGATAGTTTCTGCGTACTTCTCTACGAGTCGAAGTGGAATCTTTAAGAATGATTCAGATCCCAAGTCCCATCCGGTAGTCAGTTGTTCTTCTTTTAGTTCAGAAGTTAAAAATCTTTCTTTAACAGAGAATGCCTGACCGTATGCGAGAACGTGTCTTGGTAACGATTCCATTTCAAAATCAAACTTTGCGGTGTTGTTGTCAACTACCAAATGCGGATTTGGTGTCAGACCAGCAGCCTTGAAGGCGGCATCTTCCTCTTCGAAGATTTGACGCTCAGCTGCCTTGTCAGCTTCCTCTTCGAGGACTAAGGCGTCAGAGTTTTCTTGTTGGGTTCGAGTACGGAGAGCAATGGATTCAGTTCGGAGTTCTGATTCACCGCGAGCTGCAACAGTTGGAAGATTCTTTCCTTCATTATCATCAGGTAAGTCTTCTTCATCATGTTTACCAGTTGTGATTGCTAAGAAGTCAGGATACGATAAGTTACCATCTCCAATTGCATCAGCTGCTGCTACAAACTGCAACACCTGAAGTGACGTCACTTCGATACCCAACCAGGTAAGAGCACCCCAGATCTCAGCAGGAGATAGAACACCAGTACCAGAGCTATTGAATGCCGTGTATGCTTCTCCGAGAGGTAGATCTCTATTTTCTAAACCTCTTTGAATACAAGTTCCAAGAGCACGTTGATGAAGTAATGTGTAGGCATCAATCAGTCTGCAGACTTTACTCAACGGTGTTGCATCCCATCGAGAAACAGTTCCACGTCTTCTACAACCAACAACTTGTTGAAAGAATACTAATCTCTGACTAGGTGGAGTGCAGTGTAATGATCGAAGTAATAAGTTAAGTTCAGCATCGTTGTATTGATATTCACCATCGAAGTATTTAAAGCAAACTTGAGATTTATCAGCCTGATAAGTACTCTTCATTGGTTCAACAGGGAACTGGGAAGTCTTATCAAGAATAACACCACCTGAAGGTACGCAACGAATAGCTAACTGAACATTAGAAGAAGGAATAATTGATTCACCGTTACGTGTCTTGACGTGGATAACTCTTCGGAGGGTTTCTGCTTCTGCGAGAGCGAGACAAACAAAGAAACGACCATCTTCTTCGTGACGGAAGAAGTTTCCACGAAGAGCTGAGAAAGCCTCATCAGATGAAAGGAACTCTTTTTGTTCCATAAACTTTGTAATATCACGTGGCTTAATATCAATTCCTAATGCGATTCTAAACAATTCCCTTACCATGGTACTGTCACACTGTTGTTCTCTTTCTAACATTGACATCGTATCTTTAAATAGCGATCCTTCAATGGATCCGTAGTCACGACTAGGTGATTGCTTTACTGAAATCTTGTTCAGGTCAGGAATCCATTCAACAACGCAGATAACGTTTTTAATACGACGTTCACCACCCCATCTCTTATCGAAGAAGTTATTAGACGTCATTAGTGACTCTGGGAATAAAACATTTCTTCTTCTGTAAAGTTTGAAATCAGTCATTGAGTAGAAATGTTTTGCGTCTTTCACATCTCCCAAAGTCGATAATTTCCATGGGCTTGGTTCTTCACCGTCTCTGCTGTAAACCAAGTCGATGTATTTTTCGACTTCAATTTCTTTTTCTTCTTCCTTTTCTTCTTCTTCTTCCTTTTCTTCTTCTTGCTCCTGAACCATTTGAACGTCGTGGTTCTCCTGATGTTTGGCTTTTTCTCTTGTGACTTCAGCAATAATCTTTGTAACCACTCCCATTTGATCTTCAGGTATAAAAGCTTTATGAGGTGGATCGTTGTTGTCAATCATTCCCTGAAGGACTTCAGAAAACAATTTATCAGTAGGTACGATGTCAGGTAAATTAAACTCAATCGGTTCTCTGTAGATGTTCAACGCATTCAACGCATGCGGAGTTGGAAGAACTCCTTGCGTGAGTGAGAACTGCTTATGATTCTTAAGCAACACGTTAAACGCTTCTTTTCTATAAACGTTTGCAACCTTTTGAATACAAAGTTGGTTGTATTGTAATTTCTCTGTACGCATACTATTAATCATCAGCCATGCTACGGTAGCTACTAATACTTGTCTTGTGATGTCTTCTTCACAACACATAGCTGAATCTGGTGGTGGGTCAGAAGGAATAGACATATTCGCTAATCTCAACTCTCTACACATCAGATCGTAGACTTCTGGGATGATAATTAAGTCAATCGTTTGTCCAGTTCCAATACCACGCATACGGTAAGCTCCCTGAGCAAAGTCTCTAAAAGTCATGTCCTTTCCGAGAGTAAGGGCAGCCTGAGCATTAGGAGTGTGACTGACATCTAATCCAGTAGTGTGAACTTGATCGTAGAATGTAAACCTTTTTAGTTTTGGTATTCCACATTCTTCTAATTTAATAACTCTTCCAGTTGCTCTCACGAGAATCATTTTCCTGTCTTGTTCATCAAGGAACACTACTCCCTCCATCTGAGGCATTCTTCCTTTCTTCATAAAGAACTTAGCAACTTCTAAGTTGCTCATTCCCGTGATGAGTGCGCCAGTGTCGATGAGGGCGTGGAATGGAGGCTTTTGTTTAGCGATTGATATTAAAATGCTTCTAACAGTCCAACCCTTGTCTACTAAATGATAAGAGACTGTGTTACTCGAAGTGAGAGTATGAATTAATTGACCATCAGTACACTTTTCATAATCACATCTTCCAAGTTCCTCAGGGAGGAGATCACTTGGTGTTCCTGAGAATCCTATTCTTGATTTGAAAATTACATTTGATCCCAACTCTTGTCCAGAAGCAGATAATTTCATAACCTGATGTCTCATGTACTCTGGGAAGATAATTTCTTCTAAGAACCAATGGATTACTTCTGGTGTTAGTCGGAGTAGTTTATAAAGTTTTGTAGTCTCTTCTCTGTTTGATTGTTTTAATTTCCTCAAAGGAACTACTTCCATAAACAGTCCATCAGTGATCATAACAATTACGGCAGCGTAAGCAGCTGAAAGCATCTCTGTTTTCTTCTTTGGGTCCATGTGTACATCAAATGACTCACTTCTGATCATGTCACTATCAGCGTTCTCCATGTCCATACCGCTACCTTTTCTGTAGTCGAATGTCTGTAGTAGTTTTCCGTTAGCAGCGTCAATCCATCTTTCGTACATTTTATTTGTACGACGTTGGCTGTACTTTCCAACTTCTTTTTCAACAGTTGTGAGGACGGCTTTCATTACATCAGTGAAGTCAGTAGATCTCAATCCTTCATAACGATAGGCTAGTACTGTTAATCCAATCACGACGTCCGGATGAGCAAATTCAGAACTTTGAGAAGGTAAATCCTTTCCAATAAAAGGAATCGCAAGTTTGATACGAGAGCGAGGCATTTGAGGATTTTCTTCAAGTGCACGATCGATATCAAAGCGAGTCATGATACCAAATGACACACGATCAATCTTTTGTAATACGTGAGGTAAGAAAGCATGCAACCAATCATAACCCAAGTTGAGTAGTTGAATATCATACTTTGGTACTGTTCTTTCAACAAGTTCCTTCATCTCCTTTCTCTTTTCAGGATTAGACAAGTAAGTGATAGTGTCTTGTTCTGATAGGGCTGTTGCGTGATGAGCTTCCAACCAAAGTTGTAACCACTGAGCCATAATAGGTTTTATCTGAGTTGTGTAGAACTCTAAGTTCAACAGAATAACGTGAGGAGTATCTTGCAATGCTCTGCATTCGAACCCTCGTAGTAAGGCTTCGTCAAGAGCTGCTAGGATTCGTTTTGCTTTTGGTGAATCTTTAAAAGCGACAGCCATTCTTCCTAATTGATGATGAAAGATGGCATCCAATAAATGAATTGGCATTCTCCAACGTGTTGGTGCTAAAGGAAGATCGTGTTTCTCTCCGATCGGAAAGTTCAACTCTGACTTTAACGGATGAAGCAATAAGTCAACTTCGTCCATAACCAAAACAGCTTTATCTCTCCAAAGTACCAGTAGATCTTTTAAGTCGCGAGTCTCAACTTCGTGTTCTGGTGGTGGTGGTGGACGAGACTTGTCTTCAATTCTCTCCAAACCCTCAACAAATTTTAAGTAAATTGATTTAAGCGATGACGGAGTAGTAACAACAACACCTCTGGTGACAGCTGCTCTTTTAAACTTTGCGACTACTTGAGAATCAATTTCAACGGTACGATCACAAACAAATGAATAAATCTGTTTTGGAATTAGACAAGCAAACGTAGAACGTAAGACACCTCTTGAAAAGTCTAACAGAGAAGGAGGAACTACCTGCATTAGTAAAGCATCTCCGTCAGCTGACATTAATACTACTAAAGGACCGACAACAGTTGTTTTACCCGCTCCCATGATCATTTGTTTAACGTGACTGCGACCTTCTTGTAGGGATCTGACGAAGTTGCGAACCATATGAACTTGGGATTCCCTCAGTACGATGTTCCAGGTGAATTCAAATAATAAGAATCTAGGATCGAATAAATACGTATCTTTATTCTCCTCCTTCAACAAGTACGCTCTCTTCATTGTTAACGTTCTAGCAACAGCTCCGTTCTTCTGTTGCAATGCTGCCAACCTTGCTAAGATTTTGTCTTCATGAACAATTTCTTTTGTATCTTGTAGACTCTCAAGTAGTTCAATAAATCCCGACAACTCTTCTTTTATTTTATTACAATGACCAACTCTACTTGTTGACAAGACAGCAAGTATAGTTAATTGTGTGACTTCATTGAGGGTGGATTCTTCAATGAAGGGATTTAGTTTTGATAAATCACCTTTAAGATCTGAACTAATCAGAGATCCGAGTATGTATTCCAACCAAATATCTACTTCGAGTCGAGAGAATCGACGGAGTTGGTAGGCAAGAGCATCAGCATCGTTGCAATGGTCAGGAACTTTGTTAACAGTTTCGATAATCGTTGGAAGGGATCGTTCAAGAAAGTCAGTATCGTGTTGATGAAGTTCTGATACTTCAGATTTCAAGATCTGAAGTCGTTTTATAATTCCCTCGACTTGTGTTGGTGACGTTACAATGTCGCGGAGTTTATCACCAACTCCAATGTCTTTGAGAACTGCGATGGTTTCTGAGTTACACTTCTCAGAAAATGACATCATATCATCGTGTAATCTCTTTATCATTAATTGAGCTACTTCACTTCTTGATGATGGATGGCTTTCAACATCAAATGGAAGTTTACTACCGACCTTTGTAAGGCCTCGTTCTTCTCTATTTAGAGAGTCTAAGTTACCTGCCAGAGTTGGAACCACTTTCAGAGGATTCGTAGCAAAAGCAGCTAACTGCTCGCTGGTGCAGATTCTGTCAATGCCCATGGCAGCGTAGTTTTCAACATTTTTGACTAGCGCCGCATCGAGTCTTCGTGACTTGCAAGCTGAATCACTGAGAGCTGGCAGGCAAGATGTGCTCAAGAGAGAGACGTTAGTTGATCTTTCAGTTAGTCTGTGGACTATTTGAATTTTGTTTTTAGCCTTTGGAATCTTCGTCTGATTCTGATGGTCTGGTCTGACCAACTTATCATTTTGATAACGCTCCTGTAACTTCCATTGTAAGTCTCTCATAAAGGCTGAGAATGCTACCACACTATCATTCCAGTTTCTGCATGATCTGATTTCTTTGTCTTTTCTATCAGGTGCCCATAGAGGTAGGTCTTCCATAAGTTCAGGGTCGTGTTTAATTGCTTGAAGAGCAGCTATTAAGTATTTGTGCATATCCCACTTACGATCTTTATCTTTACAGTAGAAGCAGAATGGAAGAAGTAACCAAAAGAAACATTTTCCTTCGAGTGTTGACTTTCTAAGTTTTACAACAGTTTCTCCAGTAAGAAGTTCCAGGAATAAGAGGAACGATGTCGATGGTCTGCCGCTTCCGCAGATGTCGATTTTCTGATGTGCGACGTAAGCACTTTGCATTTCCTTTACTTTCTGAAGGATGTCGTATCCTCGGATTTGACGAGCAAACGCGTGGTTTTGAATTCTAACTGGTCTTGGTTCCTTTAAGTTTTCGTAAAAAGCATCGAAATTAAGAAACAAATCCTTTCCTAATTTTGGTACATCAACTCTGGCTTCAGTTTTACCCAAATCTTCAGCTTTCACATACCTAGTGTGATTACGAAGAAGACAATGAACAAATGGTTTCTTACAGAATGCTATTGCTTGAGTTTGATGACGTTTAAACATTCTGGCGACTCGAACAACTTCTCCGTACGGACATCTAATTCCTAACTCTTCTCGTAGAGCTTTTTGTAAACCAGATACGAAACCTTTTAATAAACGACGTTCATTAACAGTTCCTTCTAATATTGATTGATAAGCCATAGTAAGCCTTGATTCAAGGATACCCCAAGGGGTCTTATCACGTTTAGCATGTTCAGCAACAATAGACATCTTCTTCTCTGTTGTGTCAGCCATCCACATTAGAAGTAGTTCTTCCTGTTGACTGAGTCGGCAAGTTGCTGCAATCTTTGATCGTTTCATCAGATAAAAGAATACTTCTCTAGGTACGTACCAAGACAATTCAAGAGGAGAATCAACCGTTTGAAGTGAAACTCGACATCTACAGGCATGAGCTTCTGGATGAACATCCTGAACATTACCGACGGCGTTAAATATTTGCTGTTCTTGTTTTGTAAGTGAAGCATCAGTTCCAACAGTACCAGCTAATCTGAAACTATCATCATAAAGTCTTCCTAAGAATCTCAATAATAATAAATAAAGAGAAGATGCTAACGTTGGTGTTAATAAGAATGACAGCGAAACATGAACTGGATACAAGAAGTACCTCGTGTCACAATTCTCTAACCAATAATTATCTGATCTATTTATAACAAGTTCTGTTGTAAAAGGATTGTCTTCAATTTTTGGACGAGCCAAAGCAAACGCCGGCACCAATACAGACATTTCTCCGTTAACATCCTGCAGCAGTAATGAGTGAGGGGCTCCCTGAATCAATCTTACAGTCAATTCGTTTCTAAAGTTAGAAACGTATAAGTGCGCGTGATCCAACGACACCAACTGTGTTCCTTGAGCAGTTGCTCTTCCTTTGAAACTTAATTTCAATCTCGGTAAGTGAACCCATGTTAAATCTATTGGCTCTCCATCTTTAAGAGAAAGATTATTTGTCCACACTAAGATGTGAGAAAGGTTTTCCATTCTCATCAACAGCTGAGCGAGAGAGTAGAGCGGAGATCCTTTTTTAGTATGAAGCAGATTGAGAAGAAGGAGATCTTGATCTTCAGCTTGGGTAGCAGTCTTACTTTGTTGTTGTGGTTCTTGTTCTTCTTCATCATAACCTCCAACAAATGATGATGCGTTACGTCTTCGTCCATCTTCTGTGAAGTCATCAGTCATCTCTCTCGCAAGGGAGTCACTTGCCATTGTTGATGTTCTTATCATTTCAACTTCTTCCATGTCAGGGAGATCTTCAGCTTGAGCCTTCTCTCTGAGCTTCTTACGTTCCTTTGTTTTTGGACATGTTTCAGCAAGAGCGTATCTAATGACTCTCGCTGTTGTAAAACTTTCACTCATCGGGTTGAAGTTGACATCTCTCAACTGAATGAATAGAAGATGACGTGGCTTTGATGTTCCTTCTCCAGCCTTTGGCATTATTGGATATCCTCTTAGACAGTCTTGAGAGTCTTGCCAGAACAAGTGAGTCTCTAATAAACAAGAAGGGATTAAACCAAACAGTAATCGAGAAGGAATGTATTGTTCTACACAACCAGCTTTGTTTAACTCGTTTTCGATGTGTCGCAAGATGATGACGTCTCTTTTGGATCCGAGTTTTTCATCGAGGTCACCTGCCTCGTGTTTAAAGACCAATTCTTTAGCTGTTCTTCTCTCAGAGAAGTCTGGTTGAAGAGATCTCAAACACGCTCTTGAATCAGATGCGTACACTAATGATCTGTAATGACGTCTTCCAAAACTGTAAACGCTGTAGATGTGAACACTTTTGTAGTGTCGGTAACAATAGATTTCGTAAGCTTTTTCACCAGAGAAGAAATCAACAGCTTCCAGATAAGCGCCAACTTCAGAATCCATCGTCCGTTTCTCAGGCATGTATATCAGGTATTCCATCCATTCGATGGATCTCTTTCTGATTGGGTCCAGTAGAGGTTGGATCCATCTTTCATTCTCTTCTAACTCATCAGGGTATTCTCTATCACATTGTGGAAGAACAACTCTACCATCAGATGTCTTCCAATATTGGACATCATGTCCTCTCCCAACAAGTCGATACCAATTCCTGTTTGAAGCAATCTCAACAGTAGCACATTGAATTGTTTTTAACTTGTTAGCGAGTGCTGCAAAGACTCTGGCAATGTCGACAGTCTTTGCGATGGGGTCTGGGAGGGCTTTTAAATGACCAGATTTAAAAGTGAATTGATAAGTCATAACAGAGACTTCAACTGTTTTATCGAATTCAGCGCAGAAACTAACACTCGGATGGAGTTTTGTGATTCCAGAATGACCTGCGTCTTCATGAACTTCTTTAGCAAGGTCTGGAAGAGGTGGTCGTTTGAATCCAATTTCGAGAACTCTCTTCAAACCTCTTGAGACTCTATCTCTTCCATCACGATTTAATAGTTTTCCGTCTTCACCAATTATAATCAATTGAGGAACACCTTCAACGTCAAATAAGATGTCCAAACCCTTTCTCCTTTCCATTTCATTGTATGGAATAGTCAACCAGTCACCATGAGCTTCTTTGTAGTACTTCTCCATGTCTTCTTGAGTTCGGTCACTTGAACAGAAAACAATTTCAAACTCCGGATGTGTTTTCTTATAATTCTCATAAAACCTTTTTAACATTGGTGTGAAAATCTTACAAGGTGGACACCACTCAGCTGAGAAGTAAATACCGTAGAGTTTTCCTTCAAGACGATCTTCGTATTTAATAGAATCACCAGCCTTGTTAGTAAACCATTCACCGATAGCATCTTTTATTGAAGATGGTTTTGGTCCTTCTGCTTCAACGAGTCTACGTGGATGTAAACACTGATGAGTAAACCTTCCAACAGAGGAGTAACCTTCAACAAATGACCAACTGAAAGAAGGATCTTCCGGAAGTGGTTTTCTCCCTCCGGTTGATGTCGCCACTCGGACAACACCATCGAGGACTTCTGTCAGTACGATAGGACCTCCTGAACATAAATAATTCGTCATTCTACGTCTCTGGAGTTGCATTACTTCGTACACTTCAGTTTCTGGAATAATTAAACCAGACGTATTCCACGTGTGTCTTAAAGTTAAAAAGATTGCACTACTCAATATCGATGACGCAACGTTTGTCGACATTGGTGAGTTCCTTCTAAGAACAACTATGTGAGCCTGTAACTTTGCGACCAGTACGGTTATTTTATCGATTTCTGATGTGCTTCTGATGACGGTCGTGCCTTCAGCAGTCTTACCAGTGACACGTTGCATTGCTTCAGTTGTCCAGGTTTCAAGCATTGGACAGAGTTTTTCATTTAAAACTCGTTGGAATTGTCTTTGAAATCCTTTCAATGATGTAAGAGATTCTTTACTAATTGGAGTGATACCTCTGAGTTCGTGATTATCCCAACCAGATTCAAAGGTTCCATTCTTTGAAGCAAATGCTATAATAAACCACAAGTAATTATAAACTCTACTAATCAACCTAACTAAGTACAACATAACATCAACAGCAGTACTATTCATAACTGTTCCACTGTCAAGCTCAATTGCCAATGTTAACAATTGGACTAAAGGTTTTACAATACCTTCTGGACTGTGTTGAAGTTCATTTATTAAAAGTCCGTATGGGGTTGCGAGTAGCTCATCATTTTCTGTTGGTACCATTTGCGGTGATACGTCAGTGTGCATAATCTTTTGATATCTTCCAGGTTCGAATAAAACAGAATCTAACACTTGTTGCATTGATGGAGCTCTCAGTAGTGAGACTCTGTCTTCGGTGCTGAAGAAGTGAAGCACAAGAGGAATTCTAATGTATGGTGCTGTCAGATATGAAAGAAGTAATTCAGAGTCTCGTTGACCGACTACATCACCAAATGACGGAAGTGACTTGATATGCAACACATCATCTTCATGAATAGCTTCTAATGGATACGTAAATCTACTTGCGATCGCATATGACGGCCATCGATGTCTATCTGGTCTTGCCATTGGAACTAAAGATCTACCAAAGGCGCTAACAATGTATTTATCTCTGTACGTATCCATATCCCAGATCAATTGTGCAGAGTGTTGGCTGTATGTAGTTATGGAAGGGAATCCACCAGGCATAGTATTCATAAAGAATTTAAAATAAAAGATGATATCTCTGTACGGTTTGAATTCAGGAAAGTTCTTTTGAATAAGAAAATGAGGATCAGTATTCTTAAACAAATAGTCATGTGGTGCTGATAGTGGAAACGCTTCATAACGAGCAAGTTGGAAGAGAAGACGCGTCGCTCCAGCATGCCTGTCAAGTCCAGCCTCCCACATGAAGATTACTTTTTCCTGCGGGATAGTTTCGTGCAGGGATTCAAAGTAATCAAGAATTGCAGTTCTCGCAATTACTAACTCAGGAGAGGTTACTTTAATAGTTTCTGATTGCTTAGCGTACGCACCAGTGTTTGGAGCGAATCCTGCTTCTTCTTTGAAACCAGCAAGATGTTCACAAAACCTACTCGGCTCGTCAACCGCATGCTGCCTCATGACACAATCAGCGATGGCAGCAATAGCTCCAGACACAGTGATTCTAACTCCATCAAACTCTGGTGTAGCTCTGAGTGAAAAACAATTAGCTGCCCAGTGTTCCATCAGTCTTCCAAGAAGCAACATTAAGTCTAATTGCTGACTGTAAGTTATCGGCTGTCTCCAAATACAATCTGGATGACCATATCTTGGTATTGGAAGTACCCAAATAAAGACATGTTGGATTAATGACATCGATAAGAACACATGATTCTTAATCATATCACGTTGAACCATTACACGAGTACAAAGAGTATCAGCGTGTCGAAGAGCTGATAAAGCTTCTTTTAGTGATCGAACAGAGTCGGGTACAAGAAGAAAGTTAGCTGGGAGAAAGTTTGCCTCCGGAACCTTTTCACCAATCAAGTGTTCAACGTCGTCAATACGACGCATGAATTCCATTGCAGGAAACAAATCATTTTGAATGCTGAGATCATTTCCAGAATCTAAATCCAATGCTGGTGGTGCGTCTGCCAGGACATCTGGTGATCTCTCGACAAGGATTCCTTCAACCTTTTGAAGTGATGCTAAAACTGTACTTAAATGAGCTTTACTCTTACAGATTCCTGGTGCTGATGTTGCTGCTCCAGCTACCTGTTCACAACCGAGTCTAATTAATCGTCGATGAGCAGACGGAATATTTTCAACAACATTCATATCATTTATCATCCAAGAGAGCAACTGATGTCTCATATTAAATTTTAACAATTTTCTAACTGGCTTTCTTACCTTCTGTCTTGCTAATATGTATGCAGCTGCGTGGTGAAGACACTTCCAGAATTGACCTCCTCCAGCGGAAGGCATCTTAATTTCTTGTTCTTCATAAGTGTCAGCAATCATACTTTCATAAGTCTTTCCAGGATGAAGCCAGTTGAGATAATGAGTGTAGAATAGATCTTCTCGGGCCCATTCTCCAAATGGGATGGCAAATATCCACCAGGACTTGTCTTTAATTAATTCATAATTTACATCGTCTAATGACACACAGGTATGTTGACGGATTCCAGCAGGGATGTCGGCCATTTTTGGATGGAATTCAGTGTGAGGATTTGTGTTTACGATAGTAACTCGGCATCTTCTGTCTTTCTTAAGTTCAACAATTAATAACATCGGTTGTTGTGTTACGGGGAATATCGCAGTCTGACCAGGAAGGAGGTTATCAAGCTGTTCACCAATGTCGTGAACGAGTAGCTCCATATGAGTGTGAAAGTTCCATCGTTTGTACTTCGAGTATCTTTGAAAAACAGGAACAGATGCTGCAAAAGTCTTTAAAACATATTGTAAAGAAGCGTACTCATCAGGAGCCATTCCTAACCAATGCTGCTGTTCAAGAACAACATCACGAAGAAGTCTTGTAAAGACCTGAACACCAGGATAACAAGCAACATCATTACTAAAATGATAACTTAAGAACTCAGCTGTATAAGTCTGATGACACCAAACAGGTATCGTATCGTCTGCCATCATCCATCCGAGTGATAATTCAGATTTCTCATTACGTTCAACAAGTAGTTTGTATTCCTCTTCTTTTAGTGCCTTAGACTCGTATGATGCTTTAAGAGCAGAGAGTCTTGTCTCAAGATTATTACCGCTCAGTTTGTTTGCTAGCTTCCTACGTTCGTAGATATCGAAGGCATCGCAGGCTGATTTTTCAGCGAATTGAAGTTGTTCAACGTCGAGAGCGTCAGCAGCTAATGGAAGAATTTTACCAACCTGGTTGATGGCTGCGCGTTGTCTTGTTCTGAGGTCTTCTAAAGATGCGAATAGTAGCTTCTCAAAGGAATCAATATCACGAGCAGAACTAACGAGAGTCCATAAAGATGAAGGTGGTAACTTTCTGTCATATTTAACATCTAAAGCAATCAACTGAGCGACTCTACTGTGTGCGACACCCTGGCTGTCACAAATATCGTCGAGGGAACTATCAATAATTCGTCTGTATGATCTGTAGTAGTATGACAGTTGTCCAGTTCCACTTGTTAGTTTTTCACAATTCTTATCGAGCCATGTTTTAATTCTATCAACAGCCCAAACACCATGATGTCTTACCCAGAATGATAAGAATTCAAGAATGCTGTTATCATTTACTTCAATCAAGAGACCGAATCGACCTGCGTAGACTTCTTCAGCCATTGATGTAAATGTCATTCGTAGATACCGTCCGATTGCAGGGACTCCAAAATAGGTTTTTTCAGTACTCTCGTGATCTTCAACTGCACCCCATTCCATTCCGTCGTCGACGAGTTCCCAAAGTTCTCCGTCTTCGCTGACTTCCGCAGTGAAGGAAGTGACCCACTCGTATTTACTACCGTGTGCTTTCATTACAACACCTCCAATAGGTCTGATTGATCCTGCATCAAGTTGGTACCATGCTGTTTCGTAACAGTCACCTGATACCCAACCATAAGGTGAACTTAACTTACCAGTTGCACACTCTTCAGGACCATCAGTATCAGAACAATTACTGTAAGTGTGGTAGGCGAGTGGTAGATCTGCTGTTGTCCATCTTTTACGAGATTCTTCCTCATCGTCGTCATCTTCAAAAGGTACTATTTTCTCAACTCTATTTCTCAAATCAGTCGGAAGGGAATATCTCGCGTGGTCCATTACTTCTTCAAGAAGTTCTATCATCTTATGTGTCGCATCAGTTTCTTCTTCTTCAACCTCACCATACAGTCTAGCAGGGTATGCTTGTGGTTTTGATGGTTCTCCGTAGAGACTACTCACGTCATACAAATCATCGTGGGCCGCCATTTTTATTCACAGACCCGGACAAGTAGGTTAGTTTGAAAGGATAAAAGTTTTTTTGTTTTATTTTTTTTCAAATAGTTCTTTGTGTGTGTTTTTCTTTGTTTTTTTTTTTTTTTGTTATTTATTTATAGCGTGTTTCTTTTTTTTTTTTTTTTTTAGTTAGTGTTTTTTTTTTAAAGTGTATTTTTGTCTGGTTTTTTTTTTTTTCAAAGTTTTTTTTTTAAATTTCTTTTTTTTTTTTTTTTGCTTATTCAAAATATGTAAGACGCTGAAAGGTCTATTGAGTTTCGACTAACAAAAATTTCCTGCCGCGTTCGTGTTAGGTTTGTTAGCGTCGCAGTAAAAACTTAAAGGTATAAAGAATCGTTCGGCAAAGGGTCAGGGAAGTAGAACAAATAAAAAAAGAATAAAAGGTATGCAAACGGAGTAAGGGAAGAAGAAAAAAAAACTTAACCTAAAAATAAACAAAAACCTATTGTCCGGGTGAGTGTAGCGAGACCCAACAAAGAATAAACCTGTGGGATGAATTAAGATTATTGTTTTTTTGTTTTTTAACTTTAATACATAACTCAGTCAGAATTGATCGGAACCATTGACAAGATCGACCTGTCTTGAAAAGAGGATTTTTTCTTTGAGTTTCTGCAAGGTAAATAAAAAAGACTTTCACAATAAACATCAACGAATACTTTTCTACTCTCGTGAATATCATACGCGTGGTCTATGACCGAATGCCTACTAACTGACACTACTCGCTGAATCCTCAACACTGACACAAGCCTGGCTAACTCAGAGCTGCTAGTGTCAGTTTGGAAAACAGCAGCCATGGAGATGGAACAACAAACGTGATCCGAATTTACTTCCTCTGATTCATCACTCATCGGTACTCTCTTTCGCTACAGGTGGTAACTTAATTAACATCAAAGATATACCTGAGTGTGTGTGTGTTGGTGTTGGTGTGGAGTTAGTTATTAATTAATATTCATACCTGTAATGTTCTCACCTAGGTTGGTAAACTCTGCTACGAAACCAATATCAAAATCACACTGTTGGGAATTTTGTTGTTTTCTAATACACTTTTTGATTGATGTGATTGTTTACTTTACTCTATTCGGTTTACATAAACATACCTCTTCGTCTTGCTTGCAGTAGTTTCTTGCAAATCCAATCCCTAGCGCAGCGTTCTCTACTGCCTCGGCACCAACTCCTCTGACAGTGACGTTGCGCCCACCGGCGATATTTTGCTGTTTGTTGATTATAAGTGATTATAAAGTATTAAATAAATAAAACATAGCAGTGAGGTAGTTGCAAACCTTAATAGCAGCTGCCAGGTTACGTGGAAGAGTTCTCGCTGCTACGGTTAAAATTCTTTCATCTTCACGTTCCTTAACTGTGAGAACTTCTACGTTATTGTATAGCAAGATATGAGCTCCTAGTTTTGGCATAGTTTGGGTGGTGCGCTCGTATGCCACGACACGGGCATTTTCGATTCTTCCAATGATTCCCTTTTCTTCACGTTCCATAAAGTTACGTGCTACAGCACTTGCTTTAATAGCTTGATTGACGGCGCGTGAACCAATGGCTCTCATACCAGCGCTTTCATACTCTCTTAGAGCATAGCAACATGCTCCTGCTACTTTATTAACAGGTGATCCACCTCCGATAAAGAAATCGTTTGTTGCCATTTTGTCTTTGTCTTGGTTAACGTCTACTTTGGAAGGATCACCTCCGACAATCGCTTGTTCTTTTAGTGGTTGGTTTTCTGATTGGTTACTTTCACTATTCCATCTTACTTGATGATGGTGATTTAACCGATTAGCGGATATCCCAAATACACGAGATCCTCTTATAAGTCCTGACAGTAATCTCATTATGTTATTATTATTTAGTGTTTTTGTATTCTTTTTGGGTTTTATAAAAAAAAAAAGGTATCATTTTGAAAAAAAACATATAATTCCACATCAGTGCTTTAGGTTAGCACAAAAATTCAGTTGATCATTCGGTAACAAATATAATATTACTAGAAAAAAAAAAGATTAAAAAAAAAAACACACGTGCGAAAAGTAATTTAAGTTTTTTTTTTTTTTTTATGTCAAAAAAAGAAAAAGAAAATAAAGAGTTCCCCTTAAAACCTTCTTATTAAGATGTCGGGTAGTAGGGTAATTTCTTTTATAATGAATCAGAACTGAAAGAAGAAAACTTCTAAAACGAATTCACACGATCGAATACAATAAGTCAGTGAGTGTTCCCTGCTTGAGCAGGAAACAATTTTTTTTTTTTTTTTTTTTTTTTTTTTCGGAGTAATTTTTCGTTTCTCTCACTGAACGACGTAGTGAGTGGAACAGAAATTAAATTTACTTGCAAAGTAAGAAGGCCAGCAATTCGCATACATTCCATCTAACATGAGAAAGAAGAGACGGATAGATATCAGCGAGAAACACGACATTCACAACAAGAGGTGAGCTCAAACTACATGCTCGGTGATAAGCAGTCAGATTTCCATCATTGGTTCGCACACTTAACTTCAGAAACAGTAAAGCAATTGAACACTTGAAGAAAACTACCTGCCTAACGCTCTGGCAAGTCGTTGATATAAAATGGGAAATGGATGGGAAGTTTTTTTGTACGCAAAAAAAAATAAAAACAAAAAATAAAAAAAGAATACTTCCTCCTATTTCTGTTTCTGTAGTACTTCGCTATAGTAATTTCCATTCAACAAAATCGAGTAATAATTACAGTTATGGTCGTGGGGACTTATTCTCGTGAATTTGGGATGGAAAAATTATTCGTATAAAGCCCTACATGTACAGTTATAAATAATTTACTAACAATCGGTGTAAAAAGAAGCCATTCCCGCAGTGATATTGAAGGTGAGTGTGTTTCTACATCGAGAGCACAAACTTCTAAAACGTTATGAATTCAACACAGAGAACATTTCATCACTCGGTTGGAAGTTTCGCAACAGTGGCAACGCAAAGCAATTCAAAATCAGTTTTGTTTTTTTGTTTTGTTTTGTTTTTTTTTTTAAAAAAAAACTGATTTGGATTTCTTACGGAGTATCACCCTCCTCATCAACATCCTTCTCTTTTGAACAACACTCCACACAAGTGACAGCCACAGCAACTGCCATTGTAACACATCCGACGATAAAAGGAGCTATCTGACTGACCCCAAAACTAATCCCTAAAGTCCCTATAAATATCATAAACAAAGCTCTAGAGACTGGACTCCCAAGAAGTCCTACCAAGGGATCCTTGCCAGGTGCTGCGGTTGTGAGTACCTTCCGCCACTTAGCAACTGCCGTGAAGATGATAAGCGCACCGAATATAACTAAATAAGCAGACAAGAACATCTTTGGTACACTATCAGATGAATATTTGTACAAACAATAAGGTCCAACTCCAAGGTTAGCGAGACCAGCCGTAATGGTCAATACTTTACCAGCTGTCTTCGAAACAGGCATTTTTTTTTTTTTTTTTTTTTTTTTTCAAAAAGCAAAATCAGTGGTTGGGACTACTGGAAGAAAAAAAAAACGACATATCATCACTATCAATCATAAAATACATAAAAAGAGCGAAGTGTCCTGCAATCAGAAGACATAAATATGTTGTTTCTTGTTTTAGTCTCAAATCAAGTGAAACATCAATCAAAACAGACGGCAATAACTAATCAGCTTTCTCTACAGTGATCCAATCTCTGATGTTGTAAAACCAAAGTGGAAAATTCTCACAAAGGCAACAACCATTCGAGTAATGAGGTACTCAAAACTCATAGCGGCAACTGCCTATAACGTCTCTGCGAAGGCTATAGGTGTGTTAAATAACAACACGATTGCTCTCTACAAAAAAAAAAGTATCTTTTTCAGAATAAAAATGATATCTGACATGTCATAAAAGAATAACAAACAAAAAGAGCGCCAGGCTGAGAATTACAAACTGCAACATCTCAGACAGCGTATTTTGGGGATTTTAGTTTCTCCTCAAAAAGAATTTTTCCACATAAGGCAAGGCCACGCAGGGGTGCGCTCCTACGCCACAACTACATCACAGTCTTATTATTATTATTTTGTTTTTGGAGAATCTTAGGCCGAAATCCCCATTAAAAATATACATATCCCAGAGAAGAACACAGGAAAATAACATACCCAAAACGTATGCAGTTTTCTCCATCCCACAAGGGAAGAACAAAAAAACTGAAACCAATCATTCAATAAGAGCACACAGATAATAAATAAAGGAAAAAGCATGTATAACACAGTAGACAGAGTTAAGCTACTAACTCCGATGGAATAACACCTCACATTGTGCTGAGACTCTAATCTAGTCAACAAGTAACCGCACTTTTTATATGATCATTTATAGGCAGCAGACTGTGCATGTGGATACTTCTGATTTCTGATGTTCCGTTTGAGCAACACCAGACAACATGAGGATCACATTGCTACAAGTATCCAGCCACAAATGTTAATATGGTTAGAGGCACAAGAGAGTTTTGGTTGATCCGGAGAATACCAGATTCGGGTAGGGAAAAATAGTTTGGGCATTTCCATATTAGCCGCCTACATTCAATTTACCCTTTAAAAAAAAAAAGAGGGGAAAAAAAATCACATAAAGTGATTCCCTTCATCATTGTAACAAAGACGAAGATATACAGCAGAAAATAAAAAATATTGCGAAAATGAAAAAAAAAAGAAAGAAATCTACCACGCAACATGCAAAAATGTGTTACAATGAGAAGGGGAAAATGGAAAGTTGCGCAATTGCGACATGAGTACCTGAAGTACGTGAATAAATTAATAAAACATAAAATCTTTAAAATATTTTTTAAAATCGTGAATTCCTCACAGGGAACCTTTGAGAGCTAATCATATAAAGCTGCTCCAAGAAAACAATAAAACTATTGCTTTCATTGTCCTTCTCTACAGGAAGACCAACACTGAAATGAATTTACTTTTAAGGTTCACCCGTATCACTTCCACCTCCAGTACCATCACCAGAGCTGTACTCGATACTGTTGACTCGCTGAGCACGGGCTTCTAGTTCGTGAAGTGCGTCTAATCTCTTTAGTTGATAAGTGTAATGAATAAAAACTAACGCTGCCAGGCATAGGAACACCCCGCTGATGGCTAAAGTAACTACCAACCACTGTGCTATTATCTCATCATCTTCCTCGCACACGGCTCGTTTTCCGACAGCAGTCTTTGTTACGTTCGTACAGACACAGACAAAATCATTTAAAGTGTCTCGTAAATTATCTAAACAACCTTGATCGGTTCCACAAGGGTTTCCTTCACACTCATTCACAGCCATCCGATTGTTTTTTTTTTTTGTTTTTTTTTAGCTCTGGAACGACAAAATTAATAACATTGTCGGCCGATAGAAAGTCTCTAGATTTCGAAAAAAAACACCCAAAATTTATTTATGGAAATGAAAATGGCTCAGGCAAGAGACAAACCCAATGCTGTTGCCATATGTTAAGTGTACTGAATGAAGGAAAAGAGGTTTGCTTCTAAAGGATAAAGTCAACTAGTCGGAAATAATAAATTCTAATTATAATAGCATCTGTCGGTAGGGTTTATCGATATTGATGCAAGTGACTAACGTGAATCACACTCTCTAATTGTTTGTATTTTACTACTGCTTTGGAGCCCACTTTGGAAAATGCTTTGCAAGATCGCCATCGCCACCTCGTAACTCAGAGCATAACTCGCGAGCTTTTGAGAAGTAAGCACCTCGTTCAGCGGAAGACCCGGCGAGATTAGCTGCCTTCAATGTGACGAGTAACCGTTCCTCGGAGTTGCACTGAAATCGTTGGAGGGAAGCAAGCGCCCTTTTAGAGGCTTCAAAGGCTGCCTTCTTATCAGCAGCAGAGGGTTTTTTGTCACTAGCTCCAGTGAGTCGAACAAAGAAATCAGAGAGTCGGTTTTTATAACAGGACACGGCGATGGCACTTTGCGGATGAAGTCCACGCGGAACTACCATGTTAGAGTTTTTGAATTGCCTGAGACACTCAGAATACATCGTCGAAAACTTTTCACGATCAACGTCTGTTTGGCACTCTGAACAGCGAATTGAACCTGCCTCATCAGCAGTGAGATATCCTCCGCAGTTTTTGTCAAAGCATTCCACTGCTGAAGCGATTAAATCAAACTTATTAAAATAATCATCGCACCTTTCACATTTACAAGTAAAATAATAATTCTTTTTCAAATGAATACGTCTATCTGTTTTTGTTTGGTATTCATTACAATATGATATCATAAGTTCGTCTCCCTTTTTAATATCCTTTTGAGACCTTATGTAAACAGTTCTATTTGTAAAATAATAAAAGCAGTTAGGAAGGCAACTATGATTAAGTCTAGATGTCTTTAAGAAAACCGCAAAGTACATCTCGTCAGCGACGTCGTCATCCACCATAAATGTATTACAAGTAATTATGTTGAACAGGTGATTCAGCTCGTCAACTAGGACCGGGTTATCTCCTCCATCGGCTACAGGTAGGTCACTGTGATTTTTTTTTTTTATTTTTTTTTTTTCTAATTACAATTTTAAAAAAAAAAAAAAAACCCCTATTATTATCATACCGTCTTGTGAATTCAGAATCGTTTACCTCTTTTGACGGAAATAGTGAAAATATTTCTTTTCGTTTTTGATCATCTTTCATGACCCTAACGTGAATATTTTGTAGTAATTTATTCAATATCAAAGCCTTCTCAGAATCAACTGTCCCCTTCGCTACTTCAACAGCACGTTCAACGATGAGCAATTCTCCCTTCTTTATGTCATCAACAGCTACGACGCCCTGACCCCTTCCCTGAAGGGTTTTTATTTCGATGCTGGAACTCCATAGTTCAGTACTCGTCATTTCAGTCTAGTTTTGTTGATGATGTTTTTGTTTCTTCCCTAAAAACGTTTAATTTAAATTTTAAAAAAAAATAATAATAATAATTTATTTTTTCACTCAGGTAGTAAGATAGTATCGAAGGTGGATTCGGCAATCCTCGCAGAGTTAGACAATTTAAAAAAAAAAGAAATTTTTAAAACTTTTTTAAAAAAAAAAAGGGGGGGGGTAATCTTGAAGCATGTACTTAACTAAAAGCAATGTGCTCAATAGCACACTGCTCTCTTTGTTTACTCAAAGCATTCACTAACAAGATATTAAATAAATAAAAAAAGGCTTTTTGTAAATCACTGCAGTTCTACCAATGAAAAGGTTTTTCCTTTTTTTTTTTTTTTTTTTTTTTAAATATAAATAAGACGTCGTTTTAGTTATTAATTATTTCCATATTACCTGAAAAACAACAGTTGGTTACAACCAACAGAAGGTAGCTAGCGCATTGCCATCCATTCCCTCAACGCTAATAACACGTTTAGAGAAAGTCAG
This sequence comes from Flectonema sp. DT1601, assembly GCA_964019425.1. Lineage (NCBI taxonomy): Eukaryota > Euglenozoa > Diplonemea > Diplonemida > Diplonemidae > Flectonema > Flectonema sp. DT1601. The sequence goes on from OZ025789.1 coordinate 1,045,795, forward strand.
GAAAGGTTTCTTCTCAAAGGGTCAGAATGGATTGTTAAACATAACTATGTTGGAGCACAATTTTTTTTTAACTCTATCAAACAGAAGGTTTTCATACACCCAACACAGACACCTCCGAGTAAACCATATCACCCACGGTCCGATGATGTACATTGCATCGCTCGTTGACTCCATTGGTCACCTGTAAACTGAATGAGGGCTCACCAAAGCCCAGGGGGCAAGGAAAGTATCCATACTGCAATAAACTACTCGATGGGTATAATTCTCTTGTTATTTCATCCGGGATGTCCCCAACGGTAAGTGGAGGGATCCCAACCCTCAGGCGAGTAGCTACAAGGTGGTACGTCTTCTGCTCCGACTCACAATAATATTTTTCATTGAGAACTTCTTTAGGATAGGTGAAAGCACTACCAACTAAAATGCACATTCCAAATTCACGGGTACCAGAAAAAAATCTAGAATACTGCTTTCCTGTGGGAAATTTGCGCTGATTTTCCTGAAAGGCGAGCACATCTCTTAAGTGACAAGAAGGAATACAGATAACATCGGGAGATAAAACTGACACATCGGAATGGAGCAGCCTTTCGCCAGAGACTAACAAGCACGTGAATGAGATGCTAGATGCACTTACTGTTAGCCTTGAAAGAGCACCCAGTAACCGACTTGAGTTGCTATTCAATTCTAATACGGATTCCTCAGTTATCAGATTGGTATCTATCTCATTGTACCCCTGGTCAGTTGAAAGTACTTTGACACCTGCTGATAAAAATAACGGTAGTATTCCTTCATGTGCCGATAACATTCTTCGCATTTTTTGGTTCTTAATCGGAACACGCTGTCGCCCCTTTTTGAGTGAGCCGTGAGTATATAGATGCAACAGAGTACACCATTCAAGTGTAGGTTTAAAGTTTGAAGGATACAACGATCGCAACAATACAACTGAACTAGTCAGAAGTTCAGAAGCAAAGGTGTCGAGTTGTGACGGGGAGTACATGGGTAAAACTATTGATAATTCAGTATCTGTTTCACGAATACGAAATCCAAGCAATGAAAGAGTGATGCAGGCGCTGGACGATAATGTTTGTGGAGATTTTAGAATCAATTCTCTCACCGACATGTCATATGGACAATGTAAGGCTTTCTTACATAGGGTGTAAGCAATATCCAGAATAACCAAAGCTGTCCTAGAACCACATTTCAAAACATCTTTCACATTGCCAAGCACTTCGTTACAATTTGGAATCTTCTTCTGGTTCGGATATTCGAATTCCCGCATTCTCTTCATCCTCGGAGCTCTTACTCTGATGTCCAGCTTGATTCTTCTAGTTGCCACTGGCTGTGGGACACTCCTTACTCGTTTCCATCTTCTACTTTCAGGTATTTCTGACTGACCATGTTGATTCATTCCTGTGGTACAAGTTAAAAAAATTAGATCTCTCATTTCACAAGAAAAGAACAACACCCATAAACCTAAAGCGCACAATATCAACTGTCCGTTTTTTGGCCAGGGCCTTTCCCTGCAGACAAAACACATACAAGGACATCGCTTCAAGGACATCGCTTCGGACTTCGATCACATCACTTCGGCTGACGTTCCTGACGGTCCAAAACTTAAACTTTTTTTCTTTTAAAACAGTGTTGTATTATTTTATTAATTATTTACCATAGATGGAAGTGCCCTCCAAATTTGGAGGGCGCCTGGTGAAAATCAGCCACAAAAATTTGTAGGGCCAAAATAGGGCCAAAATAGGGCGCTGGAGGGCGCGTAGGGCGCTTTTTTAATTAAATTTAATATAATGCCGAGCTCATTTTGACACACCCCTGCCCTCAGCGAGGGTCGAATCGCATCTTATTTGACTTTTCTCCGGTTCGCCGGATCAAATGCGTCTCTGGGATATCAGTTTACTTGCCACCAGTAAACTTCTTTTTTTTCTCACAAGGTACCGTGAAGACCGGCCTATTAACAGGTTAGCAGGAACGCACTCTCCCTCCTCGAATCCCTCTATATTCGACTCGGTGCATTCTGCGGGCTAATCAGCTCCTTGTAGATCTGGGATGCATCGTCCTTGAAAGGAATTCAAAATACACGTCTCCACTTCGGATTCTCATGCTCGGGAGCAGGTAATATCGCAGAGAAGTGTAAGTTCCTCAGTATTTCGGCAAAGCGATTACGTGAAAACACTTGCGGAAAGAACAACAGGGGGTCAACAGCATGTCATTCAAACCCCAGGAATCCCCCAGGTTAGATTTATTGGGAGGCGCGTCAGTAGTGTTGTGCCAACAAAGGCCCTTCGCTCCTGCGTACTGGTTTTAAATTTTCTTCCCCTCTGTGAGGCATAGACCTCAGAGTTTTTCTTCATCAGCTGGAACCTGACCTTTAGAGATGTGACTCAGAAGCCTTCGTCAATGTGGCCCTCCTCCCAGCCAAACTCCCCACCTGACTGGTGTCTCCAAACGAGGGGTCACGAGCCGAAGCCCGTTTGTCGCTGGATCGGAAAAGCCACGAGTCCGAAAGGACCCTAACCTCCGAAGAGGCAGCTGCCGTTCCCCCATCATTGGATAAGTAAAGCGACGATAAGAGTAGTGGTATTTCATCCTACCTATAACTACACCCCCTATGTCACTGCACACAAGTCAGACTAGAGTCAAACTCAACAGGGTCTTCTTTCCCCGCTGACAGTTTCAAGTCCTTTCCCTTGACTGCTGTTTCGCCAGATAGTAGGTAGGGACAGAAGGAATCTCATTGGTCCATTCATGCGGTCTTTAATTAGAAGACGAGGCATTTGGCTACCTTAAGAGAGTCATCAGTTGCAAATTTGTTTTTTCAGGTTGGACTTTGTACGGGACAGGCGGGCTTTTATTAGTCTGTTACTTCCCACCTTTACGAATTTTATTTAAAGAAAAAAGCAGGCTAAGTCGCCTGAGCTGGCATCGCCAGAACATTTAACTTCACATGGCAATGTCAGCTCGTGAAGGGATCCAGTTGGATCAAAGGTTTTCTCCCCCCACTCTATTTATCGTCATTGGTGCGCACCTTCGAACAGGAAGGCCAACATTGACGGAATTTTTTACTTCTCTTCCCAAGGTTGAACCTTGGGTTAAAAAAAAACAATTAACACAGTGTAGACGAACACCCGCCGGACATCTGCAGAGCAGCGATCGATGTCGATGTCTTCGTTGTCAAACTTCCTTTATGTTACGTTTATGTTTTTGTTTTTAACAACAACACAACATCAACTAACAGGTTTGTCTCATTGCCCGTTCTTTCGGTCTTTAGGATGGAAGGAATAAAGGAAAAAAAAGAAAAGGTCGATCAATTGGATCTGATCGTCGAGAAGAAGAAATTATTTTAAAGGTCGATCGGTATAGCCGATCGTTGAGAAAAATAAACAGATATAAATACAATCAGTTTTGAGGCGATCGGCAGGGTGGAGGTGTTCACGATTTTTCACTTTGCTACACGAAAATTCACGATTTTTCACAATTTTTCACAATTTTTCACGATTTTTCACGATTTTTCACGATTTTTCACGATTTTTCACGATTTTTCACAATTTTTCACGATTTTTCACGATTTTTCACGATTTTTCACGATTTTTCACTTAATTTTTTGATACTTTCTGGTAGTGAAATCCTGTGAAAATGTGTGAAAATGTGTGAAAATGTGTGAATTCTGGTGAAAAAAGTGAGTGATATCCAGATGGTACCGTTGGTGCTGGTGTGCTGTGCGATGTCAAACCTGTTCAGTTTGCCATACATGTCACTTTGACAACTAAATGGGCATCGCTTGTGCCCAGTGACCCATCACCCTTCCTGTCCATCGCTTGTGGTGAGGTTCCGGACTTTGGACCGGCGCATCGCGTGTGCGGTGGGTTTAACCACTGAGGGGCTCATTCTCGTTCAGACTGTTCTGTTCTGTTCTGTAGTGTCTCTCCATTACTCGCGGAGTGCGATGCTCCCGGGAGAATGAGATGAGACGTCTGAGCACACTAATCACAATACTATATTGTGCACACATGAACTCCATGATGTTGCCCATTTCCTCGTTACTGAGAGACATCAGGTAAGCGTATGCCCGCCTGCGACGATGAGAGTACTTGATGAGGCGCTTGTTGCGCTGCAAGAATGTGAGAACCCACCTGAGGAATGGAATACCTCGAAGCGGGCATGATAACACATAGCATGCAAATGCTAAGGTTCCGAAGCGCCCATTCGTAACCTTCTCTTTAAATGGGCACGCCCTAAAAGAGATGCGGTGCTTCTTGCGAAGCCAGTAAGCAAACGACCGATTCCCACGTATGAAGAAGCACAGCGTTACTATTGAACGGAGGAAGTCACTGAGGTCAAAGTAATTCGCAATCCAGGAGGCAATGCAATGAACTCGGTGTGTAGGCTCCGTGATGAGGCAGATATATAGATAGAAAAAAAAATATGAAGAGGAAATAATCAAACATGAAAAAAATAAAAAAAAAATAAAATATAAATAAAAAACGTTGTATGAAAAAGGAAAAAAAAGAGAAAAAAAAAAAAAAGACCAGAAAAGGAAAGAAAAAATGAAAAGGTATAATATTATTGTGGGGATATGAGGATAGCAGGGAGATGCTCTTTTTTTTTTTTTTTTTTTTTTTTTTATTTATTATTTAAAAAAAGGAAACAATCAGTTTAGCGTCTCGATCGGGACGGAAAATAGAAATTAATCGACATAGTCGATCGATAGAAAAAAAAACAATGATAACATTGTTTATTCTTTTTTTTTTTTTTTTTTTTTTTTAAATCCTTTTAATTATTTTAAAGAAAAAAACAATCAGTTTAGCGTCTTGACCAGGACGGAAAATAGAAAGTGATCGACATAGTCGATCGATAAAAAAACAATGATAACATTGTTTATTCTTTTTTTTTTTTTTTTAAATTCTTATTATTTATTTTTTAAAGAAAAAAAAAACGGAAAATAAAAATTAGTCGACAAAGTCGAACGATAAAAAAAAACAGTGATAACATTGTTTATTCTTTTTTTTTTTGTTTTTTTTTTATATTCTTTTTTATTAATTTTGAAAAAAAAAAACAATCAGTTTAGCGTCTTGACCAGGACGGAAAATAGAAAGTAATCGACATAGTCGATCGATAAAAAAACAATGATAACATTGTTTAATCTTTTTTTTTTAAATTCTTTTTATTTATTTTTAAAGAAAAAAAACGGAAAATAGAAATTAGTCGACAAAGTCGAACGATAAAAAAACAATGATAACATTGTTTATTCTTTTTTTTATTTTTTTTATATTTTTTTTTTAATTAATTTTGAAAAAAAAAACAATCAGTTTAGCGTCTTGACCAGGACGGAAAATAGAAAGCGATCGACATAGTCGATCGATAAGAAAACAATGATAACATTGTTTATTCTTTTTTTTTATTTTAAATTCTTTTTATTTATTTTAAAGAAAAAAACGGAAAATAGAAATTAGTCGACAAAGTCGAACGATAAAAAAAAACAATGATAACATTGTTTATTCTTTTTTTTGTATTTTTTTTATATTCTTTTTTATTAATTTTGAAAAAAAAAAAACAATCAGTTTAGCGTCTTGACCAGGACTGAAAATAGAAAGTGATCGACATAGTCGATCGATAAAAAAAAACAATGATAATATTGTTTATTCTTTTTTTTTTTTTTTTTTTAAATTCTTTTTATTTATTTTTTAAAGAAAAAAATGGAAAATAGAAAATAGTCAACAAAGTCGAACGATAAAAAAAACAATGATAACATTGTTTATTCTATTTTTTTATTTTTTTTTTTTTTCTATTCTTTTTTATTAATTTTGAAAAAAAAAAAACAATCAGTTTAGCGTCTTGACCAGGACGGAAAATGGAAAGTAATCGACATAGTCGATCGATAAAAAAAAACAATGATAATATTGTTTATTCTTTTTTTTTTTTTTTTTTTTAAATTCTTTTTATTTATTTTTTAAAGAAAAAAATGGAAAATAAAAAATAGTCAACAAAGTCGAACGATAAAAAAAAACAATGATAACATTGTTTATTCTATTTTTTTATTTTTTTTTTTTTTCTATTCTTTTTTATTAATTTTGAAAAAAAAACAATCAGTTTAGCGTCTTGACCAGGACGGAAAATAGAAAGTAATCGACATAGTCGATCGATAAAAAAACAATGATAACATTGTTTATTCTTTTTTTTTATTTTAAATTCTTTTTATTTATTTTTTAAAGAAAAAAAAACGGAAAATAGAAATTAGTCGACAAAGTCGAACGATAAAAAATAAAACAATGATAACATTGTTTATTCTTTTTTTTATTTTTATTTTTATTCTTTTTTATTAATTTTGAAAAAAAAAACAATCAGTTTAGCGTCTTGACCAGGACGGAAAATAGAAAGTAATCGACATAGTCGATCGATAAAAAAAACAATGATAACATTGTTTATTCTTTTTTTTTATTTTAAATTCTTTTTATTTATTTTTTAAAGAAAAAAACTGAAAATAGAAATTAGTCGACAAAGTCGAACGATAAAAAAAACAATGATAACATTGTTTAATCTTTTTTTTTTAAATTCTTTTTATTTATTTTTTAAAGAAAAAAAAACGGAAAATAGAAATTAGTCGACAAAGTCGAACGATAAAAAAACAATGATAACATTGTTTATTCTTTTTTTTTATTTTTTTTATATTTTTTTTTTTTTATTAATTTTGAAAAAAAAAACAAACAGTTTAGCGTCTTGACCAGGACGGAAAATAGAAAGCGTGCATTGGGCACAGGCTGGGCTGCAGTTAAGATGTCTTAGGTGTTAATAGGGGGTTCCTCTTAGCATTTTTCTTTGTTCCCACCTTATGATTTTCTTGAAGAAAAAAAAAATAGAAGTCATAATGGTGCTTCCCTCTGGAAGGGTTGTAAGCCATGGTGTCCAACTAAATTAAAGGACAAGTCTGGGATAATCCCTGCCAGAGGGGCGAGTATTCTACCATGGTTGAAATACTCTGGCAACTGATCTTCAATTTTATGTTGTTTGTTAGCTGCTGGTGTATCTTGATTATGTGTTGATACTTGCATTTTTTTTATTTGTAATCTTCTATTACAATCCTCTTTCTGTTCTGGTCTGTTACTTCATTTGTCTTGTTTAACTTCAGTTATATCCATTTTACTTTTTATTGTTTCCCATCTACTTTTTATTTTCTATTAGTTCTGGTCAGAAACTCCTGGGCAGCAAGAAGGAAAGCAGTTTAGTACTTCTGGGTGTTTGGCATCACCCCCCATAGTGAGCAAGTACAACAGGTAGCATTGGTAGTCTGTTGATCCTGAGTGATCCCAGCTACAGTTTTGTTTTTCTTTCTTTTTTTTTAGAAGAAGATCAGGACATCCTAGCACTGCTGGATAGTTGCTGAATGCAGGGCCTGCCTGTGGCATTATAATAACAGGCTAAGTCATTTGTAGTTCATAGTTTACCTTTGATTTTATAACTTCACACAGGGTACTATGAACGATGAGAGATCCAGTGGGATCACTCAGGGTCTAGTAGAGACCACCAATGTTGTGCGTTGATAGGCAAGGTGACCAACCTTGACATTCTTTCTTTTCTCTCCTGTTGTGACAAACACAAAATACACACACAGCTTACAGTGTGTTCTTTGTGTATGTTTTCTTCAGGTGTGAGTAGTTTTTTTGTTCTTGCTCTTCAGGGAGGGCCTTAGCCAAAAGCTAACAGTCCAAATCTCACCTGGAAATTCAACTCTTAAGACATGCCTGAGGGTAGGATTCACTTTGCCACACAAAACACAATTTTGGTCCACATTGGTGATGTTCCACCTCTTTAAATTATCTTGTGAGGGGAGGGTGTTTGTAACCGCTTTCAGTTGAAATGAGATATAGGCAGGATTTCCCTCCCTAAGTACCTTATTCCAGGTGAAGTCGTTTATCATACATTTAGACCACTCCTTCCACTGACCTTGGACTTGTAATTTATTCAAAGAGTTCAGTAGTTCATCTGTGGCTTCCACTTCAAAACGCTTAAGGAGATCGGGGCGAGTAGTACGTAGATCGCGCAATCGGTGACCAAGACCAGCTGATTGCTTCGCAAGAGAACGGTAAGAAAAAAACTTAATAAGGCGCTCCCACTCAGCAGAAGCTGAAAACTTTTTCGACCAATTGGACGATTTCTCCATAATAACATTGTAGACACCGTGCATGTCAGAGTCCTGTGAGGATCTGAGGATGTCTAGTTTAATTGATTGCGCTTGTTTATATAGCGTCTCAACTCTTTTGTGTCTGAGACCAACAGTGTTCTTTGAACCGGTAAAAAGGATGACTGTGTTCGCAGAGCGGACAAATCCCCACCATTTCTTCAAAAAAGGTTTAATAATTTTGTCCATTTTTTTGGCAAAAGGGAGAGATAAGTCATGGATCATTAAACTCCATGTTAACCTTGACAATAACAAGTGTTGGACAGACCAAGCCTTCTGAGACCCATATAGTGGCATGGCGTCGACTTTTTTTAAAAAATTCCTGGTAAAAGTGGTCAGGCGCTCTCGCAATTTCTGTTCTTTGGCGTTCGGCTCAAACCAACGCCCGAGGTATTTGAACTCTCCAGCTTCCTGGAGATTCGTAATCGGAACATTGTTAATCTTCAGGTCCGGGTTAGCTGGTTTCCCTTGTACAAAGCTGTGGGCAATGCATTTCTGGGGTTTCGCTTTCATACCACGAGACCAGGAAAGAAACTGTTCGAGCGACTTGATTAGCAATTTTGCCCCCGCCTTTGATGACGTGGTAAGTTGTAAATCATCAGCAAAAGCTGCAACTAATAGTTGGAGGGATTTATTGTTAAACTCGTAGGCTTCCTGTTGATGAACTGCTAAGGAAAAGAGCAGTAGTTGGAATACCAAATTAAAAAGGGTTGGGGAGGAAACGCAGCCTTGAAAGACACCAACTTCAAAAGGGATAGTGGGCGTCAGGCCTTCTCCAACTCTGATTTGGACGCGCATGGAGGAATAATACCTTTTATAGAAACCGATTATTCTTTCGTGAATTCCGAAATATTTTAAAGCAAAGAAAATTAATTGATGTTTGACTGAGCCGAAAGCATCTGCCAAATCCACCCAGACAATTGTTAGGTTTTTCCGGAGAGCTTTCACTTCTTTAAAAATCTCTGAGGTGATCGTGGCATGTTCGATACACCCAGAGACACCTTTCCTAAAGCCTTTTTGAAAATTAAATTTAGAAAGAGTGTGGTTTGCGACGGCTTCCTGAATAACCGCAATAATATTATACCTTTTCATTTTCTCTTTCCTTTTCTGGTCTTTTTTTTTCTTTTTTTCCTTTTTCATACAACGTTTTTTATTTATATTTTTTTTTTTTTTTTTTTCATGTTTGATTATTTCCTCTTCATATTTTTCTTTTTCTATTCTTTCTTTTTTTTTTTTTTTTTTTTCTCTGCCTCTCTCTCAATTCTGTTCGTTTCTTTGAAACGAAAATTCATTTGAATATTATTCCTTGGTCAGCAACCATCATTGTCGCCCTTTGGGCCTGTTAAAAAAAAAAATAAAAATAAAAAGAAAGTTTACATCGGGAATAGGGCAGGAGCCAAAAGCTCCCAGTCCGTTACTTCCCACTTATCGAAATTCTTTAAAAATTTTCCCGTCGCAGTTGCCCACAGCTATCGGTCTCGTTTTCGAGATGTCTTTCCCATCGGAGTTGGGCTTTGGGAGCATTGTTACAAATGCTAAGCCCCAACTATCCGGGTAGGCCTTGAGTTCGAAAATTCTCTTTAATACCTTGTAAAGTGCTTCCATAAAAGTTGGGACCTTTTTCCATACAACATAAGGTATGCAATTGGGACCAGGGGCACATTTGTTTTTTTTCTTTGATAAGAGAATACCAAACTGTTCGAAGCTCGGGAACTGGATATCATCCATTGTCTTGTAGTCAGACTTAGGTAAAAAAGAGGGATGGGTGAAATCAGTTTTTTTTTTTTCATTGTCACAATAATTGTTTTTAAAATGTTCAATTATTTTTTCCTCTGGAATATCAAGGGAGGGGGGTTGAGGATCTTCTTTTTGGAGTTCTTCTTTTATGGCAGTAAACGGATTTTGACGAAATTTATCTTGTAATTTTTTGAATAAATTTTTCTTTTCTAAATTCCGATACATTCGGAAAATCCTTTTCATTCTCGTTCTTGCCTCTTTCCATTTGACAGCGTTCTCTATAGAAGGCCCAGATTTGCGGAGCTCCTGTCTTAGCTGTTTCATTTCCAGACGACATTCAAGTTTTTCTTGGTCGAGGATGACCTCTTCCCTTGATTGGAGGTATCACGCACTTCCTTGGTGAAGGTGTCTGCTAGTTCTCCAGAGGCATGCTCCCCTTCCGTGTGGGTGTTAGCTGGTTCTTCGGAGGCATCGAGTCCTACTTTCTCTGGAGGGTCTGTAGCTTCCTGGCCAACCTCCGAAACAGATGTCTTCGGCTTCTTCAATGGTACGGGCTCGTCTTGTGAGTCTGAGCCAGGGGACCATTGCTTCTTATTCTTCGGGCTGGCCGTTGACCTCGGGCTTCCATCAGGGTCGGCTGCGGTAAGCGATGGACGGTCTGCCTCAGCTTTCGGTTTTTTGGCAGAGGTGGATTCTGCCTGCGGATCAGAGTCAGGTGATCTCGGCTTCTTGCTCTGCTGGACTGGCTTCGCCGGCGTTTCTTCTGGACCTGTCGCCCGCTCCGGGGTCAGGCTCACTCCCAACTCTCTTTCCAGGTCCGTGACTCGTCTCTGCACATCCGTCAGTGAGTAACATTCTTGGGAGGACGCCTCCTCAGCCTTAAACTGCGCACGCAGTTGTTGTTGACATTCGGCTGGTCAAGAAAGCTCCATGTGGCCGGTACAGCTCCAACAAGTCTCGTCCGTGACGTCACGCTCCATGCGCTCATGTCTCCTCTGCAGCTCCAGGTGGAAAAAATAAAAAATAAAAAGAAAGTTTACATCGGGAATAGGGCAGGAGCCAAAAGCTCCCAGTCCGTTACTTCCCACTTTATCGAAATTCAAATGAATTTTCGTTTCAAAGAAACGAACAGAATTAAGAGAGGCAGAGAAAAAAAAAAAAAAAGAAAGAAAAGGAAAAAAAAAAAAAAATGAAGAGGAAATAATCAAACATGAAAAAACCATTCAGATAAGCCTTATATTTTGTTGATCGCAGCTAGTTCGATAAATCAAATTCTAAACCCAGAGCCTCAAAATTCGACTTCGGTACGCCAAAGTCCTCAGCGTCACTCAGATGTGCACCCACGTAATCCGCCCTTCTCTTGAAGCTCGAATAACGCTGAGCAGTCTCCTCCTTCGAATCACCCACCACAAAGAAGTTGTCCACCGAGTTGAGTTTACCAGGTGAGATTTGGACTGTTAGCTTTTGGCTAAGGCCCTCCCTGAAGAGCAAGAACAAAAAAACTACTCACACCTGAAGAAAACATACACAAAGAACACACTGTAAGCTGTGTGTGTATTTTGTGTTTGTCACAACAGGAGAGAAAAGAAAGAATGTCAAGGTTGGTCACCTTGCCTATCAACGCACAACATTGGTGGTCTCTACTAGACCCTGAGTGATCCCACTGGATCTCTCATCGTTCATAGTACCCTATGTGAAGTTATAAAATCAAAGGTAAACTATGAACTACAAATGACTTAGCCTGTTATTATAATGCCACAGGCAGGCCCTGCATTCAGCAACTATCCAGCAGTGCTTGAATGTCCTGATCTTCTTCTAAAAAAAAGAAAGAAAAACAAAACTGTAGCTGGGATCACTCAGGATCAACAGACTACCAATGCTACCTGTTGTACTTGCTCACTATGGGGGGTGATGCCAAACACCCAGAAGTACTTAACTACTTTCCTTCTTGCTGCCCAGGAGTTTCTGACCAGAACTAATAGAAAATAAAAAGTAGATGGGAAACAATAAAAAGTAAAATGAATATAACTGAAGTTAAACAAGAATGTTGGTCCTAGACAAGACCTTAAACTGACTAACCGGTCTTAATTTTAACTAAGTGTTAACCTAGTTTCCTGGTTTCTAATATGAAATCTTTTTTCTTTTTTTTTCTTTTTGAACAAAATGTAATTATTAATGTAAAAAAATGAAGAAACAGACCAGAACAGATAGAGAATAAAAAAGAAAAGATAATTGCAAGAGTTATTGTAGTAAAAGATTACAAATAAAAAAAAAAATGCAAGTATCAACACATGATCGAGATACACCAGCAGCTAACAAACAACATAAAATTGAAGATCAGTTGCCAGAGTATTTCAACCATGGTAGAATACTCGCCCCTCTGGCAGGGATTATCCCAGACTTGTCCTTTAATTTAGTTGGACACCATGGCTTACAACCCTTCCAGAGGGAAGCACCATTATGACTTCTATTTTTTTTCTTCAAGAAAATCATAAGGTGGTAACAAAGAAAAATGCTAAGAGGAACCCCTTATTAACACCTAAGACATCTAAACTGCAGCCCAGCTTATGCCCAATGCACTAACAGGTCATTCCCTCACACTCAGATCAAAAAAATCAAAGTTCAGAGTGCATCTTAGCATGAATGAGAGAATTTCCTCCCGCTTTTTTTGAACAAAAGGGATAGGAGAAGGGATAGAAAACGAACATAACAATAAGATTCTAAGTGAGAAACACTTAGCAGAAATACTTAGCAGCTTTTAAGGAGCTGAAAAGCAAAAAAAAAATCTAAGTGAGAAACACTTAGTAGAAACACTTTGTAGCTAATTGAGCTGAAAATAAAAAAATAAAAAAATTTCTAAGTGAGAGATACTTAGCAACTTTTAGAACAAATATTTCAGTAAATAACCTGTTGAAATGGTAGTTAATGTAACCATTACAGGTTTGATGCCAATACTGACAAAGACTGAGTTGAGTTTACCAGGTGAGATTTGGACTGTTAGCTTTTGGCTAAGGCCCTCCCTGAAGAGCAAGAACAAAAAAACTACTCACACCTGAAGAAAACATACACAAAGAACACACTGTAAGCTGTGTGTGTATTTTGTGTTTGTCACAACAGGAGAGAAAAGAAAGAATGTCAAGGTTGGTCACCTTGCCTATCAACGCACAACATTGGTGGTCTCTACTAGACCCTGAGTGATCCCACTGGATCTCTCATCGTTCATAGTACCCTATGTGAAGTTATAAAATCAAAGGTAAACTATGAACTACAAATGACTTAGCCTGTTATTATAATGCCACAGGCAGGCCCTGCATTCAGCAACTATCCAGCAGTGCTTGAATGTCCTGATCTTCTTCTAAAAAAAAGAAAGAAAAACAAAACTGTAGCTGGGATCACTCAGGATCAACAGACTACCAATGCTACCTGTTGTACTTGCTCACTATGGGGGGTGATGCCAAACACCCAGAAGTACTTAACTACTTTCCTTCTTGCTGCCCAGGAGTTTCTGACCAGAACTAATAGAAAATAAAAAGTAGATGGGAAACAATAAAAAGTAAAATGAATATAACTGAAGTTAAACAAGAATGTTGGTCCTAGACAAGACCTTAAACTGACTAACCGGTCTTAATTTTAACTAAGTGTTAACCTAGTTTCCTGGTTTCTAATATGAAATCTTTTTTCTTTTTTTTTCTTTTTGAACAAAATGTAATTATTAATGTAAAAAAATGAAGAAACAGACCAGAACAGATAGAGAATAAAAAAGAAAAGATAATTGCAAGAGTTATTGTAGTAAAAGATTACAAATAAAAAAAAAAATGCAAGTATCAACACATGATCGAGATACACCAGCAGCTAACAAACAACATAAAATTGAAGATCAGTTGCCAGAGTATTTCAACCATGGTAGAATACTCGCCCCTCTGGCAGGGATTATCCCAGACTTGTCCTTTAATTTAGTTGGACACCATGGCTTACAACCCTTCCAGAGGGAAGCACCATTATGACTTCTATTTTTTTTCTTCAAGAAAATCATAAGGTGGTAACAAAGAAAAATGCTAAGAGGAACCCCTTATTAACACCTAAGACATCTAAACTGCAGCCCAGCTTATGCCCAATGCACTAACAGGTCATTCCCTCACACTCAGATCAAAAAAATCAAAGTTCAGAGTGCATCTTAGCATGAATGAGAGAATTTCCTCCCGCTTTTTTTGAACAAAAGGGATAGGAGAAGGGATAGAAAACGAACATAACAATAAGATTCTAAGTGAGAAACACTTAGCAGAAATACTTAGCAGCTTTTAAGGAGCTGAAAAGCAAAAAAAAAATCTAAGTGAGAAACACTTAGTAGAAACACTTTGTAGCTAATTGAGCTGAAAATAAAAAAATAAAAAAATTTCTAAGTGAGAGATACTTAGCAACTTTTAGAACAAATATTTCAGTAAATAACCTGTTGAAATGGTAGTTAATGTAACCATTACAGGTTTGATGCCAATACTGACAAAGACTGAGTTGAGTTTACCAGGTGAGATTTGGACTGTTAGCTTTTGGCTAAGGCCCTCCCTGAAGAGCAAGAACAAAAAAACTACTCACACCTGAAGAAAACATACACAAAGAACACACTGTAAGCTGTGTGTGTATTTTGTGTTTGTCACAACAGGAGAGAAAAGAAAGAATGTCAAGGTTGGTCACCTTGCCTATCAACGCACAACATTGGTGGTCTCTACTAGACCCTGAGTGATCCCACTGGATCTCTCATCGTTCATAGTACCCTATGTGAAGTTATAAAATCAAAGGTAAACTATGAACTACAAATGACTTAGCCTGTTATTATAATGCCACAGGCAGGCCCTGCATTCAGCAACTATCCAGCAGTGCTTGAATGTCCTGATCTTCTTCTAAAAAAAAGAAAGAAAAACAAAACTGTAGCTGGGATCACTCAGGATCAACAGACTACCAATGCTACCTGTTGTACTTGCTCACTATGGGGGGTGATGCCAAACACCCAGAAGTACTTAACTACTTTCCTTCTTGCTGCCCAGGAGTTTCTGACCAGAACTAATAGAAAATAAAAAGTAGATGGGAAACAATAAAAAGTAAAATGAATATAACTGAAGTTAAACAAGAATGTTGGTCCTAGACAAGACCTTAAACTGACTAACCGGTCTTAATTTTAACTAAGTGTTAACCTAGTTTCCTGGTTTCTAATATGAAATCTTTTTTCTTTTTTTTTCTTTTTGAACAAAATGTAATTATTAATGTAAAAAAATGAAGAAACAGACCAGAACAGATAGAGAATAAAAAAGAAAAGATAATTGCAAGAGTTATTGTAGTAAAAGATTACAAATAAAAAAAAAAATGCAAGTATCAACACATGATCGAGATACACCAGCAGCTAACAAACAACATAAAATTGAAGATCAGTTGCCAGAGTATTTCAACCATGGTAGAATACTCGCCCCTCTGGCAGGGATTATCCCAGACTTGTCCTTTAATTTAGTTGGACACCATGGCTTACAACCCTTCCAGAGGGAAGCACCATTATGACTTCTATTTTTTTTCTTCAAGAAAATCATAAGGTGGTAACAAAGAAAAATGCTAAGAGGAACCCCTTATTAACACCTAAGACATCTAAACTGCAGCCCAGCTTATGCCCAATGCACTAACAGGTCATTCCCTCACACTCAGATCAAAAAAATCAAAGTTCAGAGTGCATCTTAGCATGAATGAGAGAATTTCCTCCCGCTTTTTTTGAACAAAAGGGATAGGAGAAGGGATAGAAAACGAACATAACAATAAGATTCTAAGTGAGAAACACTTAGCAGAAATACTTAGCAGCTTTTAAGGAGCTGAAAAGCAAAAAAAAAATCTAAGTGAGAAACACTTAGTAGAAACACTTTGTAGCTAATTGAGCTGAAAATAAAAAAATAAAAAAATTTCTAAGTGAGAGATACTTAGCAACTTTTAGAACAAATATTTCAGTAAATAACCTGTTGAAATGGTAGTTAATGTAACCATTACAGGTTTGATGCCAATACTGACAAAGACTGAGTTGAGTTTACCAGGTGAGATTTGGACTGTTAGCTTTTGGCTAAGGCCCTCCCTGAAGAGCAAGAACAAAAAAACTACTCACACCTGAAGAAAACATACACAAAGAACACACTGTAAGCTGTGTGTGTATTTTGTGTTTGTCACAACAGGAGAGAAAAGAAAGAATGTCAAGGTTGGTCACCTTGCCTATCAACGCACAACATTGGTGGTCTCTACTAGACCCTGAGTGATCCCACTGGATCTCTCATCGTTCATAGTACCCTATGTGAAGTTATAAAATCAAAGGTAAACTATGAACTACAAATGACTTAGCCTGTTATTATAATGCCACAGGCAGGCCCTGCATTCAGCAACTATCCAGCAGTGCTTGAATGTCCTGATCTTCTTCTAAAAAAAAGAAAGAAAAACAAAACTGTAGCTGGGATCACTCAGGATCAACAGACTACCAATGCTACCTGTTGTACTTGCTCACTATGGGGGGTGATGCCAAACACCCAGAAGTACTTAACTACTTTCCTTCTTGCTGCCCAGGAGTTTCTGACCAGAACTAATAGAAAATAAAAAGTAGATGGGAAACAATAAAAAGTAAAATGAATATAACTGAAGTTAAACAAGAATGTTGGTCCTAGACAAGACCTTAAACTGACTAACCGGTCTTAATTTTAACTAAGTGTTAACCTAGTTTCCTGGTTTCTAATATGAAATCTTTTTTCTTTTTTTTTCTTTTTGAACAAAATGTAATTATTAATGTAAAAAAATGAAGAAACAGACCAGAACAGATAGAGAATAAAAAAGAAAAGATAATTGCAAGAGTTATTGTAGTAAAAGATTACAAATAAAAAAAAAAATGCAAGTATCAACACATGATCGAGATACACCAGCAGCTAACAAACAACATAAAATTGAAGATCAGTTGCCAGAGTATTTCAACCATGGTAGAATACTCGCCCCTCTGGCAGGGATTATCCCAGACTTGTCCTTTAATTTAGTTGGACACCATGGCTTACAACCCTTCCAGAGGGAAGCACCATTATGACTTCTATTTTTTTTCTTCAAGAAAATCATAAGGTGGTAACAAAGAAAAATGCTAAGAGGAACCCCTTATTAACACCTAAGACATCTAAACTGCAGCCCAGCTTATGCCCAATGCACTAACAGGTCATTCCCTCACACTCAGATCAAAAAAATCAAAGTTCAGAGTGCATCTTAGCATGAATGAGAGAATTTCCTCCCGCTTTTTTTGAACAAAAGGGATAGGAGAAGGGATAGAAAACGAACATAACAATAAGATTCTAAGTGAGAAACACTTAGCAGAAATACTTAGCAGCTTTTAAGGAGCTGAAAAGCAAAAAAAAAATCTAAGTGAGAAACACTTAGTAGAAACACTTTGTAGCTAATTGAGCTGAAAATAAAAAAATAAAAAAATTTCTAAGTGAGAGATACTTAGCAACTTTTAGAACAAATATTTCAGTAAATAACCTGTTGAAATGGTAGTTAATGTAACCATTACAGGTTTGATGCCAATACTGACAAAGACTGAGTTGAGTTTACCAGGTGAGATTTGGACTGTTAGCTTTTGGCTAAGGCCCTCCCTGAAGAGCAAGAACAAAAAAACTACTCACACCTGAAGAAAACATACACAAAGAACACACTGTAAGCTGTGTGTGTATTTTGTGTTTGTCACAACAGGAGAGAAAAGAAAGAATGTCAAGGTTGGTCACCTTGCCTATCAACGCACAACATTGGTGGTCTCTACTAGACCCTGAGTGATCCCACTGGATCTCTCATCGTTCATAGTACCCTATGTGAAGTTATAAAATCAAAGGTAAACTATGAACTACAAATGACTTAGCCTGTTATTATAATGCCACAGGCAGGCCCTGCATTCAGCAACTATCCAGCAGTGCTTGAATGTCCTGATCTTCTTCTAAAAAAAAGAAAGAAAAACAAAACTGTAGCTGGGATCACTCAGGATCAACAGACTACCAATGCTACCTGTTGTACTTGCTCACTATGGGGGGTGATGCCAAACACCCAGAAGTACTTAACTACTTTCCTTCTTGCTGCCCAGGAGTTTCTGACCAGAACTAATAGAAAATAAAAAGTAGATGGGAAACAATAAAAAGTAAAATGAATATAACTGAAGTTAAACAAGAATGTTGGTCCTAGCCACTCCGTCAGACTCCGGAAGCAGAACCATCGCCGAGCGATGGGCGATGCAAGGTGCCCAACTCCATCCCATGCACAGAGCCCGCAGCTTCGCACGCACGAACGGACCCCTCGCACCACTCAGATTCACCCCGAAGTAGTCGTCGATTCCCTGCCCAAGCGGAAACTGGTAAAACCAACTCTTGCCGTCATCTTGGGCCACGTATCGTGCCGAAAGAAAACGAGCAATCACCGCACGAATCCCCGGAAGGAGCATAGGTGGCGGCGGACGCATCATCCGGTTGAGTTTCCTCCCATCACATACCAGCCTTAAGCCTCCTGAACTCTTCGGCACTGTGAAAGCTGGAAGAACGACTTTCTGTTGGTCGGAACGCTCAACTACACCCCACTCCTCCAGGTGTTGCATGTGTCTCAGCATGTGCCTCGAAGTTCCCCGAAACGTTGGTCTGCTCCCCAGAGTCAGCTCCGTCCCAGGAACGAAGAGGGCCTCGAAAGCGGAAACATCTCGAATCACGTCAATAATGCCCAGCAGTATTCCATTCGTGTCAAGCTCCACGAGCCTATCCAAGTTCAAACGGGCCTTCGAAATCGGAGCCAACATACCTGCCTCTCTATCGGTCGGAGGTGAGATTTGTTGTGAGATTTGTTGCCCTTCAGCAGCCACAGTCACCAGTCCTGAGTACGTCATAAAAACATCCGGCGCACCCGAGTCAATACCTTCACCCATCACCCTCGCCCTTGGCGGTGGCGGAGGTTCAGGTATTTTGTACTTCATCTGCGGATCCAGCACAGCCCTTGGTCGTGTGGGAAACGCAGGGCATAACGGCACTACAATCCGGCCCCCAGTATCTGTGACGTGTTCGCGGACTGACGCGCTACGTGAGTCTTCCCCGCCGGGAGATACCTCGCCAGGGCATCCATCGATGAGTGTCTGGAGAGTTGTCGTATCGAGTCCAGACCCACCCCTTCCAGAAGAAGCGAGTGTAGGGCACCCCTCCGCAGCGAGTGTCCCGTCAACTCCTTTCTCTAGATTTATCTCGGTAATTCTTTCGTTTAGGATCCATTGTACTTTCCTCTCTCAAGTTAACTCATTGATCACAAAAAGATGCACTTTTAACACTTTGCAATTTATAAGTTAAAAACGCAAAAATTCTGCCGTGACCCGGAATTGAACCCGTGACCTCGGCTCGTCAAGCGATTTACGGTCGACAACCATAACCACTCGGCTATCGCCTCGATGTTTCCTCGTTTTTTATTTACAACATATTCCCTTCCCGCTCCTATCGGAACGGAAAGGGAAAATATCCCTCCCTTAACTGAAATGCACTCTGCAAGTTGTATTTCAATTCTGAATGAAGCATTTCGACTCGATAGCTATGTCGCATAAATTTACATTTATGTTTTAGTCGCTGAAGTATATTGGTTCACTTATTTATAATATTTTTGTATATATTATTCCCTTAGGAGTTTAAGGAATATTAAAGAGTGAAATATTGATGTTTAAAGATTTTCTGAGATAGTTGTTTGGTCTTGATTTAATGTAGTTAACACCTTAACATACTTTTATCAGACTTTTTCACCTCTTTATATCCAACTCCTCATTTTTTAAATTTCCCACCCTCCCACCCGAAATTTCCCACCCTCCCTCTTGTTCTTTGGCTGGTCTGGGATGTGGGAACCATTCCTGATTCTGATGTGTTGAATCTTCACGTTTGGTCTAAGGCATCTCAGTCTGAGCGACTGGACAATTTAACCCCGGCGCAAGTCATTAAGAGTAATTGCGATACTTAGTTTACATGTATTAATACCTTAATAAATATCTCTTCCCTATTCCCTTCAGAATTTTCAATAACATGGATCTCGAGTGCGTGAGAATTACCTCGCGTCTCAAAGCAGATACGACCTTTCGATACGAGGTGTCCAGGAGGAGATCGTCCGGATTCCGATCCATCAACGTAGTGCGGAGTGCGCTCTGCCATCTGTTCGACAGGTGCAATCCCGTCGTGCGTCCCAGACGGAACGGGTCCGACTTTGTCTCCGACCAGTTCACAGCCACGTATCCGTCCTCGAAAGTAATATCCCCCACTTTCAATCTCACCACGTCCGACACTCTCGCCGCGCCCGCCCAGCACAGCACGATAGCCAGCTGCGTATCTCCGTCTACCTCCTTTCGCAACGCACCCAGCACCTGCTCCCCCACCGCAGGTATCGCCTGTTTCTGCGGTCGGAGGGCACCCGCTCTCTTCAGAGCTCTCACGTAGTCGATCAGCATCTGACCTCCAACACTTGATGCTCCCGTCCGTCGCAGCGCCGCTTGGGCTCGCCCCACGTACTCGAGCGCTGAGGAATTTGAAATCGGACCCTCGGTCCGAGACCTTTGCCTTTCTACCCAGTAGATGATGGCTAGGTCCCACGACAACAATACTCCTGTTGCCTCGTGCCAGTTGTTCCGGAACTGGACCAAAGAATTTCGATAAGTGGGAAGTAACGGACTGGGAGCTTTTGGCTCCTGCCCTATTCCCGACGTAAACTTTCTTTTTATTTTTTTTTTTTTTTTAACAGGCCCAAAGGGCGACAATGATGGTTGCTGACCAAGGAATAATATTCAAATGAATTTTCGTTTCAAAGAAACGAACAGAATTAAGAGAGAGGTAGAGAAAAAAAAAAAAAAAAAAAAAAAGAAAGAATAGAAAAAAAATATGAAGAGGAAATAATCAAACATGAAAAAAAAAAAAAAAATAAAATATAAATAAAAAACGTTGTATGAAAAAGGAAAAAAAGAAAAAAAAAAGACCAGAAAAGGAAAGAGAAAATGAAAAGGTATAATATTATTGTGGGGATATGAGGATAGCAGGGAGATGCTCTTTTTTTTTTTTTTTTTTTTTTTTTTTTTTTTATTTATTATTTAAAAAAAGGAAACAATCAGTTTAGCGTCTCGATCAGGACGGAAAATAGAAATTAATCGACATAGTCGATCGATAGAAAAAAAACAATGATAACATTGTTTATTCCTTTTTTTTTTTTTTTTTTTTATTCTTTTTATTTATTTTTAAAGAAAAAACAATCAGTTTAGCGTCCTGACCAGGACGGAAAATTGAAAGTGATCCACATAGTCGATCGATAGAAAAAAGACAATGATAACATTGTTTATTCTTTTTTTTTTTTTTTTTTTTTTTTTAAATCCTTTTAATTATTTTAAAGAAAAAACAATCAGTTTAGCGTCTTGACCAGGACGGAAAATAGAAAGTGATCGACATAGTCGATCGATAAAAAACAATGATAACATTGTTTATTCCTTTTTTTTTTCTTTTTTTTTTATTCTTTTTATTTATTTTTAAAGAAAAAACAATCAGTTTAGCGTCCTGACCAGGACGGAAAATAGAAAGTAATCGACATAGTCGATCGATAAAAAAAAAACAATGATAACATTGTTTATTCCTTTTTTTTTTCTTTTTTTTTATTCTTTTTATTTATTTTTAAAGAAAAAACAATCAGTTTAGCGTCCTGACCAGGACGGAAAATTGAAAGTGATCGACATAGTCGATCGATAAAAAAACAATGATAACATTGTTTATTCTTTTTTTTTTTTTTTTTTTTTTTTTTAAACCTTTTAATTATTTTTTAAAGAAAAAACAATCAGTTTAGCGTCTTGACCAGGACGGAAAATAGAAAGTGATCGACATAGTCGATCGATAAAAAACAATGATAACATTGTTTATTCTTTTTTTTTTTTTTTTTTTTTTTTAATCCTTTTTATTATTTTAAAGAAAAAACAATCAGTTTAGCGTCTTGACCAGGACGGAAAATAGAAAGTGATCGACATAGTCGATCGATAAAAAAACAATGATAACATTGTTTATTCTTTTTTTTTTTTTTTTTTTAAATTCTTTTTATTTATTTTTAAAGAAAAAAAACGGAAAATAAAAATTAGTCGACAAAGTCGAACGATAAAAAAAAACAATGATAACATTGTTTATTCTTTTTTTTTTTGTTTTTTTTTATATTCTTTTTTATTAATTTTGAAAAAAAAACAATCAGTTTAGCGTCTTGACCAGGACGGAAAATAGAAAGTAATCGACATAGTCGATCGATAAAAAAAACAATGATAACATTGTTTACTCTTTTTTTTTTTTTTTTTTAAATTCTTTTTATTTTAAAAAGAAAAAAAACGGAAAATAGAAATTAGTCAACAAAGTCGAACGATAAAAAAAAAAACAATGATAACATTGTTTATTCTTTTTTTTTTATTTTTTTTTTTATATTCTTTTTTATTAATTTTGAAAAAAAAAACAATCAGTTTAGCGTCTTGACCAGGACGGAAAATAGAAAGTGATCGACATAGTCGATCGATAAAAAAAAAACAATGATAACATTGTTTATTCTTTTTTTTTTTTTTTTTTTTTTTTTTTTTTAAATCCTTTTTTTTTTTTTAAAGAAAAAACAATCAGTTTAGCGTCTTGACCAGGACGGAAAATAGAAAGTAATCGACATAGTCGATCGATAAAAAAAACAATGATAACATTGTTTATTCTTTTTTTTTTTTTTTTTAAATCTTTTTATTTATTTTTTAAAAAGAAAAAAAAAAAACGGAAAATAGAAATTAGTCAACAACGTCGAACGATAAAAAAAAAAACAATGATAACATTGTTTATTCTTTTTTTTTTTATTTTTTTTTGTATTCTTTTTTATTAATTTTGAAAAAAAAACAATCAGTTTTGCGTCTTGACCAGGACGGAAAATAGAAAGTGATCGACATAGTCGATCGATAAAAAAACAATGATAACATTGTTTATTCTTTTTTTTTTTTTTTTTTTTTTTAAATCCTTTTTATTATTTTTAAAGAAAAAACAATCAGTTTAGCGTCTTGACCAGGACGAAAAATAGAAAGTGATCGACATAGTCGATCGATAAAAAAACAATGATAACATTGTTTATTCTTTTTTTTTTTTTTCTTCTTTTTTTTAAATCCTTCTTTTTATTTTTTAAAGAAAAAACAATCAGTTTAGCGTCTTGACCAGGACGGAAAATAGAAAGTAATCGACATAGTCGATCGATAAAATAAAAACAATGATAACATTGTTTATTCCTTTTTTTTTTTTTTTTATTCTTTTTATTTATTTTTAAAAATTCGTTGAGCTGCCTCCAGAGACCGCCACCTCGAATTCGACAGCGCATCTCCCACCACCCGCAACGCCGATTTTGTCAGTGACACTGCACTCTTCTTCGTCACCGCACCTTCCCGTGTCCTCGGCCGTCCAACATCCTTCACCGAGAGCACACCTAACCCTTCTAACATGGAGGTCAGTGGCGACTCTTCGTTGCGGGGTTCCTCTGTGGCTGTGTCTTCTCTGCTTTCCCTTTCTTCCCCCACATAGCCCGCAGAAAAGGCGGGACGGCGGGCGCCACAAAGTGGGCATCCTCCATCTCCTGCGCGCTCGTCCAGCCGCCTCCCGTCACCCCCTCTCTCAGCACTTCCAGACGAGCCACGTTCGCCTTCGCTAAGTCGGCCAGCAGCCGTTCCGCGTCCTCCAGGCTTTCGACAGCCGGTAATCTCGACATCAGCATGCCGAGCTCTCTTAGGCGCGCCTGCGCTTCGTGTGCCTGTGGTCGGGGGTTCGTTCCTGCCTTCGCTTCCAGCAGTTCTCTGTAGTGCTCCCGCTGGTGCACATGCACCAGCGGGAGCACGTCCGCCCCTCCGCCCCACCAAGCGTCTACGTCGATGGAGGACAATCCTCCCATCAACGGACCCATCTCCGGCTGTGCGTCGTCGCCTCCCCCGCCACCGGTAGCCGGGGGGCCTTCGTTTCCCGCAACGAGGCGACGTAACTGCGCCTCCAACTCTGCCTTCTCAGTCTCTTCTCGTACCCTCTGCCGTAAGTTAGCCAGCTCTCCTGAGTTTGCGTAGGAAGATGAGACGGGGTTGGGCACCGAAGTAGCCTTCGTAGGTGATAACTTTGCCGTCCGTTTTTCCAGCTCGAGCTGGGCCTGCAGCGCAGACACTTCCGCGTGGTGTCGTGCCTCCAGCTTGGCAAGCTTGGCCTTCGCCTCCGCTTCGTTCACCAGGATTCCGGCCTGGTTCCGTGCCGCGTCCACATCCCTCCCGGCTTGGGCTTGCGTTACCGCCAAGCCGGCTTGGGCCCGCACCGCGTCCACTTCCCTCCCTACTTGTGCTTGCGTTACCGCTGCGCCGGCTTGGGCCCAAGCCGAGTCCACCTCGCGACCAGCTTGCGCGTGCGTGATCGCTTGAGCCGCCATGGACTGCGTGGCAGCTATTGCAGAGTTCCCCTCTGCTACCAGAGCCCTCCGGTCTCCGGCCGCTACCACCTCCGTGGCCATCGCCCGCGTCTCCGCGGAGTGCGCTGCCATTGCAGCTTGGGCAACGAACGCCATCTCGTTCGTTGGTGTTGCTTGTCCTCTTCCGGCCCCTGGAGTGAAGAAGAACGAGAATGAAAAGGATTTTCCGAATGTATCGGAATTTAGAAAAGAAAAATTTATTCAAAAAATTACAAGATAAATTTCGTCAAAATCCGTTTACTGCCATAAAAGAAGAACTCCAAAAAGAAGATCCTCAACCCCCCTCCCTTGATATTCCAGAGGAAAAAATAATTGAACATTTTAAAAACAATTATTGTGACAATGAAAAAAAAAAAACTGATTTCACCCATCCCTCTTTTTTACCTAAGTCTGACTACAAGACAATGGATGATATCCAGTTCCCGAGCTTCGAACAGTTTGGTATTCTCTTATCAAAGAAAAAAAACAAATGTGCCCCTGGTCCCAATTGCATACCTTATGTTGTATGGAAAAAGGTCCCAACTTTTATGGAAGCACTTTACAAGGTATTAAAGAGAATTTTCGAACTCAAGGCCTATCCGGATAGTTGGGGCTTAGCATTTGTAACAATGCTCCCAAAGCCCAACTCCGATGGGAAAGACATCTCGAAAACGAGACCGATAGCTGTGGGCAACTGCGACGGGAAAATTTTTAATACGGTCATTCAGGAAGCCGTCGCAAACCACACTCTTTCTAAATTTAATTTTCAAAAAGGCTTTAGGAAAGGTGTCTCTGGGTGTATCGAACATGCCACGATCACCTCAGAGATTTTTAAAGAAGTGAAAGCTCTCCGGAAAAACCTAACAATTGTCTGGGTGGATTTGGCAGATGCTTTCGGATCAGTCAAACATCAATTAATTTTCTTTGCTTTAAAATATTTCGGAATTCACGAAAGAATAATCGGTTTCTATAAAAGGTATTATTCCTCCATGCGCGTCCAAATCAGAGTTGGAGAAGGCCTGACGCCCACTATCCCTTTTGAAGTTGGTGTCTTTCAAGGCTGCGTTTCCTCCCCAACCCTTTTTAATTTGGTATTCCAACTACTGCTCTTTTCCTTAGCAGTTCATCAACAGGAAGCCTACGAGTTTAACAATAAATCCCTCCAACTATTAGTTGCAGCTTTTGCTGATGATTTACAACTTACCACGTCATCAAAGGCGGGGGCAAAATTGCTAATAAAGTCGCTCGAACAGTTTCTTTCCTGGTCTCGTGGTATGAAAGCGAAACCCCAGAAATGCATTGCCCACAGCTTTGTACAAGGGAAACCAGCTAACCCGGACCTGAAGATTAACAATGTTCCGATTACGAATCTCCAGGAAGCTGGAGAGTTCAAATACCTCGGGCGTTGGTTTGAGCCGAACGCCAAAGAACAGAAATTGCGAGAGCGCCTGACCACTTTTACCAGGAATTTTTTAAAAAAAGTCGACGCCATGCCACTATATGGGTCTCAGAAGGCTTGGTCTGTCCAACATTTGTTATTGTCAAGGTTAACATGGAGTTTAATGATCCATGACTTATCTCTCCCTTTTGCCAAAAAAATGGACAAAATTATTAAACCTTTTTTGAAGAAATGGTGGGGATTTGTCCGCTCTGCGAACACAGTCATCCTTTTTACCGGTTCAAAGAACACTGTTGGTCTCAGACACAAAAGAGTCGAGACGCTATATAAACAAGCACAATCAATTAAACTAGACATACTCAGATCCTCACAGGACTCTGACATGCACGGTGTCTACAATGTTATTATGGAGAAATCGTCCAATTGGTCGAAAAAGTTTTCAGCTTCTGCTGAATGGGAGCGCCTTATTAAGTTTTTTTCTTACCGTTCTCTCGCGAAGCAATCAGCTGGTCTTGGTCACCGATTGCGCGATCTACGTACTACTCGCCCCGATCTCCTTAAGCGTTTTGAAGTGGAAGCCACAGATGAACTACTGAACTCTTTGAATAAATTACAAGTCCAAGGACAGTGGAAGGAGTGGTCTAAATGTATGATAAACGATTTCACCTGGAATAAGGTACTTAGGGAGGGAAATCCTGAGTTGAATTTCCAGGTGAGATTTGGACTGTTAGCTTTTGGCTAAGGCCCTCCCTGAAGAGCAAGAACAAAAAAACTACTCACACCTGAAGAAAACATACACAAAGAACACACTGTAAGCTGTGTGTATATTTTGTGTTTGTCACAACAGCCATCAGACTGTCATTTGGTAGCGCCGACTTGCCACAGGTCAATATGCAACGCTACTTTTCTTTCCGTTACATGCGTGGCACCAGTCAACACTTATGTTGCACTTAGAACCAGACCTTCTTGCGGGAATGCAAAGAAGAATTAGTGCGTAATTAGGTGAGGCCTGGCCTGGGTACCTGGCCCAGGACTTGGTGGATTTCCTCAGAACCCAAAATATCCCCAATGCTGACAATTATATAGGAGATACCAAGACACTTAAGATACCAGCAAGGACAATGAGAGGTAGAATGAACTCTCCTCCTTGTGTCCGATCCTGATTATTTTTTGTTGAATTGGTAGTGTTACCTCAGTTTGCGACTCTCGTATCTGTGTTGTGTTAACTCATGTAAGTGATCTTAACTCCTGTTAAAAAATAAATAAAAAGAATTTAAAATAAAAAAAAAGAATAAACAATGTTATCATTGTTTTTTTTATCGTTCGACTTTGTCGACTAATTTCTATTTTCCGTTTTTTTTCTTTAAAAAATAAATAATAAGAATTTAAAAAAAATAAAAAAAATGAATAAACAATGTTATCATTGTTTTTTTATCGATCGACTATGTCGATCACTTTCTATTTTCCGTCCTGGTCAAGACGCTAAACTGATTGTTTTTCTAAAAATAAATAAAAAGAATAAAAAAAAAAAAAAAAAAAAAAGAATAAACAATGTTATCATTGTTTTTTTATCGATCGACTCTGTCGACTAATTTCTATTTTCCGTTTTCTTTTCTTTAAAAAATAAAGGGAAAACCCCTAATTCCACAAAAATAGTTTGCGAAATCGCCAACTCATCACAAAAATTTTAACCGCTCGAAACAACCCAACATGACGGGAAAATTTTCAGGGGCGCTCTAGTCGAGGGGTAGTGTGTTTGGATTCAAGGTCTGCAGGCCTGGGTTCGATCCCTGCTCTGGTGAAATTTGGAGCAGCATGCCAAGGTGGAGGCGAAAACACCAGTGAGCTGCAGGAGAGCAATCCGGGTTGGGCCCCAACCTCTGACCCCAGGTCAGAAATTTTGGGGTGAAAGTAGTCTAATGGTAGGACGCTCCCTGGGTAATGTGTCGACCCAGGTTCGAGTCCGGCCATAGACAACTTTCAGGGTAGGATCCCTGCAAAAAATCCAGTCTAATGACACTAAGGCAAACGGTCGGGCCCCTGACTTTGAGAGCTTGCTCGCCTTCCAAGTACACACCTTCACTCACCTACCAACAGAAAGGGTAGAGAAAGGCGACTCACTTAGCAGGGGTTGAAAGTACGGCTAGGAAGGTTCCCAAAAAAAAAAAAAAAAAAAAAAAAAAAAAAAAAAAAAAAATTTTCAGAATTTCGGAGCTCCGGTGGTTTATTGGTTATGACCGCCGAATCATGACCCGGAGGTCTCGGGTTCGAACCCCGTGACATCCTTTTTTCTCTTTTTCGTAATGACGGAAAATGTGACCAAAACATAGTCAAAGGGCGGATTGATCACCTACTGGTCGAGTTGAGACATATTCCCGTTGCAATAAATCACCAAGACCCCTCCCGTGTGATCGATCACTTTAAAATGTTACTGTGCAGTTCACCAGTGAGACTAAGACCTCCAACCAAAATTCACAGACTTCAAGTTCCAAATTAGGTAATTTTTGTCAGGCATATTCGAACCATCGACAACAGAAATTCTCACGTTAGTAAAAGCCTTTAGAAATGTGGCTTAACGATCCTCATCATCGATTTAGGTTCGTGACTCAGAAGCCTTCGTCATGTGGCCCTCCTCCCAACATGACTGGTGTCTCCAAACGAGGGGTCGAGCCGAAGCCCGTTTGTCGCCGGAATCGGAAAAGCCACGAGTCCGAAAGGACCCTAACCTCCGAAGAGGCAGCTGCCGTTCCCCCATCATTGGATAAGTAAAGCGACGATAAGAGTAGTGGTATTTCATTGTTGGTAAACCTCCCACCTATAACTACACCCCCTATGTCACTGCACAAAGTCAGACTAGAGTCAAACTCAACAGGGTCTTCTTTCCCCGCTGACAGTTTCAAGTCCGTTCCCTTGACTGCTGTTTCGCCAGATAGTAGGTAGGGACAGAAGGAATCTCATTAGTCCATTCATGCGCGTCTTTAATTAGAAGACGAGGCATTTGGCTACCTTAAGAGAGTCATCAGTTGCAAATTTGTTTTTTCAGGTTGGACTTTGTACGGGACAGGCGGGCTTTTATTAGGGGTTCCCCCCCCTTGGGGGGGGTTGGGGGGGGGCTTGCGTCCCGCCAAGAATTTGGCGGACGCAAGCCCCTTGCACTCTTCCCAGCTTAGTAGGCTAAAAAACAAAAAACCCGCCGCAAGCCAAATTTTTGGGTCAAGTTCGAGTCCTGGTGGACAACTTTTTTTTGTAGGGAGTTGGCGATTTCGCAAACTATTTTTGTTGAATTAGAGGTTTTCCCAAAAATAAATAAAAAGAATATAAAAAAAAAAAATAAAAAAAAAAGAATAAACAATGTTATCATTGTTTCTTATCGATCGACTATGTCGACTAATTTCTATTTTCCGTCCTGGTCAAGACGCTAAACTGATTGTTTTTTCTTTAAAAATAAATAAAAGATATAAAAAAAAAAAAAATAAAAAAAAAAAAAGGAATAAACAATGTTATCATTGTTTTTTTTTATCGATCGACTTTGTCGACTAATTTCTATTTTCCGTCCTGGTCAAGACGCTAAACTGATTATTTTTTTTCATAGTTTACTCAGGGAATGATCACCAAGTCCACTTTTGTGCCTTTTTCTTACTGTTTTTTACTTTAAAATTTTCTGGTTAAAAATACCAAAAATTGTGCCGTGACCGGGAATTGAACCCCCGACCACGGTTACGTAAGCGATTTAAGGTCGACGACCATAACAACTCGGCTATGCAGGCTCTGGTACGTCGAAAACTATTTTATACTTATTACTTTTCTGTCCTAACGGAACGGAAAATGAAAAATGTCCTTCCTTATCTAAAATGCACTCTGCACCTATTATGTTGGTTCAGCAGTGGCTTATCGAACTTATTAGCTCTCGTTGCACTGGTTAGCGCTGTGTTTGAGACGTTATATTATATCGGTACACTTTTAACTAATATGTTACTTCCTTTCCTTAGCAAATTTTGCTCTTTTTGTTATTTCTCTAAAACAAAAGAATGTCTACACCACCAATTGTGGAAATTCCGCATGTAGAATCTGAGATGGATTTAGATTCAATTCTGTTTGAGGATTTGAGGACGGTGAGAGCACAATCACCACGTGCCACCATCGGGGAAGCAGGGACGTTTTGGGATCCCCAATCCAAAATGTCCGAAGAGATGATGAAAAACAATTCGTTGGCCTTGATAGGAAGAGAAGCGGTGTATTGTATGAGGAAGGAAGGGGAATCAAGTTGGAATTGGTATTGTGGCTTATTGTCAATGGTGGGTAATATGGGGAGGGTAACCTTGTCAAATTCGACAAGTCTTTTAAGGGGTGTGTATCGACACACGGGGCCGGACGAAACATTCGACTTTCCACATGCGGGCTTTGAATATGCCCATGTGATAAGCAAGGATGTGTATTGGGATGAGTGGTCCAAAAGGTTAGTTCTAGAAAATGAACAAAAGATGTTAGGCATGTGCCAAAAGGTAACTAATTTGGAATCGCAGGTGGCGTCATTGTTATCGCCACAGATGCATGGTGCGCAACCCCAGCCACAGATGCATGGTGTGCAACCCCAGCCACAGATGCATGGTGCGCAACCCCAGCCACAAATTCAACAAGAGAGTGGTATGATGCAACAAATGATGGCACTATTATCGCAAAATCAACAATTATGTCAGATGCAGTTGCAGCATTCATCGGAATTATTAAAAAAGAAGTCAGCAGATGTGTGTCAATTGTCACCAGAGAACATCGAATGTCTGGATTTTGATCTAGCGACGGATGCGACTAACGTGTTACAATGGCGCGATATTTTGGCGCAGGGTGGATCAGAAAGGTTGCTGGATAAACTAGAAAACAAATACTGGTCAGTGCACAGGGGTAAATTGGCCACGAGGGAGTTAAGGGAGTTGAAGGCAGCCTTTGAAATTGTAAGAGATAATGTGAGGGTGGCAAGTACTAGATCAGCGGACTGGATTACTTCCAAACCATTGGTTCGGAGTATGAATAAATCATTGGAGTCGTTGATTATGAAATGGGAGTACACGACGAAAAGGATTAGCTCTGACGATATTGAACGAAGGGTCAAATCAGGGATGTTGTTTGAGAAGGCAGTGAGGATGGCAGAGGTTGATGCAGAGAAAAAGCACAAGATAGAAATGAGCGGGAAAGGGTATAAGGGGAGTTGGAATCCACGGAATTTCGAGTACAGGGGAAAAGGGTTCTCGGGAAACGTTGGGGGGGCTGGCAAAGGTCACAAATGAACCGAGGTCAGCCCCGAGTTAGTAAAGCGGTTTTTAAGCCGCGATCAGGGAGGCACTTGCCAAAGAAGGTCAGTGTCAGAAGAGTTAGCTCAAGTTCCAGATCGTATTTTGGAAATAAGGGAGAAGATTCTGCGATCAGAAGGGGCCGAGGTGTCGACGTTGATCGGCAGTCTTATGAAGAACCGAATCGAGGATCAGGTGAGGAGGGTCCAAAGAGGTCGGAACAAAGAGTTTTCAATGGACCTGAACGAGTCGCTGTTAGTTATGGAAGAGATCGCAGGAAAGATGTGGGCCCAAAGTACGATGCGAAACCGCCAGTGCTTGTGGGATCGTTTATTGATTTGGGTGGAGCGGAACGATGTTCCGGTAAACCAGGACACAGTGGCGCTGTTTGTGACAGCAGCGAAAGTTTCAAAGCAGGGAATGCTGGCTTATTCAAAGGCATTCTCAGGCATGCTGAAGAGGATGGGATTGGAGAACGAAACGTTGAAGCAGTTGGCAGCGGCGTTGAGAGCGGACGGGGCTGCAGTCCCATTAGATCAAGCGGAGCCAATAGATCGGTTTACTTTAATCGCATGGGCGATGAGACAAGATGTCCAGTTGAGAGTGGGCTTGTTGATCGCTTGGAAGTCGGCAGCGAGATGGGGAGAAGTTTGGAAGTTGGGAAGGAGAAATTTCATTTTCGTTTCTGTGGAAGAGATCATTGTGGACTGGTGGGATGTTCCGAAGGGACGAAGGGAAGATCCCTTCAGGCCGTCCAGATGGGTAGTGATAAGAGGATACCTAACATCGGAGATAGCACAGGGCTTGCAAATGATGGGAAACTTTATAGCTCTAACTTCTATTTTCCGTTTTTTTTTTCTTTAAAAAATAAATAAAAAGAATTTAAAATAAAAAAAAAGAATAAACAATGTTATCATTGTTTTTTTTTTATCGATCGACTATGTCGATCACTTTCTATTTTCCGTCCTGGTCAAGACGCTAAACTGATTGTTTTTTTTTTTTTAATAAATAAAAAGAAATAAAAAAAAAAAAAAAAGAATAAACAATGTTTTTTTTTTATCGTTCGACTTTGTCGACTAATTTCTATTTTCCGTTCTTTAAAAAATAAATAAAAAGAATTTAAAATAAAAAAAAAGAATAAACAATGTTATCATTGTTTTTTTTTTATCGATCGACTATGTCGATTACTTTCTATTTTCCGTCCTGGTCAAGACGCTAAACTGATTGTTTTTTTTTTTTCAAAGTTAATAAAAAAGAATAAAAAAAAAAATAAAAAAAAAGAATAAACAATGTTATCATTGTTTTTTTTTATCGTTCGACTTTGTCGACTAATTTCTATTTTCCGTTTTTTTTTTCTTTAAAAAATAAATAAAAAGAATTTAAAATAAAAAAAAAGAATAAACAATGTTATCATTGTTTTTTTATCAATCGACTATGTCGATCACTTTCTATTTTCCGTCCTGGTCAAGACGCTAAACTGATTGTTTTTTTTTTTAATAAATAAAAAGAAATAAAAAAAAAAAAAAAAAGAATAAACAATGTTATCATTGTTTTTTTATCGTTCGACTTTGTCGACTAATTTCTATTTTCCGTTTTTTTTTTCCTTTAAAAAATAAATAAAAAGAATTTAAAAAAAAAAAGAATAAACAATGTTATCATTGTTTTTTTATCGATCGACTATGTCGATTACTTTCTATTTTCCGTCCTGGTCAAGACGCTAAACTGATTGTTTTTTTTTTTTTTTTTTTTTTCAAAATTAATAAAAAAGAATATAAAAAAAAAAATAAAAAAAAGAATAAACAATGTTATCATTGTTTTTTTTATCGTTCGACTTTGTCGACTAATTTCTATTTTCCGTTTTTTTTTCTTTAAAAAATAAACAAAAAGAATTTAAAATAAAAAAAAAGAATAAACAATGTTATCATTGTTTTTTTATCGATCGACTATGTCGATCACTTTCTATTTTCCGTCCTGGTCAAGACGCTAAACTGATTGTTTTTTTTTTTTTCAAAATTAATAAAAAAGAATATAAAAAAAATACAAAAAAAAGAATAAACAATGTTATCAATGTTTTTTTTTTTTATCGTTCGACTTTGTCGACTAATTTCTATTTTCCGTTTTTTTTCTTTAAAAAATAAATAAAAAGAATTTAAAATAAAAAAAAAGAATAAACAATGTTATCATTGTTTTCTTATCGATCGACTATGTCGATCGCTTTCTATTTTCCGTCCTGGTCAAGACGCTAAACTGATTGTTTTTTTTTCAAAATTAATTAAAAAAAAATATAAAAAAATAAAAAAAAAGAATAAACAATGTTATCATTGTTTTTTTATCGTTCGACTTTGTCGACTAATTTCTATTTTCCGTTTTTTTTCTTTAAAAAATAAATAAAAAGAATTTAAAAAAAAAGATTAAACAATGTTATCATTGTTTTTTTATCGATCGACTATGTCGATTACTTTCTATTTTCCGTCCTGGTCAAGACGCTAAACTGATTGTTTTTTTTTTCAAAATTAATAAAAAAGAATATAAAAAAAAAAACAAAAAAAAAAAAAATAAGCAATGTTATCATTGTTTTTTTTTTATCGTTCGACTTTGTCGACTAATTTTTATTTTCCGTTTTTTTTCTTTAAAAAATAAATAATAAGAATTTAAAAAAAATAAAAAAAATGAATAAACAATGTTATCATTGTTTTTTTATCGATCGACTATGTCGATCACTTTCTATTTTCCGTCCTGGTCAAGACGCTAAACTGATTGTTTTTTCTTTAAAATAATTAAAAGGATTTAAAAAAAAAAAAAAAAAAAAAAAAAAAAGAATAAACAATGTTATCATTGTTTTTTTTTCTATCGATCGACTATGTCGATTAATTTCTATTTTCCGTCCCGATCGAGACGCTAAACTGATTGTTTCCTTTTTTTAAATAATAAATAAAAAAAAAAAAAAAAAAAAAAAAAAAGAGCATCTCCCTGCTATCCTCATATCCCCACAATAATATTATACCTTTTCATTTTCTCTTTCCTTTTCTGGTCTTTTTTTTTTTTTTTTTTTTTTTCTTTTTTTTCCTTTTTCATTATATTTTTTTTTTTTTTTTATTTTTTTCATGTTTGATTATTTCCTCTTCATATTTTTTTTTTCTTTTCTTTCTTTTTTTTTTTTTTTTTTCTTCTCTGCCTCTCTCTTAATTCTGTTCGTTTCTTTGAAACGAAAATTCATTTGAATATTATTCCTTGGTCAGCAACAGTCATTGTCGCCCTCTGGGCCTGTTAAAAAAAAAAAAAAAAAAATAAAAAGAAAGTTTACATCGGGAATAGGGCAGGAGCCAAAAGCTCCCAGTCCGTTACTTCCCACTCTATCGAATTCAGGGTATCAACAAGAAGTCTGGATGCTTTGTGGAGAAAGGACCTGTTAATGAAGAAGTTTTCAGCCCATTCAATAAAAAGGGGATCGATTTCTCATATTATGGGTCTGATGTCAACTGGAAGCAAAATCGACGAGGTCGTCATGGGAAGACTGCTGAAGCATTCTTCGAAGAGCGATCCCTTTTCAGGGGTAACGATTCGGTATGGAGGAGACCCGGTGAGCATGGCCCGAGCATTGAGAACGGGAGAGATAACGGTGTTGTTGTGAGAAGACATAATATTTGTAGACGACCGAAACGATCGGTATTACCAAGATCTTTAGAAGAAAAGAATTCCCCCCTGCATGTAACGAAAATTGAACCCATGTCCATTTTATTTGTAAAGGAAAGAATGTCGCAAAAACGGCTGAAAAGATTTAATTTTGTATGGGACTTAACATTTTATCCACACAAAGTATGCCACAATACCAGTTCCACAGGTCCGCTTGATCCTCATGCTTCAACCCTTGACTTCCATTCTGATTTTGATCATGTGATGAATTTTTCGGAGAAGGTGAGTTCGTTTTCTCGACTGCATGCTGATTTACTTGTGGAGAACGGGATCGCTCAGGAGACATCACAACCGAGTGAAGTTGAGAACATTCCGTTCACTGTGGTTGAGCAGAAGGCAACTGGTCTGCGCCAGAGGTTCATTCTTTGGACGAAGGAGTCAAATGAACGTTTGGTTGATGATGGTTATGTTGCTGATGTGCCCTTGGGGCATATCTCGGAATATCTGGACTCGGTGCTTCTTGATTGTGCAAGCGGAAGGGATTTCAGGACTGGTTTTTATCAGGTCGAGATTCCTCATGATGCTCGCAAGTTCTTTAGTTTTAGATCAGACGATGGCCAGTTTTTTGAATTGACTCGGTTACCTATGGGTCATTCATGTGCACCAGAAATTATGCACACATTAGCTGCTACCATCGCAGGTCATCCTGACTATGTGAAGCCGGACATCGCGATTCATGATGTAAGAGTAGATGTTTGGATCGATAACATTAGGTATTCTGGTCCAGCGAAGGAGGTGAAAGCTAGGACGACTGAACTTGATGGAACAGCTATGAGGGCTTCTGCAACTTGGAAGCAGGCTGATTCTTTCGATCTCTCTGTGGAGTATGAATTTTTAGGTGTCCAGTTTAGCCATCTAAGTAAGACTGTTGTTGTTTCTAAGAGATTACAGAGCAAGATTACTTCTGTGGATTTATTTTTGGTGTCAGCCTCTGGCTTGGAATCGTTGATGGGTAGATTGATGCATGCATCGGCTGTTTCTGGTGTATCTCCTGGGAGATTCTGGTTTGCCTTGAAGTTTATTAGACGGATTATTAATAAGATTAATCGAGGTATTCTTGGTCTTGACGATGCGGTGCATGTCCCTCGTTCGGTACGATTGGAATTGTCTAGGTGGATGGTTGATGCTGTTAAATTGCGAACTATTAAAAAGATACTCCATGCTTCGAAACTGTTGACTGTATTTGTGGACGCTTCCTTAGAGGGATGGGGAGGTGTTGTAGTAGGTGCCCTTACTGTTGTAGGCGACATTTGGAGGCAAGAAAAAGGACTTCACATTAATATTCTCGAGGCAAAGGCTTTGCTTAATACTTTGTTAGCGTTGGACTTGTGGGATCTAAAAGGATTTAGGCTTGATATCAGGGTAGACAATACTTCTGTTATGGGGGCAGTTAGGAAAAGACAATGCCAGAAGAACAAAATCCTGAATGATGTAGTTTTGGCAGTTTCTGATTGGCTAATTTTTAAAAAGGTAGTTTTCAGTGTCAAGTATATTAAGTCTGCGTTGAATCAAACCTGTAATGGTTACATTAACTACCATTTCAACAGGTTATTTACTTAATTATTTGTTCTAAAAGTTGCTAAGTATTTCTCACTTAGAAATTTTTTATTTTTTTATTTTCAGCTTAATTAGCTACAAAGTGTTACTACTAAGTGTTTCTCACTTAGATTTTTTTTTTGCTTTTCAGCTCCTTAAAAGCTGCTAAGTGTTTCTGCTAAGTGTTTCTCACTTAAAATTTTATTTTTATGTTCGTTTTCTATCCCTTCTCCTATCCCTTTTGTTCAAAATAAGCGGGAGGAAATTCTCTCATTCACGCTAAGATGCACTCTGAACTTTGATTTTTTGATCTGAGTGTGAGGGAATGACCTGTTAGTGCATTGGGCATAAGCTGTGCTGCAGTTTAGATGTCTTAGGTGCTAATAGGGGGTTCCTCTTAGCATTTTTTCTTTGTTACCACCTTATGATTTTCTTGAAGAAAAAAAATAGAAGTCATAATGGTGCTTCCCTCTGGAGGGGTTGTAAGCCATGGTGTCCAACTAAATTAAAGGACAAGTCTGGGATAATCCCTGCCAGAGGGGCGAGTATTCTACCATGGTTGAAATACTCTGGCAACTGATCTTCAATTTTATGTTGTTTGTTAGCTGCTGGTGTATCTTGATTATGTGTTGATACTTGCATTTTTTTTATTTGTAATCTTCTATTACAATCCTCTTTCTGTTCTGGTCTGTTTCCTCATTTGTCTTGTTTAACTTCAGTTATATCCATTTTACTTTTTATTGTTTCCCATCTACTTTTTATTTTCTATTAGTTCTGGTCAGAAACTCCTGGGCAGCAAGAAGGAAAGTAGTTAAGTACTTCTGGGTGTTTGGCATCACCCCCCATAGTGAGCAAGTACAACAGGTAGCATTGGTAGTCTGTTGATCCTGAGTGATCCCAGCTACAGTTTTGTTTTTCTTTCTTTTTTTTAGAAGAAGATCAGGACATCCAAGCACTGCTGGATAGTTGCTGAATGCAGGGCCTGCCTGTGGCATTATAATAACAGGCTAAGTCATTTGTAGTTCATAGTTTACCTTTGATTTTATAACTTCACACAGGGTACTATGAACGATGAGAGATCCAGTGGGATCACTCAGGGTCTAGTAGAGACCACCAATGTTGTGCGTTGATAGGCAAGGTGACCAACCTTGACATTCTTTCTTTTCTCTCCTGTTGTGACAAACACAAAATACACACACAGTGTGTTCTTTGTGTATGTTTTCTTCAGGTGTGAGTAGTTTTTTTGTTCTTGCTCTTCAGGGAGGGCCTTAGCCAAAAGCTAACAGTCCAAATCTCACCTGGTAACTTAACTCTTGCAGACGGTCCTTCCAGAACTTCTATGGGCCTACTTTCATCTGAGAAACTGCGATCTCAAGTCATACAAGCGGTGGGGCTGTTCTTCCGCACATAATTACACTTAATCTTAATATTTCAATATCATTCTCTTTACTGGCGTTGGGGTGTTTCTTCTTGAGGTTCGCTATTGGTGTACCTGTTGTTTCTGGCTTGTTGCACCTCTTGCCTCGGTGTTTTTCAAAGTCTTGGGTAACCGACCTCTCGAAGATGCAACATTACCCCGACGTCAGTTGTTTGTGTTTAATCTCTTTAACATTATAATTATAATTTAGTATCCATTTATTTATTCAGTCTTAATTACACAATATGGACGATGATGGTCATTCTCATAGTTTACTCAGGGAATGATCACCAAGTCCACTTTTGTGCCTTTTTCTTACTGTTTTTTACTTTAAAATTTTCTGGTTAAAAATACCAAAAATTGTGCCGTGACCGGGAATTGAACCCCCGACCACGGTTACGTAAGCGATTTAAGGTCGACGACCATAACAACTCGGCTATGCAGGCTCTGGTACGTCGAAAACTATTTCTCCTATATAATTGTCAGCATTGGGGATATTTTGGGTTCTGAGGAAATCCACCAAGTCCTGGGCCAGGTACCCAGGCCAGGCCTCACCTAATTACACACTAATTCTTCTTTGCATTCCAGCAAGAAGGTCTGGTTCTAAGTGCAACATAAGTGTTGACTGGTGCCACGCATTACGGAAAGAAAAGTAGCGTTGCATATTGACCTGTGGCAAGTCGGCGCTACCAAATGACAGTCTGATGATCCACGGCGGGCGTTTGCAGAAAGAAAATTGCTGTTATTTGCCTTTGTCACGGAATTTTTTTTTTTTTTTTTTACCACTTTTTGCGCCACTCACCTCCAAAAAATCATGAGTACATCTTTTTTTATGGTTATCTCTCGATCTATCGGCCCCGAAAAGTCTTCACAAATTTCTGGGTGGAGAAAAAAGTTTTGCAGTTGTTTGCCAGTCAAAACTTACACAGCACTGTAAGCTGGCCAGGCCTAGCTACTTCCGTACTGGGAATGAGGCTTCTGTTTCTTCCTGCTAGCAGGCCTGATGCTAAGTGCTACGTAATAGTGTCACGCATTACAGGAATAATATTAGGTCACCCAGAAGTGCCATGTAAGCTGGCCAGGCCTAGCCACTTCCGTACTGGGAATGAGGCTTCTGTTACCTCGGGCGTTGGTTTGAGCCGAACGCCAAAGAACAGAAATTGCGAGAGCGCCTGACCACTTTTACCAGGAATTTTTTAAAAAAAGTCGACGCCATGCCACTATATGGGTCTCAGAAGGCTTGGTCTGTCCAACATTTGTTATTGTCAAGGTTAACATGGAGTTTAATGATCCATGACTTATCTCTCCCTTTTGCCAAAAAAATGGACAAAATTATTAAACCTTTTTTGAAGAAATGGTGGGGATTTGTCCGCTCTGCGAACACAGTCATCCTTTTTACCGGTTCAAAGAACACTGTTGGTCTCAGACACAAAAGAGTCGAGACGCTATATAAACAAGCACAATCAATTAAACTAGACATACTCAGATCCTCACAGGACTCTGACATGCACGGTGTCTACAATGTTATTATGGAGAAATCGTCCAATTGGTCGAAAAAGTTTTCAGCTTCTGCTGAATGGGAGCGCCTTATTAAGTTTTTTTCTTACCGTTCTCTCGCGAAGCAATCAGCTGGTCTTGGTCACCGATTGCGCGATCTACGTACTACTCGCCCCGATCTCCTTAAGCGTTTTGAAGTGGAAGCCACAGATGAACTACTGAACTCTTTGAATAAATTACAAGCCCAAGGACAGTGGAAGGAGTGGTCTAAATGTATGATAAACGATTTCACCTGGAATAAGGTACTTAGGGAGGGAAATCCTGAGTTGAATTTCCAGGTGAGATTTGGACTGTTAGCTTTTGGCTAAGGCCCTCCCTGAAGAGCAAGAACAAAAAAACTACTCACACCTGAAGAAAACATACACAAAGAACACACTGTAAGCTGTGTGTATATTTTGTGTTTGTCACAACAGCCATCAGACTGTCATTTGGTAGCGCCGACTTGCCACAGGTCAATATGCAACGCTACTTTTCTTTCCGTTACATGCGTGGCACCAGTCAACACTTATGTTGCACTTAGAACCAGACCTTCTTGCGGGAATGCAAAGAAGAATTAGTGCGTAATTAGGTGAGGCCTGGCCTGGGTACCTGGCCCAGGACTTGGTGGATTTCCTCAGAACCCAAAATATCCCCAATGCTGACAATTATATAGGAGATACCAAGACACTTAAGATACCAGCAAGGACAATGAGAGGTAGAATGAACTCTCCTCCTTGTGTCCGATCCTGATTATTTTTTGTTGAATTGGTAATTAGCCTTCCTATACTGTATGCACCTGGGAAAGAGAAGTATACTTAATTGAATGAACATGCAGTTAACAAGTCTGAGATCACTTAGAAGAATCTACACTGTGGTGCAGATTACTTCTGCGTAGGGGTTGTACCGGGCCGTTTCGATTCGACGGGACACCGGCGGGGGAAGGGTGGGTGGGACTTAATTTAAATATAAGTTTTCTTGTGATGAAGACAGGGGTGTGAGAACTGATAAAGGGATAGAAATATTTGATATCGTCAGAAAACTAATAGAGACATTGACTTATAGAAATAAAAGAAACGTCGATTATGTGGCTACATAGCTCAATTGATAGAACGCCGGTCTGCAAGAATGGCGGTCGAGGGTTCAAAACCCGCTAACGGCGGTTTTTGTTTGGTGCTCAGTTTCGGTGGAAAATTACCTAAATGGAATTTTGATAATTAGCCTTCCTATACTGTATGCACCTGGGAAAGAGAAGTATACTTAATTGAATGAACATGCAGTTAACAAGTCTGAGATCACTTAGAAGAATCTACACTGTGGTGCAGATTACTTCTGCGTAGGGGTTGTACCGGGCCGTTTCGATTCGACGGGACACCGGCACCACCACCACCACGCGAGTTAAAGAACGACCCCAACGCTTGTTCAACCTTCGCTCTCGTTCCGTGTGAGACTTCCTCTCGAGAAGGAATGTCTGCTGGGTTTAGCTTCGTGCTTACCCAGGCAAGGGAGTAGGAACATTTCAAAACTAAAAGGCATTCAATCGCAGTTATCAAACACCTGTTGAGACTGTGTGAGCGAACACACATCTTCTTCCGAAAAGCACCACAAACTGCAGTGTTGTCAACCCAGATGGAAAGGTGGTCGGCCTTTGCAATTCCTTTGAGTGTCTTCCCAAGAGCGTCCGCTTCAAGGATATTTATATGTCGGTCTTCACCAGCAGGCCATGCCGCACCAAGAATTTCCAACTCACCTGTTTTCCAAACAATGACACCTCCCCATCCCTGCAATGAGGCATCTACAAACACTTCGGCAGTCCTCCCCTCTTTCTGCTCAGGCATAATTATTCCCTCCTTCTGCACAGCACCGATCCACATTTCTAATTCCCTCCTTACTGAACGGGGCAATTTTAGTACCTGCTGTACTTGTAGGGTTCCCTTGTTCAAGTAATTTGTGACTCTGCGAAGATACTTCAAGCTAAACCAGTACTTCCCAGGTGGAACTCCAACAATGGAGCTGGCATGCAACAGGCGACCTCCTAAGGACTCCAACTCCGATGCAGTCAATGAATCAAGGTTGGTGTTCTTGATTTTTCTCCCAATCTTGGTCC
This sequence comes from Flectonema sp. DT1601, assembly GCA_964019425.1. Taxonomy (NCBI): domain Eukaryota; phylum Euglenozoa; class Diplonemea; order Diplonemida; family Diplonemidae; genus Flectonema; species Flectonema sp. DT1601. The sequence continues at coordinate 1,087,174 of OZ025789.1, forward strand.
CCAAGCTCACCCTGTCTGTATGGTGATCAAAGGTGACCCCCAAGAACTCATACTCCGGAGAGAGATCCACAGTATCACTTGGTTTCCATGTGATGTTTGCCATTCTGGCAAAGGAGTCCATCCTCTCAGCTGCGCATTTAACCTTCTCCTTGGGACCAAATAACCTAATGTTATCAATCCACCAGTGAATCCCAACTTCCTCCTCCGCAAATTCTTTCTTAACGAACAGCGGGTCACCAGCAACTACTGCAGCGATGGTGTTCATCAGTTCTGGGGCACACACATGACCCATCGGAAGTCGAGTCAAAGAATAAACCTTCCCAGCTGAATCAGAGAAACTGAAGAGTGAAGTTGACCCCTCAGGTATGCAGACCTGGTAGAATCCAGTCTTGAAGTCCCTGCAGGATGCCACCTCCGAATGTACAGCATCCAGGTAACAAGAAATGTGCTGCAGTGGAACGAATGGTTCATATCCCCCAGACGAGATCAGTTCGTTCTGCTCTTTTGTCCAGAGGATGAACCGCTGTCTGTTCCCCGTCTCCCTCTCCTCATACACTGTAAATGGTACATTCCGAGACAGCGGTACAGAATCACTCGGCACTGCAATACCACACTCAACCAATTCTCTTGCATGTTTCCCTGCCAACTTCGAAGTTGCCCTCCTCGAGAGCCGTGCATTGACAGAAGAATCCTTAGGAAAGAAGGTGAGGTCCCAAACATAATCAAACCTCTTCAGGACCGATGGCAGCATCCTCCCCCTCACAGCTGAAACATCCATCTTAGGTGTAGGGGCCACATGTAGTGGTGAAGATATCTCCTCCTTCGTTATGGGAATGCGCGTGCTCTTTGTTCTGTGTGTGAACTGAGCTGCTACGCTCCGCATCACATCCCGTTCGCTCGCATTTTTTGATCTATCAACTACAGGAAACAGGTGACATCCCCTGTCTTTAACGCCCTCGCCATTGCAATTGGGTTCCCCCCGTACCTCAGCGTGGTGTCCGAAAGAGCCGACACTCCTGCATGCTTGGCCAGCCTGCTTATCAGCCCTTCTGTGAGTCCTTGCTGCTCTTGGTCGGATGCCAGAACTTCCAACAGATGACTTATCGCACCCCTTTTTATTGAGTGGGCGGTGTATCTTTTCATCCTGCCGTCTTGCTGGAACGTTTTCACTAATTTTGACGTGTCCCACGGGTGTAGTTTTTTGAACTCCCCCATCGCATCCAGCAAGATCTTTATCTCTTCTGTGTGATTCCCCTTTATCACCGTCCATCTGCTTGGCGAGTAAGGGTTTGCCCTCCTTCCCTTCGGCGTGCGGAACCAATCGATAATGATCTCTGACGGGCTTACAGAGATGAACTGGTCCCTTGAGAGCGCTGCGGTCTCGCCCCATCTTGATGCAGTCTTCCAGCACACTAGCATTGCCAAGTGGGTCTTTAATTCTTGCCCCCTTGCCCAATCCACCAGGTCGAAACTTGTCATTGGCGTTGCCTGTTCTAGTGGTATTGCCGCTCCGTTCGCCCTCAGTGCTGCAGCTAAGCTCAACAGAGGTCCGTTTTCTATTCCGATTCTCCCCATCACTGCAGATAGACTCTTTGCATAAGAGAGAAGCCCCTGCACTGCTACACCTGTCGCCATCACGAACAGAACAGCCGAGCTTGCGTTTGCTGGTTTCTCCTTTTCCCTTGCCCAGGCCCGAAATCTTCTCCACAGATTCCGCCTGCTTGCTGTTGTCTTTGAGGCCCACATCTTCTCTAGTGTTTCTTGAAGTCTTTCCGTCGCTTCTATGTATGTAACGGAATCCTCCGCATGCCGCTTCTTTGCCCCCTCGGGGCATCCCTCCATCATGTTCAGCAGGATTCTTCCAACTATGTTTTTTCCTAATTCTTCTGAGGGCATTGTATCCGTTGTGACTGTGATTGGTGTGGAATTTATCTCTCCCGTTTCTCTGTCTGAATTTGCTTCCATCTCCCTTCCGCTGGGGGACCCTCGGACTGCGGATTTTATATTGTTGTCCGGGCCTCGAACGATCGAACTTATGGATCTTCTTAACCTTGTTCGTAGTCGGCCGTCCTTCAATACCTGTTTTGAGCGCTTCTGCATAAGTCTTGCTGGTTTCCTTAAATACTTCAACCTTGGTAATGGGAGTGTTTCTAATACTTGCATATTCCTGTACTCTAACCTTCGTCTTGGGAGTACTGTTGTTACTTGCAGGGTCCGGTCGGCTGGTCACTTCGCGAACCCTCTCCCGTTTCCCGATGCTGGGTATGTGGAAACAGACGCCTTCCCTCCTTTCCATTTTGGTTGCTGCAGCTTCACATGTTTGTTCCTCTTAGCTATGGCGTTTGCCTTCTCCAACGGGTCTTCCGATGCCACTTTCATTATCATCTCCAGCTCGGATCTCTTCGTCCCATCCTTGCAGAAGTAATGCTGAATCCGCAGCTGCTCCAACAAATCGTTGCCTAGCTCTACGAAGTGGGGGTTTTCTTCCCACGCTACTACATATTCGAACCCGAGTATAAAGTTTTTCAATTGCTTGAAATAACTGAGAAGTTGGCTTCCCCCAACTTTGTATTCGAGGCTGTTAACATACCTCTCTCTGATCCCGTGTACCAGAGCCTCGGTCCTTCCCGAACTCATTACTGCTGCCCATCTTTTTACATCTCTGGCTGCAGATGGGTCGGTCACCTCCTGTGTTGCTTCTTCTTCTTCCGTCTTTGGTGCTTGAGGTACTGCTACTGGCCCTTGCTGAGTTGTGGTAGACCTCTTCTTCAGACCTGCTAATTCCTGCATGATACCTTGTATCACGGCTGCCTGTTGTTCCTGATGGACCTGTTGTTGCTGACTGATGCTCTGGAACAATGCAGTATTCTGGTCCTGCTGATCTTGTTGTTGCTGTGTGAGCTGCTGGATGATGTTATCTTGTTGTTGCTGTTGTAGAACCTGTTGCTCTTTGAATGCTTCCCACATGCCCCCGATGTTCTCAGCTTTCTCGGCGGCCTCCCCAACCCTATCTGTGTTGTGTTAACTCATGTAAGTGATCTTAACTCCTGTTAAAAAATAAATAAAAAGAATTTAAAATAAAAAAAAAGAATAAACAATGTTATCATTGTTTTTTTTTATCGATCGACTATGTCGATTACTTTCTATTTTCCGTCCTGGTCAAGACGCTAAACTGAATGTTTTTTTTTCAAAATTAATAAAAAAGAATAAAAATAAAAATAAAAAAAAGAATAAACAATGTTATCATTGTTTTTTTTTATCGTTCGACTTTGTCGACTAATTTCTATTTTCCGTTTTTTTTTTCTTTAAAAAATAAATAAAAAGAATTTAAAATAAAAAAAAAGAATAAACAATGTTATCATTGTTTTTTTATCGATCGACTATGTCGATCACTTTCTATTTTCCGTCCTGGTCAAGACGCTAAACTGATTGTTTTTTTTTTTTAATAAATAAAAAGAAATAAAAAAAAAAAAAAAAAGAATAAGCAATGTTATCATTGTTTTTTTATCGTTCGACTTTGTCGACTAATTTCTATTTTCCGTTTTTTTTTCCTTTAAAAAATAAATAAAAAGAATTTAAAAAAAAAAGAATAAACAATGTTATCATTGTTTTTTTATCGATCGACTATGTCGATCACTTTCTATTTTCCGTCCTGGTCAAGACGCTAAACTGATTGTTTTTTTTTTTCAAAATTAATAAAAAAGAATAAAAAAAAAAAAAAATAAAAAAATAGAATAAACAATGTTATCATTGTTTTTTTTTATCGTTCGACTTTGTTGACTATTTTCTATTTTCCATTTTTTTCTTTAAAAAATAAATAAAAAGAATTTAAAAAAAAAAAAAAAAAAAAAGAATAAACAATATTATCATTGTTTTTTTATCGATCGACTATATCGATCACTTTCTATTTTCCGTCCTGGTCAAGACGCTAAACTGATTGTTTTTTTTTTTTCAAAATTAATAAAAAAGAATATAAAAAAAATACAAAAAAAAGAATAAACAATGTTATCATTGTTTTTTTTTATCGTTCGACTTTGTCGACTAATTTCTATTTTCCGTTTTTTTTCTTTAAAATAAATAAAAAGAATTTAAAATAAAAAAAAAGAATAAACAATGTTATCATTGTTTTTTTTATCGATCGACTATGTCGATCACTTTCTATTTTCCGTCCTGGTCAAGACGCTAAACTGATTGTTTTTTTTTTTTAATAAATAAAAAGAAATAAAAAAAAAAAAAAAAGAATAAGCAATGTTATCATTGTTTTTTTATCGTTCGACTTTGTCGACTAATTTCTATTTTCCGTTTTTTTTTTCCTTTAAAAAATAAATAAAAAGAATTTAAAAAAAAAAGAATAAACAATGTTATCATTGTTTTTTTATCGATCGACTATGTCGATTACTTTCTATTTTCCGTCCTGGTCAAGACGCTAAACTGATTGTTTTTTTTTTTCAAAATTAACAAAAAAGAATAGAAAAAAAAAAAAAATAAAAAAATAGAATAAACAATGTTATCATTTTTTTTTATCGTTCGACTTTGTTGACTATTTTCTATTTTCCATTTTTTTCTTTAAAAAATAAATAAAAAGAATTTAAAAAAAAAAAAAAAAAAAAGAATAAACAATATTATCATTGTTTTTTTATCGATCGACTATGTCGATCACTTTCTATTTTCAGTCCTGGTCAAGACGCTAAACTGATTGTTTTTTTTTTTTTCAAAATTAATAAAAAAGAATATAAAAAAAATACAAAAAAAAGAATAAACAATGTTATCATTGTTTTTTTTTATCGTTCGACTTTGTCGACTAATTTCTATTTTCCGTTTTTTTCTTTAAAAAATAAATAAAAAGAATTTAAAATAAAAAAAAAGAATAAACAATGTTATCATTGTTTTCTTATCGATCGACTATGTCGATCGCTTTCTATTTTCCGTCCTGGTCAAGACGCTAAACTGATTGTTTTTTTTTCAAAATTAATTTAAAAAAAAAAAATATAAAAAAAATAAAAAAAAAGAATAAACAATGTTATCATTGTTTTTTTTTATCGTTCGACTTTGTCGACTAATTTCTATTTTCCGTTTTTTTTCTTTAAAAATAAATAAAAAGAATTTAAAAAAAAAAGATTAAACAATGTTATCATTGTTTTTTTATCGATCGACTATGTCGATTACTTTCTATTTTCCGTCCTGGTCAAGACGCTAAACTGATTGTTTTTTTTTTTTTCAAAATTAATAAAAAAGAATATAAAAAAAAAACAAAAAAAAAAAGAATAAACAATGTTATCACTGTTTTTTTTATCGTTCGACTTTGTCGACTAATTTTTATTTTCCGTTTTTTTTTTCTTTAAAAAATAAATAATAAGAATTTAAAAAAAAAAAAAAAAGAATAAACAATGTTATCATTGTTTTTTTATCGATCGACTATGTCGATCACTTTCTATTTTCCGTCCTGGTCAAGACGCTAAACTGATTGTTTTTTCTTTAAAATAATTAAAAGGATTTAAAAAAAAAAAAAAAAAAAAAAAAGAATAAACAATGTTATCATTGTTTTTTTTTCTATCGATCGACTATGTCGATTAATTTCTATTTTCCGTCCCGATCGAGACGCTAAACTGATTGTTTCCTTTTTTTTTAAATAATAAATAAAAAAAAAAAAAAAAAAAAAAAAAAGAGCATCTCCCTGCTATCCTCATATCCCCACAATAATATTATACCTTTTCATTTTCTCTTTCCTTTTCTGGTCTTTTTCTTTTTTTCTTTTTTTCCTTTTTCATACAACGTTTTTTATTTATATTTTTTTTTTTTTTTATTTTTTTCATGTTTGATTATTTCCTCTTCATATTTTTTTTTTTCTTTTCTTTCTTTTTTTTTTTTTTTCTCTGCCTCTCTCTTAATTCTGTTCGTTTCTTTGAAACGAAAATTCATTTGAATATTATTCCTTGGTCAGCAACAGTCATTGTCGCCCTCTGGGCCTGTTAAAAAAAGAAAAAAAATAAAAAGAAAGTTTACATCGGGAATAGGGTAGGAGCCAAAAGCTCCCAGTCCGTTACTTCCCACTTTATCGAAATTCAGGGCTACGACGGTGTTTGGGTCGACGCCAGACATTTTTGTTGATCGCAGCTAGTTTTACTGGCGCACAGGGAAATAGATAACATGACATAATAAATAACGGCTCTTAATCTGAATAGTTTCTTCTCCGACTTCGTCGGTGCAAAAAAAAAAAAAAAAATATATATATAAATAAAAAACGTTGTATGAAAAAGGAAAAAAAAGAAAAAAAAAAGACCAGAAAAGGAAAGAGAAAATGAAAAGGTATAATATTATTGTGGGGATATGAGGGATAGCAGGGAGATGCTCTTTTTTTTTTTTTTTTTTTTTCTTATTTATTATTTAAAAAAAGGAAACAATCAGTTTAGCGTCTCGATCAGGACGGAAAATAGAAAGTAATCGACATAGTTGATCGATAGAAAAAAAACAATGATAACATTGTTTATTATTTTTTTTTTTTTTTTTTTTTAAAATCCTTTTAATTATTTTAAAGAAAAAACAATCTGTTTAGCGTCTTGACCAGGACGGAAAATAGAAAGTAATCGACATAGTCGATCGATAAAAAAAAACAATGATAACATTGTTTATTCTTTTTTTTTTTTATTTTTTTTATATTCTTTTTTATTAATTTTGAAAAAAAAACAATCAGTTTAGCGTCTTGACCAGGACGGAAAATAGAAAGTAGTCGACATAGTCGATCGATAAAAAAAACAATGATAACATTGTTTATTCTTTTTTTTGTATTTTTTTATATTCTTTTTTATTAATTTTGAAAAAAAAACAATCAGTTTAGCGTCTTGACCAGGACGGAAAATAGAAAGTGATCGACATAGTCGATTGATAAAAAAACAATGATAACATTGTTTATTCCTTTTTTTTTTTTTTTTTTAATTCTTTTTATTAATTTTTAAAGAAAAAACAATCAGTTTAGCGTCCTGACCAGGACGGAAAATAGAAAGTAATCGACATAGTCGATCGATAAAAAAAACAATGATAACATTGTTTATTCTTTTTTTTTTTTTTTTTTTAATTCTTTTTATTTATTTTTAAAAAGAAAAAAAATATCTATTTTACTTTTTATTGTTTCCCATCTACTTTTTATTTTCTCTAACTCCTGGGCAGCAAGAAGGAAAGTAGTTAAGTACTTCTGGGTGTTTGGCATCACCCCCCATAGTGAGCAAGTACAACAGGTAGCATTGGTAGTCTGTTGATCCTGAGTGATCCCAGCTACAGTTTTGTTTTTCTTTCTTTTTTTTTAGAAGAAGATCAGGACATCCAAGCACTGCTGGATAGTTGCTGAATGCAGGGCCTGCCTGTGGCATTATAATAACAGGCTAAGTCATTTGTAGTTCATAGTTTACCTTTGATTTTATAACTTCACATAGGTACTATGAACGATGAGAGATCCAGTGAGATCACTCAGGGTCTAGTAGAGACCACCAATGTTGTGCGTTGATAGGCAAGGTGACCAACCTTGACATTCTTTCTTTCTCTCCTGTTGTGACAAACACAAAATACACACACAGCTTACAGTGTGTTCTTTGTGTATGTTTTCTTCAGGTGTGAGTAGTTTTTTTGTTCTTGCTTTTCAGGGAGGGCCTTAGCCAAAAGCTAACAGTCCAAATCTCACCTGGTAATTCAACCCAAAAAGGTAAGCCTCAGAAAATGAAAAATAAAAAGGAACACGGGTTTTGTGGTTTTATGGTCAGGGAAAGGGACAGTTTTTTTTTAAAGTACACATCATCCGAAGGCAACGGCACTATCAGCATAATTTGTTGGGTTGAGTGGACATAATAATGGGGATGGGACCTGCCTGCGTTAGCCATGCCTACTGCGAGTTTGCAATGCATGTTACCAGAGTACACCACGAGGAGGTGCAGGACAGACTTCGTACCCCAATTTACAGAGACCCGTTAGTCGAGAGGTAGTACCTCCACCTTATATCCCAGAGGTACCCGGCTCGAATCCCACGACCTTTTTTTTTTTTACCCAAAACCTGATGGAAAAAGAGAGCGTGACAAAGGCAATTCAAAATAAGACGTGGCAAAAGTGTCAAAACACATGCATACGGCAATCAGAGTTTTCTTTTTAGAGAGGGATAAACATTGTTGAACAAGTCAGTGGCCAGTAAGTCAGTCAGAATCTGTCGTTGAAGTTGGATTTCGATAAAGTGGGAAGTAACGGACTGGGAGCTTTTGGCTCCTGCCCTATTCCCGATGTAAACTTTCTTTTTATTTTTATTTTTTTTAACAGGCCCAAAGGGCGACAATGATGGTTGCTGACCAAGGAATAATATTCAAATGAATTTTCGTTTCAAAGAAACGAACAGAATTAAGAGAGAGGCAGAGGAAAAAAAAAAAAAAAAAGAAAGAAAAGAAAAGAAAAAAAAAAATGAAGAGGAAATAATCAAACATGAAAAAAAAAAAAAAAAAAAATATATATATATAAATAAAAAACGTTGTATGAAAAAGGAAAAAAAAGAAAAAAAAAAGACCAGAAAAGGAAAGAGAAAATGAAAAGGTATAATATTATTGTGGGGATATGAGGGATAGCAGGGAGATGCTCTTTTTTTTTTTTTTTTTTTTTTTTCTTATTTATTATTTAAAAAAAGGAAACAATCAGTTTAGCGTCTCGATCAGGACGGAAAATAGAAATTAATCGACATAGTTGATCGATAGAAAAAAAAAACTATGATAACATTGTTTATTCATTTTTTTTTTTTTTTTTTTTTTTTTAAATCTTTTTAATTACTTTAAAGAAAAAACAATCAGTTTAGCGTCTTGACCAGGACGGAAAATAGTAAGTAATCGACATAGTCGATCGATAAAAAAAAAACAATGATAACATTGTTTATTCCTTTTTTTTTTTTTTTATTCTTTTTATTTATTTTTAAAGAAAAAACAATCAGTTTAGCGTCCTGACCAGGACGGAAAATAGAAAGTAATCGACATAGTCGATCGATAAAAAAAACAATGATAACATTGTTTATTCTTTTTTTTTTTTTTTTATTTTAATTCTTTTTATTTATTTTTTAAAAAGAAAAAAAATGGAAAATAGAAATTAGTCAACAAAGTCGAACGATAAAAAAAAACAATGATAACATTGTTTATTCTTTTTTTTTTTATTTTTTTTATATTCTTTTTTATTAATTTTGAAAAAAAAAACAATCAGTTTAGCGTCTTGACCAGGACGGAAAATAGAAAGTAATCGACATAGTCGATCGATAAAAAAACAATGATAACATTGTTTATTCTTTTTTTTTTTTTTATTTTAAATTCTTTTTATTTATTTTTAAAGAAAAAAAAACGGAAATTAGAAATTAGTCGACAAAGTCGAACGATAAAAAAAAACAAGGATAACATTGTTTATTCTTTTTTTTGTATTTTTTTATATTCTTTTTTATTAATTTTGAAAAAAAAACAATCAGTTTAGCGTCTTGACCAGGACGGAAAATAGAAAGTAATCGACATAGTCGATCGATAAAAAAAACAATGATAACATTGTTTATTCTTTTTTTTTTTTTTTTTTTTTAAATTCTTTTTATTAATTTTTTAAAGAAAAAAAACGGAAAATAGAAATTAGTCAACAAAGTCGAACGATAAAAAAAAACAATGATAACATTGTTTATTCTTTTTTTTTATTTTTTTTTTTTTGATATTTTTTTTTTATTTTGAAAAAAAAAACAATCAGTTTAGCGTCTTGACCAGGACGGAAAATAGAAAGCAATCGACATAGTCGATCGATAAAAAAAACAATGATAACATTGTTTATTCTTTTTTTTGTATTTTTTTTATATTCTTTTTTATTAATTTTGAAAAAAAAAACAATCAGTTTAGCGTCTTGACCAGGACGGAAAATAGAAAGTAATCGACATAGTCGATCGATAAAAAAAACAATGATAACATTGTTTATTCTTTTTTTTTTTTTTTTTTTAAATTCTTTTTATTTATTTTTTAAAAGAAAAAAAACGGAAAATAGAAATTAGTCAACAAAGTCGAACGATAAAAAAAAAACAATGATAACATTGTTTATTCTTTTTTTTTATTTTTTTTTTTTTAATATTTTTTTTTTATTTTGAAAAAAAAAAACAATCAGTTTAGCGTCTTGACCAGGACGGAAAATAGAAAGTAATCGACATAGTCGATCGATAAAAAAAAACAATGATAACATTGTTTATTCTTTTTTTTTATTTTAAATTCTTTTTATTCATTTTTTAAAGAAAAAAAACGGAAAATAGAAATTAGTCGACAAAGTCGAACGATAAAAAAAAAAACAATGATAACATTGTTTATTCTTTTTTTTTTTGTATTTTTTTTAATATTCTTTTTTATTTATTTTGAAAAAAAAAAAACAATCAGTTTAGCGTCTTGACCAGGACGGAAAATACAAAGTGATCGACATAGTCGATCGATAAAAAAACAATGATAACATTGTTTATTCTTTTTTTTTATTTTAAATTCTTTTTATTTATTTTTTAAAGAAAAAAAAAACGGAAAATAGAAATTAGTCGACAAAGTCGAACGATAAAAAAAACAATGATAACATTGTTTATTCTTTTTTTTGTATTTTTTTATATTCTTTTTTATTAATTTTGAAAAAAAAAAACAATCAGTTTAGCGTCTTGACCAGGACGGAAAATAGAAAGTGATCGACATAGTCGATCGATAAAAAAACAATGATAACATTGTTTATTTTTTTTTTTTTATTTTAAATTCTTTTTATTTATTCTTTAAAGAAAAGAAACGGAAAATAGAAATTAGTCGACAAAGTCGAACGATAAAAAAAAAACAATGATAACATTGTTTATTCTTTTTTTTTTTTTTTTTTTATATTCTTTTTTATTAATTTTGAAAAAAAACAATCAGTTTAGCGTCTTGACCAGGACGGAAAATAGAAAGTGATCGACATAGTCGATCGATAAAAAAACAATGATAACATTGTTTATTTTTTTTTTTTTATTTTAAATTCTTTTTATTTATTCTTTAAAGAAAAGAAACGGAAAATAGAAATTAGTCGACAAAGTCGAACGATAAAAAAAAAACAATGATAACATTGTTTATTCTTTTTTTTTTTTTTTTTTTATATTCTTTTTTATTAATTTTGAAAAAAAACAATCAGTTTAGCGTCTTGACCAGGACGGAAAATAGAAAGTGATCGACATAGTCGATCGATAAAAAAACAATGATAACATTGTTTATTCTTTTTTTTTATTTTAGATTCTTTTTATTTATTTTTTAAAGAAAAAAAAAACGGAAAATAGAAATTAGTCGACAAAGTCGAACGATAAAAAAAAACAAAGATAACATTGTTTATTCTTTTTTTTGTATTTTTTTATATTCTTTTTTATTAATTTTGAAAAAAAAAAACAATCAGTTTAGCGTCTTGACCAGGACGGAAAATAGAAAGTGATCGACATAGTCGATCGATAAAAAAACAATGATAACATTGTTTATTTTTTTTTTTTTATTTTAAATTCTTTTTATTTATTCTTTAAAGAAAAGAAACGGAAAATAGAAATTAGTCGACAAAGTCGAACGATAAAAAAAAAACAATGATAACATTGTTTATTCTTTTTTTTTTTTTTTTTTTATATTCTTTTTTATTAATTTTGAAAAAAAACAATCAGTTTAGCGTCTTGACCAGGACGGAAAATAGAAAGTGATCGACATAGTCGATCGATAAAAAAACAATGATAACATTGTTTATTCTTTTTTATTTATTTTAAATTCTTTTTATTTATTTTTTAAAGAAAAAAAACGGAAAATAGAAATTAGTCAACAAAGTCGAACAATAAAAAAAAAACCAATGATAACATTGTTTATTCTTTTTTTTTTTTTTTTTTTTTTATATTCTTTTTTATTAATTTTGAAAAAAAAAAACAATCAGTTTAGCGTCTTGACCAGGACGGAAAATAGAAAGTAATCGACATAGTCGATCGATAAAAAAACAATGATAACATTGTTTATTCTTTTTTTTTATTTTAAATTCTTTTTATTTATTATTTAAAGAAAAGAAACGGAAAATAGAAATTAGTCGACAAAGTCGAACGATAAAAAAAAAACAATGATAACATTGTTTATTCTTTTTTTTTTTTTTTTTATATTCTTTTTATTAATTTTTTAAAAAAAAAAAAAAAAACAATCAGTTTAGCGTCTTGACCAGGACGGAAAACTGGAAGTAATCGACATAGTCGATCGATAAAAAAAACAATGATAACATTGTTTCATCTTTTATATTTTTTAATTTTTTTTTATATTTGAAGAAAAGAAAGAAGAAAAAAAAAAAAAAAAAAAAAAAAACAAGCGGAATTGATCATAATGGGTGGCAGGGGTTGATATAACTTCATTTGAAAATTCTTCTTTTTTAATTTCTTTTTTTTTGAAATTTTTTTTTTTATTTAACAGGAGTTAAGATCACTTACATGAGTTAACACAACACAGATACGAGAGTAGCAAAATGAGGTAACACTACCAATTCAACAAAAAATAATCAGGATCGGACACAAGGAGGAGAGTTCATTCTACCTCTCACTGTCCTTGCTGGTATCTTAAGTGTCTTGGTATCTCTTGTGTGTCGGTATCTCGGAAGTGCTGGTATCTCGTATGTGCGTTGGTATCTCTTGCGTGTTGGTATCTCTTGCACATAATAAAAAAAAAAAAAATATTGAGTTAACATGATCAGTTTTATTTATCATCAGAGACAGACCGGAACTATTTGAAAATAAAATGTAGATGGGAAACAGTGAAAATTAAAATGAATGATAAAATTAAATGAGATTTATGACATAACAGACCAGATAGAGAGTAATAAAGGGAAAAGGAAAACGGAAAGGGTTCATTCACTTAGTTAAAGTTAAGACCGATTAGTCAGTTTAAGGTCTTGACTAGGACCAACAAAAAAAAAAAAAAAATATAAATAAATAAATAAATAACGATCAAGCTGAGCTGATCTTGTTTTTATTAAAATAAGGGGAGCGGGAGGGATGGAAGGAATAAAGGAAAAAAAAAGAAAAGGTCGATCAATTGGATCTGGTCGTCGAGAAGAAGAAGACAATTATTTTAAAGGTCGATCGGCATAGCCGATCGTTGAGAAAAATAACCAGATATAAATACAATCAGTTTAAATAAAAAAAAAAAAAAAAATAAATAAATAAAAAAAAAAAAAAAGTTTAACGATCAAGCTGAGCTGATCTTGTTTTTATTAAAATAAGGGGAGCGGGAGGGATGGAAGGAATAAAGGAAAAAAAAAGGTAAGACTCTGTTGTTGAAGTTGGATAAGAGATTTGGGAGAATTTCGATAAAGTGGGAAGTAACGGACTGGGAGCTTTTGGCTCCTGCCCTATTCCCGATGTAAACTTTCTTTTTATTTTTTATTTTTTTTAACAGGCCCAAAGGGCGACAATGATGGTTGCTGACCAAGGAATAATATTCAAATGAATTTTCGTTTCAAAGAAACGAACAGAATTAAGAGAGAGGCAGAGAAAAAAAAAAAAAAAAGAAAGAAAAGGAAAAAAAAAAAAAATGAAGAGGAAATAATCAAACATGAAAAAAAAAAAAAAAATATATATATATACTGTAAAGGGAAATATTCTTGTGGGGAAAAACCCGCGAGTTTTTATTATTTTTTCTGAATCCGCGAGAATATTTCCCCGCGGGAATATTTCCCTGCAAGCATACTTCTTTTCTAGCCATTTTTTTGTTCTTTTTTGTGAAGAAAATATGTGTGCTACGAAGGAAAGTTTCAGCAAAAATTATTTTTATTGTGCAGTATGGTAGTTTTTTATTGTGTTTGCTTGGAGAATAATGCTTTGTTCTATGATGGAAGCACAAAGATTTCTTAGATTCCTGATCAACTGGCTGGCTTTCACAAAAATCCTCTGTGGCAGGGAAATATTCTTGTGGGGAAAAACCCGCAAGTTTGAAAAAAAATCTCCAAATCCGCGAGAATATTTCCCCGCGGGAATATTTCCCCGCAAGAATATTTCCCCGCGAGAATATTTCCCTTTACAGTATATAAATAAAAAACGTTGTATGAAAAAGGAAAAAAAAGAAAAAAAAAAGACCAGAAAAGGAAAGAGAAAATGAAAAGGTATAATATTATTGTGGGGATATGAGGGATAGCAGGGAGATGCTCTTTTTTTTTTTTTTTTTTTTTTTTTCCATTTCAACAGGTTATTTACTGAAATATTTGTTCTAAAAGTTGCTAAGTATCTCTCACTTAGAAATTTTTTTATTTTTTTATTTTCAGCTCAATTAGCTACAAAGTGTTTCTACTAAGTGTTTCTCACTTAGATTTTTTTTTTGCTTTTCAGCTCCTTAAAAGCTGCTAAGTATTTCTGCTAAGTGTTTCTTAAAGAATAAAAAAAAAAAAAAAAAAAAAAGGAATAAACAATGTTATCATTGTTTTTTTTCTATCGATCGACTATGTCGATCACTTTCAATTTTCCGTCCTGGTCAGGACGCTAAACTGATTGTTTTTTCTTTAAAAATAAATAAAAAGAATAAAAAAAAAAAAAAAAAAAAAAGGAATAAACAATGTTATCATTGTTTTTTTTCTATCGATCGACTATGTCGATCACTTTCAATTTTCCGTCCTGGTCAGGACGCTAAACTGATTGTTTTTTCTTTAAAAATAAATAAAAAGAATAAAAAAAAAAAAAAAAAAAAAAGGAATAAACAATGTTATCATTGTTTTTTTTCTATCGATCGACTATGTCGATTAATTTCTATTTTCCGTCCTGATCGAGACGCTAAACTGATTGTTTCTTTTTTTAAATAATAAATAAAAAAAAAAAGAAAAAAAAAAAAAAAAAAAGAGCATCTCCCTGCTATCCTCATATCCCCACAATAATATTATACCTTTTCATTTTCTCTTTCCTTTTCTGGTCTTTTTTTTTTCTTTTTTTCCTTTTTCATACAACGTTTTTTATTTATATTTTATTTTTTTTTTTTTTTTTTCATGTTTGATTATTTCCTCTTCATATTTTTTTTCTATTCTTTCTTTTTTTTTTTTTTTTTTTTTTTTTTTTTCTCTACCTCTCTCTTAATTCTGTTCGTTTCTTTGAAACGAAAATTCATTTGAATATTATTCCTTGGTCAGCAACCATCATTGTCGCCCTTTGGGCCTGTTAAAAAAAAAAAAAAAAATAAAAAGAAAGTTTACATCGGGAATAGGGCAGGAGCCAAAAGCTCCCAGTCCGTTACTTCCCACCTTTTCGAAATTCCACTTAGAATCTTATTGTTATGTTCGTTTTCTATCCCTTCTCCTATCCCTTTTGTTCAAAAAAAGCGGGAGGAAATTCTCTCATTCACGCTAAGATGCACTCTGAACTTTGATTTTTTGATCTGAGTGTGAGGGAATGACCTGTTAGTGCATTGGGCATAAGCTGGGCTGCAGTTTAGATGTCTTAGGTGTTAATAAGGGGTTCCTCTTAGCATTTTTCTTTGTTCCCACCTTATGATTTTCTTGAAGAAAAAAAAATAGAGGTCATAATGGTGCTTCCCTCTGGAAGGGTTGTAAGCCATGGTGTCCAACTAAATTAAAGGACAAGTCTGGGATAATCCCTGCCAGAGGGGCGAGTATTCTACCATGGTTGAAATACTCTGGCAACTGATCTTCGATTTTATGTTGTTTGTTAGCTGCTGGTGTATCTTGATTATGTGTTGATACTTGCATTTTTTAATTTGTAATCTTCTATTACAATTCTCTTTCTGTTCTGGTCTGTTGCTTCATTTGTCTTGTTTAACTTCAGTTATATCCATTTTACTTTTTATTGTTTCCCATCTACTTTTTATTTTCTATTAGTTCTGGTCAGAAACTCCTGGGCAGCAAGAAGGAAAGCAGTTTAGTACTTCTGGGTGTTTGGCATCACCCCCCATAGTGAGCAAGTACAACAGGTAGCATTGGTAGTCTGTTGATCCTGAGTGATCCCAGCTACAGTTTTGTTTTTCTTTCTTTTTTTTAGAAGAAGATCAGGACATCCAAGCACTGCTGGATAGTTGCTGAATGCAGGGCCTGCCTGTGGCATTATAATAACAGGCTAAGTCATTTGTAGTTCATAGTTTACCTTTGATTTTATAACTTCACATAGGTACTATGAACGATGAGAGATCCAGTGGGATCACTCAGGGTCTAGTAGAGACCACCAATGTTGTGCGTTGATAGGCAAGGTGACCAACCTTGACATTCTTTCTTTTCTCTCCTGTTGTGACAAACACAAAATACACACACAGCTTACAGTGTGTTCTTTGTGTATGTTTTCTTCAGGTGTGAGTAGTTTTTTTGTTCTTGCTCTTCAGGGAGGGCCTTAGCCAAAAGCTAACAGTCCAAATCTCACCTGGTAAACTCAACTCTTTAAAAAAAGGAAACAATCAGTTTAGCGTCTCGATCAGGACGGAAAATAGAAAGTAATCGACATAGTTGATCGATAGAAAAGGAATAGGGGCAGTGAACTTTTGGTTCAGGCCCTTCCCATCGAACAGGACGAAGACTTCTAAAACCTGAGATGAACCAATTGAGTTGAAACAAACAAATAACAGAGACGCAACACATACCGGAACATCATCGCAAGCAATGCTTCGGACCTCCGTCGACCTTCGTTCTTCCGGCGGCAAAGGGAAACAAGAAAGAACGGGCAATGGGACAAACCTGTTAGTTGGTGTTGTGTTGTTGTTAAAAACAAAAACATAAACGCCAGGAAGTTCGACAACGAAGACATCGACATCGATCGCTGCTCTGCAGATGTCCGGCGTGTTTGTCTTTTCTTTAAAAAATAAATAAAAAGAATTTAAAATAAAAAAAAAGAATAAACAATGTTATCATTGTTTTTTTATCGATCGACTATGTCGATCACTTTCTATTTTCCGTCCTGGTCAAGACGCTAAACTGATTGTTTTTTTTTATAAATAAAAAGAAATAAAAAAAAAAAAAAAAGAATAAACAATGTTATCATTGTTTTTTTATCGTTCGACTTTGTCGACTAATTTCTATTTTCAGTTTTTTTTTTCTTTAAAAAATAAATAAAAAAAGAATTTAAAATAAAAAAAAAAGAATAAACAATGTTATCATTGTTTTCTTATCGATCGACTATGTCGATTACTTTCTATTTTCCGTCCTGGTCAAGACGCTAAACTGATTGTTTTTTTTTTCAAAATTAATAAAAAAGAATAAAAAAAAAAAAAATAAAAAAAAGAATAAACAATGTTATCATTGTTTTTTTTCATCGTTCGACTTTGTCGACTAATTTCTATTTTCCGTTTTTTTTTTCTTTAAAAAATAAATAAAAAGAATTTAAAATAAAAAAAAAGAATAAACAATGTTATCATTGTTTTTTTATCGATCGACTATGTCGATCACTTTCTATTTTCCGTCCTGGTCAAGACGCTAAACTGATTGTTTTTTTTTCAAAATTAATAAAAAAGAATTTAAAAAAAATAAAAAAAAAAGAATAAACAATGTTATCATTGTTTTTTTTTTTATCGTTCGACTTTGTTGACTAATTTCTATTTTCCGTTTTTTTTTCTTTTTAAAAAATAAATAAAAAGAATTTAAAAAAAAAAAAAAAAAAGAATAAACAATGTTATCATTGTTTTTTTTATCGATCGACTATGTCGATTACTTTCTATTTTCCGTCCTGGTCAAGACGCTAAACTGATTGTTTTTTTTTTTTTTCAAAATTAATAAAAAAGAATATAAAAAAAATACAAAAAAAAGAATAAACAATGTTATCATTGTTTTTTTTTATCGTTCGACTTTGTCGACTAATTTCTATTTTCCGTTTTTTTTTCTTTAAAAAATAAATAAAAAGAATTTAAAATAAAAAAAAAGAATAAACAATATTATCATTGTTTTCTTATCGATCGACTATGTCGATCGCTTTCTATTTTCCGTCCTGGTCAAGACGCTAAACTGATTGTTTTTTTTTTCAAAATTAATTAAAAAAAATATAAAAAAAATAAAAAAAAAGAATAAACAATGTTATCATTGTTTTTTTACCGTTCGACTTTGTCGACTAATTTCTATTTTCCGTTTTTTTTTCTTTAAAAAATAAATAAAAAGAATTTAAAAAAAAAAAAAAAAGATTAAACAATGTTATCATTGTTTTTTTATCGATCGACTATGTCGATTACTTTCTATTTTCCGTCCTGGTCAAGACGCTAAACTGATTGTTTTTTTTTTCAAAATTAATAAAAAAGAATATAAAAAAAAAACAAAAAAAAAAAGAATAAACAATGTTATCACTGTTTTTTTTTTATCGTTCGACTTTGTCGACTAATTTTTATTTTCCGTTTTTTTTTCTTTAAAAAATAAATAATAAGAATTTAAAAAAAAAAAAAAAGAATAAACAATGTTATCATTGTTTTTTTATCGATTGACTATGTCGATCACTTTCTATTTTCCGTCCTGGTCAAGACGCTAAACTGATTGTTTTTTCTTTAAAATAATTAAAAGGATTTAAAAAAAAAAAAAAAAAAAAAAAAAAAAAGAATAAACAATGTTATCATTGTTTTTTTTTCTATCGATCGACTATGTCGATTAATTTCTATTTTCCGTCCCGATCGAGACGCTAAACTGATTGTTTCCTTTTTTTTAAATAATAAATAAAAAAAAAAAAAAAAAGAGCATCTCCCTGCTATCCTCATATCCCCACAATAATATTATACCTTTTCATTTTCTCTTTCCTTTTCTGGTCTTTTTTTTTTTTTTTTTTTCTTCTTTTTTTTCCTTTTTCATACAACGTTTTTTATTTATATTTTATTTTTTTTTTTATTTTTTTCATGTTTGATTATTTCCTCTTCATATTTTTTTTTTTTTTTTTCTTTTCTTTTCTTTCTTTTTTTTTTTTTTTTTTTTCTCTGCCTCTCTCTTAATTCTGTTCGTTTCTTTGAAACGAAAATTCATTTGAATATTATTCCTTGGTCAGCAACAGTCATTGTCGCCCTCTGGGCCTGTTAAAAAAAATAAAAATAAAAAGAAAGTTTACATCGGGAATAGGGCAGGAGCCAAAAGCTCCCAGTCCGTTACTTCCCACTCTATCGAATTCTACACTGTGTTAATTGTTTTTTCCCCAAGGTTCAACCTTGGGAAGAGAAGTAAAAAATTCCGTCAATGTTGGCCTTCCTGTTCGAAGGTGCGCACCAATGACGATAAATAGAGTGGGGGGAGAAAACCTTTGATCCAACTGGATCCCTTCACGAGCTGACATTGCCATGTGAAGTTAAATATTCTGGCGATGCCAGCTCAGGCGACTTAGCCTGCTTTTTTCTTTAAATAAAAAAAATAAAAAGATACCAACAGGTGGGGTGATGGGTTGCGCCACTGCAATCCAGTCACAAAAAGAAACAAAGGTAATCTCAAGGGTTCTCGACCCTTGGCTCTCCCTGCGCAAGCATCGCATGGAGGGTGACGCTAAGCACCCGGGGGGTACGAAACAAACTTTCCCCCTGCTGTCCTGTTTGAAATAAAAAAAAAAACAAAGGGATAGAAGTAAACAGAATACGTTACACCTCAACAGGTGACGCTAAACACCCAGGGGATACAAACCAAACTTTCCCCCCGTTGCCCTGTTTGAAATAAATTAAAAAAAGAACAAGAAAACAGAATACAATACTCAGCAATCAGACTCGTTCACTCGCTTCGCCAGAGCCGTTCGAGCCGATGCTCATGTAAGATGAGTAGGATGACTGTGCACTTAAAGATTGTGAGTCCGAATCAGAGGATTCACATCGCTTTCGCTTCTTCTTGACTGTCTTTGCTGCTGGCTTTGCTGCTACTTTCTTTGCTGCTGGCTTTGCTGCTGCTTTCTTCGCTGCTGGCTTTGCTGCTGGCTTTGATGATTGCGAGGTTGGTTTCCGACAACTTCGTTTGTTGTGACCTTTAGCGTCGCAGTTGGAGCACGTCAGGGTCCTTGATTCACCGTTGGAGCGAATCCGAACCTTTCTTTTTCTCCCGACACCCTTCTGCACAACAGGGGGTTTCGTGCCGTCGAATTGAAGCTGTCCGGTAGGTATCGCCTGTGGGTACACAGAGACGCGGTAGAGCTCTCTGTAGCTGCTCATTCTGGTGTAGGGAGGCAAAGAGGTTTCGTGAGTAAAGACATTATTGCGCTGATGTGTCAATACTCTGACTGTGTGGATGCAAGGTAGGTTGTGGCGGAGGAAATCAGGACAGCCACACACTAATGTTCCATCTTTCAGACACACCAACCACCCGTGTTCTCGTCGGTTCCCATTGTCCTTCACCCAGTGGTGTGACAGCATGGTTGTTTGCTGCGGTTGCACTCCCCCAAACGAACAACTCCACTGTCGGAACCGGATAGTTCGCAGGAACGTCAGCATGCATCTCGCGTCGGCTGGCGTAGGTGTCCGTTGTCCAACAACGGGTGTCCTTTATCACAGATAAAAGACTCCCTTGCCGAGTCTCCTTGAACACGGCGTTGACGCATTCCGACGCGTTGGAGGTGTAGGTGTTGCATCTGGGGACACCCGAAGGCCAGTAAGCGTCTGACCAGCTTTCAAGGTTTGACTTAAGCAGATAACGATGGGCACGTTTTCCGTACTTGTCCTTTATCCCTTGAAGGCACGTCTCGGCCTCTGTTTCAATGCTTAGCTTGCTAATCTTCCACACTAACAACGTCGCATCAACCTTCGGTATCTTGGTCTGGCTGGCCACGTTGCCAACCAAGTGCTGCACGCACAAAGCATGGTGCAACACGACTCCGTGCAGGGAGGTGTCGGACTCCAGCCCCTTCTGCCTGTCGGAAATCAAGACGAACCTTTTCAGTCGGTCGCCAAAATGGTTCTTCAGGTGGGTGTGGTGGTATGCCCATCCCTCGTGGTTTTCGACCACTCCAACCGAGTAGGCTAAAGGCATAACATGCCTTTCGGCGTCGATCCCCACGGTGATGAACAAGCACCCACCAAACGGACCCGTCAGACTGCATGCATCGCTGCAGATGACAGGTGCCAGGTGCTCAGCTGTTTCTGGCCTCACAAAAGACCAAAACACCCTCTCAAAGGCACCATCATCTCTCTTCTCGATGTTCCAGTACATCTGGCTGTTGCGCTGTTGGAGGTCGGTGAGGTACGGTGCTATCAGGCCGTACTGCTCGCCCATCAACCCGTGGACCTTCTCCTTGGCCTTCTCCAGACCCCTCTCCACAGTCTTTTTGGGGACCGCAACGTCGCGGAATGACTTTAAGTCAATTGCCGCTTGTTTCGGCCCGTAGTCAAACTGACTGGCTACCTTCTCTTCCAAAATACTGGAAATCCAGTCCGACGTGCCATCGCAGCCCCACCTCGCTTCCCCAGGTGCGCAAGTGTGACTCTCCACCTTCGTCACGCGGCACTCCCCCTCCACCACCTTTGCCTTCACCGTCCATTGGCATTCGTCGTTTGGACAGGCGGGGGTGAGGTACGTGGGGCACCTTCTCTGCACCCTGCAGCTGTGTCCTAGCACAGTGTTCACCCGAAACACAGTCTGGATCAGTTCTTCCTGTGTGCGGAAGTAGTCTCCAACAGCATAAGTAGTAGCAGGCATCTTTTAATTTTTTTTTGTGGAAAGCTGCAACAAAAAAACTTTGTAATAAAAATTAAGAATTTTTTTTTAAAAAAAAATCGGTCAAGTTCGAGTCCCGGTGTGGTAACTTTTTTCCCTAATATTTCGGCCGATGGTCAATTTTTCGGGTCAAGTTCGAGTCCTGGTGGATAACTTTTTTTTGTAGGGAGTTGGCGATTTCGCAAACTATTTTTGTTGAATTAGAGGTTTTCCCTTTAACCCTTTAAGCCCTGAAGGCCACTATAGTGGCCTTTCGCGTTTTTTTTTTTTTGACAAAGGGGAAAAATGTACCTTGTGAGTACAAGGGTGGAGCCAGAGCTGCCAAAAAACGACAAATTTTATGTGGGATCGTGCTGCAAAAATCACCAGCTTTTTCTGAGAAAAAATTCATTTTTTTTTTTCTGCACTGGGAACAGTCTTAGCCAGGTTGCCCATGACTATCCCATGTTTTCGGCCAAAAAATAAAATCCCTAAAACTATTTCCCTCTGAAAATCCCTAAAAGCATTTCCCCTCTGAAATGGAGCAAGAAAATCACCAAGGTAAAACGACGCACGTTTCGGCGGTCCTTGCAGAACATGTCAGACCTGAAATTGATGAAGGAACTGCAGAAATTTGAACTTGTGTTCACCCCAAAGGTGATGAGATGATTTCGCACTGCAGCAACAACTAGGCACTCAATCTTAACGTAGCTGAACTCAAACTCTCTTTAGGACTCAATATCCTTGTGGGTCTCTGTAATAAACCAAATATCTCAGATTACAGGAACGGTACATCAGACCCAGCATACACACCCCACTTCGCTTCCTGAGATCGGTTCCTCTAAATTCGAACCTATCTAAAGTTTTACACTGTCACCAACCCCGTACCTGCTGACAAGCTCTACAAAATCCGCAGCTTTTGGGAAACAATAGTTCCCAAATGGTCCGAGATCAATAAGGCGGAGGCGCAGGGACGGGTGGAGAAGTTCTCTGCCTCGTACTTTCAGTCCTAGCACAATGTGCATCACATAAATTCAGGGGCAATCCAAAAGAAGTACATGTCTTCAGCACATTGCCTCTCGAGGAGAATTATGAGACAGCCACGTGATGGACTAAAATAAGGAAATCCATCAAAAAGTGACCATCGACTTACCGGTACAGATCCATCAGTACAACAAACTAATGGGTGGTGTTGACCTCGTAGACGGTATCAGGGGGAAGGCAAGAAGAACTCTGATGACAAAACGCTGGACCCTGAAAGTCTTTCACTACTTGTTAGAGATTTCTATCTTCAATGTTTTCACCCTCCAAAAGAAGTCTGAAAAAGACGTCGGGACATATGCTCAGTTCAAAAAAAGGCCATGTTCTCAACTTATTGATCATGGAACACACCAAACTCACACAAAATGTCACTACCTACGAAAATTTGATATTTTTGGGGACTGCAGTTCACGGATTTGTTCTCAAAAAAAGTAAGGTCATCGACTTCTTGTTCAAAAAGCGAGGTTTTCTTATGCGTGGATCCCTGCTTCGAACAATATCACGAAAATATTGACAAGTATTCAGCCCCTGTTTGCAACAACCATACCTTTGCTACACACAATCATATCCCACCGAAAAACATGAAACGGAAGCACTCTACTCCTACAACATTGCCAAAATCAAAGCGAACCCAGGGGTCCTAAGCAACAGTGTTTTTTTAGGCTGTTGTTGCATTTTCTCAAGTTATTTTGGCCCCCTTGCGGGCTGACCTCAGTTTTTTTTCAATGCGCGGGGGGGTGTCTTTCACCCTGTAATTTTTTTGTATTTTTCCCCACACCCCTTTTCCCCTTTGTCAATTTTTTCGATTTTTCTCAAAAACAGGGTTTTCAGCCTCTTATTAAAGGGTTAAAGAAAAAAAACGGAAAATAGAAATTAGTCGACAAAGTCGAACGATAAAAAAAAAAACAATGATAACATTGTTTATTCCTTTTTTTTTTTATTTTTATTCTTTTTATTTATTTTTAAAGAAAAAACAATCAGTTTAGCGTCTTGACCAGGACGGAAAATAGAAAGTAATCGACATAGTCGATTGATAAAAAACAATGATAACATTGTTTATTCTTTTTTTTTATTTTTTTTTATTATTCTTTTTTATTAATTTTGAAAAAAAAACAATCAGTTTAGCGTCTTGACCAGGACGGAAAATAGAAATTAGTCGACAAAGTCGATCGATAAAAAACAATGATAACATTGTTTATTCTTTTTTTTTTTTTTATATTCTTTTTATTTATTTTTAAAAGAAAAAAAAAACGGAAAGTAGAAATTAGTCGACAAAGTCGATCGATAAAAAAACAATGATAACATCGTTTATTCTTTTTTATTTTTATTTTTTTATATTCTTTTTATTAATTTTTAAAAAAAAAAATAATCAGTTTAGCGTCTTGACCAGGACGGAAAATAGAAAGTAATCGACATAGTCGATCGATAAAAAAAACAATGATAACATTGTTTATTCTTTTTTTTTTTTTTAATCCTTTTTATTTATTTTTTAAAGAAAAAAAAACGGAAAATAGAAATTAGTCGACAAAGTCGAACGATAAAAAAACAATGATAACATTGTTTATTCTTTTTTTTTATTTTTTTTTACTGTGTTCCATCGGGTACTGCCTATGCGTTTAAGTTGCAGAGGGCTTCCCTTTCGACCCTTCTGCACCTCAAGGAACAACTCCTTCCTTTTGGGGGTTGCCAGGTTAAGTTACTGTAGTTTGACAGGGAACTTTGTAAGACATATTTTAAGAACCTGGGGGGGGGGGGGTAAATTAAGGAGGGGAAATTTGGATTTATGCAGTTTTGACACCTCTTACCTTATATCCTTGCTCTGTTCACAGATTTAGCTGCTAATATACCAAAAGACCCCAAAAAAACCCAAACAAGACTGGTTACTAGCTTTTTTAATTAAAAAAATTTTTTTTTACTCCCCTTCAAGTAATTTTTTTTTTTTTTTTTTACATTCTGAGAGAATAAATTTTTTTTCAAAAAATTCAAAAAAAATGCTTTCAAGCTCCACAGTGCCAGTTTCTCAATTTTCCACTGCTTTATTTTCAACAACTTTCCATTTTTTTTCTAAAAAAATTCCAAAAAAATACCAAAAATGAGGTATTTTTTGTTTGAAATTTTTTTTTCAAAAAAGCTAAAAAAAAGCTAAAAAAAGCTAAAAAAAAGCTAAAAAAAGCTAAAAAAAAGCTAAAAAAAGCTAAAAAAAGCTAAAAAAAGCTAAAAAAAGCTAAAAAAAGCTAAAAAAAGCTAAAAAAAGCTAAAAAAAGCTAAAAAAAGCTAAAAAAAGCTAAAAAAAGCTAAAAAAAGCTAAAAAAAGCTAAATAGCTTTAGCTTAGCTCTAAAAAGCTTAGCTTTAGCTTTAGCTTTTTGCACAAGTATGCCTGAAGACGTCGGTAAGCAAGGTGGAGCTGGGTTTGATAAAGAAAGAGCAGCGGGTAAAAGAGCACAAACGTCTCGCTGCTATGAGAAGTGGTCAAGGGCAGGTGAAATCTGGGAGACCAACCATCTTAACCACTGATGAGGAAGCGGGTGCTCGATTTAATTGAGAATATCCGTGCCTATGGTGGCTGTGTGTTTGCTTCTCTGGTTTCAAGCACAGGTGATGTTGAACTTCGGATTCCGTCTTTTCGCGTTAGCGTGCGAGGTGCAGTTGTAGTTGTCTGAGGAGCACGCCTTGTCGGTTCTTGTATTCCCGAAGTGCTTGTATTTCCGGAGGCATGCGATGCAGATGTTGCCTTTTCTCCCACTCCGATCTAACGTCCTCATTACCGGTCCTGGCAAATCCGCGACGACATACTCAGCTGGCATCTCGTGGCATGTGTGACACTTCATTGAGAGAAGTTTAAGCTGGTGCTGAAGGGAATAATAAGTGTAGTTACGAGAAAAAATGCCAATCTCTGATGCATTTCCCTTTTTTTTCCAGAAAAAATTAAATGCAGCAACAGGATTAACTTTTCCGTGCCGACAGTGACATTCTCTTAGTAGCAAGAGGAAGTGAGGATGGATTCTGATTGGTAGCTTTATTCTCAACAGATAATCCGTTTAGTAGCTGCTTGTCTTTCTCAAGGGAGGCTGACATCGCATTAAAGTAAAATAAAAATAGTACATAAAACATTCGTTCTTTCATTTGTTCTAGTTCGTTTTCTAAGATTTGGCATTTCAAGGAAAGTTTCCGCCTTATTCTTCCATCTTTTTCATTGTACAAGGGGGGTTTGAGAACCAATGTCAGATTGACTTTTTATCGCCACAGCAAAATCAGCAGGAAGTGTTTGCGATCCACTTGACATGAGTTCAGGTGGGGGAGTCTGGAAAGAGAAGGAAGAAAGAGAAGAGAAGGATAAGGAGAGTCCAGTGAGCTCATCCTCGTCAAGCAAAGAAGAAGGGGCTGGGGAGGAAGAACCTTTGGCAATAAGTAGAATAGAAAGAGCCGATGCATAACAAGTTTGCCAAATAAAACATTTCTCAAGCCACGATCTTTCAATGGTGAGCTTTTCGATCGTTTTTAGTTTTATTACTTTGTGGGTTTTGACTTCTTCTGCAGGGAAGATTTCTTTACCATCTTTTTACAAAACTTGAAGTGGCAGGGGTTCTTCTTTAATGCTGTGCATTAGTGGTCTTGAATGCCACGTAGGGAGGTTCCTGGTTTGAAACAGAACATATGAGCACTGTCTGGTGATTCTGGTACACTCACAAAATAAAGCTTTTGTAGGTTGCAGAGGGGAACCAATGTGGCGTGTCCAGATGTTCAACTGGTCCATACAAATGTTTCCTCTAACACCAACTTCGATAGTATAAATGTTACAGTCGAAGCCATTAGCGATGATCGAGTTTCTCAGACTTAAGTATTTATTTTCTTTTAAGACGTGAGAAGTTTCAAAACGATCTTCATTGGGACACGTTAATTCCAGAATCAGTGCTCTTTTTGCGAAAATTGAATAAATAAAAATGTCAGGTCTCTGAGAGGAAGAGACATGACAAACTTCAAGGGGAATAATCAATCGCTTATCGCCAACATCACCGAGGATGATCCAGTCGTTTGCTAAAGAAAGTTCCCCTGTTTCTTTTGAAATTTTTTGCAGGGGTTTCACTTCACCTGAGTTTAAAAAGGTTTTAGAGGGAGGGGGGAAAGCTTCTTTTCTTTTGTTGGCTTTTTTAATTAACTCGTTTAAAAATATAACAATGCGTTTCAATACGCTATCATGACGCCGCGTGAACCTCCCTTGTGATAAAGAAACAAGGCAACCAGTTAGAACATGACGAAGGGTAGGGTTCACTTTGCCACACAGGACACAATGTTGATCTACATTAATGATGTTCCATCTCTTTAAATTGTCATGAGAAGGGAGGGTGTTTGTTGTTGCCTTCAATTGGAATGTAATATATGCAGGATTTCCTTCCCTAAGGACTTTATTCCAAGTGAAGTCATTTAACATGCACTTAGACCATTCCCTCCATTGTCCTTGTACTTGTAATTTATCCAAAGAGTTTAGGAGTTCATCTGTGGCTTCCACTTCAAAGCGCTTGAGAAGATCAGGACGAGTAGTACGTAGATCGCGCAATCGATGACCGAGGCCAGCCGATTGTTTTGCGAGAGAACGGTAAGAAAAAAACTTAATTACGCGCTCCCATTCTGTAGAGGCTGAATACTTTTTCGACCAATTGGACAATTTCTCAATAATAACATTATAAACACCCTGCATGTCAGAATCCTGGGAGGATCTGAGGATGTCTAATTTTACCGATTGCGCTTGTTTATAAAGTGTCTCGACTCTTTTTGTCTGAGACCAACAGTGTTCTTTGAACCAGTAAAAAAGGATAACAGTTTTCGCAGAGCGGACAAATCCCCACCATTTTTTTAGGTAGGGTTTGACAATCTTGTCAATTTTCTTAGCGAAGGGGAGAGATAAATCATGGATCATCAAACTCCACGTTAACCTTGATAATAACAAGTGTTGAACAGACCAAGCCTTCTGAAAACCGTAAAGTGGCATGGCGTCGACCTTTTTCAGGAAGTTTCGTGCGCAAACAAAACCATTATAACACTCGATAGTTTTACTTCAGGTTTACAATTAAGCCAATTCCTTTTACAGACTTAGGAAAAAAATGCTTGAGCAAAGTAGTTTTCGGGAGGGGGAAGGACGCAGGAGTATTGCTTGTGCTGTGGCAGTTGCGTATTTCGCATGGTTCTGCTTTGGGTTTATAACTGGTGCTCACTGGGGTGTACTCGCATGTTACACGAATGGTGCATTGGTTCATATGTTTGTATTTTGGGTGTTGGCTGGAATCTTTGTTGCCTTTCGATACCCGCTGCCGAGTTGGTCTAAACACTGTACGGATAACAGTACTATGAGTAGGGATTGTTTGTTCGAAGAACAAGACTCGAGGTACGCGTTTTTTTACGTGACACACATCATGATTCTCGTTTTCGTATTTGTTCTCTACTTTGCGCAAGGTTGCATGTTATACAGCTGGGTAAAAGCGACTCTCCGTAGTGAGCAAATAGATTCTGAAGATCCTGAAGACCCCAAACCTCATCAAGATGAACAACAAAAACTCCGTTTTTGCTGCAGCAGCTATCACCATAAATTTACGTACTTACTTGCTTTAGTGGTAACTATTTTAATTGTGGGTATTTGGTGTGCGATACCGTGGACGATTGGTTAGAAACTCTTTGGAACTAATAGTTTCAACTTACTTGCTGGCTGCCATGATGATCCCGGCTGAAGATCATCTTACCTTACTGTCCTCCTTTAACTGTGCTACGTTATCATATTTAACTGCCTTGCACTCTTATTTCCTCTTCATTTAGTCAGCTTCCTCTCAAGTACAGA
Source organism: Flectonema sp. DT1601 (assembly GCA_964019425.1). NCBI lineage: Eukaryota > Euglenozoa > Diplonemea > Diplonemida > Diplonemidae > Flectonema > Flectonema sp. DT1601. Next base: position 1,115,619 of record OZ025789.1, read on the forward strand.
AGCAACTCGTGTTTCATGTTTTGAAACCATAAATCAAGAAGATTGTGGGTCAAAGAGCGACGCTTAAGTCGGCTCTCAACTTAATTGTTTTATAAAATTCGACAACTGGATCTTAAGTTTATGGAAGGCAATTGCTTTCCGACAGCTTTTTATTATCTAGTTTTGAAACTTTTCTCTGTTTAAAAGGTTGATTCTACAAATTCTATCAAACAACGAGATGCAGCTTAAAAAGGGAAACTTTTCATTCTTTCTACAGTTTACTCATAAATAATGAGGCATATCATCCAACTGATACTAATGATGGGTTCACTTTTTTTGAGGTGTTCTGCTCAATCGTGCTATGGAAAACAAGATCCCGAAGCTTGCACCTACGGCAGGGGTGTCTGTGAGCAGAATGGTAGTTGTACCTGTCCAGTTGAGTATCTAGGTCTGCAATGCGAGGCAAAGCGGTATTGCTCAAAGAATTCGTATGTAGTTCTCTTTAATTTCATATGTTTGTCACATTTTTTCTAGAACACTTAGCTCGACTTAGTTTTTTACATGCTGTAGATCAATAATATGTAACATATCCAAACAACACAGAATCTCTACAGTGAGATTTGGTACGTTCACGATTCCGTTGACCGACTTTCCACGTCCCGAGAGAATTGAGTTTGTGGTCGGGGGAGTGACTGGCGGACTCTCATTTACGTACGCGTTGAAGTTTGGGAATACGGATCTGTTTCGCTTACAGAAGACTTGTGTAGACCACTCACGAGTTTGCAAGTGGACTATGAATCAAATCCCGATAACATATAACGGAGAACCGATTACGTACACCAATACTCATGATGTTGTAATTATTACGATGCAATACCAGACTCCTTCCAGACCTCTAATGGGTCTCCATATCAATGGGAGAATTCATTACGCAGGGAACCTTCCTACCGGAACGCCGGAGATCACCTCACCACTGACCGATAGTTATTTCAGCGGACCAGAGGTTAGAAGCATTGCTCACCTGTGTTATGGGTATGCTTCGATGATTGGGTCTTCTCTCGATCGAAATCAACAGGCAACGATCAACACTGGCCCTGCGGTAATTCGCTTGACATTGGTCGAGAACAGGCATCACAGGGCGGGGTTCACCGAAGCTGACTTTCCAGGTGTGCTTGCGTCAATCAAGGGCAGCACCCGTGACTGGCATCGGGAAGCTGAAACGATTGTTGGAGGGGGGGTCGTTGAGTTACATAGCAGTAAGCAATACTTGCATGTGAGACTGCAAAAACCGCTGTCGCTTTACGCTCCGCAAATGAATGAATACATTCAGATCGAGTCGCAACCTATTGCTGGATTGGTATCGACGCCGATGTCAACAATGTGGATGACGATTCCGGGAACTTGTCCGCGTGATGTCCAGATGGCATCTTCGTTGACATTGTATGCTGCATCGACAATTGGTCCTGTCGGGGCGTGGACGGTGATCGAGTTTGATTACGTGTCGGGGCGCAGTGTGGCTCAGTTCGAGGTGGAGGTTGGTTTCTCTATCTTTTCAATGGTCAAGTGGAGATTGGCTTTTTCCAAGTTCGGTGTTATCTCCGTGTTTTATGAAGGTGCTGGGGCAGCAGTTTTCAGCCCTGGGGTTGGACGCACTGTGCACATCAAACTCCAAATGGACTACGAGGGGGAGAAGTTCGTCTTACATGCGTTGGGGGAAACCCATGAGTATGCCTTTCCTGCGGTTGCTCCTGGTGGGGTAAAGGTGAATCGAGTTGTGAAGTCACAATGGTATGGAGGAAGTATTGTAATTGATGACACTGGTCCCCGAACGATTGAGTCGAGGACTGAATTCACGGACATGTTCTACCGATGCCCTCATCAGGAACCTTATGTAAGAATGGAACCATCAGTTCCTGTTTTGGACCAACCGCTCACACTCCACATCACCGAGGGTACGACGCCGCTATCGGTGAAGGATCGCGTTGTTGTGACAACCAAGATGGACTGTTCGACTCTCACTACTCAAGAGATATTGGATGGATACTCAATTGTGATTCAATATAGAACCCCTTACCAGACACAGGTCACTATCCCTGCAAACACTTTGTCCGACGGACAGGTGTACCATCTGTGCTGGTTCTCTGATCAAAAGGGATTTGGTGACCTGCAGCTGGGTGTGTATACTCGACTGGAGTTATTTAGAATATTAACTGGGGTTACGGCTGTTCCGACTGCCGTGCCGACTGCCGTGCCAACTGCCGTGCCAACCGCCGCACCGATCGCCATTCCTACGACTGCGGTGCCTACCGCCGTGCCAACCGTCGCACCGACCGCGGTTCCGACAGCAGCACCGACACCGAGTGTCTGCTACGGAAAAACCGCTCCGGAGGTGTGCACTTTCGGTAGAGGTACCTGCGAGCAGAACGGCGGTTGTTCTTGTCCGGTTGAGTATTCGGGTCTTCAGTGTGAAGCCAAACAATATTGCACAAAGAATTCGTATGTATCTTCATTTTTGTACCCCATAGTGCTGTAGATCAATAATATGTAACATATCCAAACAACACAGAATCTCTACAGTGAGATTTGGTACGTTCACGATTCCGTTGACCGACTTTCCACGTCCCGAGAGAATTGAGTTTGTGGTCGGGGGAGTGACTGGCGGACTCTCATTTACGTACGCGTTGAAGTTTGGGAATACGGATCTGTTTCGCTTACAGAAGACTTGTGTAGACCACTCACGAGTTTGCAAGTGGACTATGAATCAAATCCCGATAACATATAACGGAGAACCGATTACGTACACCAATACTCATGATGTTGTAATTATTACGATGCAATACCAGACTCCTTCCAGACCTCTAATGGGTCTCCATATCAATGGGAGAATTCATTACGCAGGGAACCTTCCTACCGGAACGCCGGAGATCACCTCACCACTGACCGATAGTTATTTCAGCGGACCAGAGGTTAGAAGCATTGCTCACCTGTGTTATGGGTATGCTTCGATGATTGGGTCTTCTCTCGATCGAAATCAACAGGCAACGATCAACACTGGCCCTGCGGTAATTCGCTTGACATTGGTCGAGAACAGGCATCACAGGGCGGGGTTCACCGAAGCTGACTTTCCAGGTGTGCTTGCGTCAATCAAGGGCAGCACCCGTGACTGGCATCGGGAAGCTGAAACGATTGTTGGAGGGGGGGTCGTTGAGTTACATAGCAGTAAGCAATACTTGCATGTGAGACTGCAAAAACCGCTGTCGCTTTACGCTCCGCAAATGAATGAATACATTCAGATCGAGTCGCAACCTATTGCTGGATTGGTATCGACGCCGATGTCAACAATGTGGATGACGATTCCGGGAACTTGTCCGCGTGATGTCCAGATGGCATCTTCGTTGACATTGTATGCTGCATCGACAATTGGTCCTGTCGGGGCGTGGACGGTGATCGAGTTTGATTACGTGTCGGGGCGCAGTGTGGCTCAGTTCGAGGTGGAGGTTGGTTTCTCTATCTTTTCAATGGTCAAGTGGAGATTGGCTTTTTCCAAGTTCGGTGTTATCTCCGTGTTTTATGAAGGTGCTGGGGCAGCAGTTTTCAGCCCTGGGGTTGGACGCACTGTGCACATCAAACTCCAAATGGACTACGAGGGGGAGAAGTTCGTCTTACATGCGTTGGGGGAAACCCATGAGTATGCCTTTCCTGCGGTTGCTCCTGGTGGGGTAAAGGTGAATCGAGTTGTGAAGTCACAATGGTATGGAGGAAGTATTGTAATTGATGACACTGGTCCCCGAACGATTGAGTCGAGGACTGAATTCACGGACATGTTCTACCGATGCCCTCATCAGGAACCTTATGTAAGAATGGAACCATCAGTTCCTGTTTTGGACCAACCGCTCACACTCCACATCACCGAGGGTACGACGCCGCTATCGGTGAAGGATCGCGTTGTTGTGACAACCAAGATGGACTGTTCGACTCTCACTACTCAAGAGATATTGGATGGATACTCAATTGTGATTCAATATAGAACCCCTTACCAGACACAGGTCACTATCCCTGCAAACACTTTGTCCGACGGACAGGTGTACCATCTGTGCTGGTTCTCTGATCAAAAGGGATTTGGTGACCTGCAGCTGGGTGTGTATACTCGACTGGAGTTATTTAGAATATTAACTGGAGATACGGCTGTTCCGACTGCCGTGCCGACTGCCGTGCCGACTGCCGTGCCGACTGCCGTGCCGACTGCGGTGCCGACTGCCGTGCCGACTGCCGTGCCGACTGCCGTGCCGACTGCCGTGCCGACTGCGGTGCCGACTGCCGTGCCGACTGCCGTGCCGACTGCCGTGCCGACTGCCGTGCCGACTGCCGTGCCGACTGCCGTGCCGACTGCCGTGCCGACTGCGGTGCCGACTGCCGTGCCGACTGCGGTGCCGACTGCCGTGCCGACTGCCGTGCCGACTGCGGTGCCGACTGCCGTGCCGACTGCCGTGCCGACTGCCGTGCCGACTGCCGTGCCGACTGCGGTGCCGACTGCCGTGCCGACTGCCGTGCCGACTGCCGTGCCGACTGCCGTGCCGACTGCCGTGCCGACTGCCGTGCCGACTGCCGTGCCAACTGCCGTACCAACCGCAATCCCTACTACCGCGCTGCCAACTGTCGTTCCCACCACTGTGCCTAGAACCGCTGTGCCAACTGCCGTGCCTACTGCAGTTCCAACCACCGTGCCTAGAACTGCCGTACCAACCGCAATCCCTACTACCGCTGTGCCCACTGCGGTTCCTGCTACTGTTCGTAGAACTGCTGTGCCCACTGCAGTTCCTACCACCGTGCCTAGAACTGCTGTGCCAACTGCCGTGCCAACTGCCGTGCCAACTGCCGTGCCAACTGCCGTGCCAACTGCCGTGCCAACTGCCGTGCCAACTGCCGTGCCAACCGCAATCCCTACTACCGCTGTGCCCACTGCGGTTCCTGCTACTGTTCGTAGAACTGCTGTGCCTACAGCAGTTCCTACCACCGTGCCTAGAACTGCTGTGCCTACTGCCGTGCCAACTGCCGTGCCAACTGTTGTTCCTACCACCGTGCCTAGAACTGCCGTACCAACCGCAATCCCTACTACCGCTGTGCCCACTGCGGTTCCTGCTACTGTTCGTAGAACTGCTGTGCCTACTGCAGTTCCTACCACCGTGCCTAGAACCGCTGTGCCTACTGCCGTGCCAACTGCCGTGCCAACTGCCGTGCCAACTGCCGTGCCAACTGCCGTGCCAACTGCCGTGCCAACTGCCGTGCCAACTGCCGTGCCAACTGCCGTGCCAACTGTTGTTCCTACCACCGTGCCTAGAACTGCCGTACCAACCGCAATCCCTACTACCGCTGTGCCCACTGCGGTTCCTGCTACTGTTCGTAGAACTGCTGTGCCTACTGCAGTTCCTACCACCGTGCCTAGAACCGCTGTGCCTACTGCCGTGCCAACTGCCGTGCCAACTGCCGTGCCAACTGCCGTGCCAACTGCCGTGCCAACTGCCGTGCCAACTGCCGTGCCAACTGCCGTGCCGACTGTTGTTCCTACCACCGTGCCTAGAACTGCCGTGCCTACCGCCGTGCCTGGAACCGCCGTACCAACCGCAATCCCTACTACCGCTGTGCCCACTGCGGTTCCTACTACTGTTCGTAGAACTGCTGTGCCTACAGCAGTTCCTACCACCGTGCCTAGAACTGCCGTGCCAACCGCCATACCAACCGCCATACCAACTGCAATCCCTACTGCTGTGCCCACTGCAGTTCCAACCGCGGTGCCCACTGCAGTTCCAACCGCGGTGCCCACTGCAGTTCCAACCGCGGTGCCCACTGCAGTTCCAACCGCGGTGCCCACTGCAGTTCCAACCGCGGTGCCCACTGCAGTTCCAACCGCGGTGCCGACCACTGGACGGAATCAAATATTTTCAACATTTAGACTGGGAGATATTGTGAATGTTGGGGAACTCCAAAGTGCCATCCCGGAGCTGCTGACTCGAATCGAAGGAACGGTTGGGGCAGTTGTTGTTTGTGTCGATGTTATTGCTATGGAATTTTTAAATAATGAATGGGTCAGCAGGGGATCTGTTGGATGTCCGGCAACAATAACTGACCGAAAGGCTCTCGTGTTGCAGGGAAGTGGCACAGCAGCTTTTGAAGTGAGGACGCAGTTTGCAACAGAGCAGTCGCTTGTAACTGTCTTAGATATTCTGGGAAAAGATGCCGCCTCGATTGTTGAAGGGGTCGGTACTCTTCTGTCGCTCAGTGTGGTTCAAGAGACTGTAGCACCGCAAACTTATAATCCTGCAGGTGTTGATGATGAAGATACTTCTCTCATTATCGGGCTGACCCTTGCAGGTGTTGCAATTTGTGTGTTAGTTATTGGTGTGATTATCTACTTCACACAATACGCTAAAAGATCAACCAGCATCACAAATACCAAGTCGGGTGATACGTTTCCTGATTCTGATGATCATAGAAATACTGTGGTGTAGTCGTCATCTGCAGGTATTGTTTTACATTATCACATTTTACATTTTTCTTTTTTTATATTTTTTAATCACAAAACACTTTCCAAGACGTTTTATTCATTGTACGTGGCCGGTTTTTTCCTAACCTATGAGCTTGGCTCTCTCAAATCTCATTGAGAAGTTGTACGTGAATAAATAATTTGATTGTAGTTGTAATTTCAGTCGTCTTCCATTCATTTTTGTTGTTTCCGTATTCTTTACCATGACGGCAATTCACACCCACTGGCATCACATTAGACAGGCATTGCAACTTATTTATTTATTTGAAAAAAATATGAATTTTTTTTTCTTTCTCTTCGTCGTATTAGGCTTCGAAATAAAAAGAATTCCTTCAAGTATTGTGAGTTTTGTCGTTTTTAGATCTCAAAGGTGTGGAAGAGCTGATTATTTTTAGTTATGTTTTGTGTCCATTCTCCCATTAATTTTTTTTTGTATGTGTTCTGAGATTTCTATATGTAAGGCATGAAAAATATCCGTTATATTAATTCAACAACAACAACAACAACCAACTAAATTGCTACCAAATCACATGGATAGGAAGAACAGGTTCCTCCCACTGGGTAAGTCCCTCGAGGATCGTTTTCCTGTTGGTGTGTTACGGATGGCTTTGTTGGAAACGGGATTTACTTTGAACATCATACGTCGTCGTGAAGACTCGTCGTACTCTTTTTCTTGTTTATAAGTTTATTATTCGTCCGGTTTACGGGCAGAACAACTTTAAAAGTTACCACCTGATTGATGCGGTGACTTTTCTTTTATTCGCATTTTCCCCTTTCTCACCACCCACCCCAAATAAACATAAAAGCATTCGAACTTTGCTTTACCAACACTCGTGTGGTTGTATTGCAACAAAAGGTTGCTTTTTATGTTCTTTTTTATTGCGTGGGGAGGTTATTGTCTTACTGTCCTTAGCGTACCACACTGAATCAGGTGTGGACAAGTGGATTGTTTTGGCTTCAATTCCCTCCCCACATGATAATTCCGACAAATATCTCTTAAAACATGCTTCTAAATTGACTAATTTGGTCGCAACTAACTCCCGTTATGTATCCTTTCTATTCGTCCAAGGACATCTTTTGGACACGTTCCCATCACTTGCTCTTATACTGTATCTATAATGCCTTTATGGTTATAGTAGTCAATCTTTAGTATTGGTTTTTATTATTTGTTGTTATTTATTAATTTATTCAACAGGTATCGTATTGTTATCAGTGGGTTAAAGAGATGATGTGCGGAACTGTGTTTTCACTTTGTAATGATTTATTTTGAACACCCCACTCAGGCTACTTCAGTTTATCATCAAAAATGACCGATATCATTGACCAGAAGAGATCCGTCCTCGTCGCCCTCACCAAGCCGGGATGTGTTTGTGACCACAACGACAACTTGGAGGCCGCTCAGGCTATCACCCAGGCCAGGTTTGCGCTTTTCAAGGCGGATTCAAAGGTCCACCCAGCAAGCTACCCTCCACCACCTGCCGGAGATGGTTCCGAGATCTTTGCCGCCGCTGATGAGGCCGGAGAAGGTACCTTAACCTTTAAGGAGGTCGCGAAGTACCTCGGACGTAACATGTCCCTTCAGCACCGTCTGAGAGAGGGATGGGAGTCATTCTTCAGTCAGTTTGACACCGAGAACGTGAAGGACCTCGACAAGGCGCAATTCATGGCCATCTGGCAGAAGGCTGCCGCCCTCCGTAAGGACTAAAAACCTGGTTTCTCACCTCCGATGTGACGTGACGGGAGTAGTTTCTTTTTTTTAAAAACAAAAATGAGAAAAAACCAACAAAAAAAAAAAGAAATGAGAGAAATCAGCCTTTTTTTATTTTTTCTGAAAAAAAGGAAAAAAAAAAAAAAAAAAAAAAAAGAGAGGGAGGCTGGAGGAGAAAAAAAAAAAAAAAAAAGACTTTTTGAGTGTCGCCACTTGAACAAGTGAGTTCAGAGAAAGTCTACTTTTAGTTAAAACATTTTTAACAGGTTCCAACAATGTTCTATATTAAATACATTACCCTGATTGTCAATAAATGAGTTCTTTTTTTTTTTTAAAATAAAAAGATGTCTCTACAGGTGAGCAAGACTAACTAAACGATGAGATTACCACTCACATTATTAACTATTTTACTATGTAATGCTCAAACAACAACAGACACAACTGGTGGTGCAACCGGAACTGTTATGAGCCAAGGGTTTGGAGGTGTTCAATTAGGTGGTGGTCAGTTATCTGAATCAGAATGTCAGGCGCTTCGATCAGCTAATGACATAAAGGAAGTAGCAGACATATTACCTTGTGAATGTCGTTATTATAGTAAACAAGCAGTTTCTTGTCATCCTAATTGCTGTCCTCGTGGTTCTTACGATGGTCATGATCGATGTCATTTATCAAATGAATTCGATTGGACTGTTTACGAACAAACAGTCTGCAGACCACCAACAACTCAAGAAAACTATCCAGGTGATGGAGCTTGTCTTTATAATGGAGGTAATCCTTTCAATTCTGAGGGGTCGGTTGATGCCGACGGTCGGATTTCAATTAGTTTTGTGTTGAGTAAGAAACCAGAACATCGATGTGACGACTTAGTGTTATCTACTTGTTATTCTGAAGATCCTGGTCAGGCCGCATCATTTAGGTTTACGACACCCACGGGACAAATCTGCTGGCAGCATTGCCCTCCAAAACCGTATGCTGCTTGCACGTCTGATGAATGTTTTTTTAGAAGAGGTCGGACCCATCCATTTGTGAGAAAATGGTCAGTACCATCTCTTCCAACGGGAGAATCTTATTTATTGTCTTGTGTTGTAACTGCTGTCACTGAATCAACCTTCGCTACGACCTCACAAGTAAACCAAACACAATATCTGCCTGCTGCTTTTTATCTTCAACCATAGCTCCCGTTTTATTCTGTTTAATAATTACCTCCGGTTCTATCCTTTTTGCTTCCTCCTTTTCTTTCTTTTTATTACGTTTTCTTTTACAGCACAAGTAACTATTAAAACACCATCAGATATTTGTGTTGGATGTTAAGAAAAGTGAATGAATTATTTTATTGTTATAAAAGTGAAATATGGATCGAGAACCTCTGGAGCATGCGACAGGGAATGGGATGGCATTTGGCGAAGTGAGTGAAGACGAGTGTGATATACAAGAACCTTCAAGTCCTCACGTGTCATCTTCAACATTGGGTAAACTGCGGTCAATGTTGTGCCCACAAGTTGGAGGTGTCCAAACGCATGAGTTGGAATCACTCGTTGAAGGCGGTGGAACTGACTCTCTCGCTGATGAAAGACGCCGCCCCAAACATCGCAAAACCCGAAATTACATCAAAGCCGGAGTAGCTATTGTGATCGTCTCTCTTATTGTCTACACAATCATTGCTATTTCAATATTATATACTGCCGGGAAGAAGATTAAAGTTGACTACAGGGGTGGACTGAAACTAGACCTGACATGCGATTCCGATCAGCAGATCTTAGCTCTGATTGAGTTTACGAATATTCCATCACTTGGACTGGCTGTTGATGAACCGAAATTAAAATTCAACGATTGGGGAGTGTTGGTACCAAACTCTTCAATCGAAGTTAGGAACGGTACTTTTGGCGTCTCAGGAATTATGACTGTCCCGAATGAAGGATCGCTCTCAACCTTCCTAACTCATTACATCGGATGGAGGCTTAATAATACTGACATTCAACCAACAATTGATGTTGGGATTAGTGGTATGCTCGTTACTTCGTTGTTCCCATTCAGAATTCCTTTTTCAGTCAGTAATCTGGTAGCAGCACCAAGAACTGATACTTCATTCGTACCGACCTCATTAGACGCGGTACAAGATGATTTAAATATTAACATCAACATGAACTGTACTAGTGATGGTTTACACGCGTGGCATCACGCTTTTGATTTGGGATTTGTTTCTCCAGACTTACAAATAGAGGCTACCACTGGGTATTATGAAAATAGTGCCCAGCAGACATTAGTTGTTCAGAACATTGAAAATGGAACTGGTTTTGGACTTGCGAACGCTCTAAACACGCTCGCCACTCCAACTATCCTCCCGTCAGAAGTTATCAACATTACTGGTCTTCCTGGTCCATGTTTAGCAAATCGTATTATGTCAAAAGTTGACATTCGTGTTCGTTATGAATTTATCAAAGCAGCTTTGCAGAAGCAATTGAACTCTTCGACACCTGATGAATCATCCATGACGGTGTCGATGGTGAAAACGACGATTAGAAATAGTCGTCCAACGGGAATCGATCTGGACGTGACTTTAGAGACTGAATATATGATGCCTGTTAGGGTGAGTGGGTTGGGTAGTTCGGAATTCAGAAGCTCTGATGGGAGTGTGTCGAAGATGACAATTTTAAAAAATATTTCTAATTCGGAGATCGGAGTTGGAATAGATTTTAATTCGGAAATTTTTTCAACTAATATCGCAACACCATTCTTTAACACTTTATCGATACCTCCTATTGATGGTGGTCTTTGTCTACTTGGAGAGAATACCACCTGGATGGGTACTTTTATAAATGGCCTTCATGATGATCACAGATGCATTACAAACTTCACATCCATTTCAGTTTCTCCTGGCTTCTCACTCTGGCAAGCACTCCTCCATCCACAACGTTACATACCTTTAATGAGAACCAACGCTTTATTATCACTCACAGACAGACACATTGATTTTGTTGGTTCTAATTTTGCAAATTACAAGACGGTTCAAATGCTTGTGCCTGGCTCGGCAATTCAAATCTATCCCTTGGAAATAAAAGATGCACTTCCGAACATTGAGATTTTCGGAGACAAAAAAATATCAGCGGTCACGACGGGTGAGCTGTTCGATTCCCGGGTAGAGAGTTTTTTAGACGATGTTATGCTTTATGTTGATGTTAATTTTACTAAATTAAATGGATTTGGAAAAATACTTGTTGGTGGTGGAGGTGTTTCAAATGTAACGATTTTTGTATCAAATTGGGAGATAGACGTACCAATGCACATTGAGCAGTGGAAAGGATTATTTTCACTTGAAAAAACCGATGAGGGAGATGAGCAAATCATTGCTGAGAATCCGTTTCCTGTTTCGTTTTATTTAGAAGGTGGACAGGAACTTGTTCTTGACGACTTTCTTTATGGAATGCTTCCCAACGAAGGTATTGATATCCCAATGCACACACAAAATGATAACATTGACGGTTCTTTTAATATTACTGCGGTGGTAATTCCATTCACTTCATTAAACAACACGATTCCATCTGAACAAACAAAAGTAACTCTTTCTTGTCGTAAATATCATTCGAAACCGAGTGACTCATCTTCTATCTGTCCAGATGATCCTGACCGTAAGTGTACTGAAGATGGTGTTGATGAGATCTGTTTCTTTAAACAATCTGATGCATGTGAGTTGGACATAAGCAGTCCGATATTAATTTACGATGTGTGTCCCCAGGAATGTGTTTGGTGTCAGCTCTCCTCTGACACTAAAAACGGTGTTTCTGTTCGATTGCCGTAGTTTAAACTTTTTTTTTTTTACTTGCTGACCATTTAACTTAAAATTTTTTTGTGGTACAGAATATGTGCTTCGTTTAAACTTGCAATTATTTTTGTAATTTAATAATTTTTTTCCGATTTCAGTTTTCGATAGAAATATCATTCAAGATAACAATTTAAAATTACCCTTATGGGAGGATAATACTCCAATCCATAAGTGGTAACATACAACTGGTAGCGCTTGTTAAGTATTTTTTTTTTGTGTTGTGTTTTGTTCGACTTAGTTATTTGTTATGTTTTTTTTTTGGGTTTAGACTCGTTATCCTAAACGGTCTCAGTAGTAACAAACACTTGTGTCCCTGTTGCAGTGAGTAGAACTGTTGGAATACTGCTTATCTGATTAGGTTTAGTGTTCTCTTTTATTCATCGAAAAAAGAGTCTTTACTCGTGCGATTTTTCTTTTTTTTTTTTTGTGGGTGTTTTTTTCCCCTTTTTTTCTAACTTTAAAAAAAAAAAAAGAAAAAGCTGAAATTACTAACTAACTTAGTCCGATTGGAAAAAATAAAAAGGGAAATCTAATTTTTTTCTCATAAGGTTTTAAAACAGATGTGCTAAAGGACTTTCTTTCGCTTTTTATTTGTTGTAAATAACTTATTCTTATTTAATAATCCAATCTCAGAATTAAATCGATAAGATGGGAGGTTACGACAGATACGACCGCGATAGATACGGTGGGAGAGACGACCGTGGTGGAGGAAAGGGTAAAGGAAGAGACGACAGAGACAGAGATGGATACGGAAAGGGAGGTGACCGAAAGGGAGGAGGTTACGGAGACAGAGACCGCTATGGAGGAAAGGGAGGCGGTAAGGACGACAGAGACCGCGGATACGGAGGAGGCAGGGACGGCGGTAGAGACGACCGTGACCGTGGATACGGAGGAGGTAGGGACGGCGGCAGAGACGACCGTGACCGTGGATATGGTGGCGGCAGGGACGGCGGTAGAGACGATCGTGACCGTGGATACGGAGGAGGCAGAGACGACCGTGACCGTGGATACGGAGGTGGCAGGGACGACCGCAGGGAAGTCCGCAGAGACGACCGTGACCGCGGATACGGAGGTGGCAAAGACGGAGGCCGGGACGACCGCGACCGTGGATACGGTGGTGGCAGAGACGACCGTGACCGTGGCGGCAAGGGAGGAAGAGACGACAGAGACAGAGGTGGAAAGGGAGGAAAGGGAGGAGACAGGAAGGGAGGAAAGAAGGGAGGTGGTAAAAAGGGAAAGAGAAGAAGCGCCAAGGAAGAGGAGATGGAGAAGGCACTTGACGCCAAGCAGGGATGCGCGATGAACATCGCAAGTGCGCACTTTCCTGTTTCCCTGAGCGGGAAGGTTGTCAGAGTTGTGAGTATCTCTTTTAAGAACGCGAGTGGTTCAGATGAAGGAGCTTGTGGACCACAGGGACTGGGATTGAAGGAAAGCGACCCAACGTGGGAGGCGATTCTCAACCAAGTTATGACAAACATGCACAAGCAGATGAAGTCCGAGGAAATGAGCATCCAGGAAGTCAGAGCGTCATGCGTTGCTGCCGGTAACGTCATCTACCTCCGCAACCCGTCTCTGCTACCAGCCGCAGGATTCGAGGCGTTCACCCTGAAGGTGAGAGTCGGAAGGACTTTCAACGAGTACACCGTGTCCCTCTCTGGAGAGAAAGATATCGCTCTCGGTATCGACGATCAGGAGAGCGTGTTATCTGTGCAGACGATGGTTCACAACATTCTGCAGAAGACTCTTCGCTCACACTACACTACCATGTGTCCAAAGACCAAGAAGTTGCTGAACGCCGGATCAACTGAGGGAGGAATGACGATCATGAAGGGTGTCCGTCCAAAGGCTGACGTCATGTGCAACGATGACCAGTCGAGCCTTTTCTTGGAGTTGGAGCCTTGTGTGAAGGTGACGAGCAACGTTCGCATGGACCAGCTGTTGAAGACTCAGTCTTGGGTGTCTCTCGTTGGATGTGGTGTGCTCACTCCGCACAACAACATGTTGTACAAGTTCCGTAAGGAGTTGAAGGAGACGGCAAAGGAGTCGACATTCATGCGTAAGGGAGAGTCTCTGGGATTAATTGACTACTTCAACACCGCTTACGGAATTAAGATTCCTGACGACGACAAGATCATCGAAGTGAAGACCGGTGAAGGAAGGAAGTGTGTATTGCCTGCGAGCATCTGCTGTTGTGACTTCTTGACCCCTGACCAGAAGGGAAGCTTGCCATCAATCTGCAGTCTGCAGCCTGCTGCCCGATTCGACATGATCAGTGAAGCTTTGAAGGTATTGGGAGAGTCAAGCACCACCACCGAATTGGAGAAGTGGGGAATCAACATCGATACCACTTCCCTGATGAGACACAAGGCTACGAGGTTGGCCCCAACCAAGTTGGTGATCGGATCTCAGAAGTCCGCTGAGAAGACTGGCAACTTCGGAAGAACTCTGATGGGATTTAGATTTGACCCTGAATTCCCGAAGGGATCGATGGAATCGTTCGTCGTCGGAAGCGATGGGCGCTCGTTGGGAGACGGAAAGAGGAGATGGCAGGCGATCGAGAGGGAGATGCAGAAGGTATCTGCTCCGTTCAGCTCGAGGGTTGTCGGAGACCGTGAAGGAAGGTCTCTCGGAAAGGTGTTGGAGGAGTCGAAGTTGGGATCCAACGGATTCGTGTTCGCTGCGCTCAGGGACGGAGACAAATACGAATACTCTGAAGTGAAGGAGTGGTGTATCAAGAACGGAATCGTTTCTCAGTGTCAGAACTTGAGCAAGACCGAGAGATCGAAGGCGATCAACGTCATCACCGCAAACTTCGCGAAGCAAGTGTGCAACAAGAAGGGTCTGCTGTCTTGGTGGACTCCACTTGAGGAATCGATTCCTTACTTGGCAGACAAGGCTGTGATGATTGTCGGAGTTGACGTGAACAGAATGGATGCAGAGTTCGCTGCGAAAGATGACAAGATCGAGAAGAGTTTCAAGGCATTCGCTGGTTTCGTGGCGTGGGTGTACGATCCATCGAAGACTGGAGCTGACAGATGGAGACACTACTGCGACGTGATTACCAAGTCGCACAAGGACACCTTCTACATGGAGCAACCGGGTGAAGGAGAGAGCCGCACTGGCACCAGCGAAGGTGGAAAGACAAGCGCTCAGGACTTTGCCAGCACTGGATCGAAGCTCCACGACTTCCTCGTTGCCGCCGGAAAGCACTTCCTTGCTGAGGGCACTGCGAAGATCGATGAGATCATTGTGATGAGAGACGGAGGAAGCACTGGCAACATCGATGCTATTCAGGACATGGAGTCCCGTCAGTTGGAGGACGCTGCACTGTCGACCGATGCGTTCGGAACAAGACCGGCAACGACCTTCCTTCTGTTGAACAAAAGACCAAAGACCAGATTCTTGGCTGATTCGCAAACCACTGCGGACCTCGACATCTCCAACGGTGACGGTCACTTCAACGTGCCAAGAGGTATCGTTGTTAACTCGCTGACTGACCGGGCGACTGCTGGAACTACTCACAGCACCTTCTGGTTGATCGCATGCTCATGTGACTTGTCAACTACCATCCCAACGAAGTACGTCGTTCTCGGACAGCAGCCTTCGGACTCGGGTGACGTCTTCCCTGTTGAAGAAATTCCGAGACTCTGCTTCGATTTAGGATGGATGTACCCGAACTGGCCTGACGCAGTCAAGGTTTGCATTTTTGTATTTTTGTTTGTTTGCCATCGGATCGAACATATGAACGAAAGAAAGAAAGAAAGCAACGTGTGGTGTGCCACGGCACGTTTCTTTTGTTGTTGTGTCAGTAAAATAACATCCCCCAAAAACAGGTTCCATTCCCAGTTCAGTGTGCCTCGAAGTTGGCGGACTTGTACTCCAAGGTATGTGAATGTGTTGTTGTGGTTTCAGTCGAAGTTGTCCTCTGTGAGTACATAAAACATTCTTTAACTGATGTGATTGAGTTGAACAGAAGAATAAATAACCAAAACAGCTTCAATCACCTGTTGAGATTGCTGAATCTCTGAAGAGTGGACCGTTCTACTTATAGAACAACAGGCAGTCAACTACCAGTGACATTACCATCTAAACTGCAACCAGATGAATAGTTAATCAGGAAGCTCATCATTTTACGTACCTTCTTTTTCATAACATTACTTTGACTTTTTCCCTTTTGTAGAAATAATTTAAAAAAAAAAAAAAAAAAAAGCGTTACTGGAAATGTAATTGTTTTGATAACGACAGCCAGATGAACCAAAAAAAAAAACAAAGAAAAGTGTTTTCAATCCAGTGTTGGTGGGAATTTTTAGTCAAAGGAAAGAAAAAAAAAAAAAAAGAAAAGAACACAAAAAAAAAAAACTCAACCCTCTTTTTAATAATCTTTGAGGAAAACCATCGATGTATTCCTTAACTTAGTGTGCTGGTTAGTGTATGTTTGTTTTATTTTTGTTTTTCTGCTTCATCATTGGCAGTGAAAAAGATGAATTATAATAAGCACTTTATCAAGTTAAGTATTGCAAAGTTATTACAGGTACTTTATGTAAAGCCAGGTCTGTAATATATGGAAGCGGTACAGCAGCTCATTAGTGTACAGTTATTCGCCGAGACTTGATGCATACAACTTACTTAGTGACAGGTGTACTTGTGGAACACTAACAGGATTAGTTATAATTAAATATAAATAATCGAATTGATTACATTAGTTATATCTGAATCAGTTTAGTATGTTGTTGTTGAGGATATCTATTTCTATTTTCTCAGAATTAAATCGATAAGATGGGAGGTTACGACAGATACGACCGCGATAGATACGGTGGGAGAGACGACCGTGGTGGAGGAAAGGGTAAAGGAAGAGACGACAGAGACAGAGATGGATACGGAAAGGGAGGTGACCGAAAGGGAGGAGGTTACGGAGACAGAGACCGCTATGGAGGAAAGGGAGGCGGTAAGGACGACAGAGACCGCGGATACGGAGGAGGCAGGGACGGCGGTAGAGACGACCGTGACCGTGGATACGGAGGAGGTAGGGACGGCGGCAGAGACGACCGTGACCGTGGATATGGTGGCGGCAGGGACGGCGGTAGAGACGATCGTGACCGTGGATACGGAGGAGGCAGAGACGACCGTGACCGTGGATACGGAGGTGGCAGGGACGACCGCAGGGAAGTCCGCAGAGACGACCGTGACCGCGGATACGGAGGTGGCAAAGACGGAGGCCGGGACGACCGCGACCGTGGATACGGTGGTGGCAGAGACGACCGTGACCGTGGCGGCAAGGGAGGAAGAGACGACAGAGACAGAGGTGGAAAGGGAGGAAAGGGAGGAGACAGGAAGGGAGGAAAGAAGGGAGGTGGTAAAAAGGGAAAGAGAAGAAGCGCCAAGGAAGAGGAGATGGAGAAGGCACTTGACGCCAAGCAGGGATGCGCGATGAACATCGCAAGTGCGCACTTTCCTGTTTCCCTGAGCGGGAAGGTTGTCAGAGTTGTGAGTATCTCTTTTAAGAACGCGAGTGGTTCAGATGAAGGAGCTTGTGGACCACAGGGACTGGGATTGAAGGAAAGCGACCCAACGTGGGAGGCGATTCTCAACCAAGTTATGACAAACATGCACAAGCAGATGAAGTCCGAGGAAATGAGCATCCAGGAAGTCAGAGCGTCATGCGTTGCTGCCGGTAACGTCATCTACCTCCGCAACCCGTCTCTGCTACCAGCCGCAGGATTCGAGGCGTTCACCCTGAAGGTGAGAGTCGGAAGGACTTTCAACGAGTACACCGTGTCCCTCTCTGGAGAGAAAGATATCGCTCTCGGTATCGACGATCAGGAGAGCGTGTTATCTGTGCAGACGATGGTTCACAACATTCTGCAGAAGACTCTTCGCTCACACTACACTACCATGTGTCCAAAGACCAAGAAGTTGCTGAACGCCGGATCAACTGAGGGAGGAATGACGATCATGAAGGGTGTCCGTCCAAAGGCTGACGTCATGTGCAACGATGACCAGTCGAGCCTTTTCTTGGAGTTGGAGCCTTGTGTGAAGGTGACGAGCAACGTTCGCATGGACCAGCTGTTGAAGACTCAGTCTTGGGTGTCTCTCGTTGGATGTGGTGTGCTCACTCCGCACAACAACATGTTGTACAAGTTCCGTAAGGAGTTGAAGGAGACGGCAAAGGAGTCGACATTCATGCGTAAGGGAGAGTCTCTGGGATTAATTGACTACTTCAACACCGCTTACGGAATTAAGATTCCTGACGACGACAAGATCATCGAAGTGAAGACCGGTGAAGGAAGGAAGTGTGTATTGCCTGCGAGCATCTGCTGTTGTGACTTCTTGACCCCTGACCAGAAGGGAAGCTTGCCATCAATCTGCAGTCTGCAGCCTGCTGCCCGATTCGACATGATCAGTGAAGCTTTGAAGGTATTGGGAGAGTCAAGCACCACCACCGAATTGGAGAAGTGGGGAATCAACATCGATACCACTTCCCTGATGAGACACAAGGCTACGAGGTTGGCCCCAACCAAGTTGGTGATCGGATCTCAGAAGTCCGCTGAGAAGACTGGCAACTTCGGAAGAACTCTGATGGGATTTAGATTTGACCCTGAATTCCCGAAGGGATCGATGGAATCGTTCGTCGTCGGAAGCGATGGGCGCTCGTTGGGAGACGGAAAGAGGAGATGGCAGGCGATCGAGAGGGAGATGCAGAAGGTATCTGCTCCGTTCAGCTCGAGGGTTGTCGGAGACCGTGAAGGAAGGTCTCTCGGAAAGGTGTTGGAGGAGTCGAAGTTGGGATCCAACGGATTCGTGTTCGCTGCGCTCAGGGACGGAGACAAATACGAATACTCTGAAGTGAAGGAGTGGTGTATCAAGAACGGAATCGTTTCTCAGTGTCAGAACTTGAGCAAGACCGAGAGATCGAAGGCGATCAACGTCATCACCGCAAACTTCGCGAAGCAAGTGTGCAACAAGAAGGGTCTGCTGTCTTGGTGGACTCCACTTGAGGAATCGATTCCTTACTTGGCAGACAAGGCTGTGATGATTGTCGGAGTTGACGTGAACAGAATGGATGCAGAGTTCGCTGCGAAAGATGACAAGATCGAGAAGAGTTTCAAGGCATTCGCTGGTTTCGTGGCGTGGGTGTACGATCCATCGAAGACTGGAGCTGACAGATGGAGACACTACTGCGACGTGATTACCAAGTCGCACAAGGACACCTTCTACATGGAGCAACCGGGTGAAGGAGAGAGCCGCACTGGCACCAGCGAAGGTGGAAAGACAAGCGCTCAGGACTTTGCCAGCACTGGATCGAAGCTCCACGACTTCCTCGTTGCCGCCGGAAAGCACTTCCTTGCTGAGGGCACTGCGAAGATCGATGAGATCATTGTGATGAGAGACGGAGGAAGCACTGGCAACATCGATGCTATTCAGGACATGGAGTCCCGTCAGTTGGAGGACGCTGCACTGTCGACCGATGCGTTCGGAACAAGACCGGCAACGACCTTCCTTCTGTTGAACAAAAGACCAAAGACCAGATTCTTGGCTGATTCGCAAACCACTGCGGACCTCGACATCTCCAACGGTGACGGTCACTTCAACGTGCCAAGAGGTATCGTTGTTAACTCGCTGACTGACCGGGCGACTGCTGGAACTACTCACAGCACCTTCTGGTTGATCGCATGCTCATGTGACTTGTCAACTACCATCCCAACGAAGTACGTCGTTCTCGGACAGCAGCCTTCGGACTCGGGTGACGTCTTCCCTGTTGAAGAAATTCCGAGACTCTGCTTCGATTTAGGATGGATGTACCCGAACTGGCCTGACGCAGTCAAGGTTTGCATTTTTGTATTTTTGTTTGTTTGCCATCGGATCGAACATATGAACGAAAGAAAGAAAGAAAGCAACGTGTGGTGTGCCACGGCACGTTTCTTTTGTTGTTGTGTCAGTAAAATAACATCCCCCAAAAACAGGTTCCATTCCCAGTTCAGTGTGCCTCGAAGTTGGCGGACTTGTACTCCAAGGTATGTGAATGTGTTGTTGTGGTTTCAGTCGAAGTTGTCCTCTGTGAGTACATAAAACATTCTTTAACTGATGTGATTGAGTTGAACAGAAGAATAAATAACCAAAACAGCTTCAATCACCTGTTGAGATTGCTGAATCTCTGAAGAGTGGACCGTTCTACTTATAGAACATATGTTTCTTCTTATTTCCACTGCACTCTTCGGACTACCCGAAAACTAGAAGGGTGTGTAAAAGTTAGCAAGTGTGCATTCGCGTCCTAGAAACAAAACATAAAAAGAAAGTAAGGAACGATTTTCATCTTAAAAATGACACAGAAAGAAACAAAAAAAAACTAATTATTGTTTATTAGATAGCTTATTTTGCTTTGACTAATTATCTCGTGTTATCATTGCTGCTTGTTGATGTGCGTTAGCGCAGAAAAAAAAAAAAAAAAAAACATAGAATGAGAACACAACATGGGTACTCTACTTATACGATCGGATTTTTCTCATCTCTTCTCGTTTTTTCCCTTTTTTTAATTTGTCCCCCTGAGGAAGAGTAACAATGTTTTATTGTTCAAAGTGTTAAGACGCGAGGAATGAACAAAGATTTCCATTTCGGATAATCAAAAAAAAGAGAAAAGCAAAAAAAGTAAAATAGCGAAGAATGTTGTTTTGGTGGGGGAGTCAGAAAGTGTTAATGGGACGGACTCTCAACATCAAAGGAAAAAAAAAAAAAAAAAACAATAGCAATAACAAAGGAAAAGAAATACGAAAATACGATGAAGGGATTATTTACCTTTATAGATTTTAAAAGTATTGTTTAGTTTTGTTTTGATTGTTGACTGTTTGATTATTGTTATTTTTGTTTTCAAAAGATGAATGTGATGATCCTCACCTGTTACTGATCACTTAAACTTTCAATGAACAGTATCCCGACTGACAGGTTGGCGGCAGCAGCAGCGGGGAGTCTTTTAGCCGCGGGTGCTTTGACGATTTGCAAAAGAAATGATCGTCGTAATCGGAAAAAGAGAATAGCAATCCTCGGAGGAGGTACAAGAGGAGATGTACAACCATTATTATCGCTAGCTGTTGGGATTCATGGAATGGGTTTTGAAGCGACAGTATGGTGTGGAGACGACGGAAAAGAAACCTTCGCAGCCTACGACATACCAACACACCCGATGAGGCACAATACGCCACTGCACCATCCTCAACAGAGGAGTAAAACAGATGTTAATAAAGCTCTTGAGGGTGGTGCTGAAACTGTGATTCAATTTAAACACGATTTACTAAAATCGGAATATAAAAAAATATTATCCGAATTAAAGGGACACTGTGATCTGATTATTTCGAGTATGCCGAGTCTACCGATACTCTTATCTCTGTGTGGGGAGTTGTCAGTACCTGGATTGCTAATCATATTACAACCCTGGAAACAGTCTTGCAGTGTTCCTGAGGTATTTTCTGCAACAGCAGTTTCACAGTTTGCAAAAAGTACAGAAGAGATAATCAGCATCATCTCTCCTTCGATGAGTTTTTCTGTTACAGACTTCGATAACATTATTAACTGCTGCTGTACAACAGTAAGTACACTTTATGGTTATCCTCAACAAATATTATCTCCGAACGTTCCGTTAGATTATTCATCACGTTTACTATCTAATCACGTTGGATACATTAAATTACCTCAAAGGCTTATTGTTGGCAGTTCGAATACTGCTGAGATATTAAAATTTATAAACTCAACTGAAAAAAAAGTCGCATTCTTTGGATTAGGATCAATGACACTAAGCGGAGGTGATAAGAAACGAACTATTAGTTTTATATGTCAAGCCTTTAGAAATGCTGGGTTGAGAGGGATTATTCAATCAGGATGGTGTGGTTTTACCGTGGAAGATATCGTCGGGAGTGGGATTCGAACTTGGGCGGAAAATGCGATTTATTTTGCATCTGGAGAAGTTGACCACTATGAAATATTTCCGAAATGCTGTCTTGCAATTCATCATGGAGGTGCAGGGACTACTGGAAGCTGTTTACTTGCTGGGATTCCTTCAATTGTGTCTCCGATATCTTTCGATCAAGATTGGCATGCAGCAACAGTAATACGACTAGCTTGTGGGTACAGCATTCCTTCCTTTACTTCTTCTTCTCAGATTCTTCCATTATTGTCATCTGCAATTTCAAAGTGCCTCGATCCAGATCAAACCCGCCGCTGTCATCAGGTGTCAGAAATCATAAAAAGTAAAAATGGTTTAAAATCTGCCTTAGAACACATTAGCTCTCTACTTATTATCTCTGTGTTGATGAATGATGGTTAGCCTTTTGTGTTGTTGTTACACGTTGTTTGTGAGAGTGTTTTAGTACTCTTTAATTACATCCCTTTTTTTCTTCTTTTTTATTATTAAAAACCTCTTCGACAAGGGTTTATCGCTGCAGCGGAACCTTCTGACTGCAGTTGATTACTGTAGCTCTTTTTTGCATCCCTCATCGCTTCCTTTTTCTTCTTTTGTTCTTGCTTACTTATTGCGAACATAGAAAAAAAAAGGTTGAGTTGCGTGGTTGTATTTATTGTTTTTTATGTAGTCTCATTCTTGTCAGCTGAATGTGCTGGAGTTTTGATTGAGAAGAAAACAATTTTTTTTTTTTTTTTTTTTGTTCGACTGATAAGTTTTATTTTGTTATTTTAATCTTTTCTCTGTAGCACTTATCAGATATGATACGACGTGTCCTCCCCTGCTCGGGGCGGACGAGGCACTTCACACGTCACTCTCGAAGATGGGCCACCGAAGATGTATTCGTGCATGATATTACCTCGAAAGATCCTTTTGAGATATTGGGAGTGACCAGACAAAGTCCTGAGGAGGAAGTGAATTCAAATTATAAAAAACTAGCAATGAAATACCATCCCGACAGACCAACAGGAAGTGAAGAATTATTTAACAAACTCAGAGAAGCTAAGGAAATGGTTCTGATTAGATTAGGTGAAAAGATTCCTGAATCAGAAGTACAAGGAGAGAGTCCAGATCGACATGAAGGAGAGTACACATACAATGAAGAATCAACTGAGTGGGAGTACAAGAGAGGTAAATTCCGAGTCTACGACGACTACGTTGACAGTTCTGTTGAACGTCAGCGAATGGGAATTTGGGTCGTCCAATCACTCCTTGGCATCACAGCATGTTGGTTTCTTCTTGAAAACTACATCGAAGAATTCTTCACACAAGTAGTTGGAGAAGACAGTCGCCATAAAGAAGGAAGAATGTTCGCAAACTCTAAACGCAAAGAATACGAACGCGAATCTGAATCTCAATTTATGATAAGTAACTACGGAAGGGGTTCAGATTCTTCGTCTACCTACACGTATGTCTTTACTTTTTCCTGTGCAGTATTTTACTGACTTTTTAACAAACATAATCAAATTAACTAACAGGGAATCCTTTATAATGGAAGATCCATTCTCTGCTTCAGAAACACGTCAGCGACTAGTAGTTAGCAATGGATGGTTACCACGTATTATTAGTTGGGTAGAATACTTGATGCCGACACTTGGAAGATGGCTCCGCTTTGTCTGGGTATGCATCTTTATCAGTTCGAATCCGGCATAGTACTTTTTTTTAAAATTTTTTTAATAAATCAATTCCAACACTAAAACAGTTACCTGACACTATCAGAGTTGCTAGCTATGATTAAATCCACTACGAGGGTAGTGATGGTAATTTAATATCTCAAAAGACCGCACAGATGAAAAAAAGGAGTCTACAACACACTGACTCGGATAATTGTTTTGGTCAGTAATTTTATTATTCGTTGCGATGTTTTGGCTGTGATGCCAACACGTCTAAGTCGACACATTAGATCAAAAGAATGGAGAGGCTTACCATCTATTTGTATTATTGTAAAGTGAGAACAACTATCTGAAACAGACTGCTGGTATGCTTCAGATAGTTATCGTCATCCTCTGATAGAGGGATGCTCATCATCCGAAAATAAAAGGAATTCCATTTAGAGTATTGTTACTACAGCAGTACAGATTCTCTCTTGTTGTTTCTTTTAAAATACCAGTTGGAAGTAGTCGCCTCTGTAGGTGAACGGATCCATCTGGTGAGACTCTCGGCCAAAAAGTTATCATCATTTTGGTATCGCGTCTGCTGTGACGTATTGAAACTTCTTCAAATTGTTTTATTATTATAATTTTTTTCACAAACAGTTTTTTGATGTTTATTAATTACAAGTTGACGAATACTAAAAACCTATTTATCTTATCACTTTAATAATAATTAATAAGGTCGCCACACACAATGGTAAAGGCAGACCGTCGCGCAGTCTCTGGTGGTGGAGTTGCCCGCCATGATAACTTACAGAGATCTCGTACATTAGCTGTTGAGAGAACAGTTGATACTAGAAAAGAAGAAGGGCGAATGATATTTGAGTATCAACAAATGTTGAAAGAGATGGGACTTGAGGAAAGTGCAGCATTCAAAAAGAAGAAGGAAGCCTACCAGCTAAAGTTACAGAAGGAGAAAGACGCTCTCAACCCTCGCCAAGCAAAGAAACGTAAACAACGTCAACGAGATGAGGCCGAGGAAGTCCTAAAAAAAGAGGAGCAGAATGAAACAACTCCTGGCAGCGATGACGAAGAACAAGAAAAAGACGAAGAAGATGACCTCGCTAAAAGTAATCCATACTACAAGGCACAGAAAGAAGTCCTTCGTAAACAGAAAGAAAAGGAAGCTCTTAGAAAGAAATGGGCACAAGAGGTTTGTTATTCATCACATTAATCACAAGTTACTTTAATAATTCTTTTCTGTTGGTACGAAACTCGTTCCCTTCTTCCCTTCTCTCTGTTGTTCGAACTTGTTCTCTTCTACTGTTCCTTTGGAGTGATTATAAATTTGTACAAATCCATTTTCCTGAACGTGTTATCGATGATACCAATACAAATATCTGAGACTTGCAGATGACCAATCTTCTTGTTTACGAGATCGTTGATTCCCTTCTCAGATTCTCTAAACCGCTTTGCTCGTCCGTCCTGCCTGTTTGCTGCTAATGATCTGATCAGGGTTTCCTCTGTAGTCTCGATCCAGTTCCACACACAATTTCCTCGTCGCAGTGGCCGACGCTGCTCTGCCCACCGCCGCGTGCCTCTCACAATTTCGCAGGCACCCAAAGGTAGCTCCGCCTGCACGAGCGCCCGCTCATCCATATCCTCGCCCACGAGACCCCGCAACACGCTTTCTCAATATAGCGTCGAAATTCGCCAGACCCGTCGCTGGTCCTTCAGGTACATTAACTTCATCAGGTACAGCATCTTCCAATATGAATGACAGGATCGTAGCTGGGTCAGCGCTACGTGTCGATCCGGCAACATCGTCAGTGACTCGCTTACTCTCTTCGTCGTACTGCAGCAGGTATTCCCTGCAGTAGCGCCCACTCCCTACCGGAAGCTACGGCCCAGAAAATTTTATTTTCTGTTCGAAGACCCTTCAGCATTTCATCAATTCTAGCAAATGCTCTCACAAAACGGTTCAACTTCATGATTCCAGCAGTCTCTAGTGACTCTCTTTTCTCCAGAAGATAATGTCGACTTAAGTCCCTTGAGAATAGTGAAGTTTCCCTCGGATTCTTGGTTCACTTTCTCCAGGCCCATCCGCAGAGGTACGAATACACACTTCGCCTCCTTCACTTTCAGCCCCAGGCTTGATGCCTTTTGAACCTAATCGATTAGTACGCCCTCGCTAGTTCGTTCACGCCTCCCATCAACACTCCATCGTCTAGGAACCTAATAACAAAAAACAGGAGGTCACTCGCAAGAAGACTATCGAAAAATCAAATCGTCGCAGAAAAACGACTCATATCAAACTACAAGAAAAGACTAAGAAAGGACAACCCATCATGGCCAACAAAATGGATTATTTAATGAAGAAAATTAATAAATCGATGGGGAAGTAAAAAATCGAGTATTTTATTAAACACCTCTTGTTCTTGATAATTATGTATTTATGTTGTCCGTCTGTTTCTTGCCTTATTTATTACGCTATCATCAGGTTGACTGAAAACAGTTAAGAGTTTTTATGTTATATTGTGTAGTACCTTTTATTTATTAACAGGAACATTAATATAAATGCCTTTCCCATCTTTTTTTTTTATTGTTATGGAAAAATATAATTATTAAGTAGTTTATTTGTTTTTTTTTAAAAAAAAGGAAGAAAATAAAAATAAAAAAAAATAACAATGAATCGCTTTTCGTTGTTGATGGCTGCGTTAATTCAGATTGCTGTCGGGTTCACATGTCCGATGACGTGTTTAGATATAGGAGACTCCAACGCCTGTGGATTTGGAACGGTAAAGAGTTGCCAGGAAAGTTTAGATGGCTTTGTCGTCGTCGATTGTGAATATCCTTGTTCCAAAGTAACTCTTAACGACTCTGGTTGTCATCGAGAATTCACTTGTGGATGGTGGGCAAGAATGTGGGACACTTTAATAAATGTCTTCACATTATTATTTAAATACACTGAACAACAGAATAGCGCATCGCAATATGTTGTTGGATTCCTGACCATCGTACTCGGTGGCTGGATGTGCTTTTTTGGAGCGGTTCACAAGAGAGCAAGTATTGTATTCATAGGGTTCTCAGTTGGTTCCCTAGTCGGCTTTGCCTTTGGCGAGACGTACGGGTTTGATGGCGACAGTCCTTTTCACTTAGCGATGTTTACTGTTGTTTTTGGTATCATATTCTGTGGTGGATTCTCTGCTGAAAACGCTCTGGCGTACTTCACTATGGGAGGTTTAGTCCCAAGTATAGTTGTTTGGTTCTTAGTTGATTTAGCGCCTCGTTCTGAAATACGGTTAGTGATAATATCTGTCTTGTGTTGTATCGTGTTTATCTCGTGTGGATTTTATGCTCTTCGTAAAAGGAGAATAACGATGTCGTTGTTTACTTGTTTCTTTGGATCGATACTTATGACGAATGGAATAGTTTATTTCGTATCTCAAAAGAATCTTCGAAGTTGTTGGTCAGGTACTGTGGTGTCAGCTGCTGCAGGAGGTCTAATGCTGCCACTTCTATTTATTTGTGGTTTGTTTGCTCAAAAATCAAATTTTGAACTAATCGGAACCAGCGACGAAGATCTTCAACGAATGCAACAAGGACTGAATACTCAACAGCAACAACAACAACAACAACAAGACAACGAGAACCCTATAGAAGCTGGTGTTGAGATCGATAATTCGTCGAATTATCCAAAGCAGGAGTGGACTCAGAGGGTAAAATCATTTTTACATCAACTCCTATTGGGGAAACCTCTCCCACCAGATGAAAGCGACACTGCGTTACAAAGCGCTATTAGAGACCATCTTCGTGCAAATCCGGAGTTCGCAGCCGAAGTTGAAGCTGCTCAACCAGAACCACGTTCTCCAAAACTGTTTACACGGCTGACTTCATTCTTCAGCAGCAAGCGAAGTGGCAGTCCGAATGAGAAGAATATTAACACCACGTTGCAGTCTCCGAATTCTGACAGCAGTCACACTCAGTCTCATGATGATCAAATATCTGAGTGTTTGACAACAAATTCTATCGAAGTCCAACTGGCTGAGTAATTAAATTAATGCCTTGAGTGCCCTCAAAAAAACGACTTTCAAAAAAAAAAAAAAGAAAAGTCTTGGCACATTCTGGACTACCGAAAACGGAATTCTATTTATGTTGTTAAAGGTTGTTCAACCTGTTGTTCGATACGAATTTGTTGTTGTTGTTGTTTTTTATTATTATTATAACTACGACTCGCATATACACAATGTCCCTCCTGACAGGTTACTCGTACTTGTTGAGTTTTCTTTTTTTATAAATTGATTCTTACTCTATTGCCATGTTTACGGTTCGTTTGTTTGGTAAGTTCAACACCCTATTTATTATATTTTCCTTTCCTCCTCCTGCTGACTGTACACGTCCAGTATTTTTTATTACTTAACGAGAGCTGCCTTAGTTGGACAGCTTTTTCTTCTCCTCATGATTTATTTTGAAAGAGTTTTTCTGAGCAGCAGTGATGGAAAAAAAAAAAAAAAAAAACTTCAGATATTTCGCTGAAGGCAGCTCATAACCCAGAGACTGCAAAGCGGAAGAACTGGAAAGAATATTTCACTCAAAGAGATTTCATACCTGAGGTAAACTAAGAAGATCCCACCACCTGGGGCCTTGGTGTCCGCACGTTGAGAAGTTGTATCTACCCAGGTGTATCACACTAGAGAAAATAAATCATGACCATAAGAAATAACGGCTTTCAATCTGAATAGTTTCTTCTCCGTGAAAAATTGAGCGGCGCATATAAGCCTCCTTCAACCTTCTTGTTGGTAAAAGCCACACTTTCTTCTTTTTAGACTATTTCTTTTGAAGGAGAAAATCCAAAAAAAACAATATAAACACAAAAAGAACTAATATTCTGCTTCGAACATATCGCTATCCGTGTTTTCTTTTTTTCCCCCCCCCTTCTTTTTTTTTGTGTCTGTGTGGACCCACGAAATCTTTTTTGTCCCAGCGTAACTTATGTTTTTATTAGTTTTTACTAATTCTAAGTGTTGTTGCAAACGCCTTACGATAGTTTGACTTTTTTAATTCATTTTTTTTTCCAGAATTAATTATTTACACAAAAAAAAAAAAAAGAATATGCGAATTTCAACCCTCCTACTTATATTCATCGCAATGATGTTTGAGAACGCTGTCGGATTTACGTGTCCGATGACGTGTTTGAGTGCGACAGATTCAGATTGTGGTTTTGGAGAATTAAAAAGCTGCTCAGAAACAGAAGACGGACAAGTCCAACTGTATTGTAAGAATCCTTGCACTGTGATATCCCTTAAGGTATCTGGTTGTAGTAGAGAATACACATGTGGATGGTGGGAGAGAATGTGGAATTGTTTAATTAATGTTCTCCCTCTCTTAATAAGAGCAGTTGGCAGGGCTGATTCAACATATCAATATATCGTAAGTGGGATACTGATTCTAGTTGGGTTTTGGCTTTGCTACAGAGGAGTCAAAGACGATGATGCTATAGCTTTCTTCATTGGGTTCTTAATGGGTGCCCTCTTGGGATTTGCTGTTGGAGAGTCGTACGGGTTTGATAGCTCAACTTCTCTTCTTTATCTTATTCCGTTTTGTATGTCTGGTGGGATTATCTTCTCAGTTTTATTCACAATTCGTGAAAACGTTGTTTGTTATTTCTTTATGGGTGGAGCTCTTCCTGCTACAGCTATGTGGTTCGTTCTTCATATGTTTGTTAAGGACCACTCGGCTCTTTTAATTTCCCTAGCTTGTGGATGTCCTGTGACATTCTTAATATTTGGTTATTTGTTTCTTAGTCGTAGGAGGTTAGCGATGGGTATCTTTACATCACTACTTGGGGCGGCAATGATTGTTAACGGAGGAGTGTACCTCGCATTTAAAGATAACCTTCGTAACTGTTGGACCGATACAACAGGTTCGATGTTGTTTGCGAGTTTACTGCTACCGCTTGCGTTTCTTGGCGGACTATTCTCTCAAAGATCGCTGCTGCAACCTGAGCGGTCTAACGAAAAAGATGTCCGCCTTCTGGTCAACAGCGATGGACCTTACCTTACAGAGGTGGTGCACTAATTTGAGAAATAATCTCATTGTCTTATAGAGAGAAAGTGAATCCTTTATTTAAGTTGAGGGATGCGTAGAACAGGCGGGTTAACTACCTTTCTGTCGTTTTCTTTATGTTTTTTATTTTTATTATTTTTTTTATGAATTGAAAAAAACAATTCGAACAACAATGCGAAAAAAAAAAAACGAAAAAAAAAAAACAGAATTTTTTTGTTTTCGTTATCGGTCGTGTGGAATTATTAATTCGCCTCAATTACTATTACCTTACTTTGTTTCTACTATCATTAAAAAAAAAAGAAAAAATTCTTTTTTGCTCAGCCTTCAAAAGCTTGTTAGCAAATCTTTTTTTAGATGCGGATGAGAATACTTCCGCTCTCTTTTAAATGGAAAACAATAAATAGCCGCTTCTATGCCTTTGACAAACTGTTCTAATAGGGACCTTTTTACTGTTGTAGTCAGCTGTGATTAGACCTGACTTTGTGGTATTCATCATGTTATTTCCTTAAAACTGACTGCAGTAATAACAACAACAACGATGTCTGATATTAAATCACAGATGGCTATCGACATGGGGAAGTCCCCTGAGAGCGGATTCGATGTGATAATTGTCTGCTGCAGTGGAGTGATTGAAGCCGGCTACTGGCAACAACGACTAGAACAGAGCAAGGGAACTATCCTTACTAAGGACACAAAGGTGTTCAGCGTAGACGAAGACTGGAATGGAGGTGCGGGCAATGGTCTTGGAACTCTTTACGCCTACCACAAGGCTGTGAAGGTAGCGGCTGAAAAGGGCTTAAATCTCCCACAAGAGATTGAAAATAAAAATGTAAGCGTAGCAATCTACCACACAGCAGGAAAGGGAACCCGACTTGCACCACTTCCAGGTGCTGAAAATAACAACAAGCCAGGTGTCAAGCTTCCAAGTACCGTTGCACTTTGCAGTGGTAGCACAGTCCCAATGACCATCTTGGAGGCTGTCATTAAGCAAACATCAGTATATGCTCCAAGCAGAAAGGGAAGGCTTTCTGTTTTTTGGGGTGACCAAATCTTCATCCCGTCTGTGTCTCCAACCTACAACGCCATCGCGCACATTGACCTGCTGTCGCAGATGTTAAAGGAAATGCCAACTGCTGACACTTGGAAAGAGAAGGATCTTCAGTCATACGGTCTAGCTGTCCAGTTTGAGTCTGGAGAAGGCGCTCAGATCGACAAAGTCGATCACAGCACTGCCGTTAGAATGTTAGAGGGTCTGGGTAAAATCCAATCGGTTGGACCGTCACTCGGGTCATTCTCAGTCTCATCACCAATGCTTGTCTGCTTGTTAAATGAATTCAAGGCTGAACTCGACAAACGTGAAGGACAGCTGGATACCGATCCACATTTCTGGATGCCTCTGACACTTCCAAAACCTGCATACATTGAATTGATGTCAAAGAAGGGATGTAGTGATGAAGAAAGTTCTGTTCGTTGGGAACGCATGAGACAAATGCTTAAGAACAATGAATCCATCTTGGGACTTGAAAAAGATGGAAACAAACTGTTTGGACCTGTTAACTGTGGAGAAGACGCCTACTGGTGGGACTACGGCCAGCTTGGGTTCTACAATGATAACAACATGAGACTCGTTAAGGATGGTGTTGAAAATGATGCTTACAGAGCGTTCTTTGGCGTCACAAAGGGAGAACCAAAGGACTCGTTGATGGGATCTGAGTGTAAAATCGATTCTCAATCTACGATTGCATCCTCCACTCTCGTCCGCGGTTCGGTCGAACAATCTGCTTTGTGCAATGTCACTGCGGCAGACATCGAAGCAAACGGCTGTATTCTTGTCAACGTTACTGCCAAGAAGATCCGCGCTTCCCCTGGCACCATCGCCTACAACATTGTAGACGAAAGTGACGAAGGTTTAATTCTGTCTGACGGAAAGGTATGTAGTTGTTTTTGACAACGTACTTGTAGCTGTTTACCGCATCTCATTTCATGATGATAAAACACATGCATTCAATACATGAATAAGCCGCATACTTTTGAATTGTCACATGTGAACACTCTACAACCTGATTGACGTAATCCACCCTGCGGTTAAAATATGATATCCATCCTCTCTCTCTCTCATTTGAGAAGTGTATCAATCATCCCCCGCAGTCATTTCTGATTACTGCGGGGATCCTCAATTACACGAGACTTCGTCTATTAGTATTAAATCTGACTGCAGTCTTTGCAATTCAGATTAGTGAAGTAGTCGAAAATAATCCTCTCTCTCTCATTCGGGAAGTGTATCAATCATCCCCCGCAGTCACTTCTGATTACTGCGGGGATCCTCAATTACACGAGACAGCTAACCATCAACTCCACAGCTCTCCTTGTGATAAAACAGCCTTCTCCTTGCTGTGCTGCTGTTCGAGTTACTGCTGTTGGATCAGAAAATCCTGTTTCTGTTGTAAGTCTGCTTTATACTGCAGCAGTTCTTGCTAATTTTGTTTCATCTTTGTCTCATCCCAGCCAAACGTAAACCATCTATATACATTTAATCAGATGTCATCTCTGCCCTGACAGGCAATCCTTTTTCGCCACTACAGCTGTTGGACTTTCTTCTCTAATCCTCCCCAACTGGAGCGGTGTTAACTCTGGAGATGAAGAGTTCGGAGTGATTAAGGCGAAAAAGTCGGAATCCAGTCGCAAAATGAACAAAGATAATCTCCAGTTCTCATCCCTTGGCTCTCCCTGCGCTAGCATCGCAAGGGGTGACGCTAAAGGTGTTGATTCTCTTTTTCCAAGAGTTCACGTTTTTCCTGTTCCGTTTCTACGTTAAAGACAGATGGGGGTGTGGATAGATTTAAAGGGAGTGGGTTGTGAGATACATTCTCGGCGGTCCGTTGTTTGGAAGCTTTGTTCTCAATAGATAATCCGTTCAGTAGCTGCTTGTCTTTCTCAAGGGAGGCTGACATCGCATTAACGTAGAATAGAAATAGTACATAAAACATTCGTTCTTTCATTTGTTCTAGTTTTCTAGGATTTGGCATTTCAAGGAAAGTTTCAGCCTTAATCTTCCTTCTTTTTCTTTGTACAAGGGGGTTTGAGAACCAATGTCAGATTGACTTCTTATCACCATAGACACTAAACACCCGGGGGGTACAGAACAAACTTTCCCCTGTTGCCCGATTTCGAAAAGGTGGGAAGTAACGGACTGATAAAATTATGTTAAGGTGTTAACTACATTAAATCAAGACAAACGATTATCTCAGATACTCTAAACATCAATATTCTCACTTTTCTTGGGAATAATATAACACATGCATTCGATGCATCTTTTGAATTACAACCTTACATCTTTGTTGTGAAATAAAAAAAATCCACACATCAAAAACAGGTAATCACAACTGTCTTCTCAGAATCTGGAAAGCAGACCAGAATGACTGCCAACCTTCCTGTCACTGAGAAGGATGCCTGGACCAGAGTGCTTCCTGGTAATGAACATTCATATGAAGAAATCCACAAAACAAACAAGGGTGTTGACCCAATTAAATGTGAAACAGCGCAGAGAGAGGCACACAGCACCCTAGCATCCAAGGTAAAGGAGGGAGCAAAATTGTAAAATTTATACCAACGAAACACAGCTGTTCTAACGATTTATTGTGGAATATTTGAGTGTGGGATTGTTAACTCAGACTTGCAACACCGTTTTCTTCTTGCTGAAAGAAGGAAGGGTTGGCAGTGAGTTACTTGTCAATTTGACCATGTACCGCTTGGATTCGGTGCCTTTACCCTTTCATTGTCCACACAAAACAAATTCGGAGAGAAAATCTCAGTTTCGCTCACATTGCTCATCGGATAAGATCCGTTGAAACATTGAAAAAAAAGAAAAAAAGCTAAGAATGGAATTTCAACTGACAGAACACAAAGCCTTATGAGAAGACAAATCGTAAAACAAGTAACCACCATGAGCATTTTTAAGCTGTAAAAAACTCATACTTGAAAAGAATTGATAACAAGTACAGTACTAATTTTTACTTAACTACCAGGAGGGGGTCCAAAATGTTAAATGATATTGATTTGGGTGAGGTAGTTGACAAGGACTGGAAGTGTGCCACATTCAAGCAGGTTGTCGACCTCACTGACAAGACCGATGCTTTAATTGCTAAATGTGGAGCAGCGCATGCTGACAGTTTCAAAAACGCTCCTGAAAAATTAGACACCGCCATTGAAGAGATGATGGAGCTCGAGAAGAAGGCGAGGCTTGGTGGTGATGCAAAGTCAAACTTGCGTCTTGCCCTTGAAATTGTGTCATTGCTTGTGACGCTCGGTGACAATGAGCGCTTGATGTTCAGTGCTGAACTTCTTATGAAAAGACGTGCTCAGCCAAAGGTTGTTCAGACTGCCATCCTCAAAGCTGCTCGATCTGCGATAGAGAATTGCAACGAGGTTGATAAAGTGACACTTATAAAAAAGCTCCGTGACATCTGTCAAGGCAAAATCCACGTTGAGTTGGAGTTTGCCCAACTATCTGTTGAGCTTGTGGTATGTTGTTTTGTTCAATCTTGTGTTTAAAAAAATTAGTCATATTGAATACCATCATAAAACAGAATATCTGGGAAAAGCAAGGAAAGATAAAGGAATCAGCTGAATTGCTACAAGAGGTGCAAGTTGAGACTATCAGCAACATGGAAAGGACTGAAAAACTAACCATCCTCCTTCACCAGGTATGCATTCTTTTCCTGTTGTAGTCAAGCAAAGCAAGGTCATCACAAGTTGATTCATGAAATTCAGAAAATCTGATGCTAATTAAAAATAATCGCGGACGGCAGGATTTGAACCTGCGCGGGCAGAGCCCAACGCATTTCGAGTGCGCCTCCGTAACCACTTGGATACGTCCGCCGCTGGTAGAAAACCGTTTTTATACTTATTTCGTAACGTTTAAAAAGAGGCTATTTATTTTTGTAAGCTCTTAAAAAAAGCGAGGTTTGAGGTTATTTTGCACATGTACTCGGCGATGGCTGGTGGAACAATACCACTCGATTGTCTCCGGCAGTCAGAGCATCTCCAAGGAGGTTAATACCATCCAATCGGTTCAATGCGTCATAACACAATCGTTCCCACCATCTTCTTTCTGCCCCCAGGGTTCTTCCGTCGGAGTTTGATCATCGCCTCTCCATCAGAGGCTACCACTCGTCACCGACGTTGAAAATGCCTGCCGTCGCATTTTACTTCATTCAGGCTACCAAATGAATTTGGCGAGTAGGCTCGGGCTTGCGTTTGACCACTTTGGGTCGTTTTAGCGTGACCGTTTTGCTACCTGTTGTTAACGATCTGTAACCACTCGGCAGTACTCGACCGTTTAAGTACGAGGCTGTTAAACTATTTCTTAATCCAACGAAAAAGCTTTCTTTTGTTCCGTTTTTTTTTCTTGTTTGTTTTTTTTTCCCCATTTCTTTTCAACCCCTGAGTTGTTTTGGATCCGTTTGTTTTTGTTGAGCTTCATACGGATCCATTTCCCCTTCGGCTTTTGCGCAGGAGAGCCAACCGGGGCGTGCTTCCTGCTGCTAGTTCTAAAGCTTCTTTGCAATTAAATGTTCCAGTGAAAGGAATATTCTCCATGGCAAGGTGTACAAATTTGACTTTTAACCAGGCTGCTTTTTGTTTGCCCTGTCTTTTTTCTGATTCTTCAGTGGGACATGACAAGCGTTTTTGTAAAGCATTGATAAAATAATTGTGTTCAATCTTAAAGTATTTGGTGCTTACCATCAAGATATTGAAAAATTCAACGTAGGGTTCTCCTTGTTCTGGAGTATGTCCATTCTGAGATAATATCTTCATTTAAAGAATCGAGATTCAGCAGATGGTTGATCTGTCTTCGGACTGAAGCAAATTTCCCTGCATTGGTTTCTATTGTGAGTTTGTCATCCTCCGTATGCTCGCGGGGTTTTGGCTTATTGTGAGCGGGAAGCGAACTGGCGATTTCCTCTGCTGTTTTTTCCCTTTTCCTTTGCCAGGCTTCCTTATGGAAATCCTCTTTGTTTTGTGCCGTGAAAATCGTGGTCGTGAAAATCAAAAAAAACCACAAACAGATGCGACTCAACTTGGACGTTGAAGATTATATTAGGGCTGCCATTATGGCAAGAAAGACTACCAGTAGGGCACTGTCTAAGCCTAATAGTAGACTCATAAAAATAGAGTATGTTTCTGTTATTTATCATTCTGTCCTTCCATTTGTAGCCGAATTAAACAATAACCAACAGGTACTACCAATTAATGTTACGGTACTACAGTCATTTTAATAATTATTGGTACCTTGCAAAGTGTTGGATGGAGTTGTTTGTAACGGTAACTGATGAGGAAGTAATGAAGGACATCCCAGATCACCCGCTTGTCAAGGATCCAAAGCAGGCTCTGCGGACTGCATGTGTATTTTTGGCTTTGAGTCCAAATACTATCACAGATGACAGAGAGCAAACTGACGCTGCCGCCTTCTCAACATGGAATAAAGAAACTGATCGTTTGGCATTGGTTGAGAAATACTCAAAAGAAAAGCTTGCGCAAGATCACCTACCCCTTGTTGTTGAATTTGCAGGTGAATTTTTACAGAAAGAGCTGATTCACTGGCCAGTGTTTCAAAAACAATATGAGAATGTATCTGAGGTACTCAATGACAAACAAGTAGTGGACGACTTGCACTCAAGAATAACCGAACACAATATCAAAGTTATATCCAGACACTACAAGAGAATAAAAATAACCCGTTTAGCGGAGCTAATAGACCTCTCAGTGCCTGAAGCTGAGGAGGCAGTCTGTAAATTAGTTATCGTCAAAGATATTTGGGCAAACGTCGATAGAATTGATGGCATTATTACTTTCCAAAAGAAAAAGAACCATACCGAAGTAATGACAGATATGAAGGCTGGTATTGACCATGTTCTCTCACAAATTACTTCAACTTGCCATTTAATTCACAAAGAGAAAATGATGAATGGGATAACCGCATAAGAAAAAAAAAAACTTTTTTTTACTTTTTCTATTTTCTATTTTCCTTTTTTTTTTTTTTTTTTTTTTTGGTTACTCGGTTACAATATTTTAATGTTATATTTCCCATCGTAGAGATTTCTTTTTTTTCCCCCCGAACCACAACCGTAGCGGAGTAGAATGCAGTACACATTTGTTATTGAGCGAGACAACAGTGGACAAGGGAGTTTTATACTTCATAAATCCAATTGTTGTCACTTGAAAGGGAAGCAAAGTGTTTAAGAATCGTAAGGCAAAAAAAATAGAAAAAGTTAATATAAAAATTATGGAAAAAAAAAAAAAAAAACAAACAAAAAGTATGAAAAAAAAAAAAAAAATGAAAGAAAAAAAATAATTTGAAAAGACGTAATTATTATTTTTTTTAAATTAAGTGTTTAGTGCTGTACCGCCCTATCTCTTTTTTCCCCAATGATCCTGCAACCACCTAACATAACATTTTTTAAAAATAACTTTTTTCATAGTCTGGTTAA
Organism: Flectonema sp. DT1601; assembly: GCA_964019425.1. Lineage (NCBI taxonomy): Eukaryota > Euglenozoa > Diplonemea > Diplonemida > Diplonemidae > Flectonema > Flectonema sp. DT1601. The sequence goes on from OZ025789.1 coordinate 1,152,761, forward strand.
AACCACACAAGTATTTATCTGTTATCATATTAACACCGTAGACCTCATTAGAAAAGATGAAACGTGCTGCTTGCATCTTAGCGTTGTTGAGTTCGTCAACAAGTGAGGAAACTGATGAAACAGAGAACATGGTTTATATAGATGCTGGATTAGTATATATTGGTGATGATGATACGACTTGGAATAAGAATGCTGATGGTGATGGTCCTCAAAGACAGATAAACGTAAAACCTTTTTGGATTGATGAAACTTCTGTAACAAACGAACAGTTCAAGAAGTTTGTAAGAGCCACCAAATACAAAACAGAAGCTGAGCAGTACGGATGGTCATTCGTGTTGAGTTCATTAATAACTGACGAGTCAAAGAAAGACTCACGAACTGAGTCAATCCCTGATGCCAAACATTGGCTTGCTACTTACGGAGCATACTGGAGAATGCCTGAAGGAAAGGGTTCCTCAACTAAATCTCGTAGTAACCATCCTGTAGTCCATGTTGGATACAGTGATGCTTGGGAATACTGCAAGTGGTTAGGAAAGCGACTTCCATACGAATCGGAATGGGAAACAGCTGCTAGAGGAGGAGCATCTACCAAATCATATCCTTGGGGTAGTAAACCTTTAAAGAATAACAATCATATGATGAATATTTGGCAAGGAACTTTTCCTTCTGATAACTCAGAAGAAGATGGTTACCATGGAACTGCTCCAGTCGATGCCTACCCTCCAAACACGAAAGGTCTTTATGGAATGTTAGGAAATGTATGGGAGTGGACACAGACATTGTATTCAAAGGGTAACAGAGAGAAGGAGGAATTACCAAAATTTGTACTAAAAGGAGGATCGTTTGTTGACAGCATTGATGGAACGTTTAATCACTTTACAAGAACTGCTACTCGTATGGGGAACACTCCAGACTCTGGGTCACACAATACTGGTTTTAGATGTGCTAAAGACGGTGAATCTGGAACACCAAATGCTGACAGACCTCGAGGACCTGGAGGTAAGGCAGCCATGCAAGACCAAGACATGCTTCAACAAATTATAGCAGAGAAGGGTGTTGAAGGTCTTCAGGATTACATGAAAGAAGTTGGAATGGGGGGATCGGTCATGACACCGAACCAGCTGAAGGAACAACAAGAAAAGTTAAAAGACCAGAGAACCCAACTGGAATCTGAAGCTGAGAGATACGAACGAATTAAAAAGGAAATGGATGCTGAAAGACGCGCTGAAGAAGAACTCTAAATCTGATTCAGATTAAAATTTTACCCAACGAAAGCGAGGCATCGCTAAATCAAAAAAGTGATATGATCTTCACGGTCAAAGTTCATACGCTATCGGCATTCCTTAAGCAATACAGTAGTAGGTTTTTATGGGGGAAACAGTGTATGGGTTTAAGCAACCCATTCCGTCAAATCCCTCACTCTAACTGCTATTGTAACAAACGTTTTCATTATTTATTTATTTATTTTTTTTTAAAACATTTTTTTTTTTCGTTCGTGTTTTGATTTATTTCAAGTGTGCTCTCTCTCACCGAATCTTTCATCTAAAGGTTTGGTACTTCTTCGCAAACGGTAGAGGTTGGTTACTCCAATCCCCTCCGTTTATGTTGCGTGTTTTTAAGATATTTATTACACATTTTGTATTGAATATTAATATCTATTTTGTTATAACAGAATATATGAAATGAGTAAGGCTTCGTAAAGGGAAGGTTTTTCCAAACGTAAACACGGAGTCAAATGGTGGCGCATAGTAGATCTGCATCACCACAATATTATGATCATACATTAACAAAAGCTGATCGAGATACGATGGCTGAGGTTGGTATCTTAGCTGAAGGATTATTAAATGAAACAAATCCACGAGGAAGAAACCGACAGTCACAAACACCACATCCACATAGTTCCTTACAGATACCGACATCACCTGAGGGTGTAGTCAGTCAGAGTCATGGGTTTTTTAACTTCGGTATATTAGGTCATCGACCGCACAGCATGAGAGCTCTGATCGCTCAAGTCTCGATTCTATCTGTTGTTGTTACTCTTTGTTTAGTATTCTTAGAGGAGGGATATTTACCTGACATGAAAACAGAGACTCTAAAGTTGGACGCATTTCACTCTGTGGCGCAGGCAATGTCTGAAAAGTCAATAATTTGTTCTCTAACTGCTGTTGAGTTACGCTCTGAAGAAGATGCAATCATCGCACGTGATACTGAAGACGTGAATAGTAAACACTTCAGAGCTTATCAGTCACTCGATATTCTACCTCAAGAACGTCTTCGTCGTTTATCTTCTGAACGAGGGATAACATCGGCAATCATTTCCGATATCAGTCTTTTAAAGGGAGCTCAATGTGCTACAAATGAACTTTGCAAACCTTCACTACAGCAACTTCGATCCGCCGTTGACAATCCTCGCTTGGTCATAAATAAATATGTTGCGAGTGGAAAGTCAAAATGCTTTGATCGGCACTTGTCATAGCCCGAAGAATGATCATCGGTGACACACTCTATGTTATAGTGAACATTTTGCGTCAACTTTGATTTTTTTAAGAAAATAATATGATGACGATTTGAAAGAAGGAAAATAATTTTTAAAAAAAAAAAAAAATATGAAATGATTCCATTATGAATAAAAATTAAAAAAAAAAAAAAAAAAAAAAGGGAGAGGGGGAAAACAAAAAAGAATCGGCAAACGTCACTTTTTTACTTACTCACACTTTTATTTTGTTTGTGCGCAACCGGGACAAAATCCTAATAAAGGAATAGGTTAGTTTACGCTGCCACAATTCTCTTTCTACCGAACAATGGGTTTTGTAGGTACAAAAAAAGAAACCCAACAACAATTAATTTTTCTAGCTAAATTGTGTTGCCCTAAATAGTACAGAAGGGAAAAAAAAAAAAAGAAAAGTTGAGCAGAAGTTATTTTTAAACTTCAACCAAATAGCAAGCTGATCTATCCTCCTCCCCTGAAATTACTTAAAAAAATTAAAATAACCTGCTTCTTTCTACACTGTAAGACAACACAGAAAAGGAGACAGACAACAATCAGAAACATTCATTCCCTTGAAGTCTGATTTTTTTTTTTTTTTTTGTTCAGTTGCAAAATCGATTTTAGCTCTAAACCCTTTCTAAGGTTCTTCCTTTCGTATCTAACATTATATATCTGAGAGAAATATACTGATTGTGTTTTTTTTTTTTTTTGTTAAATTTTTATTTTATTTGTGTTTTTTTATTTTCTAAAGTATAAAATGGGACTCATGGAAGGACGTATATCAATTGCTGGATGTGAAGACCAACAACAGATGGAATGGTTAATTGATAAGCTCCTTAGAGAACAACAAGAAAGTCGTCATCGTGAACAACTAACTGCGAGTAGTATCCAACATGTTTCAGAGTCAATGAATAATCTACATGAAAAGGTTGGCTATCTTTACAGAGAGAATGCGTCTTTGAAAACTCAATTAGCAGCTGCGGCACATCAGACTAGTCAATCAGACGAAATTGGTCTCCCGAACATAAAATTGTCATCTGATGAGGATGTTTTAAATCAACTTAAGTCTTGGTTTGACGATCGCTGTAAACTCCAATCTGTTATCAAAGCACAACAAGAAGAGATACTTACCCTCACTAAAACAGTCAGACAGTTGACTAGAGTCGCTGCTGCTGGACATTCATCTATTGGTACGTGATTCTTACCTTATTATTTAGATTATTTAGATTGAAATTTTTTTTAAATTTCTTATTGATTTATAATTACTAGCAAAAGTTTCATTCTATAGCAGCTTCAAACTCAAAAGTAAATATGAAGAGAGGTCATAGACTTAAAAGTGAGCCTGCATGGCGTCCTGGTTGTGTTCAGATGGACTCAAGGTCGACAGTTGAGAGTACGATCAATAATTCAAAAACAAGTTGTAAAGTATTATCAACCCTTAAGGCAGAAGGAAAATATGAAAAACCTAATTTACTCACTGAAGAGGAAGAACGTCGTCAAGCCAATGGACGTAAAGCGATAATTGCATACGAACACGATCTTGAAAAGAGAATTGAGAATAGTCGTCTACGAAAAGAATCGAACGATGATATTTCCAGGTTACTTCAGCATGACTTTCTTATTCCTCAACCACATCGAAAGGTTGGTCCTCCGAATATTATAAACAGAAATATTAAAAATACGAAAAAATTTAGAAAATTTAGATCTGAAGATGCTGCAATACCAGGTCGTGGACCACCTCCCAGATCAACCCAAACGAGACCGGCGACACTCGCATATGTACTGACTTCGTAATTTTGATACTTTCGGTAATCTCTTTCTGTTAGATACTACGCAATAGAATCGTATAGCACAGCATTGCTACTTTATAATATTATTGTACGGCCAGTCTTTTGACTGTGTCAATCTTGTACCGTATTTTTGTTAATCCCAATTGTGTAATTATTAGTTATTTTATTTTATATTTGTTTCCTTCTTATCATTTTTTCTTTTTTAAAAACAGTTTATTGTTCTGAGGATGAACAGTCAGACTTCTATAAGGATATTTAGACAGTTTTCGATAAAAAGTTTTCTTATTCAGTTACACAATAATAATATCTGAAGAACAAATCTTGGGTAGGACGTCATGAGCCTCGATATACTAGCGTATGTAACTTTACTTTTTTTTATTTTTATTTTATTTGTTGTTCCTGGAGTGATTATAAATTTGTACAAATCCATTTTCCTGAACGTGTTATCGATGATACCAATACAAATATCTGAGACTTGCAGATGACCAATCTTCTTGTTTACGAGGTCGTTGATTCCCTTCTCTCTGTTGTTCGAACTTGTTCTCTTCTACTGTTTCTTTGGAATGATTATAAATTTGTACAAATCCATTTTCCTGAACGTGTTATCGATGATACCAATACAAATATCTGAGACTTGCAGATGACCAATCTTCTTGTTTGCGAGGTCGTTGATTCCCTTCTCTTTGTTGTTCGAACTTGTTATCTACTACTGTTCTTTTGGAGTGATTATAAATTTGTACAAATCCATTTTCCTGAACGTGTTATCGATGATACCAATACAAATATCTGAGACTTGCAGATGACCAATCTTCTTGTTTACGAGGTCGTTGATTCCCTTCTCTCTGTTGTTCGAACTTGTTCTCTACTACTGTTCTTTTGGAGTGATTATAAATTTGTACAAATCCATTTTCCTGAACGCGTTATCGATGATACCAATACAAATATCTGAGACTTGCAGATGACCAATCTTCTTGTTTACGAGGTCGTTGATTCCCTTCTCTCTGTTGTTCGTACTTGTTCTCTTCTACTGTTCCTTTGGAGTGATTATAAATTTGTACAAATCCATTTTCCTGAACGTGTTATCGATGATACCAATACAAATATCTGAGACTTGCAGATGACCAATCTTCTTGTTTACGAGGTCGTTGATTCCCGTCTCTCTGTTGTTCGAACTTGTTCTCTTCTACTGTTTCTTTGGAATGATTATAAATTTGTACAAATCCATTTTCCTGAACGTGTTATCGATGATACCAATACAAATATCTGAGACTTGCAGATGACCAATCTTCTTGTTTGCGAGGTCGTTGATTCCCTTCTCTTTGTTGTTCGAACTTGTTATCTACTACTGTTCTTTTGGAGTGATTATAAATTTGTACAAATCCATTTTCCTGAACGTGTTATCGATGATACCAATACAAATATCTGAGACTTGCAGATGACCAATCTTCTTGTTTACGAGGTCGTTGATTCCCTTCTCTCTGTTGTTCGAACTTGTTCTCTACTACTGTTCTTTTGGAGTGATTATAAATTTGTACAAATCCATTTTCCTGAACGTGTTATCGATGATACCAATACAAATATCTGAGACTTGCAGATGACCAATCTTCTTGTTTACGAGGTCGTTGATTCCCTTCTCTCTGTTGTTCGTACTTGTTCTCTTCTACTGTTCCTTTGGAGTGATTATAAATTTGTACAAATCCATTTTCCTGAACGTGTTATCGATGATACCAATACAAATATCTGAGACTTGCAGATGACCAATCTTCTTGTTTACGAGGTCGTTGATTCCCTTCTCTCTGTTGTTCGAACTTGTTCTCTACTACTGTTCTTTTGGAGTGATTATAAATTTGTACAAATCCATTTTCCTGAACGTGTTATCGATGATACCAATACAAATATCTGAGACTTGCAGATGACCAATCTTCTTGTTTACGAGGTCGTTGATTCCCTTCTCTCTGTTGTTCGAACTTGTTCTCTACTACTGTTCTTTTGGAGTGATTATAAATTTGTACAAATCCATTTTCCTGAACGTGTTATCGATGATACCAATACAAATATCTGAGACTTGCAGATGACCAATCTTCTTGTTTACGAGGTCGTTGATTCCCTTCTCTCTGTTGTTCGAACTTGTTCTCTTCTACTGTTCTTTTGGAGTGATTATAAATTTGTACAAATCCATTTTCCTGAACGTGTTATCGATGATACCAATACAAATATCTGAGACTTGCAGATGACCAATCTTCTTGTTTACGAGGTCGTTGATTCCCTTCTCTCTGTTGTTCGTACTTGTTCTCTACTACTGTTCTTTTGGAGTGATTATAAATTTGTACAAATCCATTTTCCTGAACGTGTTATCGATGATACCAATACAAATATCTGAGACTTGCAGATGACCAATCTTCTTGTTTACGAGGTCGTTGATTCCCTTCTCTCTGTTGTTCGAACTTGTTCTCTTCTACTGTTCTTTTGGAGTGATTATAAATTTGTACAAATCCATTTTCCTGAACGTGTTATCGATGATACCAATACAAATATCTGAGACTTGCAGATGACCAATCTTCTTGTTTACGAGGTCGTTGATTCCCTTCTCTCTGTTGTTCGAACTTGTTCTCTTCTACTGTTCTTTTGGAGTGATTATAAATTTGTACAAATCCATTTTCCTGAACGTGTTATCGATGATACCAATACAAATATCTGAGACTTGCAGATGACCAATCTTCTTGTTTACGAGGTCGTTGATTCCCTTCTCTCTGTTGTTCGAACTTGTTCTCTACTACTGTTCTTTTGGAGTGATTATAAATTTGTACAAATCCATTTTCCTGAACGTGTTATCGATGATACCAATACAAATATCTGAGACTTGCAGATGACCAATCTTCTTGTTTACGAGGTCGTTGATTCCCTTCTCTCTGTTGTTCGAACTTGTTCTCTTCTACTGTTCTTTTGGAGTGATTATAAATTTGTACAAATCCATTTTCCTGAACGTGTTATCGATGATACCAATACAAATATCTGAGACTTGCAGATGACCAATCTTCTTGTTTACGAGGTCGTTGATTCCCTTCTCTCTGTTGTTCGAACTTGTTCTCTACTACTGTTCTTTTGGAGTGATTATAAATTTGTACAAATCCATTTTCCTGAACGTGTTATCGATGATACCAATACAAATATCTGAGACTTGCAGATGACCAATCTTCTTGTTTACGAGGTCGTTGATTCCCTTCTCTCTGTTGTTCGTACTTGTTCTCTACTACTGTTCTTTTGGAGTGATTATAAATTTGTACAAATCCATTTTCCTGAACGTGTTATCGATGATACCAATACAAATATCTGAGACTTGCAGATGACCAATCTTCTTGTTTACGAGGTCGTTGATTCCCTTCTCTCTGTTGTTCGAACTTGTTCTCTTCTACTGTTCTTTTGGAGTGATTATAAATTTGTACAAATCCATTTTCCTGAACGTGTTATCGATGATACCAATACAAATATCTGAGACTTGCAGATGACCAATCTTCTTGTTTACGAGGTCGTTGATTCCCTTCTCTCTGTTGTTCGTACTTGTTCTCTTCTACTGTTCCTTTGGAGTGATTATAAATTTGTACAAATCCATTTTCCTGAACGTGTTATCGATGATACCAATACAAATATCTGAGACTTGCAGATGACCAATCTTCTTGTTTACGAGGTCGTTGATTCCCGTCTCTCTGTTGTTCGAACTTGTTCTCTTCTACTGTTTCTTTGGAATGATTATAAATTTGTACAAATCCATTTTCCTGAACGTGTTATCGATGATACCAATACAAATATCTGAGACTTGCAGATGACCAATCTTCTTGTTTGCGAGGTCGTTGATTCCCTTCTCTTTGTTGTTCGAACTTGTTATCTACTACTGTTCTTTTGGAGTGATTATAAATTTGTACAAATCCATTTTCCTGAACGTGTTATCGATGATACCAATACAAATATCTGAGACTTGCAGATGACCAATCTTCTTGTTTACGAGGTCGTTGATTCCCTTCTCTCTGTTGTTCGAACTTGTTCTCTACTACTGTTCTTTTGGAGTGATTATAAATTTGTACAAATCCATTTTCCTGAACGTGTTATCGATGATACCAATACAAATATCTGAGACTTGCAGATGACCAATCTTCTTGTTTACGAGGTCGTTGATTCCCTTCTCTCTGTTGTTCGTACTTGTTCTCTTCTACTGTTCCTTTGGAGTGATTATAAATTTGTACAAATCCATTTTCCTGAACGTGTTATCGATGATACCAATACAAATATCTGAGACTTGCAGATGACCAATCTTCTTGTTTACGAGGTCGTTGATTCCCTTCTCTCTGTTGTTCGAACTTGTTCTCTTCTACTGTTCTTTTGGAGTGATTATAAATTTGTACAAATCCATTTTCCTGAACGTGTTATCGATGATACCAATACAAATATCTGAGACTTGCAGATGACCAATCTTCTTGTTTACGAGGTCGTTGATTCCCTTCTCTCTGTTGTTCGTACTTGTTCTCTACTACTGTTCTTTTGGAGTGATTATAAATTTGTACAAATCCATTTTCCTGAACGTGTTATCGATGATACCAATACAAATATCTGAGACTTGCAGATGACCAATCTTCTTGTTTACGAGGTCGTTGATTCCCTTCTCTCTGTTGTTCGAACTTGTTCTCTTCTACTGTTCTTTTGGAGTGATTATAAATTTGTACAAATCCATTTTCCTGAACGTGTTATCGATGATACCAATACAAATATCTGAGACTTGCAGATGACCAATCTTCTTGTTTACGAGGTCGTTGATTCCCTTCTCTCTGTTGTTCGAACTTGTTCTCTACTACTGTTCTTTTGGAGTGATTATAAATTTGTACAAATCCATTTTCCTGAACGTGTTATCGATGATACCAATACAAATATCTGAGACTTGCAGATGACCAATCTTCTTGTTTACGAGGTCGTTGATTCCCTTCTCTCTGTTGTTCGAACTTGTTCTCTTCTACTGTTCTTTTGGAGTGATTATAAATTTGTACAAATCCATTTTCCTGAACGTGTTATCGATGATACCAATACAAATATCTGAGACTTGCAGATGACCAATCTTCTTGTTTACGAGGTCGTTGATTCCCTTCTCTCTGTTGTTCGAACTTGTTCTCTACTACTGTTCTTTTGGAGTGATTATAAATTTGTACAAATCCATTTTCCTGAACGTGTTATCGATGATACCAATACAAATATCTGAGACTTGCAGATGACCAATCTTCTTGTTTACGAGGTCGTTGATTCCCTTCTCTCTGTTGTTCGTACTTGTTCTCTACTACTGTTCTTTTGGAGTGATTATAAATTTGTACAAATCCATTTTCCTGAACGTGTTATCGATGATACCAATACAAATATCTGAGACTTGCAGATGACCAATCTTCTTGTTTGCGAGGTCGTTGATTCCCTTCTCTTTGTTGTTCGAACTTGTTATCTACTACTGTTCTTTTGGAGTGATTATAAATTTGTACAAATCCATTTTCCTGAACGCGTTATCGATGATACCAATACAAATATCTGAGACTTGCAGATGACCAATCTTCTTGTTTACGAGGTCGTTGATTCCCTTCTCTCTGTTGTTCGTACTTGTTCTCTACTACTGTTCTTTTGGAGTGATTATAAATTTGTACAAATCCATTTTCCTGAACGTGTTATCGATGATACCAATACAAATATCTGAGACTTGCAGATGACCAATCTTCTTGTTTACGGTCCGTTCTCTATTGTACCCTTATCTAGATGACCGATTACGCATTGATAATTATTTTAAAATAAATAATACAGGACGGATCTTAACTCTGAATACTCTAAAGTTGATCTTACACTTGAAAAGACTCCAACTTCTTCCCTCTTAACAAAGGAGTGTAGTACTATAAAGAGTTCTTGGAAGACATCGACTGGATCATTGAAAAGTGTTTATAAACAAAGTTATAAAGCAACTGGTTGTCATGACGTGACAGGTTCATTGAAGTAATGTTTTTTTCAATATTTGTGTTTGTTTTTATGTTTTTCATAAAAAACATCCAAATCAATTCACTGTAGCCAATTACACCGATTTTTTGTTAAATGTTTAGTACACAAGCTATCCTTACTAAGGTACCTTGATTGCTTGTCATAAAGTGTATTTCGATGTGATAATTAATATCTTTTTAATGTAATTGAAAATCCAGAGTATGAATTTTTAAAAAAGAAACAAAAAGAACGATGATTGACTCTGGTTGGGTATCAATACTTGTAGAAGGAGGTGATTGGGAAACACGTTTTGTAGCAGTCAATTCGGATAAAATATTAATAAGAACCGCCATTGAGAAAACAGGAACCAACATATCTGGTTGGAAGAATGTACAAAGAGCCAACTTATCATGTTATAAACCACCTGAAGCGAGAAGTTATGGTATCGAGTCTGAGTTAGTTAGAAGAGGTGTTTATTGGTCAACTTCATCAAAGGAATTGCGAGACTTAATATTTGCTGTGTTGCTGAATTCACCGAAGAATTCTAATGCGCAGGAATTTCCTAAATGTTTGTTACCAATGAAGAAACGATCTTGTATTAGAAGTTGTGCACTCAGTCCGTTTATTGAAAGTTCATATAGCTCCCCGTTGTTAAAATCATATCCTCGTTTTGATATGGGAAGGATGTCAACTGTCGTGACTAACAATCATTCTCCAAGGGGTTCATCTCCAAAAATCTCATCTCCAAGGGTCTCATCTCCGAGAACACTAATTATACAGCCTCAACAACAGGTTTATTATGACGTTGCTCGTATTGCTAAGATAGAAGCGAGTATCCTAACATCTGTTTTATCAGTTGTTGCTTTATCATCGAATGGTCTTCAAAGGTTAATTAGACCAAGTCAAATAGCACTCTCGTATAGTGTTGTTGAATCTTCTTTTTCACCTTTGAAAGAAGTCAGAAGTCCTTCTCCAAAACGTGTTTGTGATTCGGAAATTGATCGTCTAATCAAGAGTTGTATGGATAGCCCACCTCCAGTAGAAGTCGTTCAATTGCCAATCAGTACAATGTCTGTTGGGGATATCGCAACAGAAATGATTCAAAGAATAATGAAAGAAGACCTGGAGTACAGTTGTAGATCAACAGCATCTCCACTCCAACCACCTGAGGAAGCCAATAAACAAATAGAAACATCTCAATCTATACCTGATACACAGCTCTCTGAGTTGTTGAAGGCAGGTTGGCAACCACCCAACTCATTAACTAGTGATCAAAGTAAGAATCAGGTTTTAATTGAACAAGAAGGTAATATCAGTCAGCTTACAGACAACATGCATACAGCTGATGATGACATAAAGAAGGAAGGAATTGATGATCAGATTAACAACACGCGAGGTGCAGAAATTACTGAAGCGGCTTCCGAAGATCAAAACATAACTCAACATGAAGAAGAGGGTAACGCTGTCGTATCAAAACCTGACGATGACACGAATCGGGAAATTGGAACTGCAGCCAGCGACAGTGAGAATCCCATCGATCAGGTTGCTGGCGACATACAAACAGAAAATGTGGCAAAACCTCAACTTGAAAATGACGTTACTCCAGCAATTGATGGGAATGAGGATCAGCATTCTGACCCACCTCTATCAGAGACTATAAGAAGTGAGGAAGGTGTCTCTCAGCTTGTTAACAACACACAACCAGATGATACGACAGAAGTACAACCTGACCAGAGTACTTCAGATGAGGAGGGAGATCAACGTTCTCATGAACCACTCGATGTTTGTAAAGTAAATAATGACCAACCACTATCAGAAACCATAAAGAGTGAGGAATGTGTGGATCAGCTTACTAACAATACACAACCAGAGGAAGTCACCGAAGATAAACCTCAACTTAACGATGGTGATGGTGATGACGCAATACCAGCAGGTGATGGGAATGAGGATCAGCATTCTGACCCACCTGTATCAGAGAATATAATAAATGAAGAAGGTTCCTCTCAGCTTGTTAACAACACACAACCAGATGATACGACAGAAGTACAACCTGACCAGAGTACTTCAGATGAGGAGGGAGAACCGTCCGCTACTAAAATATGTTCTGAATTAGTAACAAACATCACAGCCGATGCCATTGCGCAGTCGGAAAGTAATCCACAGGCAGACCCACAGGATGTGAATGAGCCGTCAGCTGGTAGCGAGTCCCAACAACAATCATCAAAGAGTAAGAATAGTAAAAAGAAAAATAACAACAAGCAGCAGCAACAACAACAAGAAAATAACTCAAATTCCAAAAAGAAGGGAAAGAAAAGATGGTGGAATAGAAAGAAGTAAGGCAACAAAAAAAAAAAAAAAAAACACTTCTCTTCATGCTGCAAGTTGTAACCTGAAAATCTTAACTGTATTATTATGTCATTCTGGTTTGTATTTAATTGATACACCTTTTTGTCTTGTATTTCGGTACTGTTTTGTTCTGTCAGAGACAATTAGACTTAAATCACATCGTTATTATCGTTTTTTTTTTTTTTCTTTTTTCACAGAACAAAAAAAAGATAATAAAAAAAAAAAAAATTTCTCCTTATGGAAACCATCACTATGGCGTATTCCTATACGGCAACTGACAAAAACGGACTTACCGTTAGACGAGGTGATGAAATTGATGTTCTAGAAAAGGATAGGAGCGGATGGTGGATCGGTCGATGTAAAGTAAGGTCATCAGCTATTGGTATATTCCCAAGTACGTTTATTGTAAAGAAAGGAGAAGAAGCAGCTGTCGGGTTAACTAATTATCAAATTACACTACCGATTAGAGATGGTGATCTGTTTGTTGCAACTACTTCATTCACTGCTCAAGACGTTAATGATCTCAGTTTTAGAGTTGGGGATGTTATCGAAATTATAGAAGGATCTAATAACGTGACTTGGTGGATTGGCGTCTGTGATGGAATCTCAGGAAGGTTTCCAGCCGACTGCGTTTCCAGATTAAAAAAAAAAATTAAAGGATCAAAAATAAAATAAATAGATCAGCCTGACGACTTCAATATTGAAACTCTTCAGCTGACAACAGTGACCTTTATTTATAAACATCAGCCAGTCATTTTACTCATTATAACTGCTTTCTTGGGGATGTGTCTTTAACAATATTAAATAGTGGCCATGCTTGTTGCTTCCTCACTCGATAATGATTATCGTAAAATATAAAAAAAAAAACAAATTATTGAAGTTTAATGTGTTGGCAAGTTTCGGGTTGGTGTATAGTTTTCTTTTTTCCTGGGGAACTAATCTGTTGGTATCTCGTAGCCCCACACATTAAGAATTCAGAAGAAAATTAAACTTGGCAGAGCAGCTCGTCAGGAAACTTGCGTACCTTTGTTATAACTTCAATAAATTACTTTTCTTGTTCTTGGCGGTTTCATCCCCGATTTGCGAGTTAGTTTTTTTTTTTTTTTTTTTTCTCTCCTACACCAAATTATACAACGAAGGCCACGTCCTTCTCTTGCTTGGCTCATCCTAGTCAGCCATTCTTCTTGTTGGGAATTATCTCATTTGATAATTATAATTTATTAGGAAGTTAACACCAACACCATGTCGCAGTCCGGAGGGATTGCCGATGCTAGCATCACTAAGATGGCTTCAGAGTCTACATTGGGTGGAGAACAAGCACAAGTAGACGACGGCACGATGGAAGACATTCTCGAAAAATTAAAAATTTTAAACTACCAAGTTGCATTCTCACAGCAATGGGTTTCAGCAAAAGGTCAAAAAAATCACAATTTCAGACCTTTGACAAGACAACATTTTTGCCAACCAGCTTCAAACTTAAACGAACAATATTTTTATTTTGCTAGTTTGGTTGCTTGGTTGGTTAGTATTTGTGGAGGAAAGATCGACGTGCCAGACCAGTTCGACGATCCGAACGTCGTATCAACAAACATCATCCAGGCTTTAAAAGATCTTGACATGTCCGTCAGAGATATTATGCCTTCAAAAATTAGACAAGGTTTCGGAGACTCCGTTTTGTTAACTTTATCTATGCTAAGTGATCAAGCTCTTAAAGAAAAAGGTTTTCAATTTTTACAACCGACGTACCCTCAAGATAACTACTCTGAAGATACTCAAATTGAAGATCCATCCGGAGGATCAAATGAAGAAATAGCAGATGACGTGGCATTCAGACCAGATTCAGGTGATGATGAGTGGTACGAAGGTCTTCCTGGCTATGCAAAAGATCAAAACGAATACAAAGCAGCGATTCAATCTCAAGTAAACCCCGAAGCATGGAGACTTGAACTTGAAACAGTCGCACCTCAATTAAAACTATCTCAACAAGAACATATGAAAGACTGGAGAGCTCATATTGATTGGATCAGCAGTCTCTTAAAGAAACTAACTGTTCTGTTTCCTGAAGTTAAACAGTCTCTTAAGAATGTCAACGAAGATATTCAAAAAGCTGTTGAAAAAATACAAAAAAGAGAACTAACTCTCTCTTCTCAATTCGTAGACCAAACGGAACGCTATAGGCAAATTCATCAAGAAATGCAAACATATCAGGAAAATTATAATACATGCAGCACTACTGTTAACAACCTCTCTACAAAATTAAACCAAATTACAGAAGACCTCGAAAGAGTAAAACACGACATTGAGGATCGAGAAGCTCAAATGTCAGATTCTAAGCCATTAGTAAATATTAAGAAAGCGCTTACCGAACTCAAGGCTGAAACAAAAACGATGGAGCTACGTATTGGAGTATTGCAGCATACTGTATGTGATATTTCCTTTTTTAATGATTTTTTTTAATACTATGTTGGTTTATCAAAAAACAAAACAAAACAGGTATTACATCATGCTGTAAAGACTAAAAGCACAGAAATGAATGATCATCACGGAGACACGTCTCATTTGTAAAGAGTGAACGCATCTGAAGGCGACCAATATCGTGACGAGTCTTCTTATCGACACCCTTTTCCGTGTCCGTAATATTAGTTTTTGGTTTGATTTCTAATTCGTGGGCTCCTGAGATGGAGTAATTAGTTATTTTTAAATAAATAAAAAAAAAAAATAAAAAAAAAATGCATCTTCGCATTGAGGGCTTCTCAGACTACTTAACATACATATGTGCTATCTGTTTGGCCTTTAGTTCCCAATTGCGGTATGCCATCGGAAGGAAATAGATCTTATTATTTTTTCTTTTAAACGAATGAAAAAAAATAAAAAAAAAACTTAAAAAAAAAAAAATAACCAAAGAAAATAGAACAAAAAGAGAGGATGTGTCTTTCTCTCTTTTTTCTAAAGTAAATTTGTTAATACACTCGTGAAATGTTTGTTGTTTGCGTACGTTTAATATTTTCATGTCATCTCTCTAACAAGGTATTATTATTCCAATATAAGAATTATGGCATGGGGTTTTAAACAAAAAGACATCACCCACACCGAAGAGCTGAAGTACGGTCTACCAGCAAGGGTCTTTTCAATATTGTACATACTAGTTTTGATTTTAACGCCGGTATGCTCAATGGTCGGATGGTGGAGAGAAGATGCATTTGGTAATTGTGACGCTTCTTTAATAAGAATGGAATGCTTTGGAAATCGAGAATACCTAGCAGATTGGGGTAATGAGGCTTGGCCAACTGGAAAACAAACGAACATTGCAGTTATTGGATTGGTGACTTTAGTTTTTGATTCTGTCGTACGAGTCTCTGCATCAATCGTTTGCATTGCTTGTGGACATCCTGACATCGGTATATCCCATTGGGCGGCATTCGCATCTTCCCTACTTGGGTTTGTCACCGTCCTTACTGTTGGTGTTGGTTGGAAATTAGATGACAATGCGAGTGACGGCTGGGGATTTTATTGTTGTCTTGTTCAGGCGATACTTGACCTTCTTATTGGTATTGTATTGTTATGCATCTGGCTTCTCAGACGGAAAAAGAAAAAACCTCGAATTCAAAATGCCGAACCTGGAGTAATACACGAAGTACCATGGCAACCCAGCCCTCCAAGAATAAAGGATGGAAAGGCATTGGAGCTCGGACCTGACTCAGGACTACAAGTTGCTCATATACCTGTTGCGGTTCAAGAAGAACCGCTTCCGCCGGAGCGTCCCGCAGAATGGCGCCATGCATCAACTTTTAATAAACGTCAAAATGACAAAACTTACGAAGAGTTTGGTGGAGGTCTCTTTGGTACAAAAGGAGAACTGATTCATCATAATTCTATTCAGAATACCAATACTGTCAAACAGTCTTTTGCATCAATTCGTCAGGGTCATAACTATTCCCCTGCTTATGGTTATGCTGGAGAGCAATTTGGTAAACCCATCCCAGCTAATCCTCTCGATGAGACGTTCTTTCAGCAACCACAGTCGACAGTTGCCGTGGAGTCTCTTCATGCACGAGAAGCTGACAGACGAGGTGAAATGGGAAATAGACTAGGTGGTCTTTAACTATTTCAAGTTATAGACAAAACTCTAACCGTCCTGTACGAATAATTACAATAGATGTGTTCTGTTTTTGCATTTTTGATTTCTGTTTTTTCCCGTTCTTTTGTAGTTTCGTAGACTCTGAGGACTTCTTTCTCTGATAAGGAATGCAGTGATTGTCCTTTTTTCGGTATCCCTCATTATGAATTGTGGGGGTGCCGTACTCTCAGTAATAATTGTATCTCTCTCATTCTATCATCGAAAAAAAAAAAAAAAAAAAAACAACAACAACGGGAGCAACTACCTGTTAACCTGTTGTACAGTAGGTATAAGCCTTTTATTATTATTTATTTTTCGATTCCTGTACTTGTGTTTTATTTTTTGGTTTGGAGGTTATGGTTTTTCTAAAAAAAAAAAAAAAAAAAAACTAAACTGAATAAATATCAAGGAAGCTACTTCTTTTCTCTATCAGAATAGACATAACGATGAGTGTTTCAAAAGCAAGGCCAAGTTGGTGTACAGTTCCTGAACCAAATGTGATAGAGAGTGATTGGAAAGCAGGAACAATGTTCAGAGCTGAAGATGACGTGGATAGGACAGCAATCCCCTGGAATATCAAAGGTTCGATTCTCTCTCACGAGGATATTCCAAAAACAGTTCCGATAAAAGTTGAAGACCTACTTCCCGCAGGAGAAACCACCGAAGTTAAATTCGCAAAACTACTTCACGGGGTACTATCTGAAGAGGAGTGCAACACAATTATCAAACTCGCTAATGAAAAAGGATTCACAAAAGCACTTCTGAACATTGGAAGAGGAAGACAAGTATACTCTCCTGACAGTAGGAAAGGACAGCGTTGTATTGTAGATTGTCATATCTTATCAAAACTTCTTTTAGAAAGAACACAAAAACACCTTCCAGAAATGAAAGGATTGTCGGTGAGAGATTTGAATGAAAGACTCCGAATCCTCTGCTACAGTGATGGAGGTGATTCTTTTCCAGCTCACTGTGATGGAATGTACAGTCGTCCAATGGGTCATCCGAACAGCAGAGATCGTAGTCTCGTGACCCTACAGCTGTACCTCAATACCATCCCATCAGAGTCTGATGGTGGTGGTACGGCTTTAAACGCATTTCAAAAAGTAGCACAACCTGTAGTTGGATCTGTGTTAATATTTACCCAACAGAACATCCTCCATGAAGGACTTCCTCTGGTTACTAATGGGATTAAGTATACACTTCGATCTGAATATATGTACCACGAGGTTTAATAAAATTAAACATTTCATTTATTTATCCTTTTCTATCCCTTACGCTAATCGTAATTACGATTAGCGTTCGTCTATATTCTTATTCTTGCTCTCTTTGCTTTTGACAAAAAGTCGGAGAAAGACATAATATTTTGTAGAAGAACATGTTGGTGTTGATGAGCACAATTTATTACTTTTCTACAATAAAGAGATACTCGTTATCACTGCTTTTCACGTTTTCGCAACATTTAGCGACTCAGTGGCCTGGTGTGTGTCGCTTCTTCACAAGAAGCGTGGAATAAAAGCAACTGTGAATTTATGTAGTTGGGGAGCCGATTTTTTTTTTTTTTTTTTTTTTTTTTTTTGTTTCTTGAGCTTCTCCGGAATTTGGGTGTGGACTAAAGGCATCACTCTAACCAAGCTGCTAACAACCCCTCGATCCCCTAGCCTACTCTAGCACTTTATAGTGTGTGATGGGTTGATTTTATATTGTTATTCCCTGCTGCTCAAATTGTCAAACTATGTTCCCTCTTTAAAAGGTTGTAAAACAGAATGGACACGTTTAAAAAATTCATCGGAAAAGGTCCAAATGCGCAACTTGTCGAGGAAGCAACAAGTGAGCTACTGCTGACTCCTGACTGGGAGAAGAACGTCGCAGTTTGTGATGCTATAAAACTCAGACTGGACTGTGCAAAGGAGGTCTTAAAGGCACTGAAGAAGCGAATGACTCACAGCAATGCTAAGGTCCAATTCTTGTCTCTCGTGTTGCTTGAATCGACTATAAAAAATGGAGGGCAAGTATTCTTTACCGAATTAGCATCTTACAAGGAGCTCAAAGATGAATTAATAAAAATTGCGAAGCGAACTGGATCAAGTGATGTCATGACTGCCAGAGACCAGGCTCGTAAAATCCTTAAAAATATCGCAACATTTGATGTACGCAGACACAAGGGATTCGCTCAGGCATTTAAGAGATGGAATGAAGAGGCAATGTCGAAGGGAATCTCATTTGAGGATGTGGAGGCTGAGGATTGGTCGAGTTTGACTTCAATGGGCCCAAGTCAGGTTGCTACTGATCCAAGAAACTATCACCAGGAAGCGAGACCTCAGCAGCAGCAACAGCAAAATCAGCACCAGCATCACCACCACCATCATCATCACAATCAACAACAGTACGCCTACCCTGCGCAGGTGCATCAGCAGCGGCAACAGCAGCAACAAGCACCTATGATTGTTGCTGGTCCTAATGGACAACAGTTATTAGTACAACCTATTGCTCCTGGTTCATCAATCCCACAGGGTGCTGTTCAGGCAACAGATGCAATGCAACAACACGTCGCAACTCAAATGAGAAGTCAGGGAGGAGCAGGTCAGAGACCACAGCAACAACAACAACAGCAACAGCAACAGCCTCAGAGAATTGATCCTGCCGAATATCAAAGACAGGTTGAGGAAGCTCAAGTTCAATCCGAGTCTCGTCTCCGTGAAGAACTTGAGTCCACCCAGGATCAAATCTCTCTTATGAATGAAATGCTTCAGGCTGCTGCTGCTGAGAACCGCACTGAACAAGACCTTGCTGGTGATGAAATCCTTTCTCAAATAGCTGCACAGCTCCGTGACACTCAGGGGAGGGCAGTTAATTTTATTAGCGGCAATGCAGGTAGACTTGAAAACATTGGAGAGTTCTTTCAATATAACGATAATCTTATTCAAGTCTTAGAGAAGTATTCAAGTATGACTGGGCAGGTGGGTGTTCCTGACGAGCCCACTGGTGGATTCGTTCCTGCGGAAGCTCAACATCAAGAACATCAATATCAAGACCAGCAACAACAACAACAGCAGCAACAACAGCATCCAGAACAGCAAAGTCAGTTTGAGGCGTTTGCTCGTGAGCGGGCAGTGATGTCCCAGCAACAAGAACAACAGCAGCAGCAGGAACAACCATCAGCCCCCCAGGCCCCCCAGGCAGATGTTGTAACTGCGACTACTTTGGATGATCTGTTTGCAATGCCACCAGCAGCTGTCACTCCAGTAACAGAGACAATCACTCCACCAGCTAACAATGAGAACGCCTTTTCTCTGAATGCCGAACCCGGTGATGTTACTTCAGTTGCACCTGAAGCTGAGTACGTTCCGGTACCTCAACCAGAGAGTGTTTTTCCAACTGCACCTGCTGTTGCTAATGTTTTAGCTCCAGTTAGTGTTCCAGTTGAGGCCGCACCAGCTCCAATGCCAATGATGGGAACCGCACCTATTGCAAGTGAACCCCCAATGACATCTGAGGTTCCTGTTGCTCCAGTTGTACACGCTGACCCTGCAGCAGCTCCACAGGTTTGTTTTTGACTTTCTATCCACAACAGACACTTAATTATTCTATGAAAGGCGAGCTCGTGAAATATAAAAAAAACAACTCAGGCTCAAACCGACGTAGACTTTGACTCGTTTTTGGATGGAAGACTTGCACCAGTTTCTTAAACAAGATGTCAGTCTGAACAAGTGAACTGTGCTCTGAAAGCGATAACTGAAGCTTCGACTTCCTTGTTGTTCAGAATAAGGAATAACCTAGTAACTGAAAAAGAGTAGTTCGGAGTTATTAAGAACTGCTGTGCGCGAAATCAAATCTGTATTTCGAGAGAGAATCCCACCGACACCATGCACAGCTTTTATGGATTGAAAGTGCATCTCGGTATGAAAAGTATGAATGGAACCCCTGTCCCTCACCCATCCCTTCGTTTTTTTTTTTTTTCGAGTTCAATTCTTTCTTTAAAGCCGCTATTCTCTCACTTTTTTTAACTCACAGACATAAAAAAAACATTTTGCGGTGATGTTAATTTTTTTTTTTTTTTTTTTTTGCGGGTTTTGCTTACATTAATTCTTAAGAGAAAAGGATAATGTGAATGGGTGGGTTGCAGTACGGCTGTGTTATATTCCTATATTTTTATTATTTTTTTTTTATTTTTTTATTTTTTTTTTTTTTAATTTTACACGACGTTCGTTTTTTTATTTTATTTTTTTAAATAACCATATACAATGAATAAGAAGGCCCATGAAAAGATTAATTTAAGACAAAAAAAAGAAAAAAAAAAAAAAAAAAACGTTTATTGCTAAAAGTGTTGGGTTAAAAAAAAAAAGAACAAGAAAAATAAAATGATTTCATTCAATAATTGGAGAGATATTTAGTCTTTATTTTTCACTCCATTTCGTAGTTATATAAAAAAAAAAGTAAACTCCTTTTTTAACCAGTACCCCAAAAGAAACAAAGTATTTGTTGTTGTTATAAAAATCTTTAAGTTAGTTCCCTGTACGGTGATCCCACCTCTACGGACGAAACAAGAAAAAAAAAAAAAAAAAAACAAGCGAAGCTATTTTTTTTTTTTTGCACCGATGAAGTCGGAGAAGAAACTATTCAGATTAAGAGCCGTTATTTATTATGTCATGTTATCTATTTCCCTGTGCGCCAGTAAGACTAAGCTGCGATCAACAAAATATAAGGCTTATCTGAATGGTTTTATCACTTTGTTCACTATTGCTCGAGGATAACAAAGCAAACAAACAGACTCCTTGCAAAGGGGACCTTTGTATAAGGCTCATCTGAATAGTTTTCGATAGTGTTGCACTAAAAATAACAAGACTCAAAAGTTACATTTTTTTTGCAGACATTTTCTTTTTACTTTTTACTCTTTTTTGAGTGGTGTAATGAATGAATGTACACCCGAACGAGGGACTGATATATATGTTGTACCGCCTTCCATCTGACTGCCTTTATTTTATTTTATTTTGTATTATTTTCGTTTTTTTTTTCCCCTCTTTCTGATTGCAGTTATTTCCTGCGAATGATAACAACAGAAAGATGGTTATGTTCTCCCCACAGTGATATAGAATCTTTGCTTGTGAATCTTGAGTAAGTCTATTTTTTTCTCTTTTTTTTTCCTGCTTTGATTTGCAAAGAACATCACGTACCAGAGGTACTTGTCTCTGTGATTTTTTTAATTTTTTTCTTATTATGTTTCTGCGGGGTTTTTTTTGTAGGGTTCCTCACCTTTTTGGGTTAAGTTGACGTGGCCAATTTTCCTTCGTGGCGTTCCTTGCCTTTGCAGTTTAAAAAAAATCATGTTCTCCTCTCACTAATTTTAAGTTTTAAAAAAAAAAATATTAAAAAAAAAATATTGACTGGAGACTGTGGACAACTTTCCGACATTTTAAATTTCTAAATTTCAAATTAAAAACAAGTCTATGCTAGCTTTATAGTTTTTTTTTTTTTTTTTTAAAGCATAAGAAGGCTAAATTCTGAGATTACCCATTGTTTGGATGCCTTTTTTAAAGAGAAACTAAAAAAAAAAAAGCAAGTTTAACGGGCGTGTTTTGTGTGGTCAGTTAGTTAGTTCTTTCTTTCTTTTTTTTTTTTTTTTTTTTATAAAGGCTGTACGAGCAGCTATGGAAAAATTAACTTTTTAACTTTTTTGGATAACGGAGTTTTTTTTATATTTTTTCTTCTTCGCAATAAATGGATTTTTATTTTTTTTTTCTTCAGTGAGCCCACACATCATATGAACAGGTAACGGATACAATATACCTCCGCGGTATTGAGAATCTCTGAGAGCTTCGGAAGGGATTAGTGAAGCATTAGTTAATGTTCCCCTTTCACAGTTTCCTCTTTAGTTGAACCACAACATGTCATACTCGCCACGTCTCTACTCTGGAAGCTTGAGTCCAACAGCTGTTGTTGTTAATGATCCCACCCATACTGTTCTTAGACACAGTTATGCAGCCAATGAAGTTGCTGCTCGTGCTGGGTCTGTTGAGGCGTCAACAAGGGCAGGTGTTTTAGCTGGCCACGCATCGGCTGCAACAGCAGCAGCATCCATATCACGCGCTGAAACTATCGCTCAGTCGGGTAGAACAGCTCTCCAGGGAAGATATGCTGCCGATGCTACTGCCAGGGAGCGGTCCGCAGCAATTGCTGCTGGCATCTCTGCCAGTACAACCTCAGTAGCCGGTCACAACTATTCGATGCGCTCAGCTGAGTACCGCGGTGCTGAGGGAGCACTGGTTGCTGCTGAGTCTGTTTTGAGTACCAAAGCATTTCAAAGAGAACACGCTGGTAGAAGAACCGCCGAGAGAGAAGCTAACTTGGCAGCGTCAGCAGTCAGAGCAACTTCACTTGGAGCCGTAAGAGATGGGAGAGCTGTTGATGCTTCTGTCTCAGGTGCCAGAGCTGTTGCTGCGGGGGAGGATGCTGCTAATGCTAGAGCTACAGAGAGAGCTGCTGGAATGTTGTCGCACGAAGCATCTGTTGCGTCTGCGGCGTCAAAGTCTCGGGCGTCTGCTGCTGAACTCGAAGCAGCGGCACTCGAGAGGAGGAGGGCTGAAGTCGCTGCCACCGCCGCGCAGGCAACCGCAGCTGCACGAGAAGCCGCAGCTGCTGAGAGGGCAGCGAGTCAGGCACTCGCTCTCGCTGGACGAGACGCTGATACTGCGAGAGCCAATGCTGCGACCGCGAGAGCCGACGCAGCAGCAGTCGAAGAGCGGGCCAGAGCAAGAGCTCTCCAATATGGCGCTACTCAAGTTGAAGCTGAAGCAGCAGGAAGACGTGCTGCTGCAGAATCCGCTAACGCTACGAATGCGTCATCCCTATTGTCACTAGCTGATAGAGATGTTAATGTTGCTGCTGCTGAGGCTTCAGTTGCTGCGAGAGATTCCGCTACCGCGAGAGCCGAACTTGCTGCTCGCACAGCTGACGAAGGACTGGCCAGAGGTCAGGTTGCTGTAGCTCACGGTTCTTTGAGAAGAAGTGGAAGAGACTTGAATGTTGCCAACACTGCCTACGTTCGAGCCACTAGTCAGGAGGCTGTAGCTCGTGGAGCTCATGCAGGCGCTGTGACTCACGCTTCTATTGAGAGAACAAGACATTTCCAAGAAGAGTCAGCCCTCGCTGCTGCTAGTGTCAGAGAAGGACTTGCTATTTCAGCTGAAGCAGGTGCACACGCATCCGCTAGACTTGCTGGATATGATGCGACCAGAGCAGCTACTGTAGCACACAGCGCTTCTGTTACGAGAGCTGTTCATGATGCTAGTCCGAGAAGAACTGTTGCCTACGTTGATCCACTTTCTCCTGCGAGTTCTATTCTGGCTTCCTCTGTTGGATCTCCTCTGGGACGTAGGAGAAACCCAATACTCGATGCGAAGTTGTCAGCTTTAGGGTCACCTGTTGCTCGCTATTACTAAAAATAAAACTGTTCTTTTGTACTCGAAACCTGTATTCTAATTCTTAAGAAACCACATCAACGCTTACCGCGGCTAAAAAAAAAGAATCCGTCCTCGACGATGTATTGTATTTGTATTTCTTACCTCTCCTGTTGTTGTTTACTGTTAAATGACTACTTTTTATGATATCTCTTCACACCCCTTTAGGTAACATAAAAAAAAGAACAGATGATTAAACAAGTCATCATTGTAGGTGTAGTGTTTGCTATTCTATGTTATATAATAACAAATTCAGAAGCAGCTGAAGCGCTTGGATATCAACATGAAACCTGTACAGAGAGATGGAAGTTAGGAGACGTAAAGAAGGAGATTAGTGGAGTTGGTAAGAAAGTTCTTGTGACAGGAGCAGCTGGGTTTATTGGATCTCATGTAGCAGAGCATTGTCTTAAATTAGGAATGGAAGTAGTTGGCATCGATGATCTCTCTGGAGGCTTTCCTGAAAACGTCCCAACCGGAGTCGACTTCTACAAAGTCGATATCAAAGATCAGGTTGCTGTTGATAAATTATTTGAAAAACATCCAAAATTTGATTTCATTTATCACCTTGCTGCATACGCTGCTGAGGGTCTATCGCATTTTGTTAGATCATACAATTACAGAAATAATCTCGTAGGGGGGATCGAACTTCTCAATCACGCGATAAAACGCGATACTACCGTATTCATATTCACTTCAAGTATTGCGGCATATGGATCTGGAGAGCCAGGACAAGTCTTTACTGAAGATGTTAAGCCAAACCCAGAAGATCCGTATGGTGTGTCAAAGTACGCATTTGAATTAGATTTGAGGGCTGCTCATGATATGTTTAAGATGAATTATATTATCTTCAGACCTCATAATGTTTACGGTCCTCGTCAGAATATTGCTGATCGTTACAGAAATGTAATTGGTATCTTCATGAATAATCTACTTAATGGTAAGGCTATGACTATATTCGGAGATGGACAACAGACTCGTTGCTTCTCATACATTGCTGATGTTGCTCCAATTATCGCAAAGTCACCTTTGATACCTGGAGTCTACAATCATGCTTTCAATATCGGAAGTGACATCCCTGAGAGTCTTCAGACCCTGGCAGAGTATGTTGGAGAGGTGATGGATGCCCCTAGTGGTCTTAAAAAAGCTGTTAATCTTCCCCCTAGACTTGAGGTAAATCATGCTGAAGCCTCTCACAACAAACTACTTTGCGCATTTCAGCACCACAACGTCACTGGTTTGAAAAAAGGACTTAAATTAACAGCGGATTGGGTAAAAAAGTCTACGGGGTTTAACCCGGTTGAGTTTTCAGCTGTTGAGGTTTGTTTTTTTTTTCTTGTTGTTTCTTCTTATGGCTGTAATCATGAGGAGAACAAAATAAAATAATAAAAACAGATCAAGCGACAGATGCCCCAATCGTGGGTCACCCCTGAGCTAAAAGAAGCCTCATTTATTGTACACACTCACTTGGACAATAAAAGGCTATCGCCAGAAGACGTCAATGGCTTAAAGTCTTTTTAAGATGTCAGACGGGAACTGGGTCATCCCTTTCGACTTCAGCGAAGAAATTATCTGCAATGCTGATTGTGTACCGAAGTTAGTATTTCACTTCCATATCCGACGCCCGTTTCAACGGAGCGAATCTTATAATTTGAAAGTGACCTTTTTTTTTTTTTTTTTTTTTTTTTTTTTTGTATCAATATAGTCGGAGACGAAACTATTTAGATGAATGTTGACATTTCTTACAATTATAAGATTCCGTCTGCTTTCAGCGGAATAAAAAGCTAATCTGAATAGTTCTTGTACCTACATTCTTATTGTTCAGTTGACAGAGAGAATCGTGTCAATGTAACCGTCCTATTCTTTTATTAGGTCTTTGCACACGTTACTCACTAAAAAAAACAAAAAAGCGTGAGTAATAAAGTGAATCTAGCTGAGCCTTAAAGGGAAGCTAACTGATTATTCTTTTCCTCATTTTTTTTTTTTTTTTTTTTTTTGTTCTATTTTGAAAGCGAAACGAGACAAAAAAAAAAAAAAAAAATAGACGTACCTAACAGTGTCTTGCCGCATCCATAAAATATACAAAGTGGATATTTGGAAAAAAAAACACTGAAAACAATAAATAACAAACACGCTAAAACTTTGAAGCGAAGTTGGATGTGTTTATTGGTGCCGATATTTTTCTGTTTTATTATTATTATTAATTACATGAACGTGATTTCATTTTTTACATACGTTTTCTTTTCTAAATCAAAGAATGTAATTAAGCCGAAAGAGACTTAAGTACCATTCGATAACAATAGAAAAGCTACACCGCACAAAAAAAAAAAAAAAAAAAAGCAATTATAACTTAAGTTCTGATTATTTATTATTTTTTTTAAAAATTCGGAGAGTAAAGTTCTAATAAGATGAGAATTACTAAATTGAAAAAAAAAAAAAAAAAAAAAAAACACGTTGCGAGGCTATTACTATTATATTTTATAAGACAGGAAAAATCCACAACAATCTCCGGCTTATCTTGGGTAGCAACCAAAAAAAAAAGGGGGAAAGGATAACTTTACAAGGTTTTATTAAATACATCTCAGGAAAAATTTCAGTTTTTTTATCCCATTCTTTTTTTTAGAAACGGTGGAGAAGTGGCGGAGTGATTTACCGCATAAAAAACTAAATGTCGGAGGGAGGGAGAAAGGTCTTCATGGAGGAGAGAACGTCTTCTCTGCTGTCGATAACACACAGCGAGATCCAAAACTATGGAACCATGGTAGATAAACAACTCTTAAACACAGCTGACGGATCTGACGACAGCGATGGAGGACTCTACGATACTGCTCGTCCTCAAGGTAATGTTTGGTTGAGATGGATAGCAACTGCTGCTGCTGCAAGCACCTTTATGCGGGTAGACGTCTTCTCACTGTTGAATTTAATTGTTTGTGGTGTCTTAACTAAATACGTACCTCAGAGAAGACCTCCGCGGATACCATTTTCTATAACTGTAGTGTCGTCGTTGATACCAATTATTTCGATGGGGATTACTATTTATACATTACCAATAGTTTCAGTAGTTTCAATTATTAATATCGTCCCTGAACTAGGATGTTTAATCTTATGTTGTTGTATTTATTTCTGTAGCTCTACTGAGACAAGACCATCATCACCATCATCATCAGTAGGTGTGAGTATTCAGAGTTGGCCAATTGCTAGTTTGGTGTTGCCAGCTTTGGCTGTTTGTAGTCATCCGTCTTTGGTAGCTCTTCCTCTGTTGTGGATATTTTATCATCAGTTGGCTAGACTTTATGGGGGTGTTGATCATGAGGGAGGACTGACCACGTTGATTCATAAGAAATTAGCTGCTTTTTCATTCATTTTACTGCTAATGAACATGACTTCAGAAATAATAGCACCGACGATCTCAAACTCTCCAGAGACGTTCCCAATATCTGACAGCTGCTATGACGATAAGTCTATATCTCATGTCCTACTTGGTGATGCTTGGTGTGGAAAAACACCGCTGATAACTTTTATACATTATTTATCATTGTCTGCGATGACAGCTGGTTTTGGAAGATCACCGGGAACATTTGCATACAATAATGCTTTTTATCGGTTGGTGTCACCCCTTTTATTACTGTACTTGTTGTTGATATGTGTAATGGTTTATTGCGTGATTGCATCTGGATTGGCTGCTGTTTTACTTTTATTGAGTACGTTCTTAACATTAAATATAAGAGGAGTCGCTGGTTATGATTCTTCCTCTTTCGGAACATCGATGTCTCTGTTAGCAGTGTTAGTGATCAGCATATCTGTTAGCTGTTGGTTTTTTATTACTGGAGATGTATCAAACGGTTCTAGTGAGGGAGCTTTACTATTATTAATACCGTTGTTAGTATCTCTTAGTGGGAGACTCTACATTCAATCTGCGACAACAGAACTGTCAGCTGCTAATTGGGATGCCTCAGAAGATGGTGATGAAACGTTATCTGAGAATTACTTTAGTTTTCCTACGGTGGTTTCTAATTTAGATGTCATCATCAGCTCTCTCTCGTCTAAAGAAATCGCACCGAAGGGAACATCAAAAATGATTGCTCTTCTGACATTGATTTTCTCATCTGCTGGGTTGGTTGATATTCCTCACCTGTTCCTTCTTATTATAAGTTGGTTCATCTTCTTGCAGAGGAAAACTAGTAAAGCGTCTTGGAAATTCTTGGTAATAATCACAGAATTTATGATAACTTCAACATACACTGTGAGTTGGGTAGTTCCAAAATACAGCAATGAATTTGAGAATGTACCGCATCCAGTCTTCGGAGATGCATCTCCTGAAAGCTTAGCATTACTGACACTCGCATTGTGTTTTGCTATCGGACATTGGAAGAGTTTGGAGACTCCAGAATGGTGGAGGAATCCTCATGAGCCTAAACTACTATCAGAGACTATGCTTACAGGTATTAGTCTTGGAATGTTATTAGTTAGTAGTTTACAACCTGACAATACACAGTTACTAACGGTATCAGGATTATTACTTTATACTATCGGTGGTTGGATTATTGGTGGGGCTAAACAACAACAGTATCGACGAGGATTTACATTGTGGGCAGGTATTATGACAGGCTTACTAACGTTGGCGATATTTATTGGAAGGTTTCAAGGATGTTCTGTGTGCAGTCGTGTTGGTGATTGGGTGGGAATTTCAGCCAAATCTCGGAAAGATTCGATGTTCACGTGGCACTTACCAATCCATGAAATCAGTTGGTTGTGTACTTCTTTAGTTCTTACATTTCAGTTAAATCGATACAAGTCTTCCTTCATAGAGTCTCCAGCTGTAGCTCCTTACATATTTTCAACAATCATTGCACCCGCATGTTTATTGCTTGCTGCGCTTTGCCCTCCATCATACTACACGGTTATCGGTTTAAGTTATTTTTTACTTGCTGTTGCTACGGTACTTTCTAGATTTTCGTTGTTATTTTATTCCTTGTCTGGTCACATTGCACCGAATGTCGCATCGGGAGGGATGTCTGTTTTAGATTTGTCAGCATTTGTTGCATTACTTTTTATTGTTCATGTGGTATGCTTACCGTCGTTAAGTTCTTGGATGAGAGTTCCTTTATCTGATGCCTATTCGCAATGGGTTTCAGGAGTTCAGCCGAAGTCTCCCCTTGCTTCATATACCGTTGCTGATCTAGTCCCGCATTGTCTTGTTTTAACTGGATCGTTTTTGGAACGATGGTGTTGGTTGCATACGAAGTCTAAGCTTTTCAAGTCAAAAACACAACCAGATTTTCAACTTTCAGTCTCATTTGAAATATTATTGGGAACTTTGATGATTGGAGTGTTACAAGAGAGTACGTTGTTTAGTATCGTTTATGTTCTTATAGCAATTACCTTAGCACGTCTTGGCAAGGTTCGGATTGCTCAACGACCATCAGTTCCTCTTGCGGTGTTGGTAGTGTCTGTGATTATGGGTCTTTATAGTTATATTGTAAGCACGTCTGTGAATTCAAGAATTGATTTGGTTTTGAATTTCTTGGTAACGTCAGCTGCTGGAGCTACAGCAACAGCTTCATTTCAAGTTTGTTCCAAATGCTATGCTCAACTGTATCAAATTTTTGATGAGAGAATTACATCAGAACTACTAACAAAACAAGACATCATTAATCAATCTCGTAGAAATAAGAGTGACATGACAATGGTAATCCCAATTGAGATAAAGAGTTCGAAATTAATATTAAAATCAGCTGTGATAATACCTTATATTTTATTAATCATAGTCTTCATTCACGGATCATACCAACAAGCTGATGGTTCAACATATGAACAGCTTCAGTTTACTCAGGTTGCTAAAATCTTATTCTCAGTTGTTATGCTTCCTCGGTTGGACTCGAGTGTCTGGAAAGGAAATCACGATTGGAAATGGGGAGCGAGACTGTATGCTGGGTTAGCTATAACATGGCTTGTTGGTGATGTGATTCCGGAACTGACAGAGAAGTATCCCTCAGTTGGATTTAAGAATCAATCACTGACCTCAATCTTAATTATTGGATCGTTGCTGTGGAGATGGGGGAGAGTGATGGATTCACTCTTCTGGATGGAAGTCTTAAGAACATTTCACGATGATCACCAAGGATCAAAAGCAGAAGGAACTCGAATCGCAACAGAAAGACGAGACAGTGTTGAAGAATCTCATGAAATAACTGCTCATCAACGTGAGTTGAGAAAAGATGCTCTGAGAGAAATTCAAAAAAGGAAAAAAGATGTTCACAAAGCATGGAACAAACTAATGAAACTTGGAGCTGACACCCCCGGAGGAATAAATAGAACACCAACAATGCTACCAATACCAAGCCAGAGTAAAATGACTAAGGAATCCCCTTCTTTGTCTGAGTTTGATTTCCTCCCCATTGAAACAAAAGTTACGAGTACCATAGGACAGTTACCAACTGGTGTCGTATACCCTCCGTCATTCTCAGCAAAGTTATTAAGCTACGTACTGTTTGTATCTTATCGACCACTGTCGAGTCTGGTTATAGAGAAAGATTACATTCAACAAATCGGTTTATTCTCTTCATACGTTCATATTTTATTATTAACATTGTGTTCTGTAGGAGCTGAAGTAATATACCTTGTTACGACATTACATTTCTTAGCTAATCCTTGCATTGCTACCCTACTTCCGTTTTTAACTGTATTGTTATATGCATTAGTGTCTTGTCCTATGCCTGTAAGTGCTTATTGGAAGTATTTGGTTATTTATTATCAAGTGTTGATTGTGATTAAAGCGATCGTACTTTCACTTGTCATTACGAAAGTTAATTCGAATTCAATATTGTTGTTGACTCTCGGATGGAAGACAATATTACAAGCTGATGCGGGATTGTCGTTTTTTCAATTCATCGCATGGGAAGCGACACTACTCCTATTGTTGTTACTTCATAGGTATTCATTAGATAATATATTCGGGTTGTGGAGTGACATTGGAGTTTGTCTAGAGAGACTAATCCCTGTAAAGACACACATTGATAATCAGAGTATCCCAAGTCACTATACCTCAAGATCATTATCAATGTGGGGTGGTGTTCGATATGGAAACACTGTTCTGGGAGGTGCATCTGTCCAAACAGCATCTCAATCAACAGCTAAAGGTATCATTCCTGGATTAGATGGAAGCTATCGAAGATTTTGGATAAATCTATTCAACACCACAGTTAAACCAGGTGCTGATTACTATATTTTCGCATTCGTTTTCGACCTGACCAGCTGGGTAGTCCTCCTCGCTGGATTTTCAGCAATAATGGGAAGCAACGTTGGGATAGCAGAATCTATTAAGAATAATTTACTTCCGGGATCTTTGGTTTTAGTTTTGTTCGTATTGTTTACCATTATGGTGGTCGATAGGATCGTTTATCTAACGAGATCTTTACACACTAAGGTGATATTTCATGTTTTATTAACACTCTTGTATCTCATGATGTATCTTGGTTGGTGTTACTCTCACATTGAACGTTTTGGAGCCCTAAAAACACAGGGAACCGATGCTTCTCGATGGAAGCAAACTGCATTCAGACCAACACTAGTACTACAGCTATTCTGCGGTTTGAAATTAGCATACCTGGCAGTTAGTGCGCTGCAGCTTCGATCGGGTTTTCCAGATACTATTCAGATGCATTTTTTTGCTGAAAGATACTCAACACCGTGGTACTTGTTGTATTCTGTTTATAGAGCTGTTCCTTTTTTATTTGAATTCCGATCCATTCTAGACTGGACCTTCTCATCAACTTCATTAAAACTCGCATATTGGCTTCGCCTTGAAGACATTACTCATGAGATCCATATTTGTTCATGTGATCGTTATGATACGACAAAACTAATTGAGAAGACTGGTGGGGAAGGAAAAGCCTATCCCAAATCATGGAAGTGTCGATCAGGAGCAGGGTTCATATTAGCTTTATCGAGTATATTATTCTTTCCGTTACTTTGGTATTCGAGTATTGGTCCTGCGCTGACTGTTAATTATGTAACAGAAGCTGAGATTAGTTTGTCCTTATCATCGAAAGAATCAGCTCTGGGTGATCTCTTCTACGCAAAGTATGAAATTCCGAAATTGGATGGCCTGTTAGAAGATTTACAAAACCGACATCAATCTCTTTCTCTTCCACCTGCTTGGGGACAAAGCATCGAATCTACGA
Organism: Flectonema sp. DT1601; assembly: GCA_964019425.1. Classification (NCBI taxonomy): domain Eukaryota; phylum Euglenozoa; class Diplonemea; order Diplonemida; family Diplonemidae; genus Flectonema; species Flectonema sp. DT1601. Next base: position 1,185,127 of record OZ025789.1, read on the forward strand.
GACCATCATTGGCTGGGTTTGGACTAGCCTATGGAGGAACAAGAACCCTTCAGATGCTTCCATTTTCTAAATCAAGTTTAACACGATGGGAGTTATCTGGAGCTGCTGTGTCAGAGTTGTTGGAAACTTCATCAAGGGCTTTATTAAACCAAACAGATCTTTATTGCGGTTTGAACCTGAGAATAAAGAGACCATACGCTCCTAAGAATACTCTCAAAATATCTGAACAGCAGTCGCATAAATTCGAACCCAGAGAGTTAAAAGAATTAGTGAACATCGTAAGCACTGGTAGCGGATCTCTAGTCCTTCCTTTGTTGTATACTCCGTTTGCGTTTAGTAGGAGTGAGGAGCTTAAGTTTTTTGAAATTGGACCGACAGACGAATATGACATCCGACCACAAGCAACTAATCGAGTAAACTGTCTTCTCACACTACACAATGAACAGAACAGCTACTGGACGATGGAATGTAGTACTCTGTTTGCTAACGGAAATCCATCAGCTATTGTCAATGCGGATGGTACGTCCGGGTTTAAGTTTACTAATCGAGAAGCTGCTTGTATCAATGCGACTATTTATGAGGAATTAGCTGCTTGTGCTGATATTAATTACGATCTTGACAACTCTGTTCCTCAAACTACCCAATCAGGTCCATACTTTTTAGCAATCTCCGACTTAGTAACAAACGGTAGCATGTTAATACCTTCATTAGGAGTGATCGCATTGTACACAACTTTTGTACTTGCTGTTGGTAGAGTTCTGAGGGCATCACTCACTGGAGATGCGTCTAAGCTTCATCTCACGAATATGGAAACTCCCGACTCCTTAAGAACCTTGATTGGATATATTCATATGGCTAGAGCGGAGGGTGATTTAGAATTAGAACATGGATTGTTTTACGAACTCGTCAGTTTATTAAAAAATCAAGAAGTGATGCGGCAATGGTTGGAAGTGCAATCTAGTGTACCAACTGCCCTGATTTAACATTACATTTTTAACTATGATTGTATTTCTTTTAGTTGTTTTTTTCAGTCATGCTTGTTACTTTCTATTTTCAGGGTATAATTTTTTTTTTCCACTGAAAATAATAAAATGACCGTTGTCCTTCTGTGTCGTGATTAATAACAACAACAACAACAACAATACCAATAATAATAATAATTTTTAAAAAATAGCCAAACCTCTAACACTTAATAAAAAAAAAAATGGCTGTTGAACTTTACTTGATGAGACCGTCAGTTCACACACACGGTGCGTGGATGTTGTTAAAACAAGCAGGTGTTGAACATGAGCTAAAAGACGTTGATCTCATGAAGGGAGAACAGAACACTCCAGAATACAAAGCCATGAACCCTCTTCACACTGTACCAACATTGAAAGATGGAGATCAGTGTGTTTGGGAGAGTAACGCAATAGTTAGATATATCGTAAACAAGTACGACTCGGCAAAGAAATTCTACCCAGAAGACTTGAAGACTAGGACTCACTGTGACATGGCATTAGAATGGAAACAGAACACATTATATAAAGGATTGGCTGATGTTGTTTACCCAATCATGGGATTCTCTCCAAAAAACGAAGATGCCCACAACGCCGCTATAGCTAAGTTTCAAGCCGACTGCAAAGACGGTTACTTCTACACCTTTGAGAACTTCTTTTTAAACGGAAAGAAGTTTATTTGTGGTGATGAGCCAACGATTGCTGACTTTGTCATTGCTCCATGCTTTGAATTTATTGATATTTGCGATGAAATTAAATACCCGGCAGCCATCACTGAATACCGTAAGCGTTTCTGTGCCGCTACTGGCTATGATGAAATGGCCAACGGAATGGGTGGCTTTGGAACTCGTCAGATGGTTGAGATGAAGCGTCCAAAGAAAGAATAGAACTGACTATCCTACTTTTCATTTAAAAAAAAAAAGAAAAAAGCAAAAATAATCGGTTGCGATAATCACCAAGAGATTTAATTTACGTTATCTTTTTTTTGTTTGGTTATTTTAATGGGTAAGGGTTTTGCATTGAGAGTTTTTTTTTTTAAATTTTTTTATCAGTAGTGACCTGCATGCCCACATTAGGAAGCAACTCACTCACTGGTAAGGAGGCTCTTTGTAGATTGTGCTCACCCTCATGTTGAAAATTGCTCTTTCTTCTCTTTTTCGCTTTTTTTTCCGCATCTTTTTTTTTTTTTTTAAAAAACACTGACCGCTATTATAAGGCAAGCATAAATATATAAAAAATAAAAAGAAAAAACGCGACCGAATAAGACGCTTAAAGCCTAATTATGATAAAAATGATTAATTTCTTTTTGCTGTAAATATTCAACAACCTTTTTAAGAAGTAAAATTAAAAAAAAATATGCCAGTACCCGATGACGATGTGATGACAGACGATGAAGAATTGCCAGTGGTCACTGATGATGATGAGGAGTCCGTGGAAGAACCGAAACCACAACCAAAGAAAATGAAAAAAGTAAAAAAAGCGATTTCTTCGTCAAGTGTCGACTCAACAACTGACAGCTCCGAAGGCAGTAGTGAGGATACCGACAGCAGTGATTCCGAAACGGCTTCTGAATCTTCCAGTGAGGATGGCTCATCTTCATCACCAAAAAAAAAAATTTCTAAAAAACCAGCAAAAAAAAAAACTGCTGCAAAACCATTCGTTAAGAAAGCACTGAGAAAAAGTCAACCAAAACGTAAAAGTATAAAAAGAGAAGAAGAGTTCGTCGGATCCTCCGAAGACTCGTCTTCAGATTCCTCAACAGAGTTCGATACCACAACAGATAGCGATAACAGCAGCTCCGCTGAACCTACTAAGAGAAAAACAAAAAAAAAACCTCCTACGAAGAATTTAAAAAAAGCAGCAGCTAAACACCAAGAAATAGACAAAGGACTAGAAGCCCACGCCGCTAAGACACTTATCGATAAACAACACAACGTATTGAAACGTGTTGGACCACGAATTCCACCAGTCGCGGTAATATCAAAATGCTCAAAAGCTCAATTGCAACCTGAGAAACTCGCTCGACTAAAAAGTTTATACAACGCCGCAGATGCGAGTGATCAAAAGTGTCTCGCGCTGATGTACCCGCAGTATATAACACAGCTTATAGCACAATCAAAATAAATAAATAAATACCATAATGTTATAGTGATTACAACATACCTACTACCCTGACGTAGTTTAACTTGGGTTTTCTTTACCAAAAACATTGGTCTGATGCAAGAGAAGAGATTTCCAGTCTTTTCCATGCACATCAACCAAGCAGCTTTCCGGGGTAATTGTCCCGTGTTCCCGCTTGATGCATTTTCAAGGGAGAATTATTCGTTCACGTCATTGTGATGAAGCAAGACGTGTTTAATAATTAAATTTTTGTTATAATCTCCTCTTTTGGAGGGCTTAGCGACCCAACATGTGGTGCTCTTGTTCTTCGAGGAAAAATAAAACAAATCTGAATGGTAACAGCAATTGCATAATTATTATTTACCAGTAATATAAAAAAAAAAAAACTAAATGTCTTCGTTGCTAAAATATGTAAGCAACCCCTACATGATTAACTGGCTATCATCTCCTTCCAATGATTGTACTTTTGAAGAGAGAATACTTAGTAAATATATTTTAGAGATACTCGAAAAATATGTCTCCGAGATGGAGTCTCACTGCAAAATACCTAATGGAGGAATTCCTCGTTGGAAGGGTGCGGGTGATATTGTGAATAAGAATATTATAAGCAGCTTGCGGTCTGAACGGATTTCGGTAAATAAAAATAATTTTAACATTAAACTAGTTGAGTACAAGGAAACACTATACACTGAGAGTTGTGAACTGGAAGATGAGATTCGCGGTGTGTTATCGCAGTTGGTTGTATCTCAGATTTCTAAATTTCCTGATCGCCCATCAGAATCCACCGTCCGATCACAAATGGATGACTCACTCCGCAGTAAAGTATATCGCTTGGTGGAGTTACCTCTTTGGATTCAGGCTGTTGAAAAGTCCATCGAAAATATTCAAATGAAGAATCACTCAGAAAGCTGACCTGCTCAACGATATTATTGGACGTCGTCTCTCATCTCTCATTGCCTCCCTCGTGGTCTTTACCAATTGGGGAGCTGCGTATTTTTTTTTTTTTTTTTTTTTTAATGCAACAATCGAATTCGCTATTCATCGTCCTCCCTCACAGTCTGTGTAAACACTTCTTAAAATGTTTATAGGAGGGGTGTCGTGTACTTTGGGTTCGTTTCTTTTTTGATTGAAATAAAAAGAAGAAGAAGAACAGGTGGTTCATGTTTAGATAACTACCTTTCTGAGTACAGATAAAACTTTTATTATTCTTCTATCTCACAACATGTGTAAGAACGAAGAAGATCAGATGACTAACGACAGCAGTGATACTGTCCGCGAGGTGTTATGTCAAAAACCAACTCGCAAACCAGCTAAGCGGCCAGCTGTGGCCAGTAGCAGCGACAGCAGCAGCAGCAGCAGCAGTTCCTCTGAGGCTGGTTCTATAAAGCGTCGTAAAATTGCTCCAAAGAAATCTCGAAAACCAACTCGCAAACCTGCTAAGCAGCCAGCTGTGGCTAGCAGCAGCAGCAGCAGCAGCAGCAGTTCTAGTACTGCTCCAAAGGAATCTCGAAACCCAATTTGCAAACCTGCAAAGCAGCCAGCTGTGGCTAGTAGCAGCAGCGACAGTAGCAGCAGTTCTTCTGATACTGCTCCAAAGAAATCTCGAAAGCCAACTCGTAAACCTGCACAGCAGGGTACTTCTATAAAGCGCCGTAAAATTGCTCCAAAGAAATCTCGAAAACCAACTCGCAAACGTGCTAAGCAGGCAGCTGTAGCCCACCTCACTGTTCCAGGTATATCTGGGTAGGTGTGATTTGCTTTGTAGCTTTTCATCACTGCTTCCTTCCGTCCCCCTTTTTTTTTGCAGCGCACAATCTCTCATCGTTCACTTCACTTTCACAAATTGATGTACGCTTGTGAAAATTACAAGTGATTAATTAATTGTCAAAAATCATGTGTTGCAATATCCTGCTTCTCACCTTCTCTTAATTACTTTTTGTTTTGTTTGTTAAGTTAAAACACGTTGATATCTGTTTAATTATTTTACAGATCCCCATAACAAAAATAAATGTGGGGAAGCAAGCAAAGCAACCGGGGCGATTATGAGAAAATCGGAGATGACCCGAATATCAAATCTCAAGAACTCAGAGAAGTTAGAAGCACAAGTTCTGAAAGAGCTGATTACGAAAATATCAAAGAAATAGATGAAAATACCGAACATAGAATCTTTTTACGAAGGTTTGGAGGTGATCATGCCCACGATACAGCACTGCAAGCTTTATATGATCACTGGCATGGAAAAGGTCATGATTGGATTGTTACAGACAAAATACTTCACTTTTTAAGATGTTTTTTTGCATTTATCTTTGTAATAATACTTGCTGTTTATGTGAACTGGTCGGATATGATATCGTGTGATGGAACTGAATGCAATCGGATTGATTTCTTATTACCACCCTCTGCCATCAATGACGTGGATAGCCTTCAGGTAGTAATAATTACTTTAATGGGAATTCTTATTTTTGGATTGTTCTTGTTTATGATTCACTTTGTGCTATTTGATTTACCGAGACAGAGGTCTTGTAGAAGATACTTGGATCACATTAACGTTCCTCAAATCAATATTAAAAACGGTGTTTGTGGGTGGGATGATTTGGTCAGAACACTCTACAAACATCAAGCGCATTACACCGAGGCAGAACTTTATAATCATCAAGGGGTTCCTGTTAGACTGAATGAGCTTCATATTGCTCAATGTATTATGAGAACTGAAAATTACGTCATCGCCCTCATAAATTCTGGTATTGTTCAGTTTCCTTTATTGAACGCAACGACTTATATATTGTTAAAGGATTACCTTATCAAGTGGTGTGTTTTTACTAGAAAAGCACCAACTGCGATCCATCCATCTGCTTCGACTTGGCGTAGTGAGGTAACCCGAAATTTAAAAGTTCACTGCGTCCTCTGGGCTTTCATTCTTTTCATTTGTGCACCTTTTTGGGTTGCCTGGAGGATTATTTATAATTTCTTTAAATACGGAGTCGTATTTAAGAACGATCCTGGAAGATTCTTTCTGACCCGAACATGGACAACACATGCAAGTGTTTGCTTCAGGGAGTACAATGAATTACCTCATTGCTTTGAACTTCGCATGGCAAATTCAAGAAAAATGGCACAGGATTTCGTTGACCAGTATCCGGATTACCTTTTCAAGGTAATCGGTCAGACTGGATCTTTTATTTTTTCAGGAATATTTTTATTATTGTTGCTTCTTACGATATTAAACGAAGGCGTTATTGCTAACATGTCGTTTTTCGATAAACCACTCTTGTGGTGGATGCCCTTCATTTTGTCAATTGCTCTTTTTTGTAGTAGATTAGGCTACTCCGAGAATACAAGACAACTAACTTTTTTTGATCCCAAAAGAGGGTTTGAGACTTTGCAAAGATTCAGTCATTGGGAACCAATGGAATTACGAAACTGGGATGCCTCTGCTTATGAGAATGCGAATAAAATATATAAACTTTTAGTTGGCATGTTTCCTCTGACGTTAACAAACTTTTTGATAGAAGCTTGTACAATCCCAATGACTCTTTATCATCTTTGTCAAATTGCGAAGAATGCCGAGTCTATTGTAACTTGTATCTGTGACTTGACTCACATCCCACCTGAAAAGGTTTCAGATAATGAAGGTAAATTGCCTTCTGACTTTTCAGATTTTCAAATGGGAAGTATATTATGTTTTAGTACTTTTAAAAAGCAATACTCTTGCGGAACATTGGGAGGTTCAGGTAATGATGAAGACGTGGCGAGGGTACGTAGATACCTCGGAGAGCACGAAGGAAAGATGGAGCGATCAGTCCTTGGTTTTCTTGTAATGTACCCCAGATGGGCTAAGAATGATTCTGAAGCAAAACAATGGAAACCTCTAGAAACATTAGTACAGAAGAGCGAAAGCGGTCGTCCAGCTGAATGGCAACAACCGAGTTTTGCAAAGAATGAACTTACGATGCTTCAGACGTCTGTTTATGTTGAAGAACCTGATGAAGATGAAATACCTGCTAGACTTGCAGGTGCTGCTGCAAACCCCCATGGTAGCAATAATAATGAAGCCACTAAGTATGAACAACTCGGTGGTTTCATGGAGACGTACTTTGCAACTATGGAAAGAGATCGTCGGCGTTAGAGATCTGTCTGTGATGCGAAGTGAAGTACCCGTCTGAGATTATATCGGAGAACAGGTCAACCTATCCCACCATGTTCGAGTACCCGTGTGAAGGTTCTATCGTTGGCGTGTAAATTGGTCAGCCTACCTGTTATTATAATTATATTTGTGTATATAAAAAAAGAAATATTAAAAAAAAAAAAACAACGGAAATACTTTAATTACATTAATTATTGTTGTCGGCTACTTGTATAGAAATCTGTTACTTAATAGTGAGCAGGAGAGGGCACTTCCTTTCAGTGTGTATATTTCTGGTTTTTTTTCCTTTTTTTTCCCTTACTCGGCTACGTTTTTAACACAAAACAGCTAATGGCTGTCGTTCGGGTATCAGCATTTCATGCTTTCCCCCCCTCCCGTTTTTTCAAGCTCCACACAAGTTTTATATTAGTACAACAGTATGTCAAAAGGGATAGGTTTTGGGATATATTTTCTTTTTTATATATCCCAAGTTTCTTGATTACGTCGGCTACTAACTGCAAGTTAGAAGCTGAGTTTCTCATCTCTACTGCTTCTCATGTTCAATACAGTTCTGTGGAGGCTGCTACTTTTTCAACAACTAGTTGCGACGTGCGTTCAGAACTGTACCATAATTATGCTTCAGTCATTCGTGTGTAGCCTTTTCTTTCGCTTGAGTAAAAAAAGTTGAAATTTCTTTTTGGCCGAATTAAACAAAAAAAAGAAGAAAAACAAGAAAGAAAAAAAAAAACAACAGCAGCAACCTAGCCTGAGATTGGTCTCTTTTTCCTTTCTAAGATATCCATCGTATGCAGTCTTGTTGTTCTTGATTTGTCAGATACCAGGGATTGTACTTTCAGTCACGTTATAAGCTTTGTGTTGCTTATTATTCATTGTAATTGTGATTACTCCCTTTGACGAAATTTGGCGTTATCAGTCGTCTCTAACACTGTCTGCTCGCGTGGGCGGTGGGTTTAGGTTGTCATTTGTTCCAGGTTATTCTACGTCTCTTATCGTCTGTGAGAGTCTCACGGTCGCTGGTAGCGGTATAACTGTTACCCTTGTGAGCTTTTCCTGGCTTTTGGCTCCTAGGCTTCGTAAATAAATAAAATAAATAAATAAATACTTGATTCCCAGCCATAGCATAACATTCCCTTTTCTCTTTCCCCCTTAAATTTTTTGCGAGGTAGAGGTTCAGTAAAAAAACTGAAACAAGTAATGCAACGATGTTTATTCTGATTTTCCATCTAGCTCATAGTCAGACTGTCACCAAATGCCCGTAGTGTTTGATTTCGCTTTTCACACAAACTGATGGCGATTGGACAAAGCCTTGGTCACATCTGTGGCCTCTCATCTGAAAAAAAAAAAAAAAAAAATCCTGTTTTTTTATATTATTTCCTGATGCTTGCCCTGGTAGCCGACTACGACGGGACTCATGAGTTTTATTTATTTTTATTTATCAAATTTTCGAACAGCAAACCATGTCAAACAAACATAACAAACCACAGTCCTCTGAAAGATGACGACTAATTTCATGTTATTTTCCCTCCTTCTTATGTAGAATACAAATGTTTGACAGCGTTCAACTAACGGACGCCGAACTAGAGAAGGCAGGTGGTGCTTATGAGGAATCTGTTCAACAACAGGGCGGTGCAATGACCGTGTGGGGAATACGAGCAGCTCTCCAACGTCTTTGTGTTGAACCTCCCGAGAGCACATTAAAGGAAATGGGACTCGACACTGAAATAAGAAATGCTGTATTTGATGGGTTGGAGTCTCGTGATGTAACCCTTCGGCAATTCATTGAAATTGTTGAGGCGGGAAAGGCGGCTTTCGCAAATAAAGCAACGCCGACTGAGGATGAACAGCTCTTGGCGAATCTATTTATTGACAAACAAGAAATTCTAACGACGGTAATAAATAATACTTTGGAGAAGATGGATGTTTCTGGATCGTTTTTTACTTCTGAATTCGTTACGAGGGAAGAAGTTTCAAAATTTCTAGCTGATTCACAATCACCATCTTTGACTCGAGACACATTCATACAATCATTTAACTCTCAATTTACTAATGGAATTCAAGGTGATAACAAACTCGCTAAGAAAGCAGTTTCTAACAGACTTCATCCAAAAAACAAACTACGTCACTTCCTGGGCCTGCAACGTATGTTTACCCGAAAACGCATCGGTCGAACTGGGAGTATTAGCGCGACAATCGATTACCTCCCACCTGTATGTAATTATTACTTTTAGAAGTGTCGTGTTAATCACATTAAGTACTTCAATAAAACAGTCTCATTCAAAACAAGTAACACAATCACTTGAGCCATCACCAGTTTGTTTACAATTTGATCAGCTGAGATATGAAGCTCTTAAGACTGAATTACTTGATAATCTCAAAGAACGTCGTAGAAAACAAGATTCAAAACGTGAGGAACTTCAATCTGTGAAATATCCTCCGATAACATCTAGTTTAGAAGAAGCGTCACTCGTATTATCACAAGAACAGTTTAAGAATCCATCTGAGGCGATGCATCATTATGAAAATATTGTTAGATGTAAAAAGAGAATTGGTTGTTCACTAAACCCTTCAGTCTATTCTAAATCTGTAGAAGTAATTGAGTCTGCTGGTCATCTACCTCAAAAATCACAAGACGGCAATAGCAGTCATACAATACGAACTAACCGACTTCGAAGAAGAAGAAGAAGAAGAAATGATGATTACTGCATACCAACTGAATGGGGTATTACTAAGACTCAAACAAAACGATTGCGAGATCAAGTTCGTGAAAGGACGTTACCAATTGGAGCTGAAGGAGTTGCTAGTATGGTTACCATTAATGAAAAGAATCAGAGATTTAAATCAATCTCACGAGAGATGGACGCATCAAATCATTACTACCACAACCACCAAGAACTGATGTGTGGTTCTCCACATCGATCAAGAGATATGTGCTGTTCTGTGTCTGACGCTTCTGAAAAAGATCGCCAAGCAGCGGTTGGCACATTCTCAACACCTTTAGTCCCAATCAAAACAACTACGCCTGTGACCATTTCATCACAAAGTCCGATTTCATGCCGACCTCGTTTAGTACCCATACGTGATGTCAGAGTTCCTTACCTGTGTTTTTAAAAAGAAAAAAATGTAACATGAGCTACACAACGTTCAGAATATTTGTTTATTTCTGTAAGTGATTAAGGTGATTCACTTTTTTTTCCCCCCTTTCTTTTTTTTTTGGTTTCTTTACTACTTTTCGCGTATATCGAATTATGTTCTTCCCTCTCTGTGGAAAATAGATTCCGTCCTTCTGGGCAAATCTATTCTTTTTGAATTAGTTTTTATTTATTATATTTACCCGTATTGGTTGTCAAACTTTGTCTTGTCGCAATTATTTTTATTAACCAACTGACATAGTCCGTACAGTCGGTACGCTCTCTTTGAAGTGTTCTGCTTGAGTGTAATTTTATTTTATTTTTTATTTTAAAAGAGCTGCACAAATGACACAAGTTAGCCTCCGTGATCATCTCACAGGCAGAGGACTTATTGTTGTTGAGGACCCGTATCATTTATTCGAAGGAAATGGTAAGGACAGTCAAATAGTATCCTTCTTTAGAGGTGGTGGTGTTCAAGGATTGGGTTCTCGTGTTTTCAAAGGATGGTTTAAAGACAGTAAGAGAAAGGTTGCATTAAAACAGTGTTGGGTTGGCTCGTCTATGGTTGACCCAAATGAAGTCACTGTAATGGAAGCAGAACTCGCGATATTAAAAAAAATGAGCCACGAGAATGTTGTTCGTTTGGAAGGTGCCTACATGAGAGACGATGTCGATGATGAGATTTGGATTGCGATGGAATTTTGTGGAGCTGGTTCTCTTGCAGAAGCGATTCGTATTACAAACCAACCTCTCAGTGAATGTCAGATTGCGTCAGTTCTCTGTGGAGTATTGTCAGCAATTCAATACCTTCATGATCATAATTATGTACATCGTGATATCCGTTGTGAAAATATCCTTCTTACTGAAGCTGCTGTACCAGTTCTTGCAGATCTCGGAGCATGCGGCACCCTCATCAATGGGAAATGCAAAGACGCTGTTGGTACCAGTCACTGGATGGCACCAGAGATGGCACACGGAACTCACTATGATGAGAAGGTTGACATGTGGAGCATGGGTATGTTAGTCGGACTGTGAGCTTTTCTACTTCTTCTATCACTAAAATAAAATCACAACAACCACAACAGGAATTACAATTATTGAAATGGCTGAAATGGAAACTCCAGTAATGAGAGAAGGAGGTAACGAAACGGTCATCGCAGTCAGAAGTCCAGAACTGTGTGATAGAGACAGTTGGAGTTCAGGATTGAATACCATCATCGCGTCATGTTTGGACATGCATTCTGATCGAAGACCGAGTGCCGCCACCCTTCTGCAGAGTGACTTCCTAAGGGAATCTCACCCTGGAGCTCTTCTTACTGACTTAGTCGACATTATAGCCGCAGTTATTGAGAAGGGTATGCATTGATTCTGTTAACGTATTATTCCTTTATAAACCAATAGTTGGTACTGGATATAAAAAACCGTAATATAAAAACAACAACAGAGGAAGCAGAAGCAGCAGAACGACTCCTAAAAAGATCAATGCGTACCTGTGAGAGTGATGACGACGAGTCAACATTTGAAACAAGTCGAATCGGATCGATTCCTAATTCGATAGTAAATAGTCCTGCTGATGTTACTATCGATCCAGTTATATCACCGCCACCTGTTATTCAAGAAACTACACCACCGCCATTTAATCTTGAAGTACAATACACTCCAAATTCTATTGAGTTCCTACGTAAGGATGATGACGTTCCACTTTCACCTCCGGGACTTGAAACCAGAGAACAGCTTGAAGCGACGAATATTGATCTCCATGAGAAGTTAGAATCATTAAGGGCTACCATCCCTCATCAACTACTGTTGGAAAGTGAGATACAGTCTTACGGCAGTCAAGACCCCCCAACAGATATTGTTGGTTGTTTTCGGACAGTATGTTTCCTACTTAACACCGTATTAGTTCTCCATCCTCAAAACACAACACAACACAACACAACAGGAGTCTAAGGTACTTAAGCGTCGTGCCAAAGTATTGAAGTGTCAGTTGGAGACTGTGAAAAAATCCGTTGAATCTCTTGGTCAGAACATCACCTTATTAGCGGTATGTTATATTATTATTATTATATGGAATTGTTAGCAACAAATAATTTAAAAAAGAATAATTCATCAAAACAGTCTAAACTTGAGGGACCTCCGATTAAAAAGAAATCAGCATCAACAAAGAACAATCGCACTAAGGAAATACAACGAAGCAAATCTTATATTGCTCAGGAAACAGACAGGCTATTAAGAAGTAGTAGATCGAGAACAAGCTCAACTCCTGGTGCAGTTCAATCCCCGTCGGCGTCAATTTATATGAGAAAGAAGAGAAGACCAAGTCAACCATCAGTTGTTGACAGTATTGAATCTCCTTTAGTTCATTCTTCAAGAGACACTGAAAGACGTGCTCTCAATGGACGAGGTCATACAAATGGTAATAGCATCGACACTCCTGAAAAGAATGGTGAAAAAGAACAAGGATACGTTCCGGGTGGTATTAGAAAGAATGCGATGGATACTTTGCTAAGGCGAGGATCAAAAAGACAAGCTTCTTTTTATAAATAGTCTCACCCTGACTGAGGGCTGACTGTCAATAGAATTACTAATATTAATGTCCCTGTGACACCACTTGTGGGTATCAAGGTTGATAATAAGATGACTGAGAGGCATACATACCTTGTAGAGGTTATTCCCTTCTTTTTATTGTTATTTTCTTTTTACATCTTTAATTTGATCTGTGAAATAAGAGATGAGTTTTTTTTTCCCGCAACGAGTCGGAAATCGATTCTTTTCTACTGCGGTGATCATGTCCATTGCTAGTCAGCTTGAGGGATGTAAAGTTGTCCTTTGTTATGCTTGGTAGCTCACTCACTTTATGTGTGAGTGAAGCATCGCATGGCTCATCCGTTTTAATTGTGTCATAGATGCCTAGCAGTTTATATTTTTTCATATAAACTGCTGAAACGAGACTTATCGTACAGTGAACGTGATGTCTTTTTTCCCGAAGGTTGACAAATTTTCGGATTTCTTTTTTTTTTTTTTTTTGTTGTTGTTTCCCAAAGTATTTGTATCGCGTTTGCTCTTTCTCGACGGTAAGTTTCCACCTTCCACTACGTCTCCCTACATAAGGTTTGGTTTAGTTACAATATTTGTTTCAACGAGTGAGTTGCAGTTTTGCGTGTCCAGTGTACGTGTTGTGTGGTAGAGACCTCTTCTAAATGAAAAAACAAAAAGAAACAGAAAAAAAAAAAAAAAAAAAACGCTACAGCGTTTTTGTAATATTTGTATTCGTGAAATATTTCTAACTATTATAGAACTTTACTTTAATCATCTATTTCATACTTTATTAAGTTTACAGGAGATAATAGTATTGGTTGGTCGGTTGGTTTTTATGTGTTGTTTTTATAAGGTAGACTGAGTAACTTTATATTTGCCACAACAGCCTACTTACACACCTAACAACACACACACACATATAAAAAATGGGAGCCATCCACGATTTAAAAAAAACCCTTCCTGGAGTTCACCACGTTCATGATGTTAGTAAGCCTGCACCTCCAACTGGCCATATCATTCCGGCAGTTGTAAGTGTTCCAGTCACTATTATACAAGTGAGTCACGGACTGATGAGTGTTCCGGCAGCCATTAAGCTTTGAGCCTTGAAACTTGCAAGAAAAAAAAAAAAAAAACGAAAAATTTTCTTATTTGATGTTGCAGTTGCTCGGCTTGCGAAAGTCTCTTTACTTTATGTTTTTTTTTATACATTTGGTAATTGTGGTTGTCAATTTAAAAAAAAAAAAAAAAAAACTGCCTGTTGGTTTTTTCCCCGTCCTTCCGGAAAAAAATACTACGCGGAGTAAACGGAAACTAAAATAACTTAAAATAACAAAGAAAAAACAAAAAAAATGAAAAAAAAAAAAAAAAAAATAAACAGAAAAAAAGAAACAGTAACATTGGGTTTACACCGTACACTATGCCCATTCAGTTTCATTTTTTTTTTTCCCCTCTCTCCGATTCTTTTTGTAGAAACGTAACTGTTAATGAGTTCTCCTTCACACAGCAAAGTAAACAATGACAATGTCGTAGTATCAAATCAACATTACAACGACGTTATATAACTCTCACAACACACTCAACACATACAACAACAGGTATTTTATTAAATAAAAAAATGACGGCATGTCGTGGACTGATGGTCTTGGGATCGAATCCAAAAGCAGGTCGTACAACTACTTGTATTGGACTCACTAGTGTGTTGTCAAATACTTCTAAAGTTGGATTCTTACAATGGGGTAGTCAAGATGATTCTCTTGTCGAAGTTAAAAACGCTGACAATGAAAAGTATGAAATCAGTAAAGATGTTATTACAATGAAAGAAGGAACGGCAATCACCAGCTGCTATGATGAAATGAAATTCACTAATAAAGCATTGGAATTAAAAAATCGTTTTGAATCACTTTGTAAAGTTAATGATTACGTAATCGTTTCTGCAATTGGACAC